>OX369308.1:18143288-19343288 GCA_947284805.1 Coleophora flavipennella
TTTATTTTCTCTATTATTTGTTAAATTATCAATGCTTCTCCTCTCTTCTCTCTTGTTCAATTTTTATTTTGTCTCCTTTATCTGCTACTTTTTCCCTTTTTAAAGTTACATCTGATAAGTGAGACAATCCAACATGCGAGTGGTAATTTGCGACTGGCTGATTTGTCACTTCACGCAAGTTTTATTATTTTACTTGTTATCATCTTGTAGGTACTACCTCTGATATAAAAACTTTGACTGGAAGTGTTTTGTATCAAAACACTTCCAGCCAGCTTTCAATTTTTCCTGTATGACTTGTGTGGTTTGACGTTATTATGATAGAAAACCCACTCCTTTTCTGTTTTTAAATTTTTCTCAATTTTTTGCTAGAATCGTTTTGGTTGCTGATAATAGTAACGCGGCAAAAGCTCATAAAAGACAGGTAAAAGCTCATAAGTCATAATATACCGATGCCCTTCCAATCCCACCATACATACAAAATCACCTTATTGCGTGTCAATCCCAGTTTTGCTACAGTCTGTGGAGCTTGTACGTACTTTGATCATAATCTTTATCACACATTTTTATCGTAAATAATCCAATTATAAGCACACGCAATTATAAGCACACGTAATCAATGTTTTAAAAAACGAACCGACAGTTCATCAGTTTTTCTTTTGGTGAGCTCTCATCAGTTTTTCTTGTGGTGAGCTCATCAGTTTTTCTTTTGGTGAGCTCTCATCAGTTTTTCTTTTGGTGAGCTCTCATCAGTTTTTCTTTTGGTGAGCTCTCATCAGTTTTTCTTTTGGTGAGCTCTCACCAGTTTTTCTTTTGGTGAGCTCTCACCAGTTTTTCTTTTGGTGAGCTCTCATCAGTTTTTCTTTTGGTGAGCTCTCATCAGTTTTTCTTTTGGTGAGCTCTCATCAGTTTTTCTTTTGGTGAGCTCTCATCAGTTTTTCTTTTGGTGAGCTCTCATCAGTTTTTCTTTTGGTAAGCTCATATGCCACCCAAATATCGAGCTTTTTTGTGTACCCAGACTTCTAATTTGATAAGCAGTCAATAATTCAGTTCTTCACCTTCAGTTATGTTGTGACTGCTGATTTGGCGATCGTGCTGCATTTTTAAAAGAATGTCATAGACGTTATCAGCTGTAGCAGGGCGCTCAGAGCGAGCTGCATCATTAAAAACGCTTGAACCAAGTTCGTGGAACTCTGACTGGATAAATAACGGGCAAAACAAAATATTTTAGTCGCGGCCTATTTTGATTTTGTACATTTTTAAAATAAAATTTAAACTTTCACTAAATTTCGTAGACATAAAAAAACAATTGAAAATTAAATTTCATGACAAAAAAACAATTGGAAATTAAATTTTGTAGACAGAAAAACATTAAAAATTAAATTTCATAGACAGAAAAACAATTGAAAATTAAATTTCGTAGATAGAAAAATAATTGAAAATTAAATTTCGTAGACAGAAAAACAATTGGAAATGGAGGCAAATAATTTTTTTACTTACCAGACTCTAATAATAAAAGCAAAGAGATTTGATAACAATTTATACTTAATAATGCGTTAAAAATGCGAAGAAAAACTTTCTGGACCTATTATAATCACTGGGTACAAGTGACTGTTTAGTCAGTAGTTGAGTTGCACGCTAATAAAGTAGTTTGTGTAAATTGAAAAACTGTATTCGATATTTCAGTCAACAATGTATATAGCTACATTTAGCAAATGTACTTCGTGAAGCTCTTAAAATATAAAAGCAATAAATGCCAAGTACATGCAGGCAAGTTTCACAACATATAAGTTCGAAAATGGTCATCGGGCGATGGCTGCAGCCCGCATTATAAGGGAAAGGATGATGCCCGCATTATAAGGGAAAGGATGATGCCCGCATTATAAGGGAAAGGATGATGCCCGCATTATAAGGGAAAGGATGATGCCCGCATTATAAGGGAAAGGATGATGCCCGCATTATAAGGGAAAGGATGATGCCCGCATTATAAGGGAAAGGATGATGCCCGCATTATAAGGGAAAGGATGATGCCCGCATTATAAGGGAAAGGATGATGCCCGCATTATAAGGGAAAGGATGATGCCCGCATTATAAGGGAAAGGATGATGCCCGCATTATAAGGGAAAGGATGATGCCCGCATTATAAGGGAAAGGATGATGCCCGCATTATAAGGGAAAGGATGATGCCCGCATTATAAGGGAAAGGATGATGCCCGCATTATAAGGGAAAGGATGATGCCCGCATTATAAGGGAAAGGATGATGCCCGCATTATAAGGGAAAGGATGATGCCCGCATTATAAGGGAAAGGATGATGCCCGCATTATAAGGGAAAGGATGATGCCCGCATTATAAGGGAAAGGATGATGCCCGCATTATAAGGGAAAGGATGATGCCCGCATTATAAGGGAAAGGATGATGCCCGCATTATAAGGGAAAGGATGATGCCCGCATTATAAGGGAAAGGATGATGCCCGCATTATAAGGGAAAGGATGATGCCCGCATTATAAGGGAAAGGATGATGCCCGCATTATAAGGGAAAGGATGATGCCCGCATTATAAGGGAAAGGATAAAGTCGCAATCGAGTCGTAACCTGGTGGTGCTTGATGGAATTGGCGACTAGCTGCCCGGATATAAGGGAACGGATGATGCCCGCATTATAAGGGAACGGATGATGCCTGCATTATAAGGGAAAGGATGATGCCTGCATTATAAGGGAAAGGATGATGCCTGCATTATAAGGGAAAGGATGATGCCTGCATTATAAGGGAAAGAATAAAGTCGCAATAGAGTCGTAACCTGGTGGTGCTGGATGGAGTTGGCGACTAGCTGCCCGGATGTTTTACAAAAGAAAAATATGAAATTATTTACGTCTCTTTTTTTTATTTGTCTAAGGCTTTCGATTTTGTTTCGCATAGGCATTTATTAAGTAAACTAAAAAGCAATGGGATTCGAGGCCCTAAGGTGGGAAACGGACGATTTCAACGCATTGCTTTCGATTTTTATAGGCAGTCGAAAGCAATGCGTTCACTAAACTGGATGAACAGGGCATGACTAAAAAATACCAATCTGGGTTCCAGAAAAATGAATTCGGAGTACCACAGGGGTAGTTTACTTGGACTACTATTATTCTTTAATTTATTGACTTGATCAATCATAAAATTATCTTATTTGCTGACGAAATTGCCGCCCAAAAGTTAAGACTCGTTGATTGCGAGTTTTCCAATGATAGGTCTGAAGAAATGGCTGTATTTCATTTTATTTAAGAAAATGACATGACAGACATGAGTAAATAGTACAATATTTAAAATAGTTCAATGGCTACAAAATAATAATTTACAAATTAATTTAAATAAAACATATTACATTAATTACAATAGACAATCATTACAGAACACTAACAAGACTACTTTTTTCGGTATTATCATAGATGATAAGTTAGATTGGAAAGGTCAAATTGAAAGGGTATGTGCTAAGGTGAATAGTTTTACTTTCGCCCTTTACAAATTAACAAAAGTGGCATCAAGGACCTACAGCAGTAGCAGCCTACCATGCTTACGTCGAATCTGTCTAATAATGTGGGGTAATAGCACAGATGTGAGCAAAGCTTTCATTTCGCAAAAGAAATGCATACGGGTCATATTTGGTGTAGCGACTGACACTTTATGTAGACCATTATTTAGTAAGCTTAATATATTACCGTTACCTTGCTTGTACATATTGGAAATGACTAAATTCGTTAAAATAAATCGTAAGGTATTCTATAAAGAGGCTAGAGATGGAGTGCAAAGAAATAGAAAAACCCCAACAGATTAATTGTAGAGGACATACCCCAGCGCGGACTGTGCGTCAGCGCGGACTGTGCGTCAGCGCGGACTGTGCGTCAGCGCGGCCTGTGCGTCAGCGCGGCCTGTGCGTCAGCGCGGCCTGTGCGTCAGCGCGGCCTGTGCGTCAGCGCGGCCTGTGCGTCAGCGCGGCCTGTGCGTCAGCGCGGCCTGTGCGTCAGCGCGGCCTGTGCGTCAGCGCGGCCTGTGCGTCAGCGCGGCCTGTGCGTCAGCGCGGCCTGTGCGTCAGCGCGGCCTGTGCGTCAGCGCGGCCTGTGCGTCAGCGCGGCCTGTGCGTCAGCGCGGCCTGTGCGTCAGCGCGGCCTGTGCGTCAGCGCGGCCTGTGCGTCAGCGCGGCCTGTGCGTCAGCGCGGCCTGTGCGTCAGCGCGGCCTGTGCGTCAGCGCGGCCTGTGCGTCAGCGCGGCCTGTGCGTCAGCGCGGCCTGTGCGTCAGCGCGGCCTGTGCGTCAGCGCGGCCTGTGCGTCAGCGCGGCCTGTGCGTCAGCGCGGCCTGTGCGTCAGCGCGGCCTGTGCGTCAGCGCGGCCTGTGCGTCAGCGCGGCCTGTGCGTCAGCGCGGCCTGTGCGTCAGCGCGGCCTGTGCGTCAGCGCGGCCTGTGCGTCAGCGCGGCCTGTGCGTCAGCGCGGCCTGTGCGTCAGCGCGGCCTGTGCGTCAGCGCGGCCTGTGCGTCAGCGCGGCCTGTGCGTCAGCGCGGCCTGTGCGTCAGCGCGGCCTGTGCGTCAGCGCGGCCTGTGCGTCAGCGCGGCCTGTGCGTCAGCGCGGCCTGTGCGTCAGCGCGGCCTGTGCGTCAGCGCGGCCTGTGCGTCAGCGCGGCCTGTGCGTCAGCGCGGCCTGTGCGTCAGCGCGGCCTGTGCGTCAGCGCGGCCTGTGCGTCAGCGCGGCCTGTGCGTCAGCGCGGCCTGTGCGTCAGCGCGGCCTGTGCGTCAGCGCGGCCTGTGCGTCAGCGCGGCCTGTGCGTCAGCGCGGCCTGTGCGTCAGCGCGGCCTGTGCGTCAGCGCGGCCTGTGCGTCAGCGCGGCCTGTGCGTCAGCGCGGCCTGTGCGTCAGCGCGGCCTGTGCGTCAGCGCGGCCTGTGCGTCAGCGCGGCCTGTGCGTCAGCGCGGCCTGTGCGTCAGCGCGGCCTGTGCGTCAGCGCGGCCTGTGCGTCAGCGCGGCCTGTGCGTCAGCGCAGCCTGTGCGTCAGCGCGGCCTGTGCGTCAGCGCGGCCTGTGCGTCAGCGCGGCCTGTGCGTCAGCGCGGCCTGTGCGTCAGCGCGGCCTGTGCGTCAGCGCGGCCTGTGCGTCAGCGCGGCCTGTGCGTCAGCGCGGCCTGTGCGTCAGCGCGGCCTGTGCGTCAGCGCGGCCTGTGCGTCAGCGCGGCCTGTGCGTCAGCGCGGCCTGTGCGTCAGCGCAAGTGAGCCTAACGGCCTCTACCACCACCAGAAACGGTAATCTAACTAAGGCATTTTATAGGACTAGCTTCATATTTTCGCCAATTTGTGCAAGATTTCTCCAAGATTTCTCCAGAACGATGACCCCCTTGTAGCAACTGACTTCCCTGAAAGGCGAATTAACGTGGAAACCGGCACACAAAAATATTCGTCAGGAAGTAATTTTACCTTGACAAGCGATCCCGTATTGACGATCCTGTATTGACGATCTATGACCCAGAGCTGCCGGTAGAGCTACACACAGACGCGAGTAGTTTAGGTTATGGAGGAATCTTGTTTCAAGTCAAGGCTGAAGGCAAGCGTTGTGTGGTAGCTTACTTTAGTAGAGAAAGTCTCCAGCCGAGAGCAAATATCATTCGTACGAGTTTGAAACCCTCGCGGTGTGTATGCAGTGGGTGGTGCACACAGGCGATCCACTCGATGGATATGCGTACACAATTAACGGCTAGGGAGCCGTGGCGATGTAGGTCTTACTCGAGGGTTTCTAAGATTGGTGGTAACTGTTGAGGTAAGGTTTAGAAAATTGATTCGAACGTCTGTGGTACATGGTCCAGGGTATAGATTGTTGTATTTTCGATTTCCCAATGTTTGATGACCTGTGTTATGGAATAAGGTTTTGTTGCAAAAAAACTGCAGTTAAAATTAAGTTTTTCTCTTTTACTCCATGAAATTAGTTTAGTCAGGAGTGACCGAGTGGAACAGAGATTTCTCGCAGACTGTTTTTTTGCAGGGTAACTATCACACGAGGACATGTGGCAGCAGGATGGCCGTGTCGCAATCGAGTCTTATCCGGTATGCCAGCGCCACCTGGTGGTGGTGCTGGATGGAGTTGGTGACGCGCGTGCCACCGAGGATGGACTCACTTTTGCTTGGTGGGCAGCGCGTGCGGTCAACGCTAAAACATCTCGCATACTACGATACATAGCAAGTTATACGTGCCTATCTATCCGCTGTGCATATCTACTTTGTAGCTGAGTTAGTTAAATTCTGTTAAGTGAACAAGTCTATTTCTTCATCCAACACTACCCACCGACGCCCACAACTAAAGAACATGAGTGCTAATGATGATAGCGAGGATCCTCCTCCGTCATGTAAATATAACTTATACCCTTTTATATTCACTGAAACAAAACCCAAATAATAGAGATACCTGTATAAACGAGGCTCAAATTAAAGGTGAGGCTAATGATGAAACATTTCATTGTTAATCCAACTCAAAGCAAAAGTTTTGGAAATGTTTCGACTGTCGCACGAATTCGAAGAGAAGGTACCAATTCGAAGTGATTTCAAGTTCCTCGCAATGAAAGGCGAAACAAATAATTGCACAGGAGAAACCGCGGCGCGACCGCGCACCACGCTTTTAAGGTGAAGTGACCCCGGAGCACAATATTGTTTATTAAAAACAATTCTAAAGCAAATTTGTTTTAAGTGAAAACTTCACTGGGCGCGTTGGACATTTTTGAGATGGGAAAAAACCACAATTTCTAAAGTAGAATTTTTTGAAGTGAAAACTTCTGTGGAAACTTCTTTCTAATCGGTGTAGGTCCCATTAACTGGGGCTTCTACTCTTCATAATGAACAACTTTTGTTCTATAACTTTCATCACAATAAACAACTTTTGTTCTATAACTTCTACTCATCACAATGAACAGAAAATTTACTTTTACTCTTCATACAAATCGATCAGCTGATCGATAATGTTGTGCATTTTAGTATAAAGCGTCCAATTTTATTTTTCAGAATTGACTTTGTATTTGTGCACAAAAATTTTATAATTGTATATTTGTGCACAAAATTTATAATTGTATATTTTGCATAAAATTTATAATTGTATATTTATGCACAAAATTTATAATTGTATATTTGTGCACAAAATTTATAATTGTATATTTGTGCACAAAATTTATAATTGTATATTTGTGCACAAAATTTATAATTGTATATTTGTGCACAAAATTTATAATTGTATATTTGTGCACAAAATTTATAATTGTATATTTGTGCACAAAGATTATAATTGTATATTTGTGTACAAAATTATAAATGTACATCTATGCACAAAATGTATTATTGTACGCATGTGTACAAAATTGTATTATTGTAAATCTGTGTACCAAATTGTTTTATTGTAAGTCTGTGTACAAAATTTAATTATTGTAAATTTGTGTACAATATTTTATTATTATGCATCTCTGTACAAAATTTTATTATTGTGCATCTCTATACCAACTTTTATTTTTGTACATCTGTGTACAAAATTTTATTATTGTACATCTGTGTCAAAAATGTTATTATTGTACATCTGTGTCCAAAATGTTATTATTGTACATCTGTGTCCAAAATGTTATTATTGTACATCTGTGTCCAAAATGTTATTATTGTACATCTGTGTCCAAAATTTTATTATTGTACATCTGTGCCCAAAATTTTATTATTGTACATCTGTGTCCAAAATTTTATTATTGTACATCTGTGTCCAAAATTTTATTATTGTACATCTGTGTCCAAAATTTTATTATTGTACATCTGTGTCCAAATTTTTATTATTGTACATATGTGTACATCATTTTATTATTGTAAATCTGTGTCCAAAATTTTAATATTGTACATCTGTGTCCAAAATTTTGATATTGTACATCTGTGTCCAAAATTTTAATATTGTACATCTGTGTCCAAAATTTTAATATTGTACATCTGTGTCCAAAATTTTAATATTGTACATCTGTGTCCAAAATTTTAATATTGTACATCTGTGTCCAAAATTTTAATATTGTACATCTGTGTCCAAAATTTTAATATTGTACATCTGTGTCCAAAATTTTAATATTGTACATCTGTGTCCAAAATTTTATTATTGTACATCTGTGTCCAAAATTTTAATATTGTACATCTGTGTCCAAAATTTTATTATTGTACATCTGTGTCCAAAATTGTATTATCGCACGGCAGGTAGTTAGTTAGGTAGGGCGTAGGGAGTGGGTTCTTAAAAGATGCCGTGCGTGTTCAGATAATTTAATGAGGATACAATATAAGACCTAAAAGAACATAATAATTAGAAAATGACACACTTAAATTTAAATTGTTTTTATACATTAAAATTATTGAAACTTTTATTCATGTAAATTACAGTTGTCCATCATAGAAAATTATAAAATGTCTAAAACTAAAATAACCCACCCCTGAGCGTGCCCGGCGCAAAGGTGCCCATAACGCTCGCAGCGTTGCCGCGTTGTATGGCTATAGACAGCCTTT
Organism: Coleophora flavipennella; assembly: GCA_947284805.1. Lineage (NCBI taxonomy): Eukaryota > Metazoa > Arthropoda > Insecta > Lepidoptera > Coleophoridae > Coleophora > Coleophora flavipennella. The sequence continues at coordinate 18,151,811 of OX369308.1, forward strand.
GCACCAGAAAGGCCCCGGAGCGGGGGTCAAATCCCTTGTCCCGCAGAAGGCGCCCAATGTCCCGAACAAAACCCTTAGCCTCGGTTCCCCATGAACCAGCCGTTTCGACGGCAAATGGAACAAACATGTAGGTTTGTTCCAATGCAGCATATTTTGAGTGCTTCGACCGAGCGGCTGCCTCAGCAGCGGAACCTGCTGCCCTTGATGTATGCGCTAGGTGAGAGGGTGCGAAAGTGCTAGAACATGTGGCATCCCAGAGAAGACTCCTCCCCTTCTGCCATGGCACCAGCGTTAGGCCATCGGGTCGCTTTCCATCGCTACGACTAAGTCCTGGCGGCTCCAGTAGGCATGGAATATAAGCCGATACCAGAGCACGCCGTAAGATTTCGTTAAGTGCGTGATGGCGCGGAAATCTGCCTGAACACTTTTGGCAACTCAGGGCGTGATGACCGTTAGCCTCTACCATTGAACCGCAAGTGCATACGTGGGTTTCACAAACACTGCAGCCCCGTGGGTTTCACAAACACTGCAGCCCAGGCGGAGAGCCACGGCCACACGCAATGAGTCGCTGTCCAGTAAGGTGCCAATGTGAGGTGACGGTAACGCATTAAGCCATGCTCCCGACTCCGGGCATGACGATGCCCTCAACCTTGCCAAGTCCGACCCCGTGGCATTGCCAATAAGGTGACTCAAAGCAAGCCTGGAGGCAGCGTCATCCCACGAACGTTGCCGGGTCGGAAAATCCGGCACATCTGGGCAGATATCCAACCAGGCGTTCAGGGCATCGGATGCAAAGGGAATGATCACCCCGCCGCCCTCAATGGAAAGAATATCAGCGACGAGGTCTACGGCTCCATGCGCCGATGCCAAGAATGCCGGCAAGCCAACGTCCCGTATGCGGCGGATGCCTAGGCCGCCGTGCCGGATAGGCAGCGTGGCCTGACTCCATTGGTCATCGCTGAGTTCAACATTCGTGATGCGCTCAAGAACGTGCTTAAGAGACACATCGAAAGCCGAAACCTCAGCCGCATACAGCCAAGTAGGAGCGGTGCGCAGAAGATACGTCACCTTTGGTGCGGAGAAGCACAATCGGAGCAGAATGAGGGCAACGTGTGGTGAGAGGTCTTGTAAACGAAGTTGAGCTTTCAAAAGCCCCTCTTTTCTCGCCTTGAGCGACTCCGGTATCCCTGATGGGAAAATAGGTGACCCTAAAAGGTTAAAAGAGCCTTCGTGGAGTTCTTTGAGGCCAGGGATAAGGCGCTCGAAGCGGGAGAAGTAATTATTCTGACTCTGACCGCAAGTAAAAAGTTCGCATTTTGCGGTATTAACCTACAGAATTTAAAATAGAAATCACAGAACATAGATAAATCTTACCCGAAATGGGTCTTTTAGGAAGTACAGTAATTAAATAAATATAAATTAATAATTTGTGCTGGTTAAGATGAACGATGATGGTTTTCGGTTTTTTCAATCAAATGTCACATAGTTTGACAGCGCATGCGCGGAAAAGAAGAAATAGATGGAATGAATAGAGATCGAATGAAAGAAGATTATATAACTGCGCACCACGCTACAGTACCGGGGGGGGGGGGGGGGGGCGGTTGAAAAAAAAGTCTAAGGCTTTTTTTTTCTTAAAATTTTAAATGATATGAAGAATAATTCAGTAACGAAAAAATGATCTGGATGAAAAAATATACATAGTAAAATTAAGTTAAAGTGTAGAGTAAAGAGGAAATAATAGATATAATAAATTAGATGGATGAAGCGAAAGTTAATTTGGAGTAAGCAAATGAAATTAAGATGAGTATAGTAAAACAGTTCCAAAATTCATTCTACCTATTAAAAATCTATCATACATCATCTTCCAAAGTCATAATCCATTTCTGGATTGATGACTATACCATAAGAAAGAAAGCTTATATATATAAAAAGCGTTTCTCAAGGAACTGGCTTATGAATGGTGTAGGCTTAATTAAAGGGTTAGTCACCAACCGCTAACTTAAAAAATAGCATAAGGCTTCTTTAACGTGTTGCTAAAAACCGCACGCTGATAATTATTTACAAGTACCTTAAAGAGGTAGGGCGCAATGAAATTGCGATGCGTGAAACGCAAAAAAAATAATAAACGTCATGTCTACTCAGACTTACAGACGTAACTAATTAATTAAATAGTTAATATATATGACAAAGTCATAAATTAAGAAAGAGAACAATAATTGTAGAAAATTTAAGTCATCAATTAAAATTAATTGACTTAGTTAAAGTTAGTAAGTTACGATATTGGCCTATTTAATGAGTTATCATCCGCTCTGAAAGGTAAGATAAAATAATACTTAAAAAAAAACTAAACTGAAATGACAATTGTCGTATGAAATGAAATCAAAAAGTTAATGAGGTGAGTAAAAAGCTTGAAATATTTGAGTATGTATTTACTCAGTATGTCCCTATGTAGAGATCGGTTTAAGGTCTTTTATGTGCCACCGGCCCAAAGGTTTATGATTTAAATCTGACAAATCATAAATCAGTGGCGAAATTTTGTGTGTAATTAAGCATTTAATAAATTTAGGGGCTAATTTAGCAGGTCATCAGTACTGTCTTTATCTGAATAAATTGAACCACAAGTAACTAAATCACGGCCAAAAACGAGGAAAGAAGGGGTAAATTTAGTTGTTTCGTTAACTGATGAGTTAATGGCGAATTGAATATGGTTCAAATGTAAGTCCCAAGTACGGTGGTCGTCGTCAACAAAGGAAGCTATTGCTGTAATTATAGTTTTGTTGTAACGTTCGACAGGGTTTACTTGAGGGCAGTAGAGTGGGTTGTAATGAATGTGAGGTATTTTGTATGTATTAAATAAGTCTTTGAGTTCATTACTTATCATTTGGGGGCCATTGTCATGTATTATGGTTTCCGGTATACCATAATTCATGAAAACTAAGTTTTCAAGGATATGTTTGATGATAGAAGATGTTGCTCTCTTAATGGGGTAAATAAGGCAATATTTAGAGAAACAACAAGTAACGACTAATATGTATCTATTTAATTTACGAGTTAAGGGTAAGGGACCAATTAAATCAATAGCGATTGTCTGAAAAGGTCGTGAGCAATTTTTAAGGCTTGCCCATTAAACCGATGATGTTTTGATTTTGATGTTTTGATTTTGATGTTTGTAGGCTAGACAAGTATCACATTTAGAGATGAAAAATGCTACGTCTTTGTACATACCAGGCCAATAATAATTAAGTTTTAGGCGATGGTAAGTTTTGAATATACCGAAGTGAGCTGCAGTGGGTGAACTATGATTTTCTGAGATAATTGACTCTCTGAATTCTAATGGAATTACAAGTTTCCAGTTGTATTTGGAATTACAAGTTTCCAGTTGTATTCAGAATTTAACTCAGAAACAGCGCGACCATATTTAAATAATTTATTATTTTTAATAATGTAATCTGGAGTCGAACTCGGATTAATTTTACACTTGTCAAATATAGTGTTGTACAGTCAAGGTCAAAGATATATATGCAAGTAATGTGAAAAAAAACAAGTAATCATAAAAAGTTCAAAAGATATACACCCATACAAATACTAATAAATATGGAAACTTCAATGGCCACATAAATATGTATAAGGAGAGTTCAAAAACTTTTATACAATCAAAGTTACATAATTAGTATCCTGCAAATGGTGCAATATATTGTACTTATGTTTATGGCATTAAATATAGATTCCATAACTGCTACAGAAATATGTATACAGAATATTAATCTGCGAAAATGAGCTTTATCATCTAGTCATACGAAACAAATTTAAATGGACTGTTTTGACAATTCACGAAAACAGTGCAGACTTGTCATTGCATATGTTTGTCTCATGTGATAACCTGTCAGGCTGTCACGTCGTTATGGGCATTGCGTGTTTATCATATTTTGCAATTTTGAAACTATCAACTTAAAGTATAAAGGTAATGCATTTCAATATTTCGTCTGTGAAGTCATCAGTTACCGTGGTCCTGTGGCTAAGCAATGGATGTAATTGTCGAGTCACATGCTGTCCCGCGTGCCAATCCTGCAACTTGATGTTTTTTTGCATTTTATTTGATACTTCGTACGCGTGGAAATTGATATTTCGCAGAAAGATATAAAATAGCATTATATATAAATTGATATTTCGCAGAAAGATATAAAATAGCATTATATATATAGATACCTGTTCGGTCCAAAACTTTCTGGCTGGAAAAATTTGGCGGCTTAAAAAAAAATAAAAAAGATGTCATCGCGATTGTCATTTAGTCTGCTTTTTCGAGTCTGGTTTTGGCGTTTCTGTTGGTTGTAGTTTTGATTTTACGGCGTTTTAACGATACGAATCCGGAAAACTTTCGAAATGATCAAATTGGAATATCGTTCCGTGATCAAATTCCTGACTAAGGAAGGGGTCAGCCCGACCGATATAAAAAAAAGGTTGGATGCCGTGTACGGGGATTCTTCTCCATCATTTTCCACGGTAAAAGAATGGAGTAAACAGTTTCGATTGGGGCGGGAATCCATTGACGACGAACCTCGCTCCGGCCGGCCTATAGAAGTACTCACCGAGCAATGTATTAAATTAGTGGAAGAGGAAGTTCTGAGTGATCGAAGACTAAAGACTAAAGAAATAGCGGCAAGAACCGGACTTTCCAAAACTTCAGTACTTAGGATACTACATGATCATCTTCACATGAATAAAGTTAGTGCTAGGTGGGTACCCAAACTTCTTTCGAGCTTGCAGCGTACTGAGAGAAAAGCGTGTTCTCAAGAAGTTTTAGACGCGTATAGGCGTTACGGAAAAAGTTATTTGGAGTCGATTGTTACGGGAGACGAAACCATGGTTTTGTACTATGATCCCCTGTCTAAAAGGGAATCGATGGAGTGGCGTCGTCTTGGTGAAAAGCCACCTAGAAAGGCCAAGGTAACGCAATCCACCAAAAAGATTATGGCAACGGTATTCTGGGATTGTCACGGAATACTAATGATTGACATAAAAGAAAGGAATACCACGGTAAATGGCAGCTACTACGCCACCCTTATTGAGCAGTTGCGAGAGGCGATCAAGCAGAAACGACGTGGAAAACTTAGTAGAGGTGTTCGGCTTCTCCACGATAATGCTCCCGTTCACACTGCTGCAATTGCCAAAGCTGCTGTAGCTAAATGTGGCTACGAGGAAATTCGCCACCCCCCTTACAGCCCAGACCTGGCCCCAAGCGACTACTACTTGTTCTCGAGACTTAAGGCAGACTTAAGGGGAAGACGATTTTCTTCGGATGATGAAGTGGCCCAAGCAGTTTTTACCCATTTCGAGGACAAAACTCCAGAATATTTTTATAAGGGAATAGAAATGCTTATCACGAGATCTGCAAAGTGCGTTGAAATAGAGGGGGACTATATCGAAAAATAAAAATAAAATTGTAAATATATCTACTTGTTTTCTTTGTTAGGCCGGACACTTTTGGACCGCACCTCGTATATTTTATTATTTTTTTTAGATCTCATTAGCGACGTGATTTTTAGCTCGTACCTATGCATAGGTACAGGGTAAATCGTCAATTACTGACCACCCCTCTACAAATGGCCCCTTATACTAAAAATTAACATTACTTTATTCAAAATGAATTCTATAGGTAAACGGATTTAATTATAAGTATGGGGGCAGCCACCGAAAGGCGGCCGAGAATTGGCGATTTACTCTATTAGTTCTTTTTTCGTAGATTTAATAAAAGGCAAAGATATGCTTATAATATCTGTAATATATAATAAACTAAACTAAATATCTTCCCTTAAAAAAAAAACTAAACTAATTACTCAGTAGCGAGTATATCCTCCATCGGCTTCAATGACCGCGTTTAATCGGTCCCGCATCGAGTTTACCATGTTGAAACATATATCTGTGCCTATAAACGAATCCCAAATCTCATGTGCGTGATTTTTCAAATTTTCAGTGGTTCTCACAACAGAAGAGTCCCAGTTTTGAACCATTAGGCCCCACAAATTTTCGATTGGATTTATATCCGGACTTTTAGGGGGCATCTTTATTAAATGAAGGTCATCTTGGTCGTCAATCCACTGCTGCACTATTCTCGCATTATGTATGGAAGAATTATCTTGAACGAATTCGATACGTCCATTCCCAAAGCATGCACGAGCTGTTGGAACAAGTGCCTGCTCCAATATGTCAATATACCCGTGACTATTCAATCGACCAGTAATCTCCACAAGTTCACCTGGCCCGCCCGCGGACATCCACCCCCAATAGCCAACAGATATTCGACCACTCCTCCGATTAGGGCGAACATTACCCTCCTCATAGCGGCTGTGGTCAACTCGCCATAATCTGAGGCGACCGTCAGCTGCAGATGTAAACACTTTCTCGTCAAGAAACAGAACATCACTAAAGTCGTAGTCCAGGTAACGTGTGGCAAAAGCATACCTCAATCTCTTGTGCCTATCCGTTAATTGTGGCTTCCTAGCAGGCACTCTACAATGTAACCCAGCATCATGTAAGCGACGTCTTATTGTGTTTGCTGACACATTGTACTGAGCAGCATATGTGCTCGTGTTGACGAATCGTCGGTATCTCACGTCTTCTAGTAACTGTTAGTCTTGAATGGCAGAGGTTTTTTTTGGTCGGCCAAATGACACATGTTTCGTAATAACGCCTTCATCAGCCCATCTTTGCTTCCATAAATAAACAGTTTTTCTCTGAAATGGAAAATAATTCGTATTATTTATGACGAAATATTGTTCTAAAGCCCATAGAAAGTTATATTTTCGGCGTTAAGTTACTGTTATTTACATTGATTTTTTCGTACATACCGTTATACCCAATTCGTCAGCTATGTCAGACACGGATACACCATCCTCGCATAATGCAATAATCCGATGTTTTGCATGATCGCTTATGCGATACATTTTTCACTTCAAAATTAATGCAAATCCGACGCAAACGTTACGGTAGGTAAGTCAATGGGAATTAAAAATCAAACAGTGACACATTATTTATAAAAGAGTAATTTGCTAAAGAGTCTGGAACAGCAATTGTTCTACGACTTGAAGCGTCAAGTGGCTGGCTGATTACATCAAGATATTCAAGATTATGGAGTTCAATATAACGCAAAATAGTTCATATGATGCTGACAATAGGGTTATGGTTATGGGTTATGGTTTATAGTGTATATATATTTTTGAACTCTATGGTGTTTCTAAGTTTATGGTTTTATAAATACGGACATATTATTGCAACTGTTGTATATATAGTTATCTCTCAAATGATGTATACTAATTTATGTATATTTTTATGTAGCCGAACTTATGACCGTTTAGATGACTACGCTTTTTGTCACTTTGTGGTGTATACATATCTTTGACCTTGACTGTACCAAGTATCTTTAGACTTTTCAAATTTTGTATTAATAGCATTAATATGAGCGATACGAGATAACTGATCGGGTACCACATGTTCAGAGCCACGTTTATGTTTTATTTCAAAATTAAACATAGAGAGACGGATGCACCATCGTGCTAGTCGACCTGTAGGGTTATCGAGACGTAAGAACCATTGTAAAGAAGAGTGGTCAGTGTATATTATATTTTTTTTACCATTGTCTAGGTAACAACGCCAATGTTCTAAGGATGTGATCACACTTAGTAACTCACGTTCAGTAATTGAATAGTTCTTTTGAGCATTTGTTAAGGATTTGCTCATGTAAGCTATAGGTTTTTCGATACCATCGAAATCTTGGGTAAGCATTGCTCCTATACCGTAGGCTGATGCATCACAATGTACAGCAAATGGTTTGGTAAAATCAGGACAGGCGAGTATTGGGGTACTAACCAACGCTTGTTTAATAGCTTTGAAAGCTTCATCGGCTTCGGCGGACCATTTAAAAGGTGGAGCTTTCTTTTTAGTAGATGTAAGTTTATTGAGTGGAGCTGATAAAGTACTAAGATTAGGAACAAAACGTCTATACCAACCGGCAGTTCCAAGAAATCTTTTAACATCTTTAACAGTTTTAGGGGTTTATATATTCAAAATTGCTTGAACCTTAGAAGGGTCAGTATGTAAGCCGTCTTGGTTTACTATGTAACCTAAATATTTGAGTTCATTTCTAAAGAAGGAACATTTAGGGAAGTTAACAGTTATGTTAGCCTGAGAAAGTTTAGAGATTAATTCCGTCAGTAATTCGACGTGCTGTTCGAATGTTGGTGTAGCTATTACAATATCATCTAAGTAACAAAAGATATTGTTATCCAGCATAAGGTCTGATAGAAGATTATCTAAAAATCTTTGCTGAGTTGCAGGAGCGTTAGTTAAACCAAATGGCATTACCTTAAATTGATACATTCCACGTCCAGGAACATGGAAAGCCGTTTTAGGACGGTCTTCTTTTCTTAATGGAATTTCGTCAATTGAGGATAAATATTTACAATCTTTTAAATTATCTAAGATATCTGAAATTAAAGGTAATTTGTAAGCATCTTTACGAGTTATGCTATTTAATTTTCGGCTATCCACGCAGAAGCGCCATGTGCCATCTTTTTTAGGAGTTACAATGACAGGACTAAGCCATGGGCTTTCGCAAGGCTCAATTACATCTAGTTTAAGCATTTCATCGACCTCTGTTTTTAGTGCTTTTTGTGATCACCGGTATCGATATGATGTTCAGCAAGGTGAGTTTTTCCTAATGGTTTAATTACGGTAGAAATTTGTTTGAACTTTTCTATTATTAAATTAGATAATTCTTGTTGCGTTTTAGTTAAATTCTCATAAGTGTGAAGGTTAGTAGAAGTTGAATGAACTAGAAAGTTGTCATTTTGTGAGCTAAATTGATTATTAATGTTGCGAAGTACGCTGGGAGCAATGTTAAATGTTTTCCAGAAATCAATGCCAAGAATTAAAGATTCTTGAATATCTGGAATTACGTGGGCAGTAATTATGGAAAATTTATTATTGTAAATTACCGGAAGTAAAACAGTTCCGATAGATTTGATTGGTTGACCGTTAGCTACGGTACCTAAGATACGTTGGTCCTTCCGTAGTGAGAGACCTGACCTAAGTAAAATTTTGTGTGAGTCCTTACCAAGTATGGTAATGGAACTACCACTATCTAATAAACCGTTTAAAATAAGATTATTAACTTTAAGCCAATCAGTCCAATCTTTTTGATCATAATTATTTGAATATTGAATGTGTTTAATCTCCTTCATAATTAGTTTTTTGAATTCGACTTATGACAGTTAGGGCAATGGGTAAATGTGACGTCTTTTAAGCCACATCTATAACAAACTTTTTTTGTATTTTTACACACAGCAAGGAGATGTGAATTTGTTCTACATCTTGGGCAGGCGAAGGTAGTTAATTTTTGGGGTATTGGTTGGTTTTTTACTGCATAGATAGTTTTATTAAATGGGTATTCGGGTATATGCAGTGTAGTTTGATTGTAGTACGTTGTAGTAGTATGAGATGGTTGTTCGAATGAGGTTGACGGTTGAGAAAACTTCGAGTTATAGTAGGTGGATTGATTATTGACATTTAAAAGTTTTTCCGTAAATTTACATGATTCGATTAATGAATCGAGAGAAATTAGGTCGGTTTGTGAGATGCGTAAGTTAAATTCTGGTCTGATGTTTCGTAATATTATTTCTATTTTTTCTTTTTCAGAAATTTTTTTGTGTAATTTGGAAAATAAAGATTCCATGTAAGATATATAGATAATAACTCTCTCATTAGGGTTTTGTTTGCGATTATCGATTTGTTTTTTAAGTAAATAATCATGGTTACTTATTTCAAAATCTTTTATTAAAAAGGTTCGTAATGTTTGCCAATCTGTTATGGTCTCTTTCTTTGCTCTGAACCAATCTAGAGCGATTTCTGAAAGAAGGTCAAAGATATGTTTGAAAAGTGTGCTCTCTGGTATGTTACGAACAGAAGCAAACTCTTCTATTCTTTGTATAAAATCTCTTGGGCAGCTATCGCCTTTGAACTTGAAGCGTTTGAGGTCGCTAGTGTATTTGTGCTCTCCAATAGAAATTAATTTTTGCGTTAGAGCATCAAAGTAAGAAAGGGGAGGTATGTTGTTGTAAGAAATGGAAGGTGTGTTGTTTATTACAGATTCTGTTGAGTGATATACAGATTGTTGGGGTGTGTTGATAATTGTGTTGTATCTGTTTTTAAGTTGTGTAAATTTACTGGATAGCGAATTAAGTGTAGATAGTTGTTCTATTGTCAAGTCCTGGTTTATGTCAATCAGGCATATTCTTTTTTGAATATGGGAAATGTATACTGGGATCTTGTTTTTACGCATGGGGTAAGTATTCATGCAAGATTCCAATATTTTCAAACATTTAGTAATGTCCGTCATATCTGTAGTGAAGTCATTCGGACTGGTATCTGTAGGTGTGGGACAGTCAGGTAAGACTAAAAGGTTATTTAATTGAGCACGGAGCTCCTCTGCCGTTTGAGTGGCGTTTGGATTTTGTCCTCTCAAGCTTAATTCATGAATCACTTCTGGTTTGTTCAGTTCATTAGTATCCATGGTAATGAATTTTAAAAAATATATGTGGTTTAAACTGTGTTAAAATATTTTCAAATAATTGATATTAATGTAAAATATTATAAGAAAAATCTTTTTTGTCTTAAAGAGGTAGGTATAGACAATTTATGGAAATGATCCAATCTTTTTGATCCTATATGTTTGTTTTGAAAGTTATGTCAAGCAATATTGTTAGTAAACAAAAAGAAATAATATTTTGTAATGAAATGGAATGAAAACTAATAATTGTGCCGAAAATTCATTTTTTTTTTGGTTGTAATGTATATCTACGATAATAATGGAATGGCCTACTATGATATGCACATGAGTGTGCTGATTTTGTGAAATTGATGCTCTGTTTTACAAAATCAAATAAATTTAAAATTAACGGAATTAAACTAAGGAAGAAATAAAATTGAAGTAGGCTTGAACTGGTGACGAAGGTAGGGCTCGGAGATGGTACTGCTCACGTCGGTAGGTACAAGGATGAAAACTTGATGTCGGAGATCTTGCGGAGATGTAGTGGTTTCAGGTTAATAATGTTTAAAAAACTTACAGATCTTCGGTTTATTTACAAATTACCACGTTTAGGCGCCAGTGTCGCACGGCAGGTAGTTAGTTAGGTAGGGCGTAGGGAGTGGGTTCTTAAAAGATGCCGTGCGTGTTCAGATAATTTAATGAGGATACAATATAAGACCTAAAAAGAACATAAGAATTAGAAAATGACACACTTAAATTTAAAATAGAAATCACAGAACATAGATAAATCTTACCCGAAATGGGTCTTTTAGGAAGTACAGTAATTAAATAAATATAAATTAATAATTTGTGCTGGTTACGATGAGCGATGATGGTTTTCGGTTTTTTCAATCAAATGTCACATAGTTTGACAGCGCATGCGCGGAAAAGAAGAAATAGATGGAATGAATAGAGATCGAATGAAAGAAGATTATATAACTGCGCACCACGCTACACTGTGTCCAAAATTGTATTATTGTACATCTGTGTCCAAAATTTTATTAATGTAAAGGGTTTTTCAATTGGCGCGGGTAGATTTTGGCGGCCCGTGGCGGCCATTTTGTTTTGGTGACAATTGTCAAATCTTTTGCTTATTATTCAGTTGCTTATGCCAAATCATCATGGCAGGTTACACAATTGAACAGCGCGTACAAATGATAAAACTTTATTATCAAAATGAGTGTTCGTTAGTGCAAACGTTGCGTGCATTGCGCCCATTTTACGGTAGACGTGGTGGCCCTTCACAGTCGACTCTTCAGCGTTTGGTAGAAAAATTTGAAACAACCGGTTCGTTAATCAATCAACCCACACCTGTACGTTCAAGAAACGCAAGATCAGCCGAGAATATCGCGGCGGTCCGTCAAAGTGTACAGCAGAACCCGAGGCAGTCGATTCCTCGCCGTGCACAAGAACTCGGCCTTTCGCAAACTTCAACTTGGCGAATTTTGCGACGGGACTTAGGGTTACACCCGTATAAGATTCAACTGACCCAGGAGCTCAAAGTTCATGACCATAGACAACGTCGTTTGTTCGCTGCCTGGGCATCGAATCGTTTGGAAGAGGATCCCAATTTCGGGCGAAAAATCATCTTTAGCGACGAGGCGCATTTTTGGATGAATGGCTTTGTTAACAAACAAAATTGCCGTATATGGGACGACACAAACCCACACGAGGTTCACCAGGTGGTAATGCATCCTCAAAAAGTTACGGTTTGGTGTGGATTTTGGGCCGGCGGCGTCATTGGTCCGTATTTTTTCGAAAACGACGTTGGTGAGGCGGTCACTGTCAACGGCGAGCGCTACAGAACGATGATAACCAATTTTTTATGGCCCAAATTGAACCATATGGACCTAGACAACATGTGGTTCCAGCAGGATGGCGCTACGTGCCACACAGCGGACGCCACGATTGACATTCTGCATGAGCGATTTGAGACTAAGGTTATCTCTCGCAGGGGTGATGTGAATTGGCCACCAAGGTCATGCGATTTAACCCCGCTAGACTTTTTCTTGTGGGGTTTTTTGAAGTCGCAGGTCTATGCAAATAAACCACAATCCACCGATGCCCTGAAGGCGAACATAACACATGCCATCGCTCAAATTCAGGCGGATCTATGCGGAAGAGTCATTGAAAATAAGACCACTCGGATCCGTGCCACTGTGAGAAGCCGAGGCGGGCATTTGAATGATGTCATCTTCCATACTTAATGGCATATATGGGCCTTTTAAATAAATAAAAAAATTTGTTGATACCTCATACGCAGCTTGTTTAATTTCGTTTCAAAATCTACCCGCCCTTATTGAAAAACCCTTTACATCTGTATACAAAATTTTATCATAGTACATCTCTGTTTAAAATTTTATCATAGTACATCTCTGTTCAAAATTTTATTATTGTAGGTCTAACTTTATTGCCATTTTGGCTCAGAAACCCTAACAATATCAGTGGCCCAATTTTTCAGATGTCACTCTAAGCTCCACTCCAGTAGGCAACTCGTCTTTGTCGAATAACTATCACTGGTCAGCCCTGTGACCATTTTTGGATTAGCTTAGCTACGCCGTCTGATGAAAGATGAACTGTTTCATTAGACGCCCAAGTACTATTCCCACCGCAGGAAAAATTGCCCTGAAGCAACGCTGTAACGTGAGCAGAATTACAGGTTTCCAGATCTAATGAAGCAACGTCATAGCCCATGAAAATGTTTATTTCGTTTGTTTATTTCTAAAGAAACATGTTAAATAAGGATGCACGTTATTTAAAATGTTACATGGTAAGATACGTTATGAGACTTTTCTCTATGGCACCTTTCTCTCCTGTATTTGTGTATATTTATAGTAGGTAGAGGGCAAGCATTTTATGTTTTCTGCCGACAATCTTAAATTTTACTAATCTTTAAACTACCAAATCTTCCTCTTATGTATATATCTAGGGTTCTTTATGTAGAAACCATTAAATTTTCACCGTTTTCGTCTCGGTTTAGTTCTTCTTCTACACGAAATAGTAGTTTATAAACAATATTTTTCCTATTTTCAACAATCTAAAAATGATAAACTATAGTAATGGAAGAAACAAAAGGTGTAATTCTTAAAATGATATAATATAATGGAAGAAAGTGTAAAAAGGAAAAGCTCAGTTATTTTGGTAATTTAATCCCCGCCAAACACAGTGGTTTACAAACAACAAACACCTCCCCCTCTGCCACGGTACCAGCGTCAAGCCGTCAGGCCTTTTGCCGTCGGATCGGCTGTGTCCCGGCGGTTTTAGAAGGCACGGGACGTTGGCCGAATTTAGGGCTCGAAGGATAACGTCGTTGAGAGCATTGTGGCGTGTACTCCTACCTGAGCACTTGTGGCGTGTACTCCTACCTGAGCACCTGAGACAACTCAAGCCGTGGTGGCCATTGGCTCCAACTGTTGAGCCGCAGATGCATCGATGATACCTCATCTAAATCTAAAAATCTAAAAATGATAAACTATAGTAATGGAAGAAACAAAAGGTGTAATTCTTCAAATGATATAATATAATGGAAGAAAGTGTAAAAAGGAAAAGCTCAGTTATTTTGGTAATTTAATCCCCGCCAAACACAGTGGTTTACAAACAACAAACACCTCCCCCTCTGCCACGGTACCAGCGTCAAGCCGTCAGGCCTTTTGCCGTCGGATCGGCTGTGTCCCGGCGGTTTTAGAAGGCACGGGACGTTGGCCGAATTTAGGGCTCGAAGGATAACGTCGTTGAGAGCATTGTGGCGTGTACTCCTACCTGAGCACTTGTGGCGTGTACTCCTACCTGAGCACTTGTGGCGTGTACTCCTACCTGAGCACCTGAGACAACTCAAGCCGTGGTGGCCATTGGCTCCAACTGTTGAGCCGCAGATGCATCGATGAGGTACACATACATCGCAGCCCAATCGGTATGCCACAGCCAGGAGTTGTCGTCCAGGAGTTGTCGTCCAGGAGAGTGCCCAGATGGGGGAAGGCCTACCTGAGCACCTGAGACAACTCAGTGCGTGGTGACCATTGGCTCAAATTGTTGAGCCGCAGATGCATCGATGAGGTACATATACATCGATGAGGTACATATACATCGATGAGGTACACATACATCGTAGCCCAATCGGTATGCCACAGCCAGGAGTTGTCGTCCAGGAGAGTGCCCAGGTGGGAGGAAGGTAAAGCCTGTAACCACGCCCCTGATTCTGACCTTGATGTAACTGCCTTGAGCCTAACCAAGTCTGGCCCAAAAGCACCATTTATAAGATTTTCTATGTGGCGCTTGCAGCTGAATTCGTCCCACGATATCTGACAATGCGGATCGTCGAACGGAACCACTGCATTCGGATTGAGAGCCCCCCAAGCGTTATAGATATGCCACAGCCAGGAATTGTCGTCCAGGAGAGTGTCCAGGTGGGGGGAATGTAAAGCCTGTAACCACGCCCCTGATTCTGACTTTGACGTAACTGCCTTGAGCCTAATCAAGTCTGGCCCAGCTGCACCATTTATAAGATTTTCTAAGTGGCGCTTGCAGCTAAATTCGTCCCACGCTCTCCGACTGTGCGGATTGTCGAACGGAACCACTGCATTCGGATTGAGAGCCCGCCCCCCAAGCGTTCAAAGCGTTCAAAGTCTCAACAGCAGATGGAATGTACAGGCCATCACCATTTAACGAAAGAATTTCAGTGACTAGATCTGAGACACCATGAGCCGAATCCAAAAAAGCTGACAAGCTCACACCCCGAACACACCTTACGCCCAGACCTCCATGTTTTGTGATGCCTGGGTCCATTGAAGGTCGTCAAGAGCCACGTTCAGGAATTTTTCGCAAGACTGTTTCAGCAATCCATCGAAAGAGGAGATTTTCAAGCGAAGCCACGTTGGGGTCGTCCTAAGTAAATAAGTTATTTTATGTATGGCAAAGCATATTCACAATAGGATCAAGGCCACGTGAGCTGAAAGTTCCTCAGGCACTCCTAGCGAGGAAAAGGAGGCGTTTTCTAGCTTCCAGAGCCTCAGGAATAGCTGAATAAAAAAGGCTAAAGCTAGTGGCGTCCAACTCCTTAAGTCCTAGAATTAGTGCCTCAAAAAGTTGAAAACATTGGTAGGTAACAGGACTGCAGGGGAAGAATTTGCACTTGCCCGTATTTACCTTCAGCCCCATATCCTTAAAACGCGGGATCAGTAACCGTGGGTCACACTCCATTCTTCCGGTTTGCCCCGTAACTCCAGCCCCATATCCTTAAAACACGGGATCAGCAACCGTAGGTCACGCTCCACTTCTGCCGGTTTGCCCCCAGTAGTCCCATCATCTAGGTACCATACATTAAGGGAGGATTGAAGGTCAGCGGTGACCTTTTGGATGGCAAGGCTATAGATAAGAGGTCTAAGTGGGTTTCCTTCTTGAAGTCCAACCTGAGCAGTGATAAGAGTGAGATCGTAGAAGAGATTAGATGTTGAAGAATAGAGTTGATGAAGGAAAGGATAATGGGTGGGTAGTTTTTCCTTCTCCTCGCTCAGCAGAGTATCCCTTTCTAGGGTGTTAAATGCATTTTTAGTTTCAAAAATGCATTTTTAGTTTCCAAAATGCATTTTTTAGTTTCCAAAATGCATTTTTAGTTTTCAAAATACATTTTTAGTTTCCAAAATGAATTTTTAGTTTCCAAAATGCATTTTTAGTTTTCAAAATGCATTTTTAGTTTCCAAAATGCATTTTTTAATTTCCAAAATGCATTTTTTAGTTTACAAAATGCATTTTTAGTTTACAAAATGCATTTTTAGTTTCCAAAATGCATCTTTAGTTTCCAAAATGTAATTTTAGTTTCCAAACTGCATTTTTTAGTTTCCAAAATGCATTTTTTAGTTTCCAAAATGCATTTTTTAGTTTTCAAAATGCATTTTTTAGTTTCCAAAATGCATTTTTTAGTTTCCAAAATGCATTTTTTTTAGTTTCCAAAATGCATTTTTTGGTTTCCAAAATGCATTTTTTAGTTTCCAAAATGCATTTTTTAGTTTCCAAAATGCATTTTTTTGGTTTCCAAAATGCATTTTTTAGTTTCCAATATGCATTTTTTAGTTTCCAAAATGCATTTTTAGTTTCCAACTTCAAGATCACAGGTGCGCTCCTCTATTTTCACGGTATGTACAGGTGTGCTCCTATCCGGTGCCGCTGGAAAAGTGAGTGGCCGTGTAGGTGGCGGATGCTTTCCCCGCAGGGAAGCGAGGGTTGCTTTCGCAGATTGTGCAAATAATGGACGATAATTAGTTTAGCGATTGTTTGTGGTATTATTACCGTCTTTACAATATAAAATACACTTTCTAAAAAAACACAATTCCAAAATAAAAATACACTTAAAAAAAAACATTTTTTGAGGTAGCACCTTTATTTTATTGTGCGCAAAATTGTTTTATCAATTTATACTTCAGTGTTTTATCAATTTATACTTAAGTGTTTTATCGATTTATATTTCAGTGTTTTATCGATTTATACTTCAGTGTTTTATCGATTTATACTTCAGTGTTTTATCGATTTATACTTCAGTGTTTTATCGATTTATACTTCAGTGTTTTATCGATTTATACTTCAGTGTTTTATCGATTTATACTTCAGTGTTTTATCGATTTATACTTCAGTGTTTTATCGATTTATACTTCAGTGTTTTATCGATTTATACTTCAGTGTTTTATCGATTTATACTTCAGTGTTTTATCGATTTATACTTCAGTGTTTTATCAATTTATACTTCAGTGTTTTATCGATTTATACTTCAGTGTTTTATCGATTTATACTTCAGTGTTTTATCGATTTATACTTCAGTGTTTTATCGATTTATACTTCAGTGTTTTATCGATTTATACTTCAGTGTTTTATCGATTTATACTTCAGTGTTTTATCGATTTATACTTGAGGGTTTAATAGATTTATACTTGAGTGTTTAATAGATTTATACTTGAGTGTTTCATCATATCAGCCACAAATCGTCCACTGCTGAACAAAGGCCTCCCCCAAGGATTTCCACGACGACCGGTCCTGCGCTGCCCGCATCCATCGGCTTCCCGCGACCTTCACCAGGTCATCGGTCCACCGCGTGGGAGGCCTGCCTACGCTACGTTTTCCGGTGCGCGGTCGCCACTCGAGAACTTTACTTGAGTGTTTAATAGATTTATACTTGAGTGTTTAATAGATTTATACTTGAGTGTTTAATAGATTTATACTTGGGTGTTTTAATAGATTTATACTTTAGTGTTTAATAGATTTATACTTTAGTGTTTAATAGATTTATACTTGAGTGTTTTATCGATTAATACTTTAGTGTTTTATCGATTAATACTTTAGTGTTTTATCGATTAATACTTTAGTGTTTTATCGATTAATACTTTAGTGTTTTATCGATTAATACTTTAGTGTTTTTTCGATTAATACTTTATTGTTTTATCGATTAGTGTTCTATCGATTAATACTTTAGTGTTTTATCGATTAATACTTTAGTGTTTTATCAATTAATACTTTAGTGTTGTATCTATTAATACAGTGTTTTATCGATTAATACTTTAGTGTTTTATCAATTAATACTTTAGTGTTTTATCGATTAATACAGTGTTTTATCGATTAATACAGTGTTTTATCGATTAATACAGTGTTTTAACGATTAATACTTTAGTGTTTTAACGATTAATACTGTAGTGTTTTAACGATTAATACTTTAGTGTTTTAACGATTAATACTTTAGTGTTTTAACGATTAATACTTTAGTGTTTTAACGATTAATACTTTAGTGTTTTAACGATTAATACTTTAGTGTTTTAACGATTAATGCTTTAGTGTTTTAACGATTAATACTTTAGTGTTTTAACGATCAATACTTTAGTGTTTTAACGATCAATACTTTAGTGTTTTAACGATTAATACTTTAGTGTTTTAACGATTAATACTTTAGTGTTTTAACGATTAATACTTAAGTATTTTATCGATTCATAGTTAAGTGTTTTATAACGATTAATACTTTAGTGTTTTAACGATTAATACTTAAGTGTTTTATCAATTCATAGTTTAGTGTTATATCGATTCATAGTTAAGTGTTTTATCGATTAATAGTTAAGTGTTTTATCGATTAATAGTTAAGTGTTTTATCGATTAATACTTCGCGTCCGCACTCGACAAAAATAAAAACTAAAACTCGAGACTAAAAAGTAATGCATAAAGACGTCAGTGCAGATAAAAATCTTTAGGTATCTGTTATCTGTTTCCCGCCTAGACGGCTATCGTCGACGGCTTCTGACGGTCGTCAAAAGTTAGGTTTTTTAAAAAAACCTAGGAAAAATGAATCGTAGCGTATCGTACGAAAGGTGTCTGGAGCAGTCTTAAATAATTTGCTTTTCCCCTATACTCTTGTGTAACTTAGTTAGTAAGCTTTAGGTTGTTTTCTCAGAACTAAGCTACTGCCACGGTTTTGGTAAGAAGATTCATTACTTATTCAACATCATGCACGTTGTTGGGAGCGCACCCTCAGCCGCTGCGCCCCTGTTGGTGATGCCACTTCATTATCACATTTAACTGAGATTTAGACACATCAGGCCTTGCACACATACTAGTAAGCTGAGGATCCGATTTTTTTTTTGATTTAAGTAGATATTAGCAGCTTTTAACGGACTCTGATGTTAACAATTAGATTCTTGTAAGCTGGATAGTAAAATACAAAAAGATATATTTCGTTCACAAGCGCGCACTCTTGTTCGGTGGTTATATTTCATTTACATGCACGCACTCTTGTTCGGTGGTTATATTTCGTTTACATGCACGCACTGGATATATTTCGATCACAAGCACGCACTCTTGTTCGTGGATATATTTCATTCACAAGCACGCACTCTTGTTCGTGGATATATTTCGTTCACAAGCACGCACTCTTATTCGTGGATATATTTCGTTCACAAGCACGCACTCTTGTTCGTGGATATATTTCGTTCACAAGCACGCACTCTTGTTCGTGGATATATTTCGTTCACAAGCACGCACTCTTGTTCGTGGATATATTTCGTTCACAAGCACGCACTCTTGTTCGTGGATATATTTCGTTCAAAAGCACGCACTCTTGTTCGTGGATATATTTCGTTCACAAGCACGCACCCTTGTTCGTGGATATAATTCCTTCACAAGCACGCACTCTTGTTCGTGGATATAATAATTCCTTCACAAGCACGCACCACTATTGTTAAGCACGCACTCTTTTTCGTGGATATATTTCCTTCACAAGCACGCACCACTATTGTTAGGTGGATTGAGAGCAAAAACCTAACAGTTTACTATGTTATGATTTATATTAAACCGGAAGCAGGAAATCTTCTAGGACGGCAGAAAATTCAGAGAGTCAGAAAGTCGCTCGGGATAAAAGATAAAATAAGTATTCACTTCCCTTTTGGCAAGCAGCTGGGCGGGCAGTGGAAAGGACTGGCTGGTGGTCAGCACAGCTCCATCCCAGGATTAATCCTTAATCAGGTAAACTTTCGGGGACGTCAACCTCGCAGGGGGTGGATGAAACCCTACGGACATATATAGATCTAGTTCGCAGCAGTACCAAAAATACACGCAAAGCGGTTTCCTTATACAAATTACTTACCACTGAATAAAATAGTGGGCCTCAACAAAACATTATAAAACAATATATCCAAAAATTTAAAATGCACATGACTGTCGAAGAGATCACGGTCAACCTTTTGTTTTCCTCTTGTCAAAAAATAACAAATATTTTCAAATTCAATTTCCATAGAGCAACGACATCAAAAAAGAATTTAATTATGAAACGCAACAAAAGAGATCGGCTTGAAGCGATACTTAGCGCTTCAGTGTATAGAGTTAAAAGGTGACTACGTAGAAAAATAAATGCATATATACAAAAAAAAATATTTTTTGCCATAAACGGGTACTTATCAAACAGCCCTCGTATTTCGCACTCAGGGTTCTGTACCATCGCCCAGTATATTTCGCACTCAGGGTTCTGTACCATCGCCCAGTATATTTCGCACTAATGGTTCTGTACCATCGCCCAGTATATTTATAAAGTAAGGGAGTCTTAAAGTAAGGTAAGGGAGTCTTAAAGTAAGGGAGTCTTAAAGAAAGGGAGTCTTAAAGTAAGGGAGTCTTAAAGTAAGGGAGTCTTAAAATAAGGGAGTCTTAAAATAAGGGAGTCTTAAAGTAAGGGAGTCTTAAAGTAAGGGAGTCTTAAAGTAAGGGAGTCTTAAAGTAAGGGAGTCTTAAAGTAAGGGAGTCTTAAAGTAAGGGAGTCTTAAAGTAAGGGAGTCTTAAAGTAAGGGAGTCTTAAAGTAAGGGAGTCTTAAAGTAAGGGAGTCTTAAAGTAAGGGAGTCTTAAAGTAAGGGAGTCTTAAAGTAAGGGAGTCTTAAAGTAAGGAGTCTTAAAGTAAGGAGTCTCAAAGTAAGGAGTCTCAAAGTAAGGAGTCTCAAAGTAAGGAGTCTCAAAGTAAGGAGTCTCAAAGTAAGGAGTCTCTCTTAAAGTAAGGGAGTCTTAAAGTAAGGAGTCTCAAAGTAAGGAGTCTCAAAGTAAGGAGTCTCAAAGTAAGGAGTCTCAAAGTAAGGAGTCTCAAAGTAAGGAGTCTCAAAGTAAGGAGTCTCAAAGTAAGGAGTCTCAAAGTAAGGAGTCTCAAAGTAAGGAGTCTCAAAGTAAGGAGTCTCAAAGTATGGAGTCTCAAAGTAAGGAGTCTCAAAGTAAGGAATCTCAAAGTAAGGAATCTCAAAGTAAGGAGTCTCAAGGTAAGGAGTCTCAAGGTAAGGAGTCTCAAGGTAAGGAGTCTCAAGGTAAGGAGTCTCAAGGTAAGGAGTCTCAAGGTAAGGAGTCTCAAGGTAAGGAGTCTCAAGGTAAGGAGTCTCAAGGTAAGGAGTCTCAAGGTAAGGAGTCTCAAGGTAAGGAGTCTCAAGGTAAGGAGTCTCAAGGTAAGGAGTCTCAAGGTAAGGAGTCTTAAGGTAAGGAGTCTTAAGGTAAGGAGTCTCTTAAGGTGAGGAGTCTTAAGGTGAGGAGTCTTAAGGTGAGGAGTCTTAAGGTGAGGAGTCAAAGTGGGGAGTCTCAAAGTGGGGAGTCTCAAAGTGGGCAGTCTCAAAGTGGGGAGTCTCAAAGTGGGGAGTCTCAAAGTGGGGAGTCTCAAAGTGGGGAGTCTCAAAGTGGGGAGTCTCAAAGTGGGGAGTCTCAAAGTGGGGAGTCTCAAAGTGGGGAGTCTCAAAGTGGGGAGTCTCAAAGTGGGGAGTCTCAAAGTGGGGAGTCTCAAAGTGGGGAGTCTCAAAGTGGGGAGTCTCAAAGTGGGGAGTCTCAAAGTGGGGAGTCTCAAAGTGGGGAGTCTCAAAGTGGGGAGTCTCAAAGTGGGGAGTCTCAAAGTGGGGAGTCTCAAAGTGGGGAGTCTCAAAGTGGGGAGTCTCAAAGTGGGGAGTCTCAAAGTGGGGAGTCTCAAAGTGGGGAGTCTCAAAGTGGGGAGTCTCAAAGTGGGGAGTCTCAAAGTGGGGAGTCTCAAAGTGGGGAGTCTCAAAGTGGGGAGTCTCAAAGTGGGGAGTCTCAAAGTGGGGAGTCTCAAAGTGGGGAGTCTCAAAGTGGGGAGTCTCAAAGTGGGGAGTCTCAAAGTGGGGAGTCTCAAAGTGGGGAGTCTCAAAGTGGGGAGTCTCAAAGTGGGGAGTCTCAAAGTGGGGAGTCTCAAAGTGGGGAGTCTCAAAGTGGGGAGTCTCAAAGTGGGGAGTCTCAAAGTGGGGAGTCTCAAAGTGGGGAGTCTCAAAGTGGGGAGTCTCAAAGTGGGGAGTCTCAAAGTGGGGAGTCTCAAAGTGGGGAGTCTCAAAGTGGGGAGTCTCAAAGTGGGGAGTCTCAAAGTGGGGAGTCTCAAAGTGGGGAGTCTCAAAGTGGGGAGTCTCAAAGTGGGGAGTCTCAAAGTGGGGAGTCTCAAAGTGGGGAGTCTCAAAGTGGGGAGTCTCAAAGTGGGGAGTCTCAAAGTGGGGAGTCTCAAAGTGGGGAGTCTCAAAGTGGGGAGTCTCAAAGTGGGGAGTCTCAAAGTGGGGAGTCTCAAAGTGGGGAGTCTCAAAGTGGGGAGTCTCAAAGTGGGGAGTCTCAAAGTGGGGAGTCTCAAAGTGGGGAGTCTCAAAGTGGGGAGTCTCAAAGTGGGGAGTCTCAAAGTGGGGAGTCTCAAAGTGGGGAGTCTCAAAGTGGGGAGTCTCAAAGTGGGGAGTCTCAAAGTGGGGAGTCTCAAAGTGGGGAGTCTCAAAGTGGGGAGTCTCAAAGTGGGGAGTCTCAAAGTGGGGAGTCTCAAAGTGGGGAGTCTCAAAGTGGGGAGTCTCAAAGTGGGGAGTCTCAAAGTGGGGAGTCTCAAAGTGGGGAGTCTCAAAGTGGGGAGTCTCAAAGTGGGGAGTCTCAAAGTGGGGAGTCTCAAAGTGGGGAGTCTCAAAGTGGGGAGTCTCAAAGTGGGGAGTCTCAAAGTGGGGAGTCTCAAAGTGGGGAGTCTCAAAGTGGGGAGTCTCAAAGTGGGGAGTCTCAAAGTGGGGAGTCTCAAAGTGGGGAGTCTCAAAGTGGGGAGTCTCAAAGTGGGGAGTCTCAAAGTGGGGAGTCTCAAAGTGGGGAGTCTCAAAGTGGGGAGTCTCAAAGTGGGGAGTCTCAAAGTGGGGAGTCTCAAAGTGGGGAGTCTCAAAGTGGGGAGTCTCAAAGTGGGGAGTCTCAAAGTGGGGAGTCTCAAAGTGGGGAGTCTCAAAGTGGGGAGTCTCAAAGTGGGGAGTCTCAAAGTGGGGAGTCTCAAAGTGGGGAGTCTCAAAGTGGGGAGTCTCAAAGTGGGGAGTCTCAAAGTGAGGAGTCAGGAGTCTCAAAGTGAGGAGTCAGGAGTCTCAAAGTGAGGAGTCAGGAGTCTCAAAGTGAGGAGTCAGGAGTCTCAAAGTGAGGAGTCAGGAGTCTCAAAGTGAGGAGTCAGGAGTCTCAAAGTGAGGAGTCAGGAGTCTCAAAGTGAGGAGTCAGGAGTCTCAAAGTGAGGAGTCAGGAGTCTCAAAGTGAGGAGTCAGGAGTCTCAAAGTGAGGAGTCAGGAGTCTCAAAGTGAGGAGTCAGGAGTCTCAAAGTGAGGAGTCAGGAGTCTCAAAGTGAGGAGTCAGGAGTCTCAAAGTGAGGAGTCAGGAGTCTCAAAGTGAGGAGTCAGGAGTCTCAAAGTGAGGAGTCAGGAGTCTCAAAGTGAGGAGTCAGGAGTCTCAAAGTGAGGAGTCAGGAGTCTCAAAGAGTCTTAAAGAGTCTCAAAGAGTCTTAAAGAGTCTTAAAGAGTCTTAAAGAGTCTTAAAGAGTCTTAAAGAGTCTTCTTAAAGAGTCTTAAAGAGTCTTAAAGAGTCTTCTTAAAGAGTCTTAAAGAGTCTTAAAGAGTCTTCTTAAAGAGTCTTAAAGAGTCTTCTTAAAGAGTCTTAAAGAGTCTTAAAGAGTCTTCTTAAAGAGTCTTAAAGAGTCTTAAAGAGTCTTCTTAAAGAGTCTTAAAGAGTCTTAAAGAGTCTTCTTAAAGAGTCTTAAAGAGTCTTCTTAAAGAGTCTTAAAGAGTCTTAAAGAGTCTTCTTAAAGAGTCTTCTTAAAGAGTCTTCTTAAAGAGTCTTCTTAAAGAGTCTTCTTAAAGAGTCTTCTTAAAGAGTCTTCTTAAAGAGTCTTAAAGAGTCTTCTTAAAGAGTCTTCTTAAAGAGTCTTAAAGAGTCTTCTTAAAGAGTCTTAAAGAGTCTTCTTAAAGAGTCTTAAAGAGTCTTCTTAAAGAGTCTTAAAGAGTCTTAAAGAGTCTTAAAGAGTCTTAAAGAGTCTTAAAGAGTTAAAGAGTCTTCTTAAAGAGTCTTAAAGAGTCTTAAAGAGTCTTTCTTAAAGAGTCTTAAAGAGTCTTAAAGAGTCTTAAAGAGTCTTAAAGAGTCTTCTTAAAGAGTCAGAGTCTTAAAGAGTCTTAAAAGAGTCTTCTTAAAGAGTCTTCTAGTCTTAAAGAGTCTTCTTAAAGAGTCTTAAAGAGTCTTAAAGAGTCTTCTTAAAGAGTCTTCTTAAAGAGTCTTCTTAAAGAGTCTTAAAGAGTCTTAAAGAGTCTTAAAGAGTCTTAAAGAGTTAAAGAGTCTTCTTAAAGAGTCTTAAAGAGTCTTAAAGAGTCTTCTTTAAGAGTCTTAGAGTCTTAAAGAGTCTTCTTAAAGAGTCTTAAAGAGTCTTAAAGAGTCTTAAAGAGTCTTAAAGAGTCTTAAAGAGTCTTAAAGAGTCTTAAAGAGTCTTAAAGAGTCTTAAAGAGTCTTAAAGAGTCTTAAAGAGTCTTAAAGAGTCTTAAAGAGTCTCAAAGAGTCTTAAAGAGTAAAGAGTAAAGAGTAAAGAGTCTTAAAGAGTCTTAAAGAGTCTTAAAGAAGAGTCTTAAAGAGTCTTAAAGAGTCTTAAAGAGTCTTAAAGAGTCTTAAAGAGTCTTAAAGAGTCTTAAAGAAGAGTCTTAAAATGTCTTAAAGAGTCTTAAAGAGTCTTAAAGAGTCTTAAAGAGTCTTAAAGAGTCTTAAAGAGTCTTAAAGAGTCTTAAAGAGTCTTAAAGAGTCTTAAAGAGTCTTAAAGAGTCTTAAAGAGTCTTAAAGAGTCTTAAAGAGTCTTAAAGAGTCTTAAAGAGTCTTAAAGAGTCTTAAAGAGTCTTAAAGAGTCTTAAAGAGTCTTTAGATGGCAGTCGTTAAGCCGTGTCAGAGGCCATATGAGCGGCTTGAAAACTTCTGACAGTGGGATTAGCCACTAGCTCTACAGCCAACACTAGAGTCTTAAAGAGTCTTCTTAAAGAGTCTTAAAGAGTCTTAAAGAGTCTTAAAGAGTCTTAAAGAGTCTTAAAGAGTCTTAAAGAGTCTTAAAGAGTCTTAAAGAGTCTTAAAGAGTCTTAAAGAGTCTTAAAGAGTCTTAAAGAGTCTTAAAGAGTCTTAAAGAGTCTTAAAGAGTCTGAGACTCTTCTTAAAGAGTAAAGAGTAAAGAGTAAAGAGTCTTAAAGAGTCTTAAAGAGTCTTAAAGAGTCTTAAAGAAGAGTCTTAAAGAAGAGTCTTAAAGAGTCTTAAAGAGTCTTAAAGAGTCTTAAAGAGTCTTAAAGAGTCTTAAAGAGTCTTAAAGAGTCTTAAAGAGTCTTAAAGAGTCTTAAAGAGTCTTAAAGAGTCTTAAAGAGTCTTAAAGAGTCTTAAAGAGTCAAAGAGTCTTAAAGAGTCTTAAAGAGTCTTAAAGAGTCTTAAAGAGTCTTAAAGAGTCTTAAAGAGTCTTAAAGAGTCTTAAAGAGTCTTAAAGAGTCTTAAAGAGTCTTAAAGAGTCTTAAAGAGTCTTAAAGAGTCTTAAAGAGTCTTAAAGAGTCTTAAAGAGTCTTAAAGAGTCTTAAAGAGTCTTAAAGAGTCTTAAAGAGTCTTAAAGAGTCTTAAAGAGTCTTAAAGAGTCTTAAAGAGTCTTTAGATGGCAGTCGTTAAGCCGTGTCAGAGGCCATATGAGCGGCTTGAAAACTTCTGACAGTGGGATTAGCCACTAGCTCTACAGCCAACACTAGAGTCTTAAAGAGTCTTCTTAAAGAGTCTTAAAGAGTCTTAAAGAGTCTTAAAGAGTCTTAAAGAGTCTTAAAGAGTCTTAAAGAGTCTTAAAGAGTCTTAAAGAGTCTTAAAGAGTCTTAAAGAGTCTTAAAGAGTCTTAAAGGAGTCAAGGATATTAAAATAAGGAGTAAATAAGGAGTATTAAAACATCGTAAATTTCCGCACGAAGTATTACACTTCCTCATTTATTATGCGGGCAGCAAAGGAGTGGAACTCCTTGCCTGCTTCAGTGTTTTCCGATTCCTTTAATTAGGAGATCTTTAATTAGGAGATCTTTAATTAGGAGATCTTTAATTAGGAGATCTTTAATTAGGAGATCTTTAATTAGGAGATCTTTAATTAGGAGATCTTTAATTAGGAGATCTTTAATTAGGAGATCTTTAATTAGGAGATCTTTAATTAGGAGATCTTTAATTAGGAGATCTTTAATTAGGAGATCTTTAATTAGGAGATCTTTAATTAGGAGATCTTTAATTAGGAGATCTTTAATTAGGAGATCTTTAATTAGGAGATCTTTAATTAGGAGATCTTTAATTAGGAGATCTTTAATTAGGAGATCTTTAATTAGGAGATCTTTAATTAGGAGATCTTTAATTAGGAGATCTTTAATTAGGAGATCTTTAATTAGGAGATCTTTAATTAGGAGATCTTTAATTAGGAGATCTTTAATTAGGAGATCTTTAATTAGGAGATCTTTAATTAGGAGATCTTTAATTAGGAGATCTTTAATTAGGAGATCTTTAATTAGGAGATCTTTAATTAGGAGATCTTTAATTAGGAGATCTTTAATTAGGAGATCTTTAATTAGGAGATCTTTAATTAGAAGATCTTTAATTAGAAGATCTTTAATTAGAAGATCTTTAATTAGAAGATCTTTAATTAGAAGATCTTTAATTAGAAGATCTTTAATTAGAAGATCTTTAATTAGAAGATCTTTAATTAGAAGATCTTTAATTAGAAGATCTTTAATTAGAAGATCTTTAATTAGAAGATCTTTAATTAGAAGATCTTTAATTAGAAGATCTTTAATTAGAAGATCTTTAATTAGAAGATCTTTAATTAGAAGATCTTTAATTAGAAGATCTTTAATTAGAAGATCTTTAATTAGAAGATCTTTAATTAGAAGATCTTTAATTAGAAGATCTTTAATTAGAAGATCTTTAATTAGAAGATCTTTAATTAGAAGATCTTTAATTAGAAGATCATTAAGACAAGAGTGAATAGTGCAACGAAAACTCCTTCGAAAAAACTTAAATCTGTTTGGTACTATTTCCAGCTAATGCGCTGTAAGATTTTGAAATTCGACAGCTGTCATGGTTTTTTGTTGAAAATAAAATGAGAGATGTTCGTTTTCTTTACTGTCCTTTTTATAAAAAAAATTTATTCTTCGTTGGAATCATGCATATTAAATGAAACTAGTCTATTTACAAAGTTCACAGAACCGTGCCCTCGTCTTTTGCTAGAGTTGAGAAATTTAATTTATTTTCTGTAGGTAGTTTAGTGTGGCTTCGTCGTGTTATAATACGTTGTTTTTCTTAAAAGGCATCACCCACCACCTTTGGGAAATTCACCGCTCCGGAACTCTACTGCGGAACTCTACTGCGGAACTCTACTGCGGAACTCTACTGCGGAACTCTACTGCGGAACTCTACTGCGGAACTCTACTGCGGAACTCTACTGCGGAACTCTACTGCGGAACTCTACTGCGGAACTCTACTGCGGAACTCTACTGCGGAACTCTACTGCGGAACTCTACTGCGGAACTCTACTGCGGAACTCTACTGCGGAACTCTACTGCGGAACTCTACTGCGGAACTCTACTGCGGAACTCTACTGCGGAACTCTACTGCGGAACTCTACTGCGGAACTCGTGGTCCTGCGATACTAGATTATTTGAGTTAGAGTTTGCGTGTAGAATAGAATAGAATGTCATTTATTTATTTTGTTTCTTACAAACTAGATACATATTTGCTTAAATATTAAATTACATTTCATTTGCCTGCAAGGTCTTTGAAATATCTTTCTGTTTTAATTTCCTCGAAAAAATATTTAAGACAGGCCATTGTTTTTAAACAATGGCCTAACTGCGGGAGTAGCCCGTCCGTCACCTTTATTTTCTAGCTAAGTCGATGCTACGATCAGATCCTACGATCAGATCCTACGATCAGATCCTACGTTGTCTGGGGGAGCCTTCTCTCTTGCTGAGTTGGAGGCTTCTCTGTTTGCGGTCTCTCAGATAGTCGATCTCACCCACTCTACTCGTGTATAGAGCGGGATTGAAGTGTCCGTATCTGGTGTATTGAGGGCCACCGTCTTGCAGTCCCTTTATCGATAGATTCTCGATTTTCTCTAACATGTCTCTGTAGAGATCGTGTGCCTGAATATGCCATTGGTCCTGATCGAGCATTTCCCATAGGTCATTAGTGTTGAAGCTGTAGCCCAGACTACCGGCGGTTTTGAAAGCCATTCGATATTGGGCTTCTATTTTATTTTGATTGATTTTGCTGTATCTCGGCAGCATCTGGATCACCCCGTAATCGGATAGGTAGAAGACACGCTTGTATGATTTTAATTTTTTTCTCGATGCTAGTTTTGGCCTTTTTCTGGATGCTAGTTTTGGCCTTTTTCTGGATGCTAGTTTTGGCCTTTTTCTGGATGCTAGTTTTGGCCTTTTTCTGGATGCTAGTTTTGGCCTTCCCCCCGATGATCGGGTATGTTTATTGATAGTCGTTTATCCATGATGATTCCCAGATATTTTATTTGTTGTTGAAATTCAATACGCTGGCCTTTGAGCTTTATGTAGTTTCTGTAGCCGCTGTTGGGGTTTGCCATTCTAGGGCGTTTGTAGCTGAACATGATGCATACTGTTGTGTCAACATTACATTTAAGTCCCCATCTTTTGTAGTATTCTGTGATTTCGGCGTTTGTGGCTGAACATGATGCATACTGTTGTGTCAACATTACATTTAAGTCCCCATCTTTTGTAGTATTCTGTGATTTCTTCTGCTGCCTATGTATACAGAGATCGTCCGTGTATTGAAAAAGCATTTGAATAGGTTGAACAAGACGGGCCCCAGTATGGAACCTTGGAGGACGCCGTGTGGTACTGCTTTCTCTTTTCCTGTGGTAGTTTTGAATCTACCACTGACAGTTCTGTCGGCTAGGTAGTCCATCCTCGAATACATCATCATCACTTCAGTCAAACGCGCTCAAATTATTTATAAAAAACCGGACCACAAGTGCAAGTCGGACTCGCCCACCGAGGGTACCGTACAAATGTGGTACGTACATAATATAATTCAAAAATCATTAGGTACGAGTCAGACTCGCCCATCGAGGATTCCGTACAAATGTGTAGGTACTGTAGCATAAATGGATTTAGGACAAAAATAATGGAAACTGGGGATAAAAACCCTTACGGAATCTGCCACATATGATACGTAAGATTTAGAGGTTCGGGCCTAAACGGAGTTTTAAGAAAAAAATATTATGGGGTAAATTAGAATATATGTATTTTATGATTTTTCTAAAAAGAAGGAACAATAAACAATATGAGTATTAGAAAAAGATGTGATTTACATTGGTTGACCGCGTTGACAATAAAACAATGATCTAATATATTTATGGACAATTTCCGGAAATAAATTTAAAGTGACAATTTTATTTGTATATAAAAAGGTTATTCTATAGAATGCCGGTAGGCAACGATCGTCACCGTCCCTTTGGTACTTAAATAAGTTACTAAGTTCTAAAATAATTAAATTTCACTTTGGTCCGAATTACCCTATCTTTCTAAAAAAACACGTATTAGGTACAAAACACTTTTAAAATTTAAAATAAATAACTAATGGTTAGAAACCGGAAGCAGGAAATCTTCTAGGGCGGCAGAAAAGTCAGAGAGTCAGAGAGTCGCTCGGGATAAAAGATAAAATAAGTATTCACTTCCCTTTTGGCAAGCAGCTGGGCGGGCAGTGGAAAGGACTGGCTGGTGGTCAGCACAGCTCCATCCCAGGATTAATCCTTAATCAGGTAAACTTTCGGGGACGTCAACCTCGCAGGGGGTGGATGAAACCCTACGGACATATATAGATCTAGTTCGCAGCAGTACCAAAAATACACGCAAAGCGGTTTCCTTATACAAATTACTTACCACTGAATAAAATAGTGGGCCTCAACAAAACATTATAAAACAATATATCCAAAAATTTAAAATGCACATGACTGTCGAAGAGATCACGGTCAACCTTTTGTTTTCCTCTTGTCAAAAAATAACAAATATTTTTAAATTCAATTTCCATAGAGCAACGACATCAAAAAAGAATTTAATTATGAAACGCAACAAAAGAGATCGGCTTGAAGCGATACTTAGCGCTTCAAAATACCCACAAACTCACAAAAAAAAAGGCGAGAAGTCCAAAAATAAAAAAGACGTGTGGCACTCGGGGACTGCCGCGGTAAAGCTATTGCATAGCATTTTGTATCAACTTATGCAATTATAATTATTTATTTATTTTATTTATGCAGTATTTCTTTTTCTTTGATATTAATTCAAGTTACACTTTTTGAGCGTGGTGACCGATAAGAAAACATTTTTTTCTTTTATTAATTAAATAACAATATTTAGAAGTGATTATCGAATTTCGCGCGATGTACATTTATATAGATATAATATCATATATACTTTCTCTGCGCGGCATTCATGTGCATTATCTATACACCAAAAACAAAGGTACTGAATAGTACACGTGCTTGGTTTGATGGTTTCTGTTATATACTTAATGAAGAATGAATTTATTTATATATATATATATATATATATATATATATATATATATATATATATATATATATATATATATATATATATATATAATATATATATAGGTCACCTTTATAGCAGTATTATATTTTCAATTCAAAATTAATACTGCATTTGTGATAATAATAAAATGTATGTATATAGAGTACTCACTCATTTTCTTTCACTATTTTTTCGTGACTTTCTTCATTAATAATAAATGCACTTTGTTCATTCATATTTATTATTTATTTTCGCTTAACCGCGCTTTTTTACATCTTTGTTTTTGCAATGGTAGTTGGAACTATACAGCCAAATATGGAATAAGATCTTTTTGTACTTTTTTTTAAGCAATGGTAGTTAAAACTATACAGCCAAATATGGAATAAAATCTTTTTGTACCTATCTCTATAAATACAAACAGCTGTGTCTTAAATAAAATCTTTTTGCATTTGATAAATAAAAAATAATCAAATCTTTTTTGTCATATGGAGGTATATACAGTTTACGAAAAGAGTTTTATTATTCTCCGAAAATGATCAAATCTTCTTATATGTTTGTTTTGACAACCGATATTGTTGCCATGGCAACGGAGCGTCAGGTTTTTCTTCGTTACGGAATTTCTGGATTCGGTCCCCACGCTCAAAGCCTGCGATAAAATCTATTCAATAGCTTAAAAATTTTTTGAAATTTAGACAACCCTATGGACGTTGGACAGCCCTGAAGAAGAAAAAATAAAAACTCTCTAAGTAACTAGTTAACTACAAACGTTTACTTGAAGCTGGTAGAAATTGACATTTATACACGAAGCTACACATACAAACGGCAAAAACTCCATCAAAAAGTGAACAAACTTAATAACCCCAAAAACACACTAGCATTAAAGGATAAATGTATTGCTGTATAAATAAATAAAGGATGTATGTATAAAGGATCGCTGTGTATTGAGCCTAAAACTAGTCACTTATGAAAACAGGAGAAACCAAACAACTAGTAAAACATTAAAGACCAATAGGGTTGACAAAAACTGAAAAAAAACTTGCAAAACATTGTCGGTTACCCCAGCGAAAATATGGACAAAAGCGGTAAAGGCGGATGCGTGAAAAATCCGACTCACGGATAAAATCAACACCGGAAGTCTGAAACGCGATACGCAAGAGTCTAAAGGGACAACACTACCGAAAAATAGGCCATTTGAGGTAAGACAAGGGCAAGATTAATGAAAGAAATTTGAAAAATGGAAAATTGTTATAAGACCTCAAGAAATCTAAACAATACTGCGGAATACAGAAACGTTGTCACATAAAAGTGAACAGGGTACGCCAAAAATTTAAGAGGGAAGAATAGTACGTGCTCGTCCATACAAAAAGAGAAAACGTTTTTCCACTTCTAAATGTTTTCCAATCACCATGATTTTTTAGTATGTTATTGACACAATGAATTACTAGGTTTATAGGTTTTCCTTTTTTCAAAATTTGCTATAGATTCAGACTTATAGGCAGCTCAAGTAACGTAATTTTTGTGATTAAAACTATGTCGAATTAAGCCGTTTTTTGAACAAAATCAATGTATTTTTTAAAAAAAAGCGAAACCTATAAACCTAGAATATATTGTGCTGAAACGATCGACATCAAAATCAAAGAGATTTGTTGAGATTTAGTTGGTGAAAACCGTTTTCTCCCGAAATGGGAATTTCGTCCAGAAAAGTACCTATTGTCAGTTGCGAGCTGCAACGCTCTCTATCGCACGATTGGGGGTCGGGGGGAAAGCAAAGCACACGTACAATAGAGATGTCGATGGTGAAGTCGATAGTAGAGATGGGATCCCACCCACGTTATCGATATCTATCTGTTTAATAAATTCTGGGAGTGGGAAAAGTTAACATTAGTAGGTTTTCAAGAAAAAGATTGACCAGTGATTATTGTTTTATTTCTTCCTAACTCAAAATGGATTACATTGCTTTTTTTTAAAAACGATTGTGTGTTTGTACTTCGCTGTTCCAAGACGTTACAGCAGCTAAACATGTTCGTGAATGTAGCCGAATTTTCCATCGTCGCATTTGGACGAATAAGACGAATACGCGAACATGAATAGCGATGTGATGTGCTAGCATTAGAGTTCGTTGTTTTGCTTCAGAGCCCTTATCTTTTTGCACTAGGTTGAGTGCCTTCCGTACTCGCCTCTCCTGCCCGGTGAAGTTGTAAAGGCCCCCACGGCCAACAACAAGCTTGTCATTTCGCAAAAAAATAAAAAATTTCAGAGCCCTAATAAAACTAAAACCGTAATGTGGCTAATCCACCTACTCATTTCAACGGTCCACGAATAAGAATTAAAAAAAAAATACGGTACCTATACTTAACGTGATCATAGTCACTTTTTCAGGCTGTTCGTCCCGCTGTCCCCAGCGAGGGAAAAAACGTCCCACTTTCGCAAACAGACCAAACGATAAATTAATTGAAGTATCTACCTATTATTTTTTCACTCGCAAACAACTGCTTAGATATTAGAAGTCATGTTACTTACTAAGGCCATAAGTAGCTCAACTTATGTGAACTTAAAAAAAACGACCAAGTGCGAGTTGAACTCGCGTAGAGAGGGTTCCGTACAATTACAAAGACATTTAGGGTGATTTTTAAATAATAAAAAATACACATTTGAAATCGTCACATTAAGATGCACTAGCGCTATCTAGTGGTGTTTTAGTGAACTATTTTCCGTAAATTTACGTAATTAATTGAGTTTACCACTTTATTTACAATTGATAGAATTCTTATAGGTTTTCCTGTAATCTACAAGCAATAAACTATATTTTGTAGTTATGGAGTAATCACCTAATGGGGGGAATGGTCAATTTTCGTCTTCTTCCAAGCGATTTCCAAAAAGGAAGAGGTTCTCAATTCGACTGTATGTTTTTTTAATTTTTTTTATAAGTATTACCTCGGAACTTTTATTGGGTGAACCGATATTGATGATTTTTTTTTCTTCGAAAGCTAGTGCTTCCCATGTGATCCCATATAAATTTTATCAAAATCGGTGTAGTACTTTATTAGAAAATTAACAAAAACCAAAAATAATAATGCAAAATTGTTCGAAGTTGTTCATTTGATATATGACACAGTAAGGTCTGCAAAACTTTTTTTTTTAATTTCCTAATTGGTCCCCCGAAAATACCCTTAATTTTTAAAAATATTTATTGACTGCACATCTGTGTTTGGGTGATAGGATTACACCATCCTACCTGATTTCACTTGATATGGTCCAGTAGATTCGGACAGTGATCTGTGATGGCTGTGACAGACGGACAGACAGACAGGCGCACGAGTGATCCTACAAGGGTTCCGTTTTTTATGTACGGAACCCATAAAACCTACTTATTATTTAGATGGTCACGTTAGGTATACTCGTATAATTATTATAGTATCACATTAGTAGTTTCGTTCACAATAACTAGCATAATATTTTATCACGCTTTTATTATAAGGTAAGGTGCAGCCAAACGCACTCAAAATTTTATTTAAAAAAAATGCTTCACCTGTATGTTTGTATGTAACCGACTCCTTTGGACTTGGTACCTCGCAAAGCAACGCGTAAAAATATTCTAAACAGTAACCCTTAAAGATTTTTCCCATAAAACAACGTTAAATAATCGTGAACTAAAAGTAAGTCTGTCCCGACTTTCGATTGAAAGAATCTAGAGTCTGGCCATTGTCTACTTAAATTAAAATTCTCTTGGAATCGTAAGGGAATACACAGGCAAAAACAACTCAACAACACGTAAGCAATTATCCGAAAGAGGTATAATGCCATTAAGCCGGGAAAAAAAACGACCCGTGTAAAGAGAAGCAAAAAAATACCGTGTATACAAACAAAAAAACGTTACGTTTCAAAGAAAACTACACGATTAAATTAAGTAAGGGTCTTGAGATATTAAAACTTGAACCATAATATCCGAAAAACGGATACATCCACTTTCGGGGACGTCAACCTCGCAGGGGGTGGATGAAACCCTACGGACATATATAGATCTAGTTCGCAGCAGTACCAAAAATACACGCAAAGCGGTTTCCTTATACAAATTACTTACCACTGAATAAAATAGTGGGCCTCAACAAAACATTATAAAACAATATATCCAAAAATTTAAAATGCACATGACTGTCGAAGAGATCACGGTCAACCTTTTGTTTTCCTCTTGTCAAAAAATAACAAATATTTTCAAATTCAATTTCCATAGAGCAACGACATCAAAAAAGAATTTAATTATGAAACGCAACAAAAGAGATCGGCTTGAAGCGATACTTAGCGCTTCAACACTTGTTCCACCTATACTCTTGTTCCACCTATACTCAAGCTTCAATAAACCATCCAAAAAGTATGATTTTGGAAAGTCACTAAAATAGGCCTCTGTGGCGGCAATGACTTCGTCATTTGATCCAAATCGCTTAACACCGAGCCATTTTTTTAGGTTGGGAAACAAAAAGAAATCGCATGGGGCCAAATCTGGAGAATACGGGGGGTGAGGCAATAGTTCGTAGCGTAACTGTGCTAAATTAGCCGTCACAACTCTGGACGAATGAGCCGGGGCGTTGTCGTAATGAAACAGTACTTTTTTCTTTTTTAAATGGGGTCGTTTGTCCTTTAAGACGGCGTCAAATCCATCCAATAAATTAGCATAGCACTGCCCTGTTATCGTTTTCCCCTTTTCTAAGTAGTCCCCTGTTATCGTTTTCCCCTTTTCTAAGTAGTCCAAAAAACAGTCGCTATGACCCTTCCAGCCGATGGGACGGTTTTTGCTTTCTTTGGAGCAGGTTCACCCGGTAAAATCCACTGCTTCGACTGCTCTTTCATTTCCGGGGTGTAGTGGTGAACCCACGTTTCGTCCACGGTTACGAAACGACGCAGAAACTCCTTCGGGTTACGTTTGAACACGGCCAAACACTGCTCCGAAGTAGTCAGTCGGTTCCGTTTTTGCTCCTCCGTGAGTAAACGCGGCACCCACCTCGCCGATACTTTCTTCATACCCAATTTTTCTTCTAATATGTGTTGTACCCTCTCGATTGAAACGTTTACACCATCAACGATTTCTCGAAGTTTAATTCGGCGGTCGGCTAAAACGATTATTTTCAATTTTCTTAACCATATCGTCAATTGGCCGGCCTGGGCGATCCTCATCAAAGACGGTTGTTCTCCCCGGCTTAAACTCGTTATACCAATATCTGACGGTTTTCATAGAAGGAGCACATTCATGGTAAACCGCTTGCATACTTACTTTTATTTCATCACATGTTTTTCCTTCCAAAAACAAGAATCTAATTACAGACCGATACTGTTCTTTATCCATTTCAACAATTTTAAGTTCACGCTTTCACTACACGC
This sequence comes from Coleophora flavipennella, assembly GCA_947284805.1. Lineage (NCBI taxonomy): Eukaryota > Metazoa > Arthropoda > Insecta > Lepidoptera > Coleophoridae > Coleophora > Coleophora flavipennella. The sequence continues at coordinate 18,188,102 of OX369308.1, forward strand.
TTTCACTACACGCTTTCACTACACGCTTTCACTACACGCTTTCACTACACGCTTTCACTACACGCTTTCACTACACGCTTTCACTACACGCTTTCACTACACGCTTTCACTACACGCTTTCACTACACGCTTTCACTACACGCTTTCACTACACGCTTTCACTACACGCTTTCACTACACGCTTTCACTACACGCTTTCACTACACGCTTTCACTACACGCTTTCACTACACGCTTTCACTACACGCTTTCACTACACGCTTTCACTACACGCTTTCACTACACGCTTTCACTACACGCTTTCACTACACGCTTTCACTACACGCTTTCACTACACGCTTTCACTACACGCTTTCACTACACGCTTTCACTACACGCTTTCACTACACGCTTTCACTACACGCTTTCACTACACGCTTTCACTACACGCTTTCACTACACGCTTTCATTATCGCTTTCACTACACGCTTTCACTACACGCTTTCACTACACGCTTTCACTACACGCTTTCACTACACGCTTTCACTACACGCTTTCACTACACGCTTTCACTACACGCTTTCACTACACGCTTTCACTACACGCTTTCACTACACGCTTTCACTACACGCTTTCACTACACGCTTTCACTACACGCTTTCACTACACGCTTTCACTACACGCTTTCACTACACGCTTTCACTACACGCTTTCACTACACGCTTTCACTACACGCTTTCACTACACGCTTTCACTACACGCTTTCACTACACGCTTTCACTACACGCTTTCACTACACGCTTTCACTACACGCTTTCACTACACGCTTTCACTACACGCTTTCACTACACGCTTTCACTACACGCTTTCACTACACGCTTTCACTACACGCTTTCACTACACGGTTTCACTACACGCTTTCACTACACGGTTTCACTACACGCTTTCACTACACGCTTTCACTACACGCTTTCACTACACGCTTTCACTACACGCTTTCACTACACGCTTTCACTACACGCTTTCACTACACGCTTTCACTACACGCTTTCACTACACGCTTTCACTACACACTTTCACTACACGCTTTCACTACACACTTTCACTACACGCTTTCACTAAATCGCTGTCAAATGAGAAAAAAAACAAAAGAATGCAATTTTTTTTTCTTTTTCCCGCCTCTGAAAAATAGCTTAAAATAGTTGGTATACTTATTTTCGGCCAGTGATAACCTAGGTATACTGGGCGATGGTACAGAACCCTTAGTGCGAAATATACTAGGCGATGGTACAGAACCCTTAGTGCGAAATATACTAGGCGATGGTACAGAACCCTTAGTGCGAAATATACTAGGCGATGGTACAGAACCCTTAGTGCGAAATATACTAGGCGATGGTACAGAACCCTTAGTGCGAAATATACTGGGCGATGATACAGACAGAACCCTTAGTGCGAAATATACTGGGCGATGGTACAGACAGAACCCTTAGTGCGAAATATACTGGGCGATGGTACAGACAGAACCCTTAGTGCGAAATATACTGGGCGATGGTACAGACAGAACCCTTAGTGCGAAATATACTGGGCGATGGTACAAACAGAACCCTTAGTGCGAAATATACTGGGCGATGGTACAGACAGAACCCTTAGTGCGAAATATACTGGGCGATGGTACAGACAGAACCCTTAGTGCGAAATATACTGGGCGATGGTACAGACAGAACCCTTAGTGCGAAATATACTGGGCGATGGTACAGGACCCTTAGTGCGGAATATACAGGGCGATTAGTGTGAAATATACTAGGCGATTAGTGCGAAATATACTGGGCGGTGGTACAGGACCCTTAGTGCGAAATATACTGGGCGATGGTACAGGACCCTTAGTGCTAAATATACTGGGCGATGGTACAGGACCCTAAGTGCTAAATATACTGGGCGGTGGTACAGGACCCTTAGTGCTAAATATACTGAGCGGTGGTACAGGACCCTTAGTGCTAAATATACTGGGCGGTGGTACAGGACCCTTAGTGCTAAATATACTGGGCGGTGGTACAGGACCCTTAGTGCTAAATATACTGGGCGGTGGTACAGGACCCTTAGTGCTAAATATACTGGGCGGTGGTACAGGACCCTTAGTGCTAAATATACTGGGCGGTGGTACAGGACCCTTAGTGCTAAATATACTGGGCGGTGGTACAGGACCCTTAGTGCTAAATATACTGGGCGGTGGTACAGGACCCTTAGTGCGAAATGTACCGGGTGGTGGTACAGGACCCTTAGTGGGAAATATACTGGGCGGTGGTACAACAGGACCCTTAGTGGGAAATATACTGGGCGGTGGTACAACAGGACCCTTAGTGCGAAATGTACCAGGTGGTGGTACAGGACCCTTAGTGGGAAATTGCGAAATGTACCGGGTGGTGGTACAGGACCCTTAGTGGGAAATATACTGGGCGGTGGTACAACAGGACCCTTAGTGCAAAATATGCTGGGTGGTGGTACAGGACGCCTAGTGCGAAATATACTGGGTGGTGGTACAGGACGCCTAGTGCGAAATATACTGGGTGGTGGTACAGGACCCTTAGTGCGAAATATACTGGGTGGTGGTACAGGACCCTTAGTGCGAAATATACTGGGTGGTGGTACAGGACCCAGCTTGACTCTCATTAGGCCAGTTTTTTTATATTATTTTCACTGAATGATATATGATATAGAAGAGACGAAAACTGAGAGTTACTCTTTCATTAATATTCACCAAATGCGAATCTAATTCTAATTCATGCTCCAACTTATAGGAATATATTCCTAAATATTAAACCGCGAAAGATATTTCCTTTTAATAAAACTTTTAGCTTTTGTTTCCCTAATTGGAATCAAATTTCACAAATGACACAGCTGTTGCTCTTTCAAAGTCGCTACCATACCAAATTGCTTTTATTCTTTCTGTAGATTTTATACAAATCAAAGGTATTGTAAGTGTCCTTGAACATTTTTTCTTGTAGGTGCAACTCTGAGGATTCCTCGGAAAGGTGCCAAGAATATATATAAACGACCAAACCAAATAGTGAAATATCTATATTTATAAAAATTAATTGCTGTTCGTTAGTCTCGCTAAACCTCGAAAACGGCTTGACCGATTTGGCTAATTTTGGTATTGAATTATTTGTGAAAGTCCAGAGAAGGTTTCAAAGGTGAATAAATATGAAAACGCTCGGAATTAAATAAAAGAATAATTTTGGTTGACTTCACACACAACCTTCGAGTTTTTAGTATATTTTTATGCTGTTCGTTTGTCACGCTAAAACTCGAGAACGGCTGGACCGATTTGGCTATTTTTGGTATTGAATTATTTGTGGAAGTCCAGAGAAGGTTTAAAAGGTGAATAAATATGAAAACGCTCGGAATTAAATAAAAAAACAATAATTTTGGTTGACTTCACACACAATAAATAATTTTTAATTGAATTATTTGTGGAAGTTCAGAGAAGGTTTAAAAGGTGAATAAATATGAAAATGCTCAGAATTAAATAAAAAAAAATCCAAAAATAAAAATCAGTCACAAAATAATTGGTTTTACGGTAGGGTAGTGTAGTTTAGGTGTAAGGTAGTGTAGGGTAGGGTAGGGTTGAGTTGGGTATTGTAGTGTAGGGTAGGTTAGTGTAGTGTAGTGTTGGGTAGGGTAGTGTAGGGTAGGGTAGTGTAGGGTAGGGTAGTGTAGGGTAGGGTAGTGTAGGGTAGGGTAGTGTAGGGTAGGGTAGAGTAGGGTAGCGTACGGTAGGGTAGTGTAGAGTAGTGTATGTAGGGTAGTGTAGAGATGGGTAGTGTAGTGTACTACAACCTCCACCAACCCGACGTAGGGCCCCGTGTGTGGAGTATGGCCTGACCTTCTCGAGCTTGGGAAGAGACAGATGCCCCATCAGTGGGGAAGCTATGGGTTGTTTACGTAACTAGAGTGGGTAGTTTCTCCTACGGATCTCCTGTAAACATAAATTTGTTTTTTTAAAGACCTCAAAACCGTTTTTTTTTGTTTTGTTGTTTTACTTCTAGTGTAGGTGGTAGGGTAGTGTAGGGTAGCGTACGGTAGGGTAGTGTAGAGTAGTATATGTAGGGTAGGTTAGGGTAGTGTAGGGTAGTGTAGTGTATGTAGTGTAGAGATGGGTAGTGTAGAGATGGGTAGTGTAGTGTAGGGTAGGGTAGTGTAGGGTAGGGTAAAGATGGGTAGTGTAGTGTAGGGTAGGGTAGTGTAGGGTAGGGTAGTGTAGGGTAGGGTAGTGTAGGGTAGGGTAGTATAGGGTAGGGTAGTGTAGGGTAGGGTAGTATAGGGTAGGGTAGTGTAGGGTAGGGTAATGTAGGGTAGGGTAATGTAGTGTAGGTTAGGGAGGGCAGTGTAGTGTAGGGTGGAACGAAGTTCGCCGGGACAGCTAGTAAATAATAATTAATTACTTGGGGTCAAAATTACCCCAAGGTTTTAAGCATCACCAAAAGGGTATACGAAATTCTTAATTAATTTATAATTAACAGTCCGCTAAAACAGAAAGAGGTGAAGGAATTTGAAGGCTGGAAGTAGCACTTGATGTTGAAAAACGGAATCCCGCAGGGCAGCAACTATATTTGGCATCGCACGGCCACAAAGGTAGCTCACGGTTATAAATAATGAGAAAAGAAATCACTTCCCTTGGAGCAAGAAAACGACTGTGCCACGCAGCAATAAAAGGTGGCCGCAGAACGCACAGCTCCGGCCCGGAATCCAACTTCTCTTGGAAAGCAAGCTCTTCTTCGCGCGGCGCAGCAAAAAAGGGGCAGCTGGCAAAACGTATAGCTCCGTCTCAGGCTCTTATTCAGAGGCGGAAAAGCTTCGGGAGTCCAAAAATGTGGCCGGAGTGAAAAGGACCTCGGAAAACTATATAGGCCTCAAAAAATTACAATGAAATAACTAACAATTTAAATATTAATAACCAAAATTAACTAACAACATTCCACCGTCATCTATTTTTCTCTAGTCTTGTCAACCTGTCACAGTTAATTCAAAATCAACTGCTACTGCGAAAAAGAGCGGAACCCAAAAAGTATTTAATATGAAACAGAAAGCAAGAAGAATGATATTGAAGCGACATATTGCGCTTCATAACATACAGTATGGACACTCCCTGCCGCTCTCTAGATTGTGACCTCACCCCCTCGTCACCCAGATTGATATAGATTGGTTACAGTTTGGTTGGCGATATCATCCGTCATTCCTTTTTTGAAATGTCATTTCTGGCCCGTTGTGTGAAGAGTGTCCAGGGTGTGGCTAAGCCAAGGACAGACGGACAGACGAAACTACGGAACCGTCCTTGTTTACTACTGAACCTTCCTTGTTTACTACTGAACCTTCCTTGTTTACTACTGAACCTTCCTTGTTAACTACTGAACCTTCCTTGTTTACTACCAAATTAATTAATTAAATGCGACCAATTTCGTCTAGCTACAAAATAGACCATTGAGCAAGATTATTAAAGAAAAATAAAAGTAATAAAACAAGTCGTGTGTATCGTGCAAGAGAATGCGTTGAGGAAATTCGACAAATTTTGTCTAGCTACAAAATAGACCATTGAGCAAGATTATTAAAGAAAAATGAAAGTAATAAAATAAGTCGTGGGTATCGTGTAAGAGAATGCGTTAAGGAAATTCAATTTTGTCTAGTTACAAAATAGACCATTGAGCAAGATTATTAAAGAAAAATAAAAGTAATAAAACAAGTCGTGTGTATCGTGTAAGAGAATGCGTTAAGGAAATTCGACAAAATTAAAGAAAAATAAAAGTAATAAAACAAGTCGAGAATCCATTATGGAAATTCGACAAATTTTGTCTAGCTACAAAAAAAAGTAATAAAGCAAGTCGTTCGTATTGTGTAAGAGAATGCGTTAAGGAAATTTGACAAATTTTTTCTAGCTACAAAATAGACCATTGAGCAAGATTATTAAAGAAAAATAAAAGTATTAAAACAAGTATTGCGTATCGTGTAAGAGAATGCGTTAAGGAAATTCGTAAAATTTTGTCTAGCTACAAAATAGACCATTGAGCAAGATTATTAAAGAAAAATAAAAGTATTAAAACAAGTATTGCGTATCGTGTAAGAGAATGCGTTAAGGAAATTCGTATAATTTTGTCTAGCTACAAAATAGACCATTGAGCAAGATTATTAAAGAAAAATAAAAGTAATAAAACAAGTCGTGCGTATCATGTAAGAGAAAGAGGAACGAAGGGCGGCGCAGGGCGGCCCGGCAACGGCGGCGGTGGCGGTGGCTGTGGCTGACGCCGGCGGGAGGACCAGTCTTGTCTCGACGCCCGCCCAAGCCGCCGGCCGCACACGCTTCCCTTGAACTTTCATTTGTATCGATATCACATTGTGGGCGCGAATCTCAACCACCGCGCATCATGTGATTTACTCCCAAGAAAAACATTATTTACTCTCAAGATAAACATTAAAAATAGTCAACATGCTCTCCCCGAGACTCTTGTTCAGGATCGTCCAACTTGTGGTCCTATCATTTATCATAATGTATTTCAATAATATTGTCAAAAGTCAAGTGCACAGTGAGAAAATACCGATTGGTAAGTACCTTTACAAGCAAATGTTGATATTGGAATTTTAGAATTGTTACATCGAGAGGCTCTCGATAATGTTGTTTTAAATTGAGTTTGATTGATCATATTATTATTTTTCAGCATAACTAATACCTACGTATCTCAAAGATTTTAATTACCTACTCATCTAGTTTAATACTTTTAATTACCTACTCATCTAGTTTAATACGTATTTATGAATCTTTGCGCCACGCGCAATATAGGGTTCCGTAGTTGCAATTATCGCGTCCATATCTAATTTCCAAATTTCCAAATACAGCGGTTTAGTTGTTAGGGGGTGGGCATACTCTACTCAAACAGCAAATTCAACACAACAATTTAGCACTTTTAAGTACATTTTTTTCGAAAACGGAACACTAAATTATAAAATGGTCTTATATCAACTATTTTTAAGCAATATTTTATTTTAATTTTTTAATTTTATTTTTATTTCTAACCAACAATACCCCACGCGACTGGGTTTGACGAGGAAAAAAAATAATTCCCACTTTATTTGAACCCTTAAAAAGTAAAAAAATTGTTATAGTTCTCTCCGCGTTATTATTATATATATCTTTGCCAAATTTCAGCTCTTAACTACTAATAGTCTAGGACCTAGGCTGCGGGCAGACACAGACAGACATGACAAAACTATAAGGGTTCCTTGTTATACTACAAAACCCTAAAAATTAAATCTCGTAATTTTAGTATTCATGAAAAAAAAAATTGCCGGTTATTTCTCAATGAAAATAAAAGGCGCATTGATTGACGCAGTAGGTTAGAAGCTATGGATAGCCAAATGATTTATTTACCAAAGGAGGTAGGAGTTTTACTTAACACTTAGTGATTAAGGAATGCCATTTTACCGGATAGTTATTAATTAGCCAGGTTAGAACCTACAGATAATCTGAGATATTAGCCAGAGGAGATAGGAGTATGACTTTGCACTTAAGAAATGCCACTTTACCGGATTATGATGTTAAAATATAGACTATTAACTGATTGAAATGTTATTTATTTAATTAATAGTTATTTTAACTATTTTTAAAATTATTTAAAAAATGACCTCAACGTTCTGAAAAAACAAGTTTCTGAAAAAACAAGCTTCTGAAAAAACAAGTTTCTGAAGGATTTGCGGATGTCCCTGCTCACGCACTCTTCATTCCTTTTATTGACTGAAGAATTAATATTTTTACCCCGTTTTACTCGACAGGAAAAAAGCAAAACTGAAAATTTTCTACCTGTGCCTACATATATCAATAAATTCTAAGACCCAAATGTTATGTAAAAATGACCCAAATGTTATGTAAAAATGACCCAAATGTTATGTAAAATTTACCCAAATGTTATGTTAAAATGACACAAATTTTATGTAAAAAAGGCCTCAATGTTATGTAAAAATGGCCTCAATGTTATGTAAAAATGGCTTCAATTTTATGTAAAAATGGCCTCAATATTATGTAAAAATGGCCTCAATGTTATGTAAAAATTGCCTCAATGTTATGTAAAAATGGCCTCAATTTTATGTAAAAATGGCCTCAATGTTATGTAAAAATGGCCTCAATGTTATGTAAAAATGGCCTCAGTGTAATGTAAAAATGGCCTCAAATCTTGTTTAGTTTTCTGCAAAGTTTTCGAAGGATTCGCGTAGGTCCTTGCTCACGCACTCTTCATCCCCTTTATTGACTGAACTTCTAATGCCCGTGCCTAAATTTATCAATAAATCCTAATAGTATTCGTAAACACTGACATTGACATTCAAAACTTTTTTAAAGGTATTTAAAAGAATAGATATGCATTGTTTTTTTTTAAATCCTTACCGTCTTAAAACGGGAAATCGAATCTGTAAATGGTAAAAAATAACAAAATGTAAATGTAAGATATTTATTAAAGAATTAATAATAAGGGTTTAAGTATGAAATTGCCGATTCAGTTTTTGAAAATTATAGCCAATTTTTAGGAAAAAGAAAAGTTATTGTATTTTATTATTGACCTTATGGTGTAATATTTTAATCCCAGCCAGCAATCAAACTGACAAAATGTAAATGTATGATGTATTTATTGACCTTACAGAGACACTACTTACGGTATTTCATGTTCCAATGCCCTGAGCTATGTAATATTGAATGAAACCAAACAGTTTTTTTTAGACTAGTGAATTTTCTTGAAATATCCTGAAACCAAAAAAAACAAACCAACCACCATACCAAATTTCAGCTTTATAGCTATAATAGAATTTAAGTAAAACAGCTGTGACATACTGCCGGATAGGCAGACGCAAACTATAAAGGATCCAACTTTGAGTTAGTGGAAAGTGTCGAAATTTCAAGAGGCGTATTCCTAAATATGACATTTTAGTAACGGTCAAACTGCTGCCATAACTCTAGACACTAGATCTTTAAAATTAAAAAAATTGTAATGGAACTGGATGTCGGGAGAAGAGACGCAAATCGTGTAATAGTTTTAACGAAAAACTTTGTGATTGTGAAATCAGTGTGATCTATTGAGTTAAAAATGAACTTATTCAGCTATTAATTTCTAATAGTCTTATACTACTTAAAATATGTCCGGCTATTAATTTCTATTGGTCTAATACTACTTTATGAAAAAAAATTATTTTCTTAATATTAATTTTTTTCTATAAACTTTCATATCCAATCGGCAATTTCATACTTAAAAACCTAATACAGTAGTAGTTTTTATGTTAGTTTTTATGTTTATCCCTTTTCTGTGTACAATAACTGTGAAATAAAAAAATGCTTGTGAAGTATATTTTCGATTATTGTGTATCAAATAAATTTTCCCATTAAAATTTCATGAAATTCAGTTTTTATTTTTAGAATTTCGTGCAATTCGGTTTATATTCCCCTTAAAATTTTATTTCTCCTGTAGTTCGGTGATGCAAAAGAACTGTACTAATGAGGTCAGTTATCTCCAGTTACAGTAACTATATAATGAAATATATAATTTTCATTAAAGCAGTTAAAAACTAACTTTAGCTGCAAGGTGGCCCAAAAGTAATGCAAAAGTAATGCATTAATATGAATTGGCTACCATTTTGATAGAAAATTTTCATTAAAGCAGTTAAAAACTAGCTTTTAGGTACAAGGTGGCGCAAAAACTAGCTTTTAGGTACAAAGTGGCGCAAAAAGTAATGTAATAATATAAGAAATGACAAAAACTGAGTTCTATTTTCATCAAAAGTTTATTAAACTGAGTTCTGTTTTCATCAAAAGTTTATTAAACTGAGTTCGGTTTTCATCAAAAGTTTATTAAACTGAGTTCGGTTTTCATCAAAAGTTTATTAAACTGAGTTCGGTTTTCATCAAAAGTTTATTAAACTGAGTTCGGTTTTCATCAAAAGTTTATTTGAAGGTAGTAAATTGATGACATTTTCACCTCCCGAGTTGATGCGCAACTCTTCATTGATGACATTTTCACCTCCCGAGTTAATGCGCAACTCTTCATTGATGACATTTTCACCTCCCGAGTTGATGCGCAACTCTTCATTGATGACATTTTCATTTTCACCTTCCGAGTTGATGCACAACTCTTCATTGATGACATTTTCACCTCCCGAGTTGATGCACAACTCTTCATTGATGACATTTTCATCTCCCGAGTTGATGCACAACTCTTCATTGATGACATTTTCACCTCCCGAGTTGATGCACAACTCTTCATTGATGACATTTTCACCTCCCGAGTTGATGCACAACTCTTTTTATCGTGTGGCACAATTAACCGTGCTATACAATTGTGTTCGTTTAACGGTATTTAGAATTGTTGCTCGCAAAACATTGGCGCGATTTCTTCTTCGATGTCAAAAGCTTTGAGGCTTGCAAGGTGCGTTCAAAAAACTCCAAAGGAAGAAGCTAGCTCAGTCAGGTTAAATCTCCCAAACGGGAAATAACTCGGCCTGGAAATAGGTGTCCAAATGCAGTTACATTATTGTATCGCTCTATGGCTTATTGACTACTAATTCTCTATCTGTCACAGTGACATTTGACGCCATTTACATATATTAAGGCAAATTCACATTATGACATCAAAGATAGTGGGCAGGGCACTTAGCTCGTAGAACAGATGGCTGTTGGGGCAGTAAAGTTCTCGAGTGGCGATTACGCACCGGAAAACGTAGCGTAGGTAGGCCGACCCCCTACGCGGTGGACCAACGACCTGGTGGACCAACGACCTGGTGGACCAACGACCTGGTGGACCAACGACCTGGTGGACCAACGACCTGGTGGACCAACGACCTGGTGGACCAACGACCTGGTGAAGCCGCTGGATACAGGCAGTGCAGGACCGGTCGTCGTGGAAATCCTCGGTCGGAGGCTTTTGTCTAGCAGTGGACGTCTTTCATGATGATGATGATGAACTTATTAATAAAATTCGTCACTTATTCTATACTTAGTACTGTAACCAAAATAATAAGTTTAAACCAGTTTATTTATACTTACTGTAGCAAAATTTATTTAAATCGGGTAAAATATCCTGAAAGAACAATTGCTACATGTTATGTAGAATTTGGATAGATAGCCTAAAAGTTGAAATCTAGAAAAGAAAAATAAATGTGCGTAAAGTATAGAAATATATTCAGTGCGTGTGTTAAAGGAACATGGGTTTTAAAAAAAAGGATCGACATCGCTGTGTATGAATAAATGGTAAAAGTAAAATGGAATTCTTACCCTTTAAGATATTCAACATAAATTTTAAAACATATTTTTCTAACACTATGGTAAACTACGTACGTATGGACTTTAGATTGCTTACAAATTAATTAATTTGCTTTTATACAAATTTAAAAGTTCTGTGGACCCAACGAGGAAACTAACACATGAATCGCACATGCACAATTTATATACCAGTTCTTTTGGTCTAATCGGGAAAATTGTACTCGCGGGTAAGGAAATAAAGTTAAAAGGTGTTACTTTATCTCCACGGTAGTCAAGCTCTGTGGTGTCTCTCTCTGGTGGCATTGGCGCAGAAAGATATAGGTTACTTTTATCTCCACATTAGTTAAGCTGTAACTTTTATCATCTCCACATTAGTTAAGATCTGTGGTGTCTCTCTCTGGTGGCACTGGCGCAGAAAGTTGGAAACTGTATCTGAGACCACTACATCATAGGCAGACCAAAAGCTACATGCTCTAGGGTAAGGATCGATCCGATGCGGAATGTTGTGGTGCGGCGCGGTGTGGTGTGGTGTGGTGTGGTGTGGTGCGGTGTGGTGTGGTGCGGTGTGGTGTGGTGTGGTGTGGTGTGGTGTGGTGTGGTGCGGTGCGGTGCGGTGCGGTGCGGTGCGGTGCGGTGCGGTGCGGTGCGGTGTGGTGTGGTGCGGTGCGGTGTGGTGTGGTGCGGTGCGGTGCGGTGCGGTGTGGTGCGGCGCGGTGTGGTGTGGTGTGGTGTGGTGCGGCGCGGTGTGGTGTGGTGTGGTGTGGTGTGGTGCGGCGCGGGGTGTGGTGCGGCGCGGGGTGTGGTGTGGTGCGGCGTGGTGTGGTGTGGTGTGGTGTGGTGCGGCGCGGTGTGGTGTGGTGTGGTGCGGCGCGGCGCGGTGTGGTGTGGTGTGGTGCGGCGCGGCGCGGTGTGGTGTGGTGTGGTGCGGCGCGGCGCGGTGTGGTGTGGTGCGGCGCGGCGCGGTGTGGTGTGGTGCGGCGCGGCGCGGTGTGGTGTGGTGCGGCGCGGCGCGGTGTGGTGTGGTGTGGTGCGGCGCGATGTGATGTGGTGTGGTGTGGTGCGGCGCGATGTGATGTGGTGTGGTGTGGTGCGGCGCGATGTGATGTGGTGTGGTGTGGTGCAGCGCGATGTGATGTGGTGTGGTGTGGTGCGGCGCGATGTGATGTGGTGTGGTGTGGTGCGACGCGATGTGATGTGGTGTGGTGTGGTGCGGCGCGATGTGATGTGGTGTGATGTGGTGTGGTGTGGTGCGGCGCGGCCCTAAAAACGTAGAAAAATAACGGTATTATAACCACCACCACGTAGCACAAAGATATGACGATAAAAAGGATAAGCCAAAAATCTTACCTCAAAAAACAGAGAGGGAACCAGTAACTTAAACACATTTCGTGGAAAAACATATCAAAATTTTTTTAACCAAAATACAGCAGCTATGTCAATCTATCTCCAAAAAAAAACAAAACAACAAACCTTGTCAGACCAAAAAATATCAGAATTTTAAAGACCATTCTATTATAAGAATATAGACACAAACTAAGACGTCAATGGTTTTGAAGCAAAACTTTTAAAACTCTATTACTTTCCTACGTATAAAAAATTCACCTGTTTCCGCTAAAAATATATTATTTTGCCTATTTTGAATACCTACTGAAAAGGTTTATTTTATAATTTGAAAATTTGTATCATTTCATTACAATCATTAGCGACTGTTTCTATCGCTTCGTTAATTTTACATTTTATAATTTGCGTCTGAAAAATTATGCAAATTAGGCAAGTTTTGAACTTTTACCACTTGATACAACAGGCAAGGTAAGTTATTGAACATCAAGTATTACTTGTGAGTTGGTAAAGTTCTAAAATGAACCACTTCAGCTAAACAATTCCGGAACTATTCACAATCGGTAAGCCCCATCTAGTAAAATCAGCCGAAAGACGTTCACTGCTGGACAAAGGCCTCTCCTAAGGATTTCCACTACGACCGGTACGGCTTACCAAGATTCCCCAAAACCCGGAATAAATCAACGCTGTTTGGCAGCAAGACTTAGTCAATGTGGTGGTAACTTGCCACGCAGGCGTAGAAAATGCCCTTCCACGAACCAAACCAAATCGAACTCGCGACCTCCTGATGTGAAGCTAATGCAATTAACCTTACGCCGCAGAGGTGCGGCGGTTAATATATATTATATTCCTTTAATGTCCACGACGAAAGTTGATTATTTTCACAAATTTATACTTTGTCGAAGTCGACCAACCCGCACTGGGCCCGCGTGGTCAACTAAGGCCCGATCGCCCTAATTCAGGGTAGGCTCGAGCCCCTCGGTTGGGACGTATGAGCTGATATGATGATGATGATACTTTGTCCTAAAAACAAAAACAGAAGCTAAAAAAAACAAACTGAAAAAAAAATTAAACAAACTGAAAAAAGAACGAAAACAGAAACTGACTTTGAAGGGTGAAAGTATTTAAAAGAAATAATAATTTCAAAAGTTCCATTAGTCAACTAAATCGAAAATAAAAAAAAGGAAAACAAACTGAAAAAAATAAAACAAACTGAAAAAAGAAAACAAACTGAAAAAAATAAAACAAACTGAAAAGAGAAAACAAACTGAAAAAATCAATAACAGAAACTGACTATTGACGAGTGAAAGTATTTAAAAGAAATCATAATTTAAAAAGTTCCAATAGTCAACTAAATCTATTTAAAGTCGTACAAATAAGAAAAAAAAAGTGTTTCTCCCATAATGGTGACTGCAAGGGGTGTTAAATTATGGAGTGAGTTATAAGCAGTATAAGAAACACACTCTATCTCGTGGAGCATACGCACCGGATCTTTTATTTTTACTGTTTCCGGGCTGTAACGTGAGACACACTCATAACACTAAATGTCATTCGCACGAAGTGCGCCCATCAGGCAGAGTATCGCGTGCTGGCTCTCCCTCACTTTCAACATTTCGCAGTTAATTTTCTTCTTGCCGTGTGATTCTATTTGGTAGTTGGAACATTGATGGTATATTGTTGGTAGAAGTCCTAAAAAAAATTAACATAAAAAAATATATTTAATGTTTAGACTACATTGACTGAAGGCTGACTTTTGGCTCATAACTTACTTTAAAGAAAAATCGCAAAATAATCTCTAAACTACACTTAACATTAATTGTTCGTCGTATAACAAAGTTGTGAAAATAGTGACCGAGATACATTTTACCATACTTTGTTTTATTAATAGATAAAAACTTAATTTCTTTTTGCGGCTCAGCGTTTACTAAGCGGGATGGCAAGTACTAAGCGGGATGGCAAGTATTAAGCGGGATGGCAAGTATTAAGCGGGATGGCAAGTACTAAGCGGGTTGGCAAGTACTAAGCGGGTTGCAAGTACTAAGCGGGTTGGCAAGTACTAAACGGGATGGCAAGTAATAAGTGGGATGGCAAGTAATAAGCGGGATGGCAAGTATGAAGCGGGATGACGAGTATAAAGCGGGATGACGAGTATGAAGCGGGATGACGAGTATGAAGCGGGATGACAAGTATGAAGCGGGATGACAAGTATGAAGCGGGATGACAAGTAATAAGCGGGATGACAAGTAATAAGCGGGATGACAAGTAATAAGCGGGATGACATGTAGTAATAAGCGGGATGACAAGTAGTAATAAGCGGGATGACAAGTAGTAATAAGCGGGATGACAAGTAGTAATAAGCGGGATGACAAGTAGTAATAAGCGTGATAACAAGTAGTAATAAGCGTAATAACAAGTAGTAATAAGCGTGATAACAAGAAGTAATAAGCGTGATAACAAGTAGTAATAAGCGTGATAACAAGTAGTAATAAGCGTGATAACAAGTAGTAATAAGCGTGATAACAAGTAGTAATAAGCGTGATAACAAGTAGTAATAAGCGTGATTACAAGTAGTAATAAGCGTGATAACAAGTAGTAATAAGCGTGATAACAAGTAGTAATAAGCGTGATAACAAGTAGTAATAAGCGTGATAACAAGTAGTAATAAGCGTGATAACAACAAGTAGTAATAAGCGTGATAACAAGTAGTAATAAGCGGGATAACAAGTAGTAAAAAGCGGGATAACAAGTAGTAAAAAGCGGGATAACAAGTAGTAAAAAGCGGGATAACAAGCGGGATAACAAGTAATAAGCGGGATGGCATGTACTAAAAGTTCAAGTATAAGTTACTTTATTTGCCACCCCGCGTAGTACCACCCCGCACTTGCATCCTGCTTAGTACATGCCATCCTGCTTAGTACATGCCATCATGCTTAGTACATGCCATCCCCATCCCGCTTAGTACATGCCATCCCCATCCCGCTTATTACTTGTTATCCCGCTTATTACTTGTTATCCCGCTTATTACTTGTTATCCCGCTTATTACTTGTTATCCCGCTTATTACTTGTTATCCCGCTTATTACTTGTCATCCCGCTTATTACTTTCTACTACAATTTGTGAATGTCTAAACCACTTTTAAATGACTTCGTTACGTTACGTAACGTTAAGGGACTAAAGAAACTCTTTGTTAGGGACTAAAGAAACTCTTTGTTAGGGACTAAAGAAACTCATTGTTAGGGACTAAAGAAACTCTTTGTTAGGGACTAAAGAATCTCTTTGTTAGGGACTAAAGAATCTCTTTGTTAGGGACTAAAGAATCTCTTTGTTAGGGACTAAAGAAACTCTTTGTTAGGGACTAAAGAATATCTTTGTTAGGGACTAAAGAAAATCTTTGTTAGGGTCTAAAGAAACTCTTTGTTAGGGTCTAAAGAAAGTCTTTGTAAAGAAAGTCTTTGTTAGGGACTAAAGAAACTCATTGTTAGAGACTAAAGAAACTCTTTGTTAGGGACTAAAGAATCTCTTTGTTAGGGACTAAAGAAACTCTTTGTTAGGGACTAAAGAATCTCTTTTTTAGGGACTAAAGAAACTCTTTGTTAGGGTCTAAAGAAACTCTTTGTTAGGGTCTAAAGAAAGTCTTTGTTAGAGTCTAAAGAAAGTCTTTGTTAGGGTCTAAAGAAAGTCTTTGTTAGGGTCTAAAGAAAGTCTTTGTTAGGGTCTAAAGAAAGTCTTTGTTAGGGTCTAAAGAAAGTCTTTGTTAGGGTCTAAAGAAAGTCTTTGTTAGGGTCTAAAGAAAGTCTTTGTTAGGGTCTAAAGAAAGTCTTTGTTAGGGTTTAAAGAAAGTCTTTGTTAGGGTCTAAAGAAAGTCTTTGTTAGGGTCTAAAGAAAGTCTTTGTTAGGGTCTAAAGAAAGTCTTTGTTAGGGTCTAAAGAAAGTCTTTGTTAGGGTCTAAAGAAAGTCTTTGTTAGGGTCTAAAGAAAGTCTTTGTTAGGGTCTAAAGAAAGTCTTTGTTAGGGTCTAAAGAAAGTCTTTGTTAGGGTCTAAAGAAAGTCTTTGTTAGGGTCTAAAGAAAGTCTTTGTTAGGGTCTAAAGAAAGTCTTTGTTAGGGTCTAAAGAAAGTCTTTGTTAGGGTCTAAAGAAAGTCTTTGTTAGGGTCTAAAGAAAGTCTTTGTTAGGGTCTAAAGAAAGTCTTTGTTAGGGTCTAAAAAAGTCTTTGTTAGGGTCTAAAGAAACTCACTGTTAGGGTCTAAAGAAACTCACTGTTAGGGTCTAAAGAAACTCACTGTTAGGGTCTAAAGAAACTCTTTGTTAGAATTATACGAATTATATTTGTTCACTAATTCACTAATACTCTCCGACGACTTGAAAATTGCAATTTGGCATGGAGACAGGTAATTGGGAGTTAAGGTTAGGGAAAAGTCTAAAAACAGCAAATATGGTGAAATAGGGGCTGACAGTTTGTATAGAAGTCCGTCATTTTCAAAGTAAAAGACATAAAGTAGAACAAGTATATTTTTAAAGGCGTCTAATGTAATTAGAAAAAAATCCTAAATCCTAACAAAAAAGATTCTATGAAAAATCGCAAAAATATGAGATATAAGGTGGAGCCAAGTACAACTTGCACCGTAGTTACGTTTTAACGTACTGAGTAGCTAATAATACATTGATGGAATAGTTTTTGTACCTAAAGATTACTTACAGGAAAACCTATAAGAAATCTATGGCATTTAATGTAACATAAGAAATTTCTTAACCTCTCCACGCGATTTGAACTCGCTTATTTATTGTTTTTTGATGTATTTATTATTCTTGCAAAGACGTTTACATAGAATATATATTTGTAAAGAACTGTGTTACACAAGTTTTTTAGACAAGATATATGTCATTTTAAGACTATTTTTATGTAATCTGTGGGCACATGGAGCGACCCGTATGCCATTATTTTGATTTAGAATCCGGCTGTACTCAGATCGTGATTTCTAGATCTCAATCAGGTTGAAACCTTCATTTGTTAAACGTGCTTCACTTAAACATATTGAGAAAGAAGTAAAAGATATGTTATAACGTAGTTTAGGATTACTGCAACACGTGGTGACTGCTATTCGCATAACTATTTTGATTTAAAATTCGTTATAATCAAAACAATGCAGAACTGTGTTACACAAGGTCTATAGACAAGATATATGTCATTTGAAGACTATTTTTATGTAATCTGTAGGCACATGGAGCGACCAGTATGCCATTATTGTGATTTAGAATGCGGCTGTACTCAGAACGTGATTCAGTAAATTAGATCTCAATCAGGTTGAAACCTTCATTTGTTATACGTGCTCCACTTAAACATATTAAGACAGAAGTAAAACATATGTTATATTATAACGTAGTTTAGGAGGTGACTGCTATTTACATAACTATTTTGATGTTAATATCGTTCTTGCTTTAACGGTGAAGAAAAACATCGTGAGGAAACCTGCACACATCTGTGTGTGTGAAGTCAACCAACCCGCACTGGGCCCGCGTGGTCGACTAAGGCCCGATCGCCCTAATTCAGGGTGGGCTCGAGCCCCTTGGTGAGGACGTAAATGAGCTAATAATAATATAATAATAATAAATCGTTTTAATCAAAACAATGCAGAACGTTAACAAAACAAAATCATGTTTAACCCTTAATTATATCCTACTATCCTACTAACATTTTATACGCGAAAGTTTGTAAGAATTCTTACATTAATGTATGGATGTATGTTTGTTCCTCTTTAACGCAAAAATTACTAAATGGATCTGGCTGAAATTTGCTAGGGAGATAGATTAGGACCTGGAATAACACATAGGCTACTTTTTTCCACGCAAGTTAGCCGCTTACGGCTCGCGCACTGCGCACCCTCGATCATAGAAACGTTTTCCACGCGGTTGAAGACGCGGGAAACAGCTAGTTTCAGTAATAAATTTAAAAAATTGAAGAAATTTCTTACAAGAAACATGTTGTTAATTCTATAAAAAAATTTACTTCTCATCGGCCAACTTATTTTGACTGGGGGAAGGTATTTATACAAACTTCCACTAGGTTTAACGCAAATTTACAACTGTACACAGGAAGGTTTAACGTAAATTTACACCTGTATACAGGAAGTTTTAACGTAAAAATTCGTGTAGGTCCCGTCAACTGGGGCTTCTGTACTTATCATACTGAACAACTTTTGTTCTACGAACAGCTGATCAACCAATTTTGTGCAGTATGGAGGGTCCAAATATTATTTTTTGAATTGACTATGGGTTCCTTGGGGAAAGTTGTTCAGTGGACCCCCAGAATAATAATTATCCTGTGCCATACTTGCATTGACGATTTTTGCAGATTTGCCGTAGTTTAAAAATCCCAATTCTATCTAATCTAATACCTAAACGAGCAATTCTTGTATATATAATCATATCGGCTCATATACGTCCCCATTCAGGGGCTCGAGCCTACCCTGAATTAGGGCAATCGGGCCTTAGTCGACCACGCGGGCCCAGTGCGGGTGGTTCGACTTCACACACAACCTTCGTGTTTCTTTCCAGGTGTATGCAGATTTTCTCATGATGTTTTCCTTAACCGTAAGAGCGTCGGATAAACGTACATATAAAATCGAA
The DNA here is from genome assembly GCA_947284805.1 of Coleophora flavipennella. NCBI lineage: Eukaryota > Metazoa > Arthropoda > Insecta > Lepidoptera > Coleophoridae > Coleophora > Coleophora flavipennella. Next base: position 18,207,326 of record OX369308.1, read on the forward strand.
ATTCGAAAAAACATTGGTACGTGGCAGGGTTCGAACCACGACCTCCCGGACAGGAGGTAGCGGCCCTTGCCATTACGCCACCGATGCTCCATGTATATCATAAATATAATCTAAATTTCGGAAACGGCTGCAACGTTTTTTTTTTAAAATTGGTATACGGGGGTTTTTGAAGGCGTAAAATCGATCTAGATAGGTCTTAACACCGAGCAAAGCTCAGTCGCCCAGGTACTTGCTTATTTAAACGTAAACCAAAGTCAGTTTACTTTTTTTAAAAGGTACTTGCTTGATACTTTTAATATCATTTGGTTCGACATTTACGGTCTTTGCAACTTACCCGATAGTATTTTCTCATAATTTATCAGTTTTTGAAATACCAGCTTTCTACAAAGCTAAGTAGTTTGCTTTGTTGCTCCTGAAGCTTTTGTTGGAGAACTGCAATTTTGGTCGCGAAAACAGCATTTTGTCATTTGCGAACTGTATGAATTTGACTCTAACTCTTTCAATGGACTTGTGTTTATTCAGATAGTATTCTTTTAATATCCATCAGATAGTGTTTTTAATATCCATAATAGATTTAGTTTTCCGGGTTGGTAACTCATCATCTCCATCATTGTCAAGTAATTTTCCTGAAGGAGGATGATTAGTAATAGCCAACACATAACTGCCACTCTGAAGGCTATAAGTTGCGTATGTCTGGCACTATATGAAGGCTGTAACTTGCTTAATTTTTAAAGCTTTACGGGCTTTATCATAAAACATAACTGTACTCTAATCAAAAAATATCCCTATTTCAGTTATGTTTTTGTTACAGGTGTTGCACTTTTGTATTTTGAGGGTAACCACAAAAAATCTCTTTTAGACCGAGTGACAGAGACTGAATGCAGCAAGAATTAAAATATTCGAAACTATGTTTTTTTTGTGTAACGTACTGTTTTTTGTCAGTTACAAAAAACTTATTAATACACAAAGAAAACTTTTAAAATATATGTCAGAATGATGTGAACTTTTTATTTTTTAAATTCCGGACGCATTTATTTTTCTTACAAAAAAACGTAACGGTTTGTTCATTAAATCGTACTGGTAATAATTTAGACAATTTAACCATTGTTTTTTTCTAGGATTTCTTATTTTAGAATAGTGTGTTGCCACATTAACTGCTTTATATAGCTTTTATGAATGGATAATTATGGATATTCTTCCAATTCTACGGTATTAAGGATTATATCATATCAATAGATATGTGAATTCAAAGTAAAATTTGCCAAACGGGTCCCTACATCATCGTACCGATACAACATAGTAATAAACATTGCTCAGGACAAGAAAAGAGCAAATACAATTAACACGTTACTTTAAACCTTTTTTATTCAAACATTCTGAAAATGAGATCCAATGTATTTAAAAAAATATTTCATGTGATATTACATTGCTCAGGACAAGAAAAGAGCAAATACAAATAACAAGTTACTTTAAACCTTTTCTATTCAAACATTCTGAGAACGAGATCCAATGTATTAAAAAAATATATTTCATGTGATATTTGTATGAATAACTCTAAAGTACGATTTTGTGAACGACATCGTACTTTTTCACGAACCAATAAATACTTAATTGCAGTATATTGCAGAAGGAAACCTATGTGACGATAATTCAGATTATCGTGAACATCCGAAACGTGTCTTCTTAAATTTGATAAAGCCTGGCTTTATGTTGCAGGAGGAAAACCATAGTAGGTACGTACCTACACTGAATACGATAAACCTGAATCAAAGTTAAGTGGTGCAATATTGCCAACGTTCCCCTGATATGTTTATTAAGAAGTTAAAAACCTTCAAATTCCATTTTACAAATACCAAAATCTGTGCATCATTCATTCAACATTACCAATACACCGCGTTTTAAATAAAAACAAAATGCGAATGGAGAAAGAAACTTTTGTTGTCTTTATATCCCGTAAAAATTATGAATACATGTCGGTACGGTGGCGAGCCAAGGAGCCGAGGCGGGTAAGAGGATGGCTTCCAATGTTTATGCATGAAATTATTATTTATGAGCCGACGACGGGATCTCGGCCGCAGTGGCCTAGAAGAGAGCCGGCTGCTTGCGCATAGCATGTGAAGCGTGTGCGCGCGCCTAGCATGTGAAGCGCGTGCGCGCGCCTAGCATGTGAAGCGCGTGCGCGCGCCTAGCATGTGAAGCGTGTGCGCGCGCCTAGCATGTGAAGCGCGTGCGCGCGCCTAGCATGTGAAGCGCGTACGCGCGCCTAGCATGTGAAGCGCGTGCGCGCGCCTAGCATGTGAAGCGCGTGCGCGCGCCTAGCATGTGAAGCGCGTGCGCGCGCCTAGCATGTGAAGCGTGTGCGCGCGCCTAGCGTGTGAAGCGTGTGCGCGCGCCTAGCGTGTGAAGCGTGTGCGCGCGCCTAGCGTGTGAAGCGTGTGCGCGCGCCTAGCGTGTGAAGCGTGTGCGCGCGCCTAGCGTGTGAAGCGCGTGCGCGCGCCTAGCGTGTGAAGCGCGTGCGCGCGCCTAGCGTGTGAAGCGCGTGCGCGCGCCTAGCGTGTGAAGCGCGTGCGCGCGCCTAGCGTGTGAAGCGCGTGCGCGCGCCTAGCGTGACGATCACGTCACGTGTCGACTATATTTGTAGTACTAATGTTATAACCTGCATGGGGTGTAACTGTTAGTGGGTCACATTAATATCTCTATAGAGTCACAAAATCTAACTGTATGAAAAAAAAACACTATATCTGTCTCACGTGAGAGGAGTATGCCGCTCGGCAAACGTGGGGCCATTTACGTTATATCATATTTATGCTATGTCGCAGGCTTAAAAAGGTCATCACGGCAGATTATCAGAATTTGTTGGAATATGTTTTCTTTTTGTCCGGTTTATTAGAGGTTGTTAGGGCATAACACTAGCCTGCAGTTAACCGGACTTGGCTCTTGTGTGTATGGTACAAGCACATCCCGACAGGCGAGAAATGACATTTCTAACACGTTTCCTGAACGCAACACAGTACTACAGATTTATTATGTAGATGATCTGTTCCACCTAACCTATGACGTCGTCTCTTGAATGCAGAACAACTTTTTAAGTAAGTTATTCGCCTATTAAGAAAGCTGTTTTTATTACTGTATTTTTTCGTTATAAAGCAATAACGCAATAATTGGTACAGGGTATTCAATTAATCTAGCAATATCAAGCAACTGCGGATCGCTGCAATATGCAAGTAGTCCATGCCGCTTGGCAAATCGACGGAAAATGTTTCTACGCCAATAAATCGTTATTAACGATAGTTTCAACTTCTCTTGGGATCTTAATAGATAGGATAGAGCCATTAAGCCATAATGACGCCTGATTCAACTCGATCATCTCGACAAATATATATACTCTTGCTGAATCATCATCATCATCATCATCCTATCGGCCGACGGACGTCCACTGCTGGACATAGGCCTCCCCCACAGATTTCCATCCAGTGGCTACCCGCGACCTTCACCAGGTCATCGGTCCACCGAGTGGGAGGCCTACCGACACTACGTTCTTTTGATTTGGTAGCCTGGCATCTGCCGGGGATTCTTCGCACTCCATGTCCCACTGTAACCTTAACGGCTACTGGAGCCAGGAATAGCGGGGCCTCCGGGGACTAGGGGCCGTTTTTTGGTCGTTTCAATCATTGGGAGGGCTTGCCGTAATCGCCGCGCTTGGCAGGCGGGTTGGCGATTGCAGTGTTGTTGCAGGTCGACTGCAAGTCACGGAAAGGGTGCTTCTGCCTATTTTCCGGTTTGAGTCCCTTAGTCCTTAGATACCTATTCGAAGAAATAGCTTAACACTTCTCTACAATTATTATTAATATGTAAAACAGCCATATCAGCTTAAGTGGTATCTAATTCAAAGGTACCAACAGCTGAAACTTTCCTAAACCGAGAGGTTGTGGTTTAAATATCTTTGACAAGCTTAAATGATTGTTCCTCAACAGTATTTACAGATGCAGATATCGACAAAATTAACTCAATAGGCGTTTGTGCGCTCTTAAACGCGCTAAGATAAATTTAGTGTTATCAGATATGGGCAATAATTTATACGAAACTAGATAAGATCAAACACGATCTCCGGGTAAGTCTTATTTAATAAATTTGCATCAATAGGATTCACACCAATAGAATGTACTAAACTCACCCTATGAAGTGATTGTATTACCAATTGACGTAAAGCTTCTAGAGTAACAGCTATATTTTTTGCGACTATATCTTTCATTGGCCTAGGTTGTGGTGCATTTATTGCAGTGCATTATCGGATTTGTCGGCAGTATTTTCAACTTCAATCTTGTTTCGTCGTCTTTATTTTTATGTATTTCTTTAACTTCAACAACTGTTTCAATTTTAGCCTACTTATTCTTCGCAGACATTAAGTATCAATGCAACACTAACTGAGGATGGACGTGCTCGGAAATTTCACCTTTTTTACATTTTTAATTTTGTGTTAATATATTTTTTTTTATTTGTCTAATGCCTGTAATTTGATCCATAATGTAATATAAACACACATTTAATACATGCAAATAATCTTAATCTGCTATATTGTTATCTCTCACTTTGCCATTTTATAACTACAAAAAAAATTGATACTTACCTTAGGTAATTATGTATGCGAGTAATAGAACGTCACAGTATAAGAATAAGAAGAATCGACAGACTCCTCGGTTGTGTGCTCAATGGTGTAGTTACATAGGTCCATCATTGAAGGTCCATTGTAAGTCCATTTTCTCATCGATCGTCGAACCCAACTCGGCTGAGCAGCGTTCGGGAAGCTTGGCATATCATCACCTTAATCTTTGACCAGGGTATGTTTCCAGTGATGACATACGGAATAGACACATGCTCGCAATAAAGCGAGCTATGCTCGGAGTTCCGTTTCCCTACCTCACTGAATCGGAAATGAGGGGATCCGTAGGAGAATCAAAGTAACTCACACCTCATTTAATTAGAAATGTGGAGAACCGTAGGAGAATCATAGTAACTGACATTAAGTGGCAGTAGAACAGATGACCGTTAGGGTTGTAAATTTCTCAAGGGGCCTTACATTCGGTGGACCAAAGACCTGAGGAAGTTTGCGGGAAGCCGCTCGGTGCTGGCAGCGCAAGACTGATCGTTGTGGAAATCCTTGAAAGAGGCCATTGTCCAGTAGTGGACGTCTTTTTTTATGCACAATTGGTAAGCCCTCATATGATGATAAGCCGAATTATAAATATACTAGCTTTTTCCGCGGCTTCGTTCGTGTGGGCGAGTGGTGCGCCAGCTGCTTGCGGTACACCAGAGTTTACTCCAGATCCCTTGTCAGTCTACGTTGCTTCCCACCTCCTCCCAACTATTTGTATGCAAAGAAACACATCAATCCGTCTACGTTGCGATGCCGACGTGTGCGAGACTGGAAATGAATTTTTGCCAGATCCCTCGGGAACTGCGAGTATCTCGGGCTATAATGCTAATTAGTAGTATCATTTCCCACCCCCACAATCATCTCTGTGCAAAAAACACGACAATCTGTTTCTCCAGTGCGATGTTATAGAAATCAACCAAAAAAAGTATTTAAAATAGCAATGTCCTCTTCCATGAAATACAGGCTACCTGCATGCTAAATTTCGTCAAGATTGGTTCAGAAAAAAGTATTTAAAATAGCCATATCCTCTTCCATGACTACCTGCATGCAAAATTTCGTCAAGATTGGTTCAGGGAAGCTTATAGAGGAAACAAAAACACAATTTTACTTTCAAAATATTAAATGAGCGATCGTATCAGAAATGAGGAGATCCAACCCAAACTAAACTACACTTATGTGAAAGTGGGCGGGCCTGATAGCTCATAGAACAAATGGCCATTGGGCGGTAAAGTTCTTAAATGGCGACTGCGCACCTGATGACCTATCGTAGGTAGGAACGCCTCTCATATGGTGAACCGACGACCTGGTGGAGGTCACGGTATACGGAAGACCGGTCATCATGGAAATCCTTGAGGGAGGCTTTTGTCCAGCAGTAGACAAGTATATTATTAATTAAAACTTATATAAAGCTAACTACATTTCCTTGTTTTTGTATTTCAACGACCGTAGTGATTACGTCCTATGCTTACTTGACTTTGTATTCAAGTAAGATCTAATAATAAAGAAGCTCCAAGAAGAGACATCCAAGAAAATTAAAGCTAACGAGACAGAGGATAATTGACAACCAACAATTCTGTACAAATTTCATACTTTTACTTTTTGATGATATAAAAACACTACACGGAATTTGATAAAATTTATATGGGATCACCCTAAAAGCATAGACCTAAATATAACTTAACCTAAAATTAAAAAACCCAACTGCATAAAAAATATAATTTTTTTGGGAATCGGGTTAAATATATTGTCATTTTCGGGATCTAGACAAATCTAACGACACCCGCACTCCAAAACACATAAAGTCGTGGAGGATACAGGCTCATCCAAAGAAACAGACATACATCCATACATACATCTGAAAAGCGCACCCTCCAATTGAATTGAGAACCTCCTTGAAAAAACATAACCCTCCTTTTGGCGCAGTCGGGTAATAAGCTGGTCGCAGATTCATGCATCACGCAGATAGTAGTTCCAAAAGATTAATTTATTTGATTGAAAACATTTTTATTGCACAACATAAGAGGAAAATACAGATACAATAATTGAGAAAGTTGCACATTCAGGCGGTCTTATCGCTAACAAGCGATCTCTAAATGAAGAAGTGAAAAACGACGTGTGTGCATGAAAAGATCGTTTCCAAAGAAAACTGCATGTTCTAGAAAACACCTTGGATACAAATGAACGAATAATCTGCCGTTCTCGACGTGTTACGAAACTGCTGTCCCAAGGCCATCATCGTGACTTCACTTCGACGGGAGGGGCTTCGTTAAAAAGAGATTTTTTCTAATAATCCCTTACCCAAATATGTCACGCGAAGGATTTGCAAACAAATAACAATTCCATTTTATGTTATATGTAACCTATCCTTTTCTGGAATCGAATTTCAGAAACATTATTAGAACCAATTTTTTGTATTGGTTGCAAAATACTTAAGTAAGATCATTTACTATGAAGAAGGCTCAAGGTCAACCTAAGGAAAACGGAGTGTGTTATGCTGAGTTTCTCTGCGTGATCGAATCAGAAACGAGGAAATCTATAGGAGAACCAAAGTAACCGACATAGCTCTCAGAATTGCTAAACTTAAGTGGCAGTGGGCGAGGCACATAGCTCGTAGAACTGATGGCCGTTGGGGCAGTAAATTTCTCGAGTGGCGACTGCGCATCGATAAACAGAGCGTAGGCAGTCCTCCTACTCGGTAGACCAATGACCTGGTGAAGGTCGCGGGAAGCCGCTGGATGCCGCTGTTTCCTTGTAGTCATACTAGTTTGTCATACCAGTATGACCACCAAGACAAATATGTCCTCATGGTCATACTATACTTAGACATAAGCATTTTGAAGAACTAGGAAATAACTAGACAATAACTAGACCTGAATTAATAAAAATAGTCACAACTACGGGTGACGCGCACTATGTTTTCAGACTATTCAAAGAAGGTAGATCTGCCATAAAATCTACCCCTTTATTTTTTCAAATTACTAATTCCCCAATTTATACATTTGAGGAATTGGGATATCTAAAAGTCGAGCCCCTTTCTTTATATTAATTAATATATTTTTTAGTAAAGTTGGATTTGCATGTATGGTAAACAGATTTCACCAAGTGGTTACCCTGAAAGGGTTACAAAATACATTAGTTAGGTACCCTGTTTACGGTTTAAAACAAACTACCGTTATGGAACGATAGTGAAATTGACAGAAAAAAAAATAGTTATTTTTATTTTGCATTTTGAAAAAAGATTAATTTATTAGTTATGTGACCCGATTAATTTGTTTTGTGAAGTTATTCAAAATCATATTTTTTGCAAAATTTACCACAATAGTAACATATCTCCGGCACTTTTTTGACGATATAGTGTATTTTAGGTGTGAACAAATATTGTCGATGTCAAAAATTTGGTAAAATAGGTTTATTTTGGAGAAAAAATATTTACTGTTTTTGTACGAGAGAGGTACCCTAAATATATATTGAAAATAAATAAAATGCTTTTTTGTAACTAGCTTTAGAATTATCCTATAAACTACATAATTGTGGAATATAACGAATATTTTTGCCGTAAGTGGCTTGCGAGCGTGGATATGTTTTCCTCAGATCCCTCGGGTACGATCTCGGGCTATTCTGATTAGAAGTCTGTCAATTTCCACCCCCTCAACCAATTCTAAAAAACCACGACAGTCCATAGCTCCGTTGCAACACTAACGTGCGCGAGCGCGAAAATGAGTTTTCCCCAGATCCCTCGGTAAACATGTCAGGATATGCTATTGAGTAAATTATGTCATTTCCCACCCCCTCAGCCATCTCTGTGCAAAAAATCACAGAAATCTATTGTTTCTTTGCAATGTTAAAGAAAATAACCAAAAAAAGAGTATATTTTCAGTTCCCTCACGAACTGCGTCGGACTTAAAAGTAGCCTATGTCCTTCCCAGTGACACAGGCTACCTGCATGCCAAATTTCATCAAGATTGGTTAAGATGTTGAAGCGTGAAAAGGTAACAAACAAACAAACGCATTATAAAATTTATCGTGTTAGTAAGGATGCATTTTATAACGGACTGTATTTGATGTACCAAAAGTCATTTTGTTTCGATGTTAAGGGAAGAACTAAACTGAAACGCCACCTCTGTCATATTTTATTCATTATTTGTCTGTCTTATCGTATGGCATGATTATACAGTTACCTAAGTTAGTGAAATTTAACTGTAAAAAATATTATCACTGCATTTCAAAGCAATCATATATATTGTTTAAATTTAAATTTATTAAGCCTTTGGCATAAGCTTAAGATTTTATATAAAAATGATTTCTGAAAAGTAAGTAAAATGGTGGAAAAGTTTGAGTTTACCTTCTGCTGTACTAAATAATAACATTCTGCTGCAACTTGCAAATCCAATTCACTGACTATAGTAATGTCATTCAATTAAAAATATATTGATGTCAGTAAGTCTGTCACGTTTCACGTTTTCAAAACGGAGGTCTAACACAACTCGTAAGTCTAAAACATATGTACCTTGGTACTTAAAGGTAAACTCTAAAGGTCTGAAGGAGTCCTCGCTCAGTGCGATTTACGTAGTTGGCTCAATCAAGTAGGTCAACTAACATAAAAGCACTTTACGGTCATTACTTTGTTTAGTGGCATTTATCTCGACCGTTCCGTGCTTTTCAGGGCGCGTGCAGCCTCGACGCACCCTCCTAATTGCGACGTTGCTGGCACAAGTAAATTAAGAAAACTAAGAGGGCAGGGGCAGGATGGGTCTAAATAAATAAAATGATACCATCAAAACATAAGTAATATTAAAAAAACCGCCCAAGTGCGAGTCAGACTTGTTTTATGGGAGCCCCCCCTTAAATATTTATTTTATTTTAACTTAATTATTGTAATAACAAAAAAATATATAATAAAATTAATTTATAATTTATTTTTAATGTGAATAAATACAAGTCAATATTTTGTGAATATTTCAAGCGTCTACCTGTTGCTGTGCCTGGTGTTTTATTTCCAGCAACAAGCCTAACGATCCAAAGGAAGTTGAAAAATGGATACCCTACGATGCAAAAAATAGGAATTTATACTTAATAACGCAGATCAAAGCATAGCAGTACAGATCCTAAGCTGTTTTAGTAAACTAATGATGCTCATTACTAGAGAAGCTCTATAAGTTTAAAAATGTCTAAAGGAAACAAAATAAACCTAAATAAATTGCAAGGCGAGATGCAACATGTGGCGTGCTCGAACACCGCTTCCTGATCCCTTTGTCCCGCTTTCTGAGAGTCTACCGGCTGGACATGTATTACCATGGCCGATCTGGAAGTCTTTAAATCGACTTCGGACTCAGGTCGGCCGGAGCAAGGAGAACATGTTCAGGTGGGGACTCTCGGAAAACCCAAATTTGGACTGTGTGTGTGGAGCGGTGCAGTCCATGGCTCATTTAGTTTCCTGTCCTGCCTGCCCTGTCACCTGTTCGCAGCAGGACTTAATGGACGCCACAAATAGTGCAGTCGAAGTGGCTAAGTTCTGGGCCGGAATGATTTAATTTGTCATCGACACGCAAAGAAAGAAGAAGAAGGCATATTTAATAAATTTGAACCTATGGCCCAGATAATTCCAGCCAGACGCTCAGGTCCAAAAGAAAATCATAACTAGTTCACCCTCAAAATAAAGATTTTTCAAAACTGCTTTATTCTCAATACCAGAAGTATCACGAACAACTATAAATCTAATTGCTAAAATATTTAATAAAGAAAAAGTGAATAATTTTCATTTTCAGTGTTAAAGTAATTCTTATACGGTACATAGACGTTAGATACAAAATCTGTAATAAAGAAAGACGTTAGATACAAAATCTGTAATAAAGAAATGGTTCTATGCATGTAATGTAATTTATTAAAGGAAATACTGAATTTCATACAAAAATTGAAAAATACTCGACGAGTTAAACAAGTAAAAACAAAATTGATAATATGAAGAAAATTGAGAAAGGTAGGAACACTATGTTCGTCTGATATCTACTACAGTACGCCATAACAAAAACGGCATCTGGTCTAGATTTATTAGCCAAATGCGTATTAAACCGACAGCTTGCCTGTATATTTTATTTTTCCAACTTTGTTTCATTGGAGACCTGCACCCCTTTAGTCCCACCATTTTCGATTCTGCAAAAGTTTATCAATGTATGCGTTTTAACATATTTAAATGCTGTTTTCCATTTTCTCAATGTTTTAGCCCACGTAATTTGAAATTGTCTTGCGCTCAGTTACCTCACAGTTGCGACTCTGCTAACGATACGCTAAAAAATCCTCTGAACGGAAGTTTCTAAGATTCCTTCAATTCTTTCTCTCTTTAATAGTTGCACCGATAATAAAATTCGATAAAAATTTCCTCTTTGTATTCCAGGTATCGCGTTTTATGAGTATATATTCGATACATATATTAAAACAAAGTCATTTTATTCTTTTGATGAATTTTTAAAATTGAATGTTGTTTAATATTTACATTATTTTTAATTATTTTGTTTTACAATGTATTTATTTTTTAATTTTTTATAATTATTAATATAATCTTTTGACCAGTAACATACCATTCATCATTACAGCTCATATACGTCCCCACCGAGGGGCTCGAGCCTACCCTGAATCAGGGCGATTAGGCCTTAGTCGACCACGCGGGCCCAGTGCGGGTTGGTCGACTTCACACACAACTTTCGAGTTACTTCGCAGGCGTGTGCAGGTTTCCTCACGATGTTTTCCTTCACCGTTAAAGCAATCGGTAAGTATGTACGTAAGTTTTTGAAAAACTCATTGGTACATTGGCCGTCCAGATTTGAACCCGGTACCTCTGGTTAGATGGACCGAGTCGTTACCGGTTGAGCCACCGACGCTTAACATACCATTACCAATAAATATGTCTGTCTATAAATATAATCGGTAATATTTGTAATACGCAATTAAAAAATAATTTTCCTTCTTTGTCGTACACGTTTGCTCTTACTGTTTAACAAAAAATCTATGGTTTCCTTTTCTGGGATTCTACTTTTGTTTATTATTAATTTTATATACGAACTCATTTTTCGCCATAAAATATTTTTAACAAAAATGTTGCAATATCAAACTTTCTATTATTTTAGTTTTCTTCAAATACATAAATCTCTTCTCTTTTTTTAAGCTTCTGCTACTACTGTTGGGGAATTTTGAAACCCCCGTTATAAGTTAGACCGCTTCAAATTAACTCCATAAAAGTTTTTCCGACATCCTAAATTTTATTGGTTTTTATAACTCATTAATAGAGATACCTATATTTTAGCTATAAAAAAATTAGCTACAAAATTCCCAGACAGGCGAGACATCCTTGCCGAACGAGTGGTGGTTGACGACTAACTAATCCATCTTAAAAACATTTCTCATTTAAAATTTAACTTCTACTTGCTTCACACGACATGGCCTGTGTGTTGGATTGCAACTGTAGCGGTCGGGCAGAACTGAACTTCGGGGTGGCGCGATAGTAAACTATAACGCGATATAAACTCCCGCTCGTTAAAAGAGTGGTCAGGTGCCCAGGAAGCAGGCCTAAGACCAAACAGCCACGCTAGCCAGTGAAAACCCTAAAACAATAACACCGATATGTAGTAAATAAATTGAAATAAAGCTAAACACTGTCTGGTTAAACAAGTCACTTACCCCAGAAAAACACTGCGGTTACCGTTAAAATCCATTAGACAATAAAATAACTAAATGGAACCAACACACAACAATTTTTAGTAATTTACAGTGATGAGATGTTATTTTTGCTCTTTAGAGAGACGACAATTGAGCAAAATTAAAAAATTTCTCATCTTTATACCAATTTGGAACTAGAATATTAACAAAGAGATTACGAGAGATTATTATTTTTAATTTTTATTTCACAATTATTGGTAAGTTCCGCGAAGTCCTGAGCATAAAAAAATCCTATATGGAGCAACTTTAAATGCTACACAACCAATATAAACTCACAGATTTTTTTGTCATGAGTCGCATAAAGATCTCAGGAAGTTTCAAATTTATTGAAGACATCAAAAATCAAATTTTTAACCCCTAAAATATTTATGAACAAATATTTTATAAACGTTTTAAGGGTTGAATGAAAGAACAAAAATAATTCGCATTCTAAAAAACGCATCAATTACTCACATTGGATATTCCAGTCGTTAATTGAAAAATAAGCGAGTGTGCTTAATTAATGAAACGTTTTGGCTCAGAAATGAATTTTCTCACGCCTTGTCTTACTCTCAATTTGGCTGAAAGACTGGGGAACCATAAAAGAGCCATAAAACATCGATTTTGCTTAAGATGCTAGCAGATGCGGATTATTCTTGATTCTCGGGTTATTCTGGAGATCACGTAATTCACAGAATTAAAATTCACTACCATATTTTTTTATGTTAGTGGATATTGCTATTGTTACCTATCAAGGAGCGGCTGTTAATTGTTCTAAGAGTATTATGACCTGCTGTCTGTAACGGTCGTAGCTCAGTGTCTCGGGCTTAGCACCTCCCGCATGTGTAGTATGACTTCGCGTATGTGTAGTATGACTTGTCACCACCCGTATGTGTAGTATGACTTGTCACCACCCGTATGTGTAGTATGACTTGGCACCACCCGTACGAGAAGTATGACTTGGCACCACCCGTACGAGAAGTATGACTTGGCACCACCCGTACGAGAATTATGACTTGGCACCACCCGTACGAGAAGTATGACTTGGCACCACCCGTACGAGAAGTATGACTTGGCACCACCCGTACGAGAAGTATGACTTGGCACCACCCGTACGAGAAGTATGACTTGGCACCACCCGTACGAGAAGTATGACTTGGCACCACCCGTACGATAAGTATGACTTGGCACCACCCGTACGAGAAGTATGACTTAGCACCACCCGTACGAGAAGTATGACTTGGCACTAACCGTACGAGAAGTATGACTTGGCACTAACCGTACGAGAAGTATGACTTGGCACCACCCGTATGAGAATTATGACTTGGCACCACCCGTACGAGAAGTATGACTTGGCACCACCCGTATGAGAAGTATGACTTGGCACCACCCGTTGTCGCACGGCAGGTAGTTAGGTGGGTAGATAGGGAGTGGGTTCTTAAAAATGCCGATGCGATCAATTTAATTTATTATTGGGTTAAGGATAAAATATAAGACCTAAAAAAGAACAAGAATTAGAAAACGATACACACTTAAATTTAAAATAGAAATCACAGAAAAAACACAAATAAAACCTACCCAAAATAGGTCTTATATAAGAGATAACAATTTAATTTATTTTAATTAGTTAAATAATTTTTATTTTTAATGATGTTGTCAGATGGGTGACAGCTTATGCGTGGAAAAGAAATAGATGGAATGAAAATAGATCGAATGACATACACCGTATGAGAAGTACGAAAATAGATCGAATGACATACACCGTATGAGAAGTACGACTTGACGCCACCCGTATGAGAAGTATGATTTGGTACCATCACCCGTTTGTGGAGTATGACTTGGCACCACCGCCCGTATGTGGAGTATGACTTGGCACCATCACCCGTATGTGGAGTATGACTTGGCACCACCACCCATATGTGGAGTATGACTTGGCACCACCACCCATATGTGGAGTATTACTTGGCACCACCACCCGTATGTGGTGTATGACTTGGCACCACCACCCGTATGTGGTGTATGATTTGGCACCACCACCCGTATGTGGAGTATGACTTGGCACCACCACCCGTATGTGGAGTATGACTTGGCACCACCACCCGTATGTGGAGTATGACTTGGCACCACCACCCGTATGTGGAGTATGACTTGGCACCACCACCCGTATGTGGAGTATGACTTGGCACCACCACCCGTATGTGAAGTATGACTTTGCACCACCACCCGTATGTGGAGTATGACTTGGCACCACCACCCGTATGTGGAGTATGACTTGGCACCACCACCCGTATGTGGAGTATGACTTGGCACCACCACCCGTATGTGGAGTATGACTTGGCACCACCACCCGTATGTGGAGTATGACTTGGCACCACCACCCGTATGTGGAGTATGACTTGGCACCACCACCCGTATGTGGAGTATGACTTGGCACCACCACCCGTATACACCCGTATGTGGAGTATGACTTGGCACCACCACCCGTATACACCCGTATGTGGAGTATGACTTGGCACCACCACCCGTATACACCCGTATGTGGAGTATGACTAGGCACCACCACCCGTATACACCCGTATGTGGAGTATGACTAGGCACCACCACCCGTATACACCCGTATGTGGAGTATGACTAGGCACCACCACCCGTATACACCCGTATGTGGAGTATGACTAGGCACCACCACCCGTATACACCCGTATGTGGAGTATTACTTGGCACCACCACCCGTATACACCCGTATGTGGAGTATGACTAGGCACCACCACCCGTATACACCCGTATGTGGAGTATGACTAGGCACCACCACCCGTATACACCCGAATGTGGAGTATGACTAGGCACCACCACCCGTATACACCCGTATGTGGAGTATGACTAGGCACCACCACCCGTATACACCCGTATGTGGAGTATTACTTGGCACCAAACCCGTATGTGGCGTAAAACTTTGCACCACACCCGTATGTGGCGTAAAACTTTGCACCACACCCGTATGTGGAGTATAACTTTGCACCACACCCGTATGTGGAGTATAACTTGGCACCACACCCGTATGTAGAGTATAACTTGGCACCACACCCGTAAGTGGAGTATGACTTCGTATGTGGAGTATGACTTCGTATGTGGAGTATGACTTCGTATGTGGAGTATGACTTCGTATGTGGAATATGACTTGGCACCACACCCGTATGTGGAGTGTGACTTGGCACCACACCCGTATGTGGAGTGTGACTTGGCACCACACCCGTATGTGGAGTATGACTTGGCACCACACCCGTATGTGGAGTATGACTTGGCACCACACCCGTATGTGGAGTATGACTTGGCACCACACCCGTATGTGGAGTATGACTTGGCACCACACCCGTATGTGGAGTATGACTTGGCACCACACCCGTGTGTGGAGTATGACTTGGCACCACACCCGTATGTGGAGTATGACTTGGCACCACACCCGTATGTGGAGTATGATTTGGCACCACACCCGTATGTGGAGTAAGATTTGGCACCACACCCGTATGTGGAGTATGACTTGGCACCACACCCGTATGTGTAGTATGACTTGGCACCACACCCGTATGTGTAGTATGACTATGAAAAAAAATTGTCATGAAAGTTTAGTGGCTGCCGTGTTATGCAATAAATAATATTGTGTTAATACCTACACCGACATAGCTAAAAGTATCGCTACAATTAAATAAATAACAATCAGCAGGGCGCATAGCTCGTAGAATAGATGGCCGTTGGGGTTGTAAAGTCCTCGAAAGGCGACCGCGCACCGGAAGACGTAGGGTAGGTAGGCCTCCCACACGGTGGACCGACGACCTGTTGAAGGTCGCGGGAAGCCGCTGGATAAGGGCAGCGCAGGATCGGTCGTCGTGGAAATCCTTGGGGGGTGCCTTTGTCCAGCAGTGGACGTCTTTCGGCTGATACGATTATTATTGAACTAGGGTAACCAACCCAAATATTGTATATCCTTTTCCAGCCTCCTCCTCCCTCCCTTATTCAACTGTGTTGAACAAACCGCTAATTCCTTCAGGAACTTTAATAATTATGTAAGTTAGCAAAAACATTACTTCGTATTTAAATTATTATACTGTTTACCTCTAAAAAAAATTTAGTTATCATTTAATCTATATTAAGATATCTAGACATTTCAATAAATGTACCTAGCGTAGTAAATCGCAGACCGAATCCCGTGAAACATTAGCCGTGATCGATAATGGTGGTCGACGCCTCGGCTGCGATCTAATGGACTGTGATCATGTTTTATAACTATCTATACATCCATTTTCTATCTATATCGGGAACATATTCCACCTTCCAGTCATTCTTTCCACCTTGGTGAACATACTTTTAAAACATGTTCTCCGAGCTAAAATTTCAATGGGTTCATGCACAGAAAAATAATCACCTGCATCCCACGTATCTACATAATAATCCGGATTTTGCTAAAGTTTCCCTCTATGAGGTCTTCCGCTTTAACAGGGAACGTTTTACAAAATATAGCTCTTACATTCTTGTTTGTTATCTGTGTAGAAAGAATTTATAAAAAGGGGTACCTCATTTTATAATAGTAATAATAGAAGCGTTTTGTTTCTTCGTTCATTATGCGAACGGCCAAGGAGTATGTATTCCCCGATTCGTATAATTGAATTTTCAAGACGAGAGTGAATAGGCACTATTTGAGCTTACGTGTTCCATCCTCGGCTGCATCCATCCTCGGCTGCATCCATCCTTGGCTGCTTCGGCACTTACCATCCTCGGCTGCATCGGTACTTACCATCAGGTGAGGTGCAACCAATCGCATTCAAATTTTGTGAAATAAAAAAGTGCAGCCAAACGCATTCAAATTTTGTGAAATAAAAAAGTGCAGCCAAACGCATTCAAATTTTGTGGAATAAAAAATTGCAGCCAAACAAATTAAAATTTTGTGGAATAAAAAAATGCAGCCAAACGCATTCAAATTTTGTGGTATAAAAAATGCAGCCAAACGCTTATATTCTGTGGAATAAAAAAGTGCAGCCAAACGCATTCAAATTTTGTGAAATAAAAAATTGCAGCCAAATGCATAAAAAAATTGTGGAATAAAAAAATTAAGTAAATAGTGAACGAAGGCCTTTCCTTAAAAATAAAATAATTGAAAAATATTTTAATTATCATTACAAATGCGGCCTTAATATTGGGGGCAAAAATTCTAATTAAAAATCATGTTAATAATATTTCAAAAACTTTTGGCCTAAATATTTAGGGCAAAAAGTCTAATTAAAAGTCATGTTAATAATATTTCAAAAACTTCTTCCAATCTTTGCCTTCCATATTATGGTGACTTCAGCCGATGCCCTTAGTAAACAGTGATGTAAAACGTTACCGAGAAGCTACATATGGCTCAGTTGCCCAAGTTTTACGGGGGTTGCTTGCTATTGCCAGAGTCCGTTCAGCTAAAAATCTCGAGCTAGTAGTAACTCAGCAGACACTTACGACGTGCCACTGCCTCTAAAAACCTCTACAAATTATGTTTTCACTTCTCATGTTCTAAAAGTACGCCAATATAGCCCTACGAAACGGGACTAAAGTGACCACTTTAGGTATCTAGGGAATGAAAAGTAATTAGTTTTTTAATTTCCTTCATGTGACATAGACAAACTCAAACAGCCAGTGTGGACCATCTTCATTGCGAAAATGTTGAGAGTAATGATTTATCCGCAAAAAAGTGGTGCCATGTGTTTTAAAATGATTTTTATTTTATTAAGTAATACTTATTAAATGTTTTTGTACTAAATTGACTTTTTCTCGCACTCAAAGTAAAAAGTACAGTTTGTACCTCGAGACTAAACGCCAACTTAATATACCCTCGGTTTCATTGACTCACTCGCACGCTCGGGAGTCAAATCGCCTCTGGTATATTATGGCTTCGTTTAGTCCCTCGATATAAAATATACTATATTAATATGGTCTCTGGTAACATAATCCCGACAAACCATAAACCGCTGCAAATTATGTTATCTTCTCTGGTAACATAATCCCAAAAAAAATATAAATGTGAAAGGGAACCAAGTTCCATACAAAAAAAACAGAGATCTAAGTCCGACTCACACTTGCCGTTTTTTGATTTTTTCCTTTGTATACGGTCCTATACATAGGAAACCGTTCGTAGTGGAAATCCTTTGGGGAGGCCTATATCCAGCAGTGGACATCCTTCAGCTGATATGATGATAATACGTCCTATAACCTACCCAAAGCTTCTAAGTCACCTGGAAGCCATAATCATAAAAATTGTGATTTTCGTACGTCAGTCTCTCGGAAATTTTTATCAAAATTTTGTAGGTCAAGCAGTTTTTAAGTTACGGGTAGGTCATACAGTTTTTAAGTTACGGGTAGGTCTAATTGGTTCGTGTAATATACCCAACCGCCGCCTGTGTCATCCTTTTCTTTTCGAACCTGGCTGACACACTGCCGTGTGTCAAGTTCATTTGGTTTTCTTGGCTTTTGTGTTGGCGGCAGCGTCTGTTCCCCTATTCTTAAAATTTTGAAATCAGAAGGCGAGAGTGTATTGGCACTATTTGAGGTGTTCTGTTACATTCTCAGCGTAATCGACACTTAACACCAGGTGAAGTGTAGCCAAACGTACTCAAATTGTTAATTAAACAAAACCTTTTAATCGTAGAGCACCGTGAGGCAAACCTCATTATTGTTAATTATAATAATAATGTATTATCAATGAATGTGGTTTTTAATTACTTAAAATATGTATATTATACTATATTATTACTAATTACTACATAATTACAAATAAGATACCCAACATTCAACATATCACTAACAACAGTGATCTATAAATTGTCTTATCTAAAAAGGTAATATCAAAAACAGATAAAGAAACGAGAGGCAATAAAAACAGACTGCCATATGTCTCCGTGGAAAATAATATAAAAACAGAAGATAATGTGAAGACTCGATGACGCTGTAATTTTATTGATCTATTAAATAGTATGTCACACGACGGAAGTAGGTATAGGGTGATAAAGGGGCGTGGGTTAAAACTCCATCGTGGAAACGTACTTATTATTATTTAATTATGGAAATAAGACTTAGAAAGAAATATAAAAATAGGCAAAATTTCATACACTTAAATTTAAAATAATAATCTCAAATAAACATAAATTGATTTTACCCGTAATGGATATTTTAAAGGAATTTATTAAATTTATTATATTGTGAGGTGATGATGATAATTTTTATGTTTTTGAATGAAGTTGTTAGATGGATGACAGTTTATGCGTGGAAATGAAATAGAGGGAATGAAAAAAGATCGAATGAAAGAAGATTGAATAACTGCTCACAGCGATACAAATATTTGTCACGATGAGTGGGGGAGTGAATGAGTGAAGACTTTATGTACGAATCGGTCAGCCGATTGGCAAAGCGCATGAGAACTATTTAACCTGAACTACTTTTTGATGTGTAACGTCTTTAGAAACACATGCGGGGTACCAAGTCAAAAACCTGGCTTCGACACAACGCTAGAATTTATGATCGAATCGGTCAGCAGATTGGCAAAGCGTATGAGAACTATGTAACCTGAACTACTTTTTGATGTGTAACGTCTTTAGAAACACATGCGGGGTACCAAGTCAAAAACCTGGACGGTGATGTTAGTGACGCAGTAATCTGCTTCCTCCATCCATGGCAACCAAGTAAACCGCGGCTCTACATCAACCAAGTCGGTCACTTCTTCTAACAGGAAGGCTGAGGCTCCATATTCATACAGGAATACCGTAGGATTCCTTAGATTATCTGGATAATACAGGTCTAGTAGACAGTGGATGAAGAAATAAACACGCAAAGGACTTGTGTGTTGGCAAGTAGCTCTATGTGTTGGAAATTACCTAACTACCTAAAAACAGTAAGCTTCTTACACACTAAGAGGCTTTGTCGCAATATTATTTTGTAGCGTGTTCATATACCACGTGTGTTACGATTTTGCGTAGTAAAACGGAACTGGGCACGGAACTCATTCCATATATTCCATATTAAAGTCCCATAGTTAGTTCAATATACAAGTTCAGTTATTCATTTTTAGTCTCCCTAGTTACTTCACTATACAGACGTCTTGTTTCTCTCTACGATTTTATTATATGTAAAGATGACAACTAGCTGTAGCCAACAAATCACTAAAGTATACAGAGTGGAAACGATAATACATAGATAATAATAAATAATAAGGCTTTGGTTTAACTGTTTACCAAATTAAATAAAAATCGCAAACCAAAAAAATGTATTTTTAACCCAAAAAAGGTAAATGTTTACCAAAATTTTACACCCTATTTTATACTAAAACGCATACATTTATTTAATTTTACATTAGCCAATTAAAGCACATGAGACCCAAAATAAGCTAAGTTTGCCCACATTTTGAATAGCATTTAATTATTCAATAGACTGACAAATATTAACATAAGGGTACATACCTATTTTAAAGTTTGTCGATTTTAGAACTCCCCGTTCCACACTCTTCCTACAGTGTTGAGTGGTCGACGGAGCCCCTACTTCTGTGTTCTCATGTCAAACCTAACGCATCCGAGTCGGGGTGCTCCGAAAGTCCGAGCTCGCTTCGCTCGCTCCCGCTTCCATTTAGAACTCCCCGTACCACACCCTTCCTACAGGTGTACTGAATTTGGTAGACATTTACTAATTTTGGCTTTCGATTACATTTTAAAGTTCGAGCATAACTTTATCAGATAAACGCACTTTTTTAATTGCGTTGCGGATATACTTTTTTACGCATTCGTTTTTTGGTACACTATTAATTTTTTGGTATACCTTGTCGTTTTAAGGTAAACGTGTTTAGGTATTAAAAACTGATTTTGGTATACAATATATTTGTACCGAAATAATAATACTACGATAATACATATAGGGTGATTTCTATACTAGCCTACATTGTACATAATTGATGGTTTTAAAAAAAATGTTTGGTCAAAAAAAGATTTTTATTAATATTATATCAGCTCATATACGTCCCCACCGAGGGGCTCAAGCCTACCCTGAATCAGGGCGATTCAGGGCAGACTCAAAAAAAGTTACTGACAGTAATTTTTTTCGCCCCCTGACTTTTGTTTTTTTTACACCATCAAATTTATAAACATGCTATAAAAATGCTTATTATATTATTTTCGTATACAATAATGTTTTTGCCGGTAAAAGCGTAATATTTTCAATGTATGCAACTACGTTTATGTATTTTAGTTTTCAAACGAGGCATTGGCAGCCGAACTAGGTACTCTAGCACTTTCTTCTTTAGTTAGATTCGGCTTCTTTTACACTACATTATAATATTTTTGATTTCGTTCGGTTTGGAACTAAATTATGGAACTAATAATAAAATTATGTCTTTTAATTACTAAAGGTCTTCTATAAATGATAATAAAAGTAGCTTCACGTACCTCTGTTTGCGACCATTGGCTCGACGTAAAAAGAGTCGGTGGCAGGGGTGGGTCATAACAGGTTAAATTTAATATCTGTTATTCCTGTTACTGTGACACAAAAATACTTGTTCCAAATACCTGTTATTATATAACAGCCAGTCAAAATTCAAGTTCATCAGTCTAAAAAATACATAAATATAACATAAATTCGAAATTTATTTAGTTATCGTACGTATGGCCATCATTTTACACACTGGTTATAATAAAACAATTAAAACATTTAAAATATGAAATTAAAAAAGAAACTTAAAAGTTGCATTTCCGCAGATATGAGCTTGCAGCCTCAGTCAGGGTTTTGAAATCCTCAGCTGGTCCCTTATATCTGGTGATGGGACACTCAAATACCATGTGGTGTATGGTCTGTTTCGGATTTCCGCACGTGCACGCAGCCGATTCACTCCAACCCCATTTGTGCCACAGGTACGCACAGTTGCCGACACCAGTTCTTAAGCGGTTAAGGGTTGACCATATTTGTCGGCTTTCATTAAACCCTTTGGGCCGCTCCTGTGTGCTAAACTCAAGGATAGTATTGTGTTTCTGGGCTTCCCATTTTTCCATCCACGCTTGGCTATCCTCTTGGCAGTATGAAAGGCTTTGGCTGGTGGGTTCCGGGATTTATGTTGGCTGATTCTTGTCATCCAGGTCCTCGTAGATAGGCAGCAGTGTATTGTTGGACATTCAAAATTGAAACTTAATTAAGTAATAAAACAAATATATCTACACTAAATTCTAGCCTACCTTATGGAATGACCATTAAAAGCATTCTTTCTCGGGAAGCCTCCACTGTCTATAGTAGTCGGGTATCAAATCGACAATGAATATTACATAATAGCAAATTATAAAGCTAAAATATCAGACTGATGAAAAATTTACAGACAATTATGATTTGTATGGGATGTAGCTTACTCAGATTTTTCCTGAAATAATGATGTTCCTAGTGCAGTAGGCCTTACTAAGTCCTAATCAAAGTTTCATTAAAATCGTTAGAGCCATTTTTTTTAAATAAAATCAAACAACCTGAACTTGTATGGGTGGTAACCTTTCCGTTTTTTCTTGGAATAATGGACCACCGCGTACTGTAAGTCATATACTGTTACAGTAACAAACCGACTTTCATCAAAATCTAGAGCCATTTTTGAGTGTAAAAATAATATCTAAGTGATTTTTTTACTATGGTATTAACTCTAAAAAATCAAGATAAGGAAAATTTGAAAAATACGCCTAGTAGTATTGCCGTAACCCAAATTTCACCCAAATCCGTTAATTTTTTTGGGAATTAGAGCACCGGATGGATGTAAACATACACATTTTTTTTTACTATTAGTGTAAGACAATCGATACCCATCAAACAATATCTCAACTTCGATTTTTTTGTCATCCATCACACTACTTTCTTCACTCCTTAGTCGCTCGAAAGAAGAAGGATACTAGGTTACTAAATCACTTACTTATATTTAATGATATTTTAATTTAAAATATCGATCTGTTCCTCAAATATCGTATTACCAGTATTTCCTACAAAATACTGATAACAGGCTGTGACTGCATAACATTGTGTTTTTCACAAATACTAGATAACAGGCAGTGACCGCGCTATGAGGTGATCCGCCGAAGAGGCTGTTATTTCGAGTAACAGATATTTGTAGCTGGCAGTAACAGGTACGGACTGTTCCATAAAAATACTGGTGACTTTTACCTGTTACGATAAATATGCCTCACTACTAGCGGTGGCTCAACCGGTAACGACTTGGTCCCCTAACCAGAGATCCCGTTCTCATAATCTGAACGTCCAATTTACTAATGAGTTTTCGAAACTTAAGTACATACACTTCACAGTGAAGGAAAACATCGTGAGGAAACCTACACATCTGATCTGTAAATCTAAATGCCCTACATGTGACCGCGGGTGATGCTTAGTGCAACACCAAGCAACCGCCGTCTATCGCTTAAACAGCATGTTTCGTTGTGCCACATGATAGAGTGCAACCGTGTCTGTATAATTTTTTGATTCAGACATCTTCAAAAACTGCTGCTATTTTTATGTCAATTGTTGAAATAAAATTGAAACTTCTAATACAATAAAACTCTTTCTATGCCTCGGACCACAAAAGCTTTATCCGGATCTTCCATATTTTATGCTTTAAAATAATGGGATTAAAAATGATAAACTAAAAAATGAAATGTTAAAAATTGTAATGTAATGACAAAAAGAAATTAACATACTGGCCCAGTAACCAGTATCCTTTGAGATAATAGTGCGTTTACTGACTAGTTAAATCAGATACCGCTACTTTGTTCCGATTTACCCTAAAAAACATAATTCTCCTTTTTTAACATTCCCTCTCGAAAGCATTGACTCTAGAATTCTAGAAATCTAGAACTACCACGTTTATGATATAGCGTCCCCACTTACCTACCCTAGGGCATAACAGTGAGGGCTGGTATTCCTGCCAACACCATAAGCCGAAGACAGGGACTAGTTACGGTAGGTCTTGCCGCCCAGACGCTTATCCCGGTACTCTGCAAGGCGAGTGCCTCGTGGAAGAGAACCACTACCTACTGTCCGGGTAGGTCCCGGAGCTGTAGGCACGCTCACCTCCCGCGGCTTTCGCTGCTGGTGGTTCGATCCCCGCTCAGGACGCCAGAGAAGCTGGCTCTTTTTGGGCAGTCAGGCAAAAAATAATTTAAATTTGTACCAAAATGAATATCTATTTCTCGTTCAAAATTTTTGTTTGTTATAGTTGAAGTGCTCGCCGTGTTATTAATTTTCCGTATTCGATTCAAATTAAACTCAAATCTTCATTTTGGAAGATAGCTGTCAAAAAACGGCTATGACTCGGAAACTACCGATCCTTGACTACTCGTGTGCAGGGACAAATGACAAATTGCTTAAAAACGCGTAAACCACATTTTTTAAGGTCTCTCAAAACTATTAAAATATATAAAAAAACATTTTAATTTATTTGATGGAAATCTAAGATAGGTATACTTTTTTTTGGTTAATTTAATGTTAAGATCTTAATAATCAGCTCATTTAAACCTTACATTATGTATAAGTACATTCGAAAGTCCGACTACTCGTACACTACCCCTTAAACAGGGTTACGGATAATTAGACCGGATCCTTTTAAGAGGTCACGGAGGTAATGGAAATATATGCACCTTTGCATGCATAATAGGGTGAGGCACTTTGAGAATAAATTGTAAAAAAATTAAAACTTGATTATTAAAATACCACAAATTCATGTTATTCCATACTCACATTCTCAGTTTTTCAGTACCTATCTCTGGTTTTATCGCATTTTCTCTGCAATTGTGTAAGTAAGTGCATTCGTTGGATAGCTAGAAATGTGTAGATGTTTTTTGAAATAATATGCAGACTAAATTAACTAGCAGAAAAAATACTTTGTTGTGAAAAGTTTCACAAAAAACTGTTTTTTTTTAAGTAACGGTCTGTAGTTTCTGTTTGGATACAGGTTATGATTTTATTATTGGTTATTGTGTCATCTTTCTAAAATTGTGAAAAAAAAATCCGAGCTTTATTTTTTTTAATAAATTTTTAAAAGAGTAAAATTGGTTTTTCTGGTTCTTAAATAAAAATTAACTCTTTTTTTTCGAAAATGGTTCACTTTTGCATAATACAATGTGGGGTCAAAATTGTCCCAAATAACCTCCACTATGACCACTTAAAAGGATTTCGGTCTAATAACCAGTAACCCTGTATGTATAAACATTCTAAAGAGATAACATCAATTGGCATTGTTCATTACTTTTATTAACTTACTTATTTTTGCTTCTCTAGAAATGTAAACCGTTTTAAGAAATTAATTTGAAGAAGTTAACTAAAGAATTTAAATATTTTAATTAATTTTTTGAAAATACGAATGTGCTATGCCGGAAATACATCATCAGTGGGAAAATATACAAATCCGCGCTTCTGCTTGTAAAAATAAATAGTGTCGTTCAATTTCACAGAAAGGAGAACTCCTCTCACAATGAGTACCTATTATAGCAAAATCGGGTTAAGTACACAATAAAATAATTAAGAAACCCGCCCACCACGACCACTTTAGAATTTTAGTACAGGTTTCTCAAGGTTTAGGAAAACGTAGAAGATAAAAGAAAAAAAGGCGATGAGAAAAAAATTTATACAGTTATATTATATTATGTAAATAAAAAAGTGCATTAAATTAACAAAAAATCATCATATAAAAAATATTGTATTACATAAAAATTACAAATAAAAATATTTAAAATTGACTATTGGGAATAAAAAATACAAGCTTGGCCTAAGCCAACCGCGTACCTAAAATGCTTAAAATTAAATAAGTTACCACGTGAGCCAAAAATTAGGGAATATAATTTTTAACAGGTGCTTTTTAACAAACTAAAGGAAGGATTAATAAATTAAAAAGGTGCTTTAAGTTATCACGTGAGCCAAAACTAGTGATTGAATTATTTACTGGTGTTTTTTTTCACAAATTAAAGGAAGGATTCATCACCATCATCATATCAGCCAAAAGACGTCCACTGCTGGACAAAGGCCTCCCTGCATAAAAAAATGTGAGTTTTCTTGGTGGAGCGTTCCGTATGAAGTAACAAAGATGGACAATACTTGGATGGAGCACCACCACAGGGCGGTCGTGGCCTTCGGGCAGATCTGGTTCCGGAATCGTATGTGATGGGATGGACTACTCTAGGGTAACTTGGGTAAAATTGTATGGCGCCGATAGGCTCCCCGCCCGTTTTACCACAAAACTATTAATCTTTCATCTAGAGCGATGACAACTCTCCAAATACACACATTTTCTCTCGTCTAGAAAAAATTAGAACTAGAACTTTAACAAGGAGAATACGACAAAATTCAGCGCAGTCTCGCGCGAAAGAAAATCCTCTATATATAGCAAGTTTATAATACACTATCTAAACCTTAATTATACTTTTTTGAAATCAAACATGCATGGACTTAATCGTGTAATGCCATATACTCGTAGTGACGCCCTCGTACGCAATATCTACGGCAAATCACATTTTTTTTGCAAAATGTACAAATTACTCTAAATTTCAGAAATCCATTAATTGGAAAATTGCCGCGAAGCTATTCCTCAAAATGGTTTTTTCATTGAGTGGGGTTCATAAAAACTGAACAATGCTAATTGCGGCTGCAGTCTTTTAATCAGCCAAAAATTTCAAACCGCAGCTCGTATAGTATCACGTAATTGAGGAGCTGTGTTTTGCCTCCATACAAAGCTCGTTATTGACTGCGCATGGGCACGGCAGCGCTACCAATCAACCCGGACAACCATAGAGGCGTCGAGTGAGTATGGAGCGCTCCATAAATTGTGTTTACCCTATCATAATGTGGCACTCCAATAGTCAGAGCCGAGCGCAAGATGGAATCTTAGCATCGTTCAAAACAAAAGAGTTATCAAAATTTTCGCCTACTTGGAAGTTTAAGATCTTAACTCGTATTACTTATTATTTGGGTTCTTTTCCTCGCAAGGATAAAACAGAACGTTATGGTGCATCGGTCGCCATAAAAAAAACAGCCCACCCTTAACTATTAATAAGTCGTAAATCAGCGTTTAACTTGTCATCATTTTCGTTTACACCCTACATCTGGATAATTTTACAAGCTTTTTTATATAACTAACAATATTCGTATGGAAGTCTAAAAATCTTGCGATCGATTTTAGAGCGACTTCTTTCTCGAATTATTTCATACAGGGTTCCCATTGAACTGAAATTTGGCATGAAGCCGTGTTCTCGGTGACAATAGATACTTGTGGTATTTTGGAGTTGATCTAATGATGAACTACGGAAGTGGAATCAAGGTCCCAGGATCATCTTTTGTTTTCAACCAAATCATAGGAAATGCTGTACCTCTCAGCTCGGCGTTTTAGGGTTTAAATTTGGAATCAAGCACACAAGTTTTTAGGTTTTTCAAAATGAGCTTATTGAGCTAATACTAATAGGTGGTTCTAAATTGGACTATTTAGTACTACCTGTAAGCATTTAAAAATTACCAGCAATAACCTTACTGTAAATGTTATTTGGTTTCACAAGTACTTATCCACGTAAGAGATTTGAAGTATTATTTCAACGCCCCGCGGCGCCACCGACGTCGTTTATGGACGCCTTCACTGCTGACAACTTATCATGCTGTGACCTGCGATTCGCGAGGTGGAGCTCGCTTTTTGATAGATGACATAAAACAAATTGTGTCTGCAAACGGTACTGCGAATATAAACTCAAAGGGCCTACTCTAGTTTTTTTTACTTTTAGCAACACATTTGCTCGTAAAATAACTCTTATTGCATCACTTTTAGTTTTATAAAGCAGATTAATATACACGTATGCTTTATATTTTATGTTAAAGCAGATATTAGTTAGTTAAGTTTTTGCTCCAGAAAAATATTGGAATACGGTACTAACTTCGCTGGCTCAGCGACTGAGAAGGATCTTGGCCTCCGACACCAAATCATGCCACTTACTATAAATCCAAGTAACTTTGTTTTTATTTTTTTTAATTTTTCAATAATTTTAGTTGAGTTTTATGAGTTAATACAACACTGCATTTTTTTTATTGAATTTCATGAGTTAATACAACACTACATAAAACACTTCACATGATAGTTCCTTAATCCAGAAAAAATGGTAATACCTAAGGCACCACCCAATTAAATCCATATTGTAAACACTTCACACACTTCTTTTCTTATTTACTTTAATAAGCGTATTTTTATCGTTGATTTTTGCATGCCAAAGGGTGACAAGGCTACTGTACTATTTATTTACTAGATAGATATAAAAACCCACCAAGTGTGAGTCTGGGTCACGTACCTAGGGTTCTGTACTTATGTTTACAAAAACAAGTCTGATTGTCTGGTTGAAGAGTCTAGCCCGCAAACCGATTGAGACCTGGGATCAAACCTCACTAGAGGCGTAATTTTTTTCCATTATTTGATTTTTTGTTTTTACACCATTAAAAATTTTATGTTATATTCACAGGAGACTAAGAGCATTGCTTGGTCGCCCCAGGTACTATTTCGTAAGTATTTTATATGTTTATTATATAAAAAACAAATAAAAAGCTACAAATTAGATTCTCGTATTTTTCCTATTTGTGCTATGATACCTTGCTTCTTGCCAAGTTTTATGGTTCTAGGTCAACGGGAAATACCCTATAGTTTTAATTTATTTACATAATGTCAAAATATGCAGCATAAATGGCCGTATTTTGTATTGTCAAGTTCCATGTCAAGAAAAATATTTTTTATAGCTTGTTAGACTAAGCATAATAGTAGTAACCTAATTTAATGAGACAGTTAAAAACATTCGTAATATCCTGTTTAAAGCGGCAGAAAAAGTTAAGTACACATTAAAAGTACACATAAGAAGATTTAGAAATCAAGATAAAAAGTACATAGTTATAGTAAAACCTCGTTACAAAGTTACTTAGTTCAAGGTCGCTGGCGACGGTATAAGCCTCAAACCTTATCTATTAATGTAAATGATAAATAAGACATTAAGTCATAGTTGACTATCGTAAGAGTATAAAATAATCAATTAGCTCTATTAATTTCTATTTCAATAAATTTGTACAATCTTTATCACTATTTTCTAGGAACAGTTAAAAACAATTTTTATTGTTAATGCATTTGTACAAAAAGCACTTAAAAATAATTAAAATCATAAATCACTTAAATCTTAAAATTTTGTAGACTACATAGTCATGTCTCTTCCATTTAATATAGCATTTATTTGGAAAAAATTCAATTTATCATCAGATTTACGAAACCATAAAACTGACGGAATTAGTTAAAATAAATGATAACGATCCGAATGCACCGTGGGTCATTTGGGGCGGACTTTGGACTAAGGCTTAAGTTGGATTATTAGTTAGTATTGTCTGTCGCAATAGTCCATTTACTTTTATTTACCTAAACTTTAAAACTATCTTCAAATTATAAAAATATATATATGAGATTCTCTCAACAAACCCTTTCATTTTCATTCGCAAAACTTTCTTTTTAAATTTTCTAATTTACCCCCAAAAAGTGGCCCCCATTTTAAATGCATTTATTTAAATAACATGTCCGTATTTGGATCACCGGCTCAAAAAATTGTAGCAAATTTCAACACAATCGGTCCAGCAGTTTCGGAGCAAATTGTCTGTGACAGACAGACACGCGTTCCGTTTTTTCCTTTTTTAGGTAAAGCACCCTAAAAATCGACGCTCCATACATTTTATAAAACCCTGCGCCAGGAGGTTCCATCGCATAGTCTAACTCTCTGAACCGTTTTGTCTCATGAAAACAAAACATGAGGGACGCTAGACGTCTAGTTAGGTTTCAGCATTGTGCTTTCTCTTGTTTACTATCTACAAATAAATAATAAAATTTACCCAGCACACATGCCCTCTAAGTTGGCACTATGTAACTCCTAGCTACTTTTACCTTTAAGATTTAATTTTATTGAAGATATTTCTTTTACTTTTTTAATTAAGTAATGTTTTTAACGAAGATGTGCGCTATTCTTGGAAAAGTTAATTAGCGACATTGTAGAAAGAAACAGAATAAATAAAGAATGAACTAACCGTGTTATCCATAATGGTTACAGTATCTAACTTTGTGAAATTAGGTTTGGTTGGTGGAAAGGCATTTTCTACGCCCACCTGGCTTGTTACCACCATTTTATATAAGTCTTGCTGCCAAACATGAATGTTAACAGCATTGATGTATTCCGGGTTGAAGATAAGATAGCCAGCTCCCCTTTGCGTTGGGGAATCTTTCGTCATCACTAACCATCATAGTGAGATGATGCCAAGGGCTTACCAATTGTAAATCAAAAAAACGGTTTCGTTGGTGTTAGGTAATTTTAATTTTGGGAAGTGGAATCCATAATATGGCGGACTAGGTTGACAGGTCGATATAAACAAATGTTGCAACAGTATAGATAGTGCTGTTCGTATCGATATTTAAAACTCAAACTCTAATAACTCTGTACAAAAAACTAAAAAAACTTTTACGGCTTTGGCAAAGAGGACCTTTTTTTATTCACAATTGGTAAGCCCTTGGCATTATCTCACCTTATGGTAAGTGACGATGATGCCGGAGATAGAAGCGGTCTTACCAAGATACCCCAACGCAATGGAAAACTGGTTATCTTATCTTCAACCGGAATACATCAATGTTAATAACTTTTAGCGACAAGACTTATATAAGATGGTGGTAGCGAGCCAGGCGGGCTAAGAAAATGCCCTACCATCAACCAAAATGTCCTACCACCAACCAAACCGAGTCATACAAGTTGACCCCACCGGAAATCGAACCCGCGACCTCTTGGTGTGAAGCGAATGGTCTAACTAACCTATTGGGATTAACATGACAGTAAATGTTTGTTACAGTTATAACTTGACTTTTATCAGAACTACATTTACACGTAAAACAAAATTTGTATAGGAGGGGATCTCCTCATTATACTGAACAACCATGCTCAAAAGCCCTTATTTAATTCGCGAAAAAAATATTGCATACAAATCTATCAGCTGGAGTGATTTTGTGCATTTTTAACCGCCGACGCAAAAAGAAGTGTATTATAAGTTTCACGCCAATGTCTGTGTGTGTGTCTGTCTGTCTGTCGTAGCTCTGGAATGGATGGACCGATTTTGATGCGGTTTTTTTTGTATCAAGCGTCTTTTATTCTTTCGAGCGACGAAGAAGTGAATAAGGTATTGTGATAGCAAAAAAGATATTGAAAAGAGTTGATATTGATGGGGATCGATTGTATTATACCACTAAGTATAAAAAACAAAAAATATGTATGCGAGTATGTCTAGTTCCCAAGCTACTGAATGGATTTGGATGAAATTCTGATAAAGGCAATATTATTTATCTCCAAGCGTTTTTTTTTTACAAAATTTCCCTACCTTAATTTTTTGGGGTTGCCACCATAGTAAAAAAATCCCTTATAAATGGGTCTAATGATTTTGATGAAACTCGGTATGTTATCTGTATATGGCCTACAGATAAGTAGCTCCCATACAAATTCAGGTTTTATTATATTTTAACCTTACATACAATTTTACCAACTCTGTAGCGCGGGTATAGTTTGTAAAATGTCAAAAATCGGCTAATTTTATTTACATTCCCAATTTTAAAAGAATAAATTAAAAGTAGCAGACTTGACTGACTTCGCTTGAATACTAAAATATCGACATTAACCCCATGACATAGTGTAAATTTTTTTTCTTTGCTCATTGTTTAAATCCTTTCAGTAGTTAAGGGATGGCTGGAGGAGATCTCTGTTTAGGGTAAGTCCGCTTTTGTACATGTAATTACTATTCTGTACCTGTAATTGTAAATTTTGTAGTACAATAAAGAGTTAACAAACAAATAGACTATTTAATTTTATCCA
This sequence comes from Coleophora flavipennella, assembly GCA_947284805.1. Taxonomy (NCBI): domain Eukaryota; kingdom Metazoa; phylum Arthropoda; class Insecta; order Lepidoptera; family Coleophoridae; genus Coleophora; species Coleophora flavipennella. The sequence continues at coordinate 18,239,579 of OX369308.1, forward strand.
TACCCAGCAACTTAATCTGTAAAACTAGTTCTCCTTTGCCGCCAAACATCAATAAGACTAGGTCTCCTAATTATAGATTTTACTTTAGCTACTATCATCATCTAAGTCTTGCCGCCAAACATCAATGTATAAAACTACTTCTCCTGCCAATTATAAATTCCGCTTTAGTCACTAATCCTAAGTCTTACCGCAAAACATCAAAGTGTAAAACTAGTTCTCCTAATTATAGATTCTACTTTAGCTACTTTCAAAGTCTTACCGCCAAACATCAACGTGTAAAACTAGTTCTCCTTATTATATATTCTACTTTAGCTACTATCAGCATCTAAGTCTAGCCGCCAAACATCGATGTGTAAAACTACTTCTCCTGCCAATTATAAATTCCGCTTAAGTCACTATCAGGTTATCTAAATCTTGCCGCTAAATATCAATGTTAACACCATCGATGTGTTCCAGCATGAAGACAAGATAGCCAGTTCCCCGTTGCGTTGGGGAATGTTGGTAAGCCCGCTACCGCCTTCGACATCGTCACTTACCATTATATTACTGTACCCCGTGGATATTTGAGTTACGAATAGCTTATCGCTTTCTTTTATGAAATTGTTATAGACTTGAGTTTTCGTTTTGAAATCAAGCATTTTCCTTATTTAGTAAGCACAATGCATATTGCACATGGTTAGGTGTTAAGTGCACTTACATTATTTAGTAAGCACAATGCATATTGTACATGGTTAGGTATTAAGTGCACTTACATTAATAAAATGCTAAATTGTAAATTATTAAGATCAATTATTAAGCGTCGGTGGCTCAACCGGTAACGACTCGGTCCATCTAACCAGAGGTACCGGGTTCAAATCTGGACAGCCAATGTACCAATGAGTTTTTCAAAAACTTACGTACATATACTTACCGATTGCTTTAACGGTGAAGGAAAACATCATGAGGAAACCTGCACACGCCTGCGAAGAAATTCGCAGGTTGTGTGTGAAGTCGACCAACCCGCACTGAGCCCGCGTGGTCGACTAAGGCCTAATCGCCCTGATTCAGGGTAGGCTCGAGCCCCTCGGTGGGGACGTATATGAGCTGATATAATAAAAAATAAATAACAAAAGATCAATTTGAACATTAGGGAGAGAAAGAGAGAGATTAAATAATCAAAAACCATATTTTTTTTTAAATTGTTTTATTAAAAAAGTAAAACTAACAGCACTAACTGCCATAAACTAAAATAATTTCTGTTAGTAAGTTCAATATGTGTTCCACTTTTTCTTTCTTCACTTTCACAAGGTGTTCCATTAATCTGCTATAATCGCTGGATTTACGTAGAGCTCTGATTGCGTCTTCCTTAGATTTCACATCGTATGGGGCGAACACCTTCTCCCACAGCGTCTTCAACACCATACCCTCAACGGTTTTCTTATCGTACGTTTCTGACGTCACCTGAATTGTAGTTAATAATTAATTATTTATCGTTTCTGATAATGTCTCTCCAACAAGAACCTGGCCTAGTGCGAGTTGGGGTCACCAAGCAAGGGTTTAGTGCTGCTACACCTCTCCACACAAATGTAACGCGAAAATTGTAGTTTTTTTTATTATCAGGTATGACTCCATTAGCGGTAAAGTCACACTTAGCCGGTTTTTATTAATATTTGTTATATTACTATAATCACACCAAGTTTTATGCTTGTATGTGTAACTGTTTTTCTATTATGGGGATTCCTTTATTATGTTCAGCTAATTTCGGCTGGCTACATTTTACGGTTCGAAAGATAGTCTTTTAAAAATCAGACAGACGGACGGATTGACAGTTGTAGGGTCCTATTACCTATCACGGAACCTAAAATCAGGAACAATAAAAAAATCAAGTATTTTGTTTTTTAGGATAAATAATTTATCGTAAACCAAATACCTACGCATTATGTCTTATCTTATAATTTATTATCCATTTAACTTTCCATTACTTTTATCTTCTATAAGCTGTTGCCCGCGGCTTTGCCCCCGTGAATATCGAGGGTGAGCGAGTTTTTTTAGCCTATGTCCATCCAGAAATTCGATTCTAACTATAGATAAAATAATTTTTAAATCCGATGAGTAGTTTCAAAAGTTACCTCCTTTATACAAAAAAACAATATTTACCTCTTTAAATATACTTACTAGTACGGATGACGGAGATTAAAAATCCGAAATAATTTATAGGTAGCACGGTTTCAAAAAAATGACAAATAAGGTAAATACTAAAATTAAGGTAAGATGATTTACACCGAACGTTTGAAACCAATTTCATTATTTCAGAACCATCCAATATCAGAACGCAAAATAATAATTATTGCACTTTAATGGAACTCACCAACATAGTTTTAAGAAGCAAAATATTAATAATGATCAGAGAAGTGATTTTGTGTGCCATAACGTATTGTTCCGCGATCAATAATACCTATACTGACAGTATAAGACAGATGAGGCAAAACAAAAATTTGAAGTATGGGATAACATCCTGAGTGTTGTTATTTCTCTGTAAATTTGTGATGAAACAGGATATCTCATTCTAAATAGCACACAGAATTGTTCATGCAATTACAAATTACCTACGTAACGCTTTTTTTAGGGTTTTTAGGGTGACCAACGAGACCCGATTACTAAGCCTCCGCTGTCTGTCCGTCTGTCAGCGGGCTGTATTTCATGAGCCGTAATAGGTAAACAGTTGAAATTTTCTCAGAATGTGTATTTCTGTTGCCGCTATATCAATTAAAACTAAAAATTAAAAAGTGAATAAATAAGGGGGTGTCTCCATACAAAAAAAGTATTTTTTTTATAGTTCTTTAGCAGTATTTTTGATTTAGCTCTATCGTAAAAATGGTAATACATGCAATTGGTGGTATTAATTGCGCTAAGGAGTCCGAACTAAATGACAGAAAAAAAACATTTTTGTTGCTCGTGTTGCTGTCTTTTCTTTGTAATGTGAATAGGTATCATTGTCATTTGTGACAAAAATAAATGGAACTGGGGATAAAAACCCTCACGGAATTTGCCACATACAATACGTACGATTTAGAGGTTCAGGCCTAAATGGAGTTTGAAGAAAAAAATATTATGGGGTAAATTAGAATAAATATATTTTATGATTTTTTCCTAAAAAGAAGGAACAATAAACAATATGACCAACAATATGAACAATATACAATGGTTGACCGTGTAGACAATTAAAAACAATGACCTAATATATTTATGGAGAATTTACGGAAATAAATTTAAGGTTACAATTTTATCTGTATATAAAATGGTTATTTTATAGTATGCCGGCAGGCAACGATCGTCACCGTCCCTTTGGTACTTAAATAAGTTACTAAGTTTAAAATTTCAGTTTGATCTGAATTACCCTATCTTTTTAACAAAATATGTATCAGATACAAAACACTTTTAAAATTTAAAATAAATAACTAATGGTCAGAAACTGGAAACAGGAAATCTTCTAGGTCGGCGGAAAGGTCAGAGAGTCAGAGAGTCGCTCGGGATAAAAGATAAAATAAATTCACTTCCCTTATGGCGAGCAGCTGGGCGGGCAGTAGAAAGGAGTGGCTGGTGATCAGCACTGCTCCATCCCGGGATTAATCCATTATTGTAAAACTTCGGGGACGTCAACCTCGTAGGGGCTGGATGAAACCCTACGGAGATATAACAATGTAATTCGCCGCAGAACCAAAAATACACGCAAAGCGGTTTCCTTATACAAATTACTTACCACAGAATAAAATTGTGGGCCTCAATAATGACTTATAAAACAATTTATCAAAAAAAATTAAAATTCGCATCTGTAGACGGGATCACGGTCAACCTTTTGTTTTTCTTGTCAAAAAATAACAACAATTTTCAAATTCAAATACCATAGAGCAACGACATCAAAAAAGAATTTAATTATGAAACGCGACAAAAGAGATCGGCTCGAAACGATAGTTAGCCATAAATATGTGACAAAAATAAAGGGAACTGGGGATAAAAACCCTTACGGAGTTTGCCACATATGATACGTAAGATTTAGAGGTTCGGGCCTAAACGGAGTTTTAAGAAAAAAAAATGTTATGGGGTAAATTAGAATATATGTATTTTATGATTATTTTAAAAGGAAGGAACAATAAACAATATGAGTATAAAAAAAAGGTGCGATTACATTGGTTGACCGTGTTGAAAATTTAAAACAATGACCTACTTTAATTATGGGCAATTCCCGGACATTAATTTAAAGTTACAATTTTATTAGTATATAAAAAGGTTATTTTATAGAATGCCGGTTGGCAACGATCGTTACCGCCCCTTTGGTACTTAAATAAATTACTAAGCTCTAAAATAATTAAATTTCGCTTTGGTCTGAATTACCCTATTTTTCTAACATAACACGTATCAGATACAAAACACCTTTAAAATTTAAAATAAATAACTAATGGTCAGAAACTGGAAACAGGAAATCTTCTAGGTCGGCGGAAAGGTCAGAGAGTCGCTCGGGATAAAAGATAAAATAAATTCACTTCCCTTATGGCGAGCAGCTGGGCGGGCAGTAGAAAGGAGTGGCTGGTGATCAGCACTGCTCCATCCCGGGATTAATCCTTTATTGTAAAACTTCGGGGACGTCAACCTCGTAGGGGCTGGATGAAACCCTACGGAGATATAACAATGTAATTCGCCGCAGAACCAAAAATACACGCAAAGCGGTTTCCTCATACAAATTACTTACCACAGAATAAAATTGTGGGCCTCAATAACGACTTATAAAACAATTTATCAAAAAAAATTAAAATTCGCATCTGTAGACGGGATCACGGTCAACCTTTTGTTTTTCTTGTCAAAAAATAACAACAATTTTCAAATTCAAATACCATAGAGCAACGACATCAAAAAAGAATTTAATTATGAAACGCGACATAAGAGATCGGCTCGAAACGATAGTTAGCGTTTCAAAATACCCACAAACTCACAAAAAAAAAGGCGAGAAGTCCAAAAAATTTTTGAAATTTGGACAACCCTATAGACGTTGGACAGCCCTGAAGAAGAAAAAAATAAAAACTCTCTAAGTAACTAGTTAACTACGAACGTTTACTTGAAGCTGGTAGAAGTTGACATTTATACACGAACGTACACATACAAACGGCAAAAACTCCATCTAAAAGTGAACCAACTTAATAACCCCAACAACACACTAGTGTTAAGGGATCGCTGTGCACAGCCTAAAATAGTCAACTAATGCCGAAAGAGCATAACTAAACAACTAATTAAAACTAGATAGTATAAAGAGAGAACGAAGAAGGAAAAAAGGAGCACTCCGCACAATAGGCAAGTAGGGCTGTCAAGCTTAACACATCTCGAGGGAAAAAACCCCAGAACTAGTAAAACATTAAAGACCAGTAGGGTTGTCAAAAACTGAAAAAACTTGCGAAACATAGTCGGTTACGCCAGCGAAAATGTGGACAAAAACGGTAAAGGCGGATGCGTGAAAATCCGACTCACGGATAAAATTAACACCGGAAGTCTGAAACGCGATACGCAAGAGTCTAAAGGGACAACTCTACCGAAAAATAGGCCATTTGAGGTAAGACAAGGGCAAGATTAATGAAAGAAATTTGAAAAATGGAAAATTGTTATAAGACCTCAAGAAATCTAAACAATACTGCGGAATACCGAAACGTTGTCACATAAAAGTGAACAGGGTACGCCAAAAATTTAAGGAGTACCTCGCAAAGCAACGCGTAAAAATATTCCAAACAGTAACCCTTAAAGATTTATTTCCTTAAAACAACGTTAAATAATCGTGAACTAAAAGTAAGTCTGTCCCGACTTTCGACTGAAAGAAATCTAGAGTCTGGCCATTGATTACTTAAATTAAAAATTCTCTTGGAATCGTAAGGGAATACACAGGCAAAAACAACTCAACAACACGTAAGCAATTATCCGAAAGAGGTATAATGCCAATAAGCCGGGGAAAAAACGACCCGTGTCAAGAGAAGCAAAAATACTGTGCATATAAACAAAAAAACCTTATGTTTCAAAGAAAACTGCACGATTAAATTAAGTAAGGGTCTTGAGGTATTAAAACTTGAACCATAATATCCGGAAAACGGATACACCCACGAACGACAAAAAAACGGGTACGTTAGGGAAAGATTAAAGGCAGAAAAGGGGATAAAACATTAGTTCGGGCGCCATAAATATGTGACAAAAATAAAGGGAACTGGGGATAAAAACCCTTACGGAGTTTGCCACATATGATACGTAAGATTTAGAGGTTCGGGCCTAAACGGAGTTTTAAGAAAAAAAAATGTTATGGGGTAAATTAGAATATATGTATTTTATGATTATTTTAAAAGGAAGGAACAATAAACAATATGATTATAAAAAAAAGGTGCGATTACATTGGTTGACCGTGTTGAAAATTTAAAACAATGACCTACTTTAATTATGGGCAATTCCCGGACATTAATTTAAAGTTACAATTTTATTAGTATATAAAAAGGTTATTTTATAGAATGCCGGTTGGCAACGATCGTTACCGCCCCTTTGGTACTTAAATAAATTACTAAGCTCTAAAATAATTAAATTTCGCTTAGGTCTGAATTACCCTATTTTTCTAACATAACACGTATCAGATACAAAACACCTTTAAAATTTAAAATAAATAACTAATGGTCAGAAACTGGAAACAGGAAATCTTCTAGGTCGGCGGAAAGGTCAGAGAGTCAGAGAGTCGCTCGGGATAAAAGATAAAATAAATTCACTTCCCTTATGGCGAGCAGCTGGGCGGGCAGTAGAAAGGAGTGGCTGGTGATCAGTACTGCTCCATCCCGGGATTAATCCTTTATTGTAAAACTTCGGGGACGTCAACCTCGTAGGGGCTGGATGAAACCCTACGGAGATATAACAATGTAATTCGCCGCAGAACCAAAAATACACGCAAAGCGGTTTCCTTATACAAATTACTTACCACAGAATAAAATTGTGGGCCTCAATAACGACTTATAAAACAATTTATAAAAAAAAATTAAAATTCGCATCTGTAGACGGGATCACGGTCAACCTTTTGTTTTTCTTGTCAAAAAATAACAACAATTTTCAAATTCAAATACCATAGAGCAACGACATCAAAAAAGAATTTAATTATGAAACGCGACAAAAGAGATCGGCTCGAAACGATAGTTAGCGTTTCACATTCTACTATGTATGTGATGGTACGGAACCCTCGAAGTGCTAGTCCATCTCGCACTTGACAGGGTTTTTTTTACCCGCGACCTCCTGATGTAAAGCTAATAAACACGTAGGTATTCGTATACAATTTATTTTTAGGTCTGTAAACTACGAATAAATAATGTCGTAGTCTGTAAATTTAAAAAAAACCTAACAAAATATTGCCTATAATTGACATTGAGAATATCCATACAAGAGTGACACATTTTCCCAGTCTTTAGAAGGGGAAAATTCCGCAGTTTTGGCAGGGTTTTACCTCCTCCTGTCATCAATGGGTATTCTCAACTTAGGCATAGACATATTACGGGCCCGTATCATCCGTCTACCGTATAGTAGTTATGCTTGCGTCAAATAATACATCATCATTTTTATCGTCAACTCATGTTAGTGAAATGTTGAGGATATTTTCTCTCTGCAATGTGGTAGTATTTATTTCATACACGCTTTTGCAATAATCATGATTTCAGTGTGTATTTGGTAAAATATAGCTTTCGTTTTTTGAGAATCTTTCAAAACATTATTTCAAACCAGCTGCTGAATCACTCATTAATAATATTATTAGGATGGTATTTTACAAGCTTTTACTTAACTTGTATGCATGTTTGTTCGGGTGAAATCTTGCAAGTTAAATTTCACCCACTTCCCGGTGGCCGATTGAGCTGAAATTTTGCATGCATATTATGTATATCGCGTGACAATGCAATATTAAAAGCTTGTACCTGAACCACTTCCCGGTTTCCGATTGAGCTGAAATTTTGCATGCATATGTATATCGCGTGACAATGCAATATTAAAAGCTTGTACCTGAAGTTACAAGCTTTTATTTAACTTACAATGTATGTATGTTTGTTCGGGTGAAATCTTGCAAGTTAAATTTGACCCACTTCCCGGTTTCCGATTTAGCTGAAATTTTGCATAGTGGTTAAAGTCGAAAGTTTTTGAGAAGTTCTGTCACCTACACATGCATTGGTATTTGGTAGATAAGAGAAGAATGTTGGTGTTTTTACCCCCATACAATTTGGACAAAGTAACGAGCAGCTGCTGGTTGTATATATATATAACCTGCCTACAGTTACTGGAACATGCTGAACTTAGGTTTAAAAATCATTTCGCCTTTATTTCTCAGAATAATAGTTTCTTTTTTATACCGTATTAAATTTCAGTTTTGTAAAAGTAATGAATATACGATGGTGACTTTTTGTATTATGAAACAAAGTAGATTTAATGACTGAAAGTCATCCACTTTGTATGATAAAATGATAAAAGCTAAACTTTCTTCTAAAAAATATTGTAGAAGTGACGGATAACAAAGAGTAAGGTTACTTGGAAAGGTGGTCAATAACTCAATTAGTGGGCAAATTAGTAAAATTTAACAGTAAAATGTATCCAACTACCCTAAACGGTTTTTTTTTTAAAAGAACAACTTGAGTTAAGGTACACGCAATGTACTTACAAAGAGTAAGGTAGTTTCAAATGACGGTAAATAACTTAGTGGGAAATGTAGTAAAAACAGTAATAAATGTAATTTTGATGCAACCAACTACCCTGTATTTTATAATAAAAAATTTTTGAAAAATGTACCCACAGCTTAAAATTACAGAAAATACGCGTCTTAACGGTGGCGTTACGGCGCAGCGGAGTAACAGCTAGGGCCGCTACCTTATGTCCGGGAGGTCGTGGTTCAAATCTTGCCAAGTACCATTTGAATTTCGATTTCATATGCACGTTTATCCGGTGCTCTTACGGCGAAGAAAAACATAGTGAGAAAATCTGCACACGCCTGCGAAGAAACTCGAAACTCGAGCCGATTAAGGCCCCATCGCTCTAATTCAGGGTAGGCTTAAGCGCCTAGGTGGGGACGTTTATGACCTGATATGATGACACGCCTTAACAGTTTAGTAAATGTACAAGAAGTGTGTGTTAGTAGGTATCACTGAAGGTCACCGCTGAACAACTTTCAAATAATGTAGTAGCGTAGTAGCAATGTGATTGACAGAAACATTAAAGTTTAATACAACTGTAACAATGATTGAATTACGTGTTGACATTTCAGACCAATCCCGAGCTTGTAAAGTTTTATTAGATTTGAAACGAGCTTATCAAACAACAATGACAATAAATCCCGCTACTTTAGCCTTTGCCAGAATCGCGGGGACGCCACCGCAGACAAAGCGCGCCTGCCTCACTTCATAGTTACGCTGTTATATTGAATAACCACGATGTTAAAGTATTGCGGAAACAATAATTTGCGTGTATACTTTATTGCGTAAGCGAAGTACAGGAAAAAGACGCCACGAAATAGATGTCCTGGTTTTCCCTTTGAGCTGGGTGCCGTTTCGATTACTCAAATGTTGTACAGTGTAAACTCTATATAGCGACACTCAGGGGACCGGGCATTTTGTGACGTTATTGAGAGTTTTCATTATACAGAGAGAAGTAAGCGTCAAAGTGAACCTACTGGAACCAGAAAATTTAAACGTTTCAAAGAGTGAATCGTTATATTGAGTGACTTTTTACAGGGTTTACACTGTTTATGGTTATTTTCATCACACCACGAAAACAGTGACACAGACGGACACAGACGGAACGGACACAGACAGACAAAGACAAACATTGCCCCACATTTTAATCCTCGCAAGTAAATCAAAACATCTAGGGAACTTTCCATCGACCTATTATCTCGAAATTTAGTAAGAAGCAAAATCTCATAGCACAAATACAGGGAAAAATCCGAAAATTGTTAACACAGGCAAACAAAGACAAACAATGTCCAACAATGCCCCATATTTTAATCCTCGCAAGTAAATCAAAACATCTAGGTATTCCATCAACCTATTATAATGAAATTTGGTAAGAAGCAAGATCTCACAGCACAAATATAGGGAAAAATCCAAAAATTGTTTATTTATAGTTTTTATCGCAAAAACATATTTTTTTGCGTTTAAAAACTTATTGGAAGTTGGAAAATTAACCGTGGCGTAAATCGATGTATCGGAGAACATTTTTCCAACTTCAAAAATAAATTAGTTCTTCAATTCGATTTGTTTTTACAGGCTACTTGTGTGGTGTAAAGGAACACTCAAAGGATCTGACTTCAGTGTGCGATTTCACGCGTGGCTTTATTATACAAACACACAAATACGTTTGTGGAAATAAAATATTTTCCCTCTATGTGTATGAGTTTCTGCCCTTTGGCTAACACATATGGCACATATGGCAGCAGGCTGTCAAAACGCTAACAATTGTGCCTGCTGCGTGCGTAATGGTCGAGCGGCTCTCACTGTCATGGAAAAATAATGCTCACGGCTGACGTCATCTACACGAGAATTTTACTAACACCTATACAACCAATATTGACTAGCTAGTAATGCAGTTATAATTATTTACTTTAAAATGTTGAATAAATATGAATAATATGGCTCCTGTGTAATTTATGTAATGTGATATTACATAAATTAGGGTACTGCAGACCTCTCAATACAACTATGATGATGATACATATTCACATTACAAACAAAAGAGATCAACGCAAGCGACAGAAATATACTTTTTTATTTTATTTATTATTTAGTTCAGACCACTTAGCGCGAGTACAACTCACATTTAGTTAGTTTTTGTTATTTATTGGTGTCGATTCGGTGTAACACGACTTAACTTATTTGACAGGATTAAACTAAATTTATGCATTCTGCCTTTTACTTTCTGTATCGAAAAGACAAGGATAGAATGCTTAAATTTAGTTTAGTCCTGTCAAATAAGTTTAATCGTTTTACACCGAATCGACACCATTGTTTTACTCCAAGGTTAGTACTGTAATCACAATAAGTTTCACGCTCATGTGTATTACTGTTTTAACGATAGAGCTCAACCAAAAATACCTATAAAAAAACACGTTTTTTGTCAAAGGAATCCACTTATTTTTCACTTTTTTAATTTTTATTGTTTGTCCTTTTAGCGGCACTAGAAAAGCACATCCTGTAAAAATTTCAAAAGTCTACGTACCTCTTACGGTTTATAAAATACAGCCCGTTGACAGACATATAGACAGACAGCGAAGGCTTAGTAATAAGGTCCCTGTAGGTGTATGGAACCCTAAAAAGCATCCTACTCGTGTTAGAATGACGTGGGGATGGAGGAGGCGCGCGCAAAATCGATTTTCGACTTAATCATCGACTACACGAATCTTTTGTACACGAATTACTTATTTTTTTGTAAATCGTCTTATAAAAAATTAACTAATTCGTGTACAAGAAATATTAGATATTTAAGTATTTTTTAAGTTACAAACGTACATATTGCACAAAACTTGACATCGAGCAATAAAATTGCATATTGAAATTAAATAATTAAGAAAACCACATATCTTCATCGATGGACCGTAAAAAGATATGTGGTTTTCTAAAATCAGTTCATTTAAATGCTGAGGTGATAAACGACTCCTTAACTGTTTAGCAATAAGACAAAAGAATCTTTAAGAAGCGTCGGTGGCTCAACCGGTAACGGCACGGTCCTCCTAACCAGAGGTGCCGGGTTAAAATCCGGACGGCCAATGTACCAATGAGTTTTTCGAAACTTACGTACATATACTCACTGATTGCTTTAACGGTGAAGGAAAACATCTTGACGAAACCTGCACACACCTGCAAAGAAACTTGAAGGTTGTGTGTGAAGTCAACCAACCCGCACTGGGCCCGCGTGGTCGACTAAGGCCCGATCGCCCTAATTCAGGGTAGGCTGGAGCCCCTCGGTGGGGACGTATATGAGCTGATGACAATCTTTCGCGAGGTACAGAGGTTGCGACAATTGGCAAATACTTTTTGGCTATACTCCATAAATATAGATAATATATATCAGGGTTAGGGTTTTGTTTCCAATTTACACCTGGGCGTGTCAAATACTGACGCAATAGGGATGACGACAGCATCAGAAATAAATTATGAACTCTTTAACACTAAATTGCCCTCCAACATAAACTTCGGAAAACCTTACTCGTTTTGTTTTCCATCAAGTCTTCGATTTTTAATTCACCAAAATAACAAAATGAGTACATATATTTAAACTATGACGTCTCGCCTAGGTATTTCAAACATTTTTAGAAAAAAATGTTGTTTTTGACGAAAGAAAAAAGTAACTCTGATGACTAGCATTCGTCATCCCTATTGTATTGGTTGTCCTCTAGCTTCATTTGAATCTGCATGTGTGTAACTGCAATCACAGCATCGACTTTTTGACATTTTGATCTTGAATAGCTAGTATACCTTCTTCTGGGTTAACACATGCTGGATTTGTCATTGGTCCCGTTCAATTTTAACAAGATCACCTAAGCAGGAAAAATAAAACAAAACCATTCATAAAATAAAATAAAAATAAACTAATGTTTAGAGATGTTCAAAATATAATTGAATTCTTCCTAAATTAACTTTTACCAACGTTAGTTATCGCTCGAGCAGATTCTCGAATACTTTGAAATTTGAATTTTTCAAATTCGAATTGCGCAAAGGCATGAATTCAGACTCAATTTTTCCGTACTTAGACTCAATTTCTTGAGATGATTCTTTTTTCAACTGTCGCCCAATTAATGTGTCTGGAGTCAAATCTTCAATCTTCTGTAAAATATAATATACATAATAAATAACGCATAGTTAGTCACAGCGAGGGGTACCTACCTACCAACCATCGCGCCGGCCGGTCGACGCGGTGGTACCGACAAATTCACTGAGATTTCGTGTAAAACCTTGTAATAAGTGGGTAGATCACCCGTGCGCTGCGCTTGTAGTTGCATTTGCACAAACCCACTTATGACTGTAGGTATATTGTGTTGATGATACTGGTCATCTTTTCAAGTAGGTATATCATCAAGTTTTTACTATATCTTTTTATAGTTTCATACATATTTTATTTCATTATTATTTTTGTACTAGTAATAACTTAAAGAATAAATTTAATTTCGTATTAAAAGAAATTTAAATCAATGTAATACTGAAATACATTTTATTTTTAATTGTAACTTACCTTTTTAAGACTTGAAATCAAGGGAAAACATTAATTGCTGAAAGTACACGTTTTTCGAAGCAAACTTCTTGGGTGACTCGCAGAAGAGGTTTCAAGATGTCACGGACTTCTAGAAACTAATCAATCTCCTCGCCACAGATCATGTTGGGTGGCTTGGCTTTTGAAGGTTTGTCTATCTTCACTTGCAAAAGTACTTTGCTAACATGATCAGTAAGTACGAGAAAGCGGGCAACCATTTCAAAGCACAAATTCTACCTAGTTCTGACTTCTTGGATTAATTTGAGACTAGAGTTTGCAGGCAGATCCTTTTGAAAATATAATAACACAGTCGTTGCTCTCTAAAATAGTGTCAATTTTCTTAAGTTTTGTCAGTAGCTAACGCAACGTGGATTATGAAGTCGTGCAGTCTACATTTAAGTCACCGAGGTATCAGTTGAGTTATCAATAGCATCATTTTTATTGATAGGTAATTCGATGACTTTATCATCAGATAAGGATGCAGGTAGAGATATATTTATGTCGACCAGTCACTGTCCAATATTATTAATGACATGTCCGGAATACGAAATATGTTTCCTGTCACCAAATTCTTTTGTTATAGCTCCTTAAATGTTTCCAGTCCAAAATGAATGCTGCAATTTCATTATCATTAAGGCCCCCATTCATTACGTTCTTTCTTCCATATGATAAGCACCCAGCTCAATAGTTTTCAGTTCCTAATAAATATAAAAATAATGATTATATTTATTAGGAGTGATATCCATTTTAGCTACAACTAAGTGGAATGGTTTTTTAGACCACAATTAATTGAACTGACAAACCAAGATAGCTTTTCTAAACTCGTCACAAAGATTACACTTTATTTTGCTGCCATTATTTATTTTTGAGTAGTGGATCCATATAAAACTGGGTGCCATAATAAAATAAATGTATACGTTATTTAAAAAAAATATTATAGTTTGTTATTCTTATTTATCATTAGCAATAACAATAAGTTATTTTTATATACGTTATTTTTATCAAACTCTGAATATCAACACATATAAACAATAATTGAGTCAGTTATTTTATTTGAAATGGTTGCCAAGGATACCAGCGACAATAGAACTATAATATAATAGAAAAATCAGCAAGAGGCTACTGTAAAAAAAAAATCTCGATTGGGAAGTACCACTACTACTAGTATAGGGGTTTTAGAAAAAAGACGAGAAGTAAAATTATCATTATATTAATTGTGGAAATTTATAAAGGCTTCATCACTTTATTTTACATCTAGAAATAAGTATTTTACATGTATAATAAATCAAGAACAATGTTACCATGAGATACCAAGTGATGTAAAAAAAAGTCAAAAAGAGAGAGATAAGAGACGAGAGAGTTTATGTAAAAAGTAATAAAAGTAAGGCCTATTTGGAATATTGTCGTTAAGCCGTCTGCCAACCCTTCAGTGGATGGACCAGGTACTAGTTGTCATGTGTTTCTCAGATGCACAACTTAAGACTTTTGACTAAGTAGGTCTCTACTTCTGCTTGAAAATGAAATTAACATGAAAATAAAATTAAAACGACCATTCACGGTTGGTCCACGGCCAGTGGAGATATTTCCCTTTGCTCTCGATGAGTAGGTACACACCGTTCCTACAATATTATCAACATCATTATGAATGAAAATGGCAAATGAATAAAATACGGTAATTTAAAAAACTAAAAAACCCGACTGCGTTTCTGTGTAATTTGTAAATGAAAAACCCTAAAACAAGAAAGTCGTCATACCCGATTGCACTTAACTTAAGAAAAATTGTAGCAGTCGGGACCCATTCTAGAAATGGAGGCATAGTGAATTGAGAGCACATACCTATATTACGAGTATATTGCAGATTACTCCAATATACTGACTAGACGGCTGACTTTCTAGAATGAGTCCCGACTGCTACAATTTTTCTTAAGTTAAGTGCAATCGGGTATGACGACTTTCTTGTTTTAGGGTTTTTCATTTACAAATTACACAGAAACGCAGTCGGGTTTTTTAGTTTTTTAAATTACCGTATTTTATTTTATTTATTTTTTAGTTTTATTATTGAATGAGTTTGTGTAGTAACCTATATACACATGACACACATTAAGATTACGCAGATTATTAACTTATCAGTTGATATAATAATATTATTATATTCTGCAGCCGTTCTGGCTGCAGAGCGTGTCAAACATTTGAATTTGGCGCAAAAAACCCGCCATTTTGTATTTTTTTTTATTTGATATACCCAGTGTCACTCTCACAGTAAATACGAATCTAACGATACCTCTCAAGCCAAAATCCATCCAGCCGTTCAGGCTGCAGAGCGTGCCAAACAATTATACATACATACATACATATTCTCGAAAAACATAACCCTCCTTCTGGCGCAGTCGGGTAAAAAGAAAGCAATACAGAAAATAAACTAATTAAATTTTAAAAATGCCAAAAGAAAGTAGACAACTACACAGTAATAAAATAATAAAGTACATATTGGTGACTCATGTTACTAAATTTTAAAATATCAGTTATTATTAAAAAAAATTAAAGTACAAGTATGTTTAACACAATAAAATTTACTTTCCAACAAGAAGTCTTTCAACCGGCGCCTAAATGTCTAGTGGACGGTAGTTGCTACCACTTATAAACATAAACAGAACACATTGTGTTAAAATTTGTCATTGGTGAAATCAATATACAAGATTTAATTTACAAAGTTTTGAACAAGGTAACGCATTTTTCACTCTGCAAATTCTAGCAAAACAAAAAATAACCAAAATTTTTAATTCGTCACCAAAAAATCTAGCCTGCTATAATCATGTTGCTAGTAAGGACGAACATTTGAAAGGTAGGGAGCAGTTATGAGTACCGTAATTCTGTGGAAAAGGCTCGAATTCTCAGTGAAATAATAACAACTTGACGAGCCTTTGATCCCGACTTAATTCATGTTTTCGAGTTATTAAAACAAAAGTTGAGTTTCAATTAAAAATAACCTCGTTTTTGGCCTTTTGCTTTCATTTTTGACTGGAATATTGCTGAAAAATTTCTTTCAATTTAACTTCAGAAAGTATTGCAAGAGCCTTGTTAAAATCGCTTCAAAATGGAACATTAATATATACCTCCTAAGGAGTGGAACGATGTACTCGTAGCGAACTAGGCTCTGAGTTTCCCTACGCTATCAATAGTGTGTAGTGGGTAGGATACATAATGTTAAGGCGCTTAAGTTCTCGAGTGGCGAACACCAGAAGGCCATTGTCTAGCAGTGGACGTCATGATGGTGATGAGTACAGTGGTACAAAATATCCACTAGTAAAAACTGTTGAATATCGTCATACCAATGTAATAATATAACTATTAAGTAGCTTGTATGGTCAGGTGCACGTCGGTAGTAGGCAACACTACCAACATTTGCTGAACTTAGCATATGAATAAAACTTTATACCTACAAAGCTAGATTGGTTCAAGATCAATATGTTACCACTAACGTGTGGCCAGCTTTACCTTTATCATAACCATAATATAAGGTAAATTAACAGTTTGTATTTTAAGGCTTACGGTTCTAATCAAAGTAGGTAAACAAAACAAAATTGTAGTGAAATTTGTAATTGTAATTTCTGAGGGTATACTTGTCTCCAAGTTACAAAAGCGGAGACCGCAAGACCGGGCGGAGAGCTCTCTTAACTCTTTAAAGTTGTTTTGTTGAGCCATTTTCATTGGGCAGAATAAGTCCTTAATTATTATCTAAGTTTGAAGTATATTATAATTATATGTTTTATATATATTGCACACTTAGATATAAATAAAATAGTTCCATAATGTTAGGCACTTATAATTATAATAACGCCCACTTCTGAGAGACGCGAATGAACAACATTACAAAATAGGTTAATTAAACTAAAGGCTCGTATATAAAACAAAAAGTAAACTTTAATTTGTATAATAGATCATTTTGCAATGTAGTATGCCTGGTGCATGTGTGTGTTATTTATATATTTTGTCTGATTACAAAATAATAAACAATATTTTTTATTTTATTTATATTTTTGAGAACTTACCGATTTAATATTATTATTTTATTATTTATTTATTTTTTTAATTAACGTATATAATGTCAAATGAAGAATTGGATTATGTTGTATTGTATAATTTTCTGACAGAATAGACAATTACAATAAAGTCTCTTATTAAGTTATTATGTTTGTCTGTCGACACTTGTGGAAGTGAAATCACTTACCAGGATTGTGAACATAACAATAAACAGATGACAAAATAATAAATAGTTTTTTTTAATTAACTATGAAATTGAAAAACAATAGTCTAAAGGTACATGTTCTATGTATCTGTTGGTAGAAATAAAGTATGTACGTAAAGAAATAAAGTGGTTAAATTTTTGCACTTAATGTAAATAAGACTTTAGATTTTTATCGCCTTCGAGTACAATCAAGTTAGCACACACGAGTCATTTAGAAGTCAAAACTCAAAGTAATGTGCTAATTATGAGTGTCGTCTAGGCTAAATGTGAAGTCTTAATTCTGGACAGTCAAAAGTCCCTTAGCAACTACAGCTCTCGTTTCAAAATAATTTCAAATGCGAGTCGGATTCGCGTGAAGAAGGTTCCAAACCATTCCATTTTCCGTAAGAACATTTTTGTTTAGGTTTTCTCCTGTAAAGTTTAAAAGAGGAATGGTCAAGTTTATTACATTTTCTTTAATATGCTGTTAAATGTACACTTTGAAACTATATTTATACAGGGTGACTGGTAAGTAGTGCAAATCCTTTTAAGGGGCTATAGATCAGTTCATTTGCAACAAATTAAACCATATAACACCTTATGTAAAAGTGACCCATTTTTGAGATATTGCAGTTTTAAGATTTTTTATGAAAAATCCCAAGTGTTATATCTAAATATCAATAAAACGAAAAAAAAAAATTACCGTTCGTATTTTTTTTTTTGGTTTAACTTCGTTACCTTCTAAATGATAAATTAGAGTCGATAGATTGTAATTTTTTTCATAAATGTGGACACATTGCTTCATAATTTAAAAAAAAAACTTGTAATTTAACGAAAACATTTCATTAAAAAGCAAGTATAAAACAAAAAATCTTAATACAATTTTATTTGCATGTTAACTTATAAACAGTATAAAACTTGGTTTTTATGCAATGTTTTCGTTAAATTACAAGTTTTTTTTAAATTTTGAAGCTATGTAAAAAAAATACAATCTTCGACTCTAATTTATTATTTAGAATGTAACGAAGTTAAAACCAATAAAAAATACGAACGGTAATTTTTTTTTTCGTTTTATATCACTTGGGATTTTTTATAAAAAAATCTTAAAACTGCTTTATCTCAAAAATGGGTCACTTTTGCATAAGGTGTTACTGATCTATAGCCCCTTAAAAGGATTTGCACTATTTACGTCACCCTGTATATACAGGGTAACTTTTAATTAGTTCTAGATAGCAAAAGATATGAATGTACTCTTGATTATAAACAACTTTCCCAAAGAAACTATATGTCAAATCAAAAAAAAATTATATCTCGATACATAAAAAGTAATCAAATCGGCAAAAATGTATATGACTACGACCAATGTTTTTTTTTCATAATTGTCATAAAGTTTCTTTGGGAAAGTTGTTTATAATCACAAGTACATGCTTACCCTTTGCTATCAAGAACTAATTAAAAGTCACCCTATAATATATATAATATTTGTTATCCTCAAAACGAGATCTGTAAAATAGAGTATTTGAAATAGTTTTATTTTTATTTTCTACTTTGTCCTCAAACTCATTCCCTAAAATTTGAATTCGTTTATTTACCTTACACGTTTGAGTCAGGAAAATCAATATACATACATACCAAAAATCCTCTTTCGTTCATATGTTAGTCCTTTTATATTATTTCCGGATGGACAGATACATGGGTGATCTTTTAAGGAGTTTCTTTATTTCATCAGAACATGGGTGATCTTTTAAGGAGTTCCTTTATTTCATCAGATGTACGGAACCTTAAAAACTTCTGAAATTAAGTCGCGATAAATACAAATCTGGCTACATTCGTTTTCAGTCCAATTAACAACAATTAACCTTTCGTCTCTCAGTAAATTAGAAAATTCAGAAGAGCAATTTAATGAGATATTTTGTACCTTGCAGTTTGTTGACAAGTTTTCTTCTCTCGCTAAAGTTTAGATGGCTGTACCACACCCCGGACACTTCATACAAACGGGCGAGAAATGACATTTCTAAAAAAAAAAGACGGAAAAAATTAAGGCGAAATTCTATACGTTCGAGAACCAAACTTAAACCAATCTGTATCAATCTGGGTGTCGGCAGGGAGTGTCCATACTGTAATATATACTTTGGCTGTACTTAGGAATTAATATATAACGGTGAAGGAAAACATCGTGAGGAAACCTGTACACACCTGCGAAGAAACTCGAAGGTTGTGTGTGAAGTCGACCAACCCGCACTGGGCCCGCGTGGTTGACTAAGGCCCGATCGCCCTAATTCAGGGTAGGTTGAAGCCCCTCGGTGGGGACGTATATGAGCTGTTATGATGATGATGAGGAATGAATATATTATTAGTAGTAATGTTTTAGAAGGTAACAAGTAATAAATGTTAGTAAGTATTAAAAATTGACAAATTCTCGCTTTAGCGGTTTGTGGCTAAACGCGTGCATACGATGCGGGTAGGAGGGGTGGAGTATTAACGACATGTTGGAGAGATAAGCACGCTGCGGTGAAGGGGGCCAAAGGGTGGTGGGCTGGTAGGGGGAGGCATCGCGTGAAGACCGCGTGAAAAGTGACGCTGCGCCGGCATCGGATGAAATGTGTAATGTACACAGGCCAGTACATCGAGCTACACACTTTGGACTTTGTACCGTTCTTATGCCGAATGAGTATGGATCAGAATCGCACTACGAGTGTATAGGTTGATGTGCTGGCCTCTGTACAAATAGCCCGGACGCGAGAGACTCGCGATGAAAAATCACAAACCACAATATATTATAACGAGTTAAAATCAAAATCGTCCCCACTGCGGGGGAATATATTATCATGTTTCAGTCGAGATTTCACTCCTCAGACGTAGCTGAAATACATTCTAACCTTCCCGTATCGTTTATCAAAGGTTATCAAAGGTTATTAGGAAATATCCACATCAAAGGATAAATGTGCCTTTGCGTAAAATAAAACCCTCGATCATCTTTACTGATATTGAAGTATCGTGGCTGTCGTTGACATCAGCTTTGACTCAGATACTTTTGATTCTATAAATAACATAGTCATTCTTAATTCCTAATTTGGATTATTCCTACTAGATATGTACATATCTTATCATGACTCACTGACCCAAAATAATATCAATGTATGTATAAATATTTTACGGACAGACTATAATAGGAAAGTGCTTATTAAACTGATAGGTATTTCGTAATCGTTTACAGGTATTTCTTGATGTATGTATGCGGCCCGTTGTAGAAGTGGGCAAATCATGTATAATGCCCAGGCATTCTACGGTGGCACCAGACATACTAAACGGCATGATCTGCCCAATTTTACGATCGGCCACCAAGCCCGCTGACATATACAGGATATCCAATAGGTATTTTTTTTAGTCCTATATAAAGGTAGTACGTAATTAATGTAGGGTCCGTTAACAAGCGTGCCTTCTTATCCACACTGAAATACGTTCTCTAAGTTAATTATGTATTTGAATTTTGAAAGGATTGACTTTTACATAGAAACAGTTGAGGGGGTGGGAAGTGCGCTTGCGGCTCGCGCACTGCGCACCCTTTGAAAAGTCATAGAAACGTGGTCCACGCGAGTGAAGCCGCGGGAAACAGCTAGTATACTATATAATAACTAAATAATTAATATACATTCAATATATAATAGCCCCTAAGGTTAAACTAGCTTATAGTATTTATGAAAAATATTTAATTCAGTTTTTTAAGTTATTTTTCATTTAATTAAAATTTTACATTTAAGTATGACGAAAGTAGAATATGACGAATATGTCATAAATCGTTTCACACATGTTTCATGCATGAATAAAATAATAATAATAATAATAATGTCATCCAACCGATTTCGGTGATAGCGACTGCCACTAATCATGCCATCCAACCGATTTCGGTGATGGCAACTGCCACAGATAAGATAAAATAATAATAGGGGCTAGGTTTTACAGTTGGTCTGCCTTTTCATGCACTCGAAGATTATTAATATAGCCAATCTTTGCTGTAAATGTTGGACATCTGAGCACATCATTTTCGTAATAGTAAATAATAACCGCGAATGGTCTGGCTTTCAAGTCGTCTTGCTTTTTAAACACTTAAATAAACTGAAATAATAAAAGCACTGTTTCTGACAAAATTTAAATCTGACGGGACGTGATTCTCAATCCTTTTTGGAGGGACGTGTTCTAAATTCTTGTTCACGGGACTTTTTCTAAATTCTTGTTCGCGGCTCGTGTTCTAAATTCTTGTTCACGGGACTTTTTCTGAATTCTTGTTTGCGGGACGTGTTCTAAATCCTTTTTCGCGAGACGTGTTCTAAATCATTTTTCGCGAGACGTGTTCTAAATTCTTTTTCGCGGGACGTGTTTCAAATCCTTTTTCACGGGACGCGTTCTTAATCTTTTTTTGCGGGACGTGTTATAAATCATTTTTCGTGGGACATACTATGTGATGCAGAAAACAGAAAACAGTAGTATTTCACGCAAATGTTTATTTATCTTTTGTAGTACATGTTTACCATAAAATAGGTAATGGTGTACTACTATTTTTAATAATCCCTTGGACGATAGTCTGGGGATCTTATTGAAGGTATACTTAACCTACCCTTAGTACCTTTAGATAGGTATTCCATGGGTTTGTCCGTATTTGGTGACCACTAACAAATACTCCCAAGCTCCGCTATATACTCTTATTTTCGGTATACGTCATATCTTCATTAAATATAAATATTATTACTAATTGCGCGTGCAGTGAAAGCTGTTAAATAAATCTCATACTGCTATCAAGTAACTGTTAAAACTGTTGCTGTGCCCGATTTTTTTACGCGAGTTCTCTCCGTGGCCCATTAAGTAGGCCTATTTTATTATTTTTTGTTTCTTAATATGAAAATAGAGAAAAAAATAACTATTTGGTATTCAATTATTTTATAACTAACTAGTGGATGCCCGCAGCTTCGCCCGCGCAGATCCCGATTTTTGTGGTTCCCGTGGGAATTTCCCAAAATCCTTTCTTAGCGGATGCCTACGTCATAACATCTACCTGCATGCCAAATTTCAGCCCGATCCGTCCAGTGGTTTGGGCTGTGCGTTGATAGATCACTATGTCAGTCAGTCAGTCAGTCACAGTCACCTTTGAGTTATATATATTTAGAAGATAATAGGAACATCGTTTTAGCCTTAATTTTTTTAAACTAGGAAATAAACAATTTGTTCCAGAACTTACAAATACATACTTAGTTAATATATAGCCCAGTTTAATTTACTTTCGTAACCATAAGGACATAAAAAAGCTCGGTGATCAAGTCAAATCAGGCGAGCAACAGCTTCTGAGTTTGTATTAGTAAAAGTGGTGCAAATCCTTTCACTTTTTCTTGTTATGCTAGTGTTCGCATGGACTACGATGGTAGTCCAGCAGTGTTCGTACCAAATACGTTCCGGACCATATAGTAAAATTCCAAAATGACCAATTCTAAAAACGACAATTTCCAAAAATGACGAATTCCAAAAAAATCTAAAAATGACAATTGCCAAAAATGACAATTGCCAAAAATGACGAATTCCATAAATGACACATTCCATAAAGACAAATTCCATAAATGACAAATTCCATTAATGACGAATTCTAAAAATTTCGAATTCCAAAAATGTCGAATTTAAAAATGACAATTTTCAAAAAAAGTTGAATTTTATAAATGTCGAATTTCATATTTTCAAAAATGTTGGATTTTTAAAAATATATTGTTTTTTATAAATGTTGTTCTCCATAAAATATTGATCTCCAAAAAATGTTGAATTCCAAAAACTACCAAAAATGTTAAATACCAAAAATGTTTTGTGGAGTAAGCACAGCTCCCACACATCTGACCTTCAACCTTTTAACTTTATGAGCCATTACTTGAAAACTCAAAAAAAAACAAAAGCTGTAGGTAAACAATTATGTTGCCTTCATCTACTCTGGTTGGCCACATTGTGTACTCTAGTGTTAACAATTTGGGCCAATCACTTAAAAACCCATTCTACTAACAACGCTACTATGTATGCAAAACTTTGCTTACTTTTAAAACGAGATGCTCTTACTTTAATTTACATAGCTAAGGTTATCAAAGATAAAATTTTATAACAATCTACTGACCGACCCCGTGGCTTCGCCTATGTTTTTTTTTCGCAGGATCACCCGCTAGGCTAATCTGAAACTACTCTGAAAATTTCATAAAAATCGCTCCTGAAAGTTTTATAATAATAATAGTGAGCCACCACGTGGCTCCACCCATGTTTTTTTCACAGGATCACCCACTGGGCTACCACGAAAATTTCATCAAAAGAGTTTGGAGTCTATAGAGAACATAATATATAACATACATGCACACATCGACTTTTATGTATTATATAATATAGATAGATGATGAAAATTCTGCCTTGCAATCTTAAAACTCAATCAAGATATAATTTAACTAAAATATTAATCAAATCAAAGTGAAAGAGAATTAATTAAATTCATAAGTACCCTCGTTATGGGACGTAAAGATGTAGGTAGGGTGACGCTGGCTCAGCGGGTATAGTCTCGAAGTTAAATGGAATGTGACCGCAAGTCGTTAGTGCTGAGCGGCTTCAGGCCCCAGGGTTCCAGGGCCAAGGCCCCTAAGGTTAAACTGCCTTTAATATAAACATTGTGACTGGAAATGGAGTGTATATTTCTGCGTTTCATAATACACCTACAGAAACTAACGGCGCAGGCTGCGATATCGATCTTGTAAGATTTAGAGTTACTGAATCAATTTACGGCCATACATTATTGAAAAAGATGCGACTCGTATAATTCCTTACTAATTAGGAATCATCTTCAACATGTCAACGATTGTTCTATAACTTCGCTGAAAGAAAATCGCATGTTTTCTTGACTTAATACGAAACTATCAGCTGATTAGACAATTTAGTATGTAACAGTCTATATATATATATATATATATTACTTGTTATTACTCTACATCTTTATTACGCTTCTAATCGTGATTCATTAACTTTCCCCAAGAAACCAAAAGTCAATCTACAAAAAAGGCAATTTGACAAAAAAAAAGATGTTGTTAGAAAGCACTACTTCATTTAATAAGACTAATTGGTCTAATTTTCTATTGACAAAGAACCCCGTACCAAAAGTATGGGAAATGTGGTTTCAGTTAAATATTCTGAGATTTTGATATAATATGTAATATAGATTTTAACGTCCTGAACAAAAGTCTATTGGGCTACCACTGTTGCCGAGTCCCTTTCAGAGTTACGACTGATTTTGTACCTCAAGGAAATCGACTCTACTACCAATTCGCAGTGTATGAATTGTCACAGTTATTTATTTATCAAAAATATTTATTTATTTATCAAAAATACGTGGCCAGCTTACAATATACACCAAAGCGCTAACCAAGTCGGTGAACTTACATTATATAAATAGAGTAGGATTTCATGCAAAATGTTAAGTTAAAATAAAATGTCAATAATCTATACAATAAATGTAAAAAAAATAATAATTTTTTCTAATAATAATGCCCAGCAGTCAGCAAATACATCGGCTTCCTGGACTTTGTCATTAAAGTCATTAAAAAGAACTATGGCTCTTGTAGTGGGTGCGTTGGAAGCGTGCTGTGTCCGGACGGCCCCATCCCGGGGCAGCACGAACGGCCCCATCCCGGTCGAGCGCGAACGGCCCCATCCCGGGGCAGCGCGAACAGCCAGCGCGCCCGGCGGCGTGCGCACGCAGCTCTCAGGGACGAATTACCTCATAGACGAGAGCAACGACGGGCTATCCACTTTACCGCGTAGTAGTTGGCAATAGTAGGTGATGAGCATCATTTTGCGTCGCAGAGCAAAGGAGTTCAATCCCACCATACCATACACAAAGAGATAGGGGTACATTTATGGATAGAATCCATACATCCTCTTGTAAATGAACCAAGAAAACTGTTTCTGCACTTTTTCTAGAACAACAGAGTATTTTTTTCTTTTGGATCCCATATAGACGCATTGTATTCTAATCTACTACGAAAAAACGCATTGTAAAGTCAAAGGCAATTTTAATGTCATGAAATTGAGAGGCAATTCGAATAATGAATCCCAAAATTTGATTCGCTTTTTTACAAGTTGCTAGTATTTGGTCCCGGAAAGTTAGCTGACGGTCAAGTGTTAGTCCTAAGTCCTTTATACTATCAACACGATCCATTGTAAAATCTTCTAGGTGATAATTAGATAAAATAGGATTTTTCGACCGAGAGAAGCTGATTATTTTACATTTGGACACATTCAGGTCCAACTGGTTCGCTCTACTCCACTCGTGCACTGCATCTATGTCCCTCTGAAGTACTTGGCAGGACACCTGGACTCGCTGACGACTTCGGGAAGATCATTCACCATGATAAGAAATAAAGTGGGCCCAAGCGTGCTACCTTGGCTCACTCCAGACCTTGTAAAATAATCACCCGATCGATAGCCAGATATTCGAACACATTGTCGGCGGTTTTGTAAATAGCTAGCAAATAACTTTAATAAGTCAGGTGAGAATCCCATTGCAGACATTTTATTTAATAACAGATCATTATTCACCACATCGAAGGCCTTACTAAAGTCAAAATATGACGCGTCTACTTGCCTTTTTAAATTCATTTGCTCAGACACAAAATTTACAGAGCATATG
The DNA here is from genome assembly GCA_947284805.1 of Coleophora flavipennella. NCBI lineage: Eukaryota > Metazoa > Arthropoda > Insecta > Lepidoptera > Coleophoridae > Coleophora > Coleophora flavipennella. The sequence continues at coordinate 18,265,753 of OX369308.1, forward strand.
TGATTAGTTAAAGTAGAGCGGGTCTTTCTAAAGCCATGCTGTGCGTCATGGAAACGATTATTGATCTGTCCAAGAATGCAAGAATTTATCGCACCTTCTAAGATCTTACATCAGACAACACAGCTATTGGTCTATGATCCTCAACTCTCGAAGAGTCAGATTTTGGAACTGGAATCACTCTAGATACTTTCCAAGCAGTGGGGTATGACTTTAGGTGTAGAGCAAGATTATATATATGCAGAAGAGGATTTTGTAAGATTCCCCAGCAATCTTTCACAAGGAAAGGAGGAATTCCGTCAGGACCGATTGCAGAATTTGGTTTCAGTTTCCAAATAATTTTGCGTAATTGATCTTCGTCTATGTAGTTTAGGTCAACAAGTGTTGCGTTGCTATTTATTACGTCAACTGCCTTTACATCTAGATTCGGCTCGTCTTTTAAAAATACCGAACTAAAATAAGTAGCAAACACCTCTACTGCCTCAGATGCTTCGAAGCTATTGCTGCCGGATAGGTAAGTCTTAGACTGGCGTCTACTCTTAGGTCTGTCCTTAACATGCGTCCAGAAACCGTCTACTCTTAGGTCTGTCCTTAACATGCGTCCAGAAACTACAAGGGGTTTGAGCTAATGTCCTTGCCTACCGATGCCTATGTATCACTTATACTCGACCTCCATTGAACCCTTGACAATTCCTCGGTAGTACTTGAACATCTCCTGGTTAAATTCTAGGCCTAATTCTTTAAATATTTTGTGCTGGAAATATTTTAATTTTACATAATAAATTATTTCAGCTCTAAACCACGGAGGATAGATAAATTTGGGTGATCGTAAGTTCGACTCTTGCTTTTTAGGTACCACGGTCTCCAAAATAACATTCAGTATTCCATTAAAGGACTCTACGGCCGAATCTACATCATGGTTACGTAATACCGGGGACCAGTCAATTTGTTCTATAGCTAGATAGAGTTCACGAAGGTCCACCTTTCTGAAGTCCCAGGCTGGGTCTGCTCGTTTAGAGGTGTTTGGGTGATATTGAGACTGTCCGCAAGTCTGGTACGCACTATGTGGGATGTCAAGATTCACCAGCAGGGGAGGATGACATTTATCCGGGGGGACAAGAGGGTCGACATCAGCAGACACGCAGGCTCCACCAGCATCTAAACTTGTAATGACCACGTCCAAGACGTTTCCGTAGGCATTTGGGATATTGTTGAACTGCTTAGCATTGCAAAATTCGATGAAACATTTAACTTATTTTTCAACAGTAGAGTTTTATGATTTTAAATTAAAATCTCCAACTATTAAACTATCAAGGTCCGAGTACACACAAACAACACTTTCGATACAAGATAACACATTCAGGTATCGATCTTTACTGTAGCTGGGGGGCAAGTAGACTACACAGATAAGCAGTGTTACATTATTTATGGAAAGTATTGCAAACATTACTTCTTTATCTTTGGTTAGGCCATCAATATCTGAGATAAATTTTACAGTGTAATTATCCTTAACAGCCAGCAAAATCCCTCCCCAACCCGCATCGCCAACCCGATCCTTCCTCAGTGACAGTAATATCAGTAATATGACACCTCCAGCGTCTTTTTCAAGTGCAAAATAAATCTTTTCATAAATATTTTACAAAGTTTTTATAACAACGATACACAGATCATTGGAACATATTTTTGTGCATTTTACTGCACCAATATTTTTACAGTAGACTGTACCAGACAAAACAAACTATTAATAACGGGTAAAATGAAAGAAAAATAGTGTTACTTGTTAAATCTTATCTACATATATTTACATATTTTCATAGATACACATGTACACTTTTAAACTCGGTTTATTAAGGGTTCATTTCTCTTCGCACAGTCAAGTATGTGGTTTAGTAATGTAGAACTTGGGTTTTTCAGGTTTTATTGATGTCGTGCATAACCAAGGTACCATACCACACTGGCAATAGGAGCACAACAACCAATAGTTCTAGCCCCGGTTTTTTACGAAGCTTTGTAGGCAGAGGACCATGCTATTCAGCCAGTACTTTTTTTTTGTGTCACAGTCGTAAAATGGAAATTATATCGGTCACGTTCTTGCTACCACACTGGCAATAGGAGCACAACAACCAATAGTTGTAGCCCCGGTTTTTTACGAAGCTTTGTAGGCATAGGAATTAGGAACATGCTATTCAGCCAGTACTTTTTTTTTGTGTCACAGTCGTAAAATGGAAATTATATCGGTCACGTTCTTGCCGAACATATTGTGTTTGGGACGTTTATCCAATAAAATCTTTTATCTGCATGCCGACGGACATTGAGTTCAGACAAGTTTTTGAAGTATCCACTTAATTTTGATCTACTAATAGCTTACCAATCGTAAAGCATAATTATCTTACCTACGGCTTTAAATACTCTTTTACAATGACGTTTCATGTTGATAAACGAAAATTCCGAGAAATACTAATTGGGTTCTATTACTAAAGAGTATTTTCATCAGTTTATTTTTCTTTACAGTTTTAAATTAAAAGCTTATTTTCAAGCAAAAGTTTCGAAGTTCACCAGCACCCTCATGGAAGAAAGACGCAGATTGGTTTTGCAGTCCTCTGAAGACGCTACTCAGTATCGGCAACTAAACAGGCAGATCTATAAGTCCCTGACTCGTGATTTGCGCTAGTATAATACAAATTATACTAAAGAGGCGAGAGAGCACAACAAAGGCTCATAATTGTTCACGAGACATCTTTCTGTTGGACAAAGCCAACTAAATAAGCTGAAGACTGAGGATGGCAGGATCATATCGTCTAAGACTGAGTTTCTGGAAGAAGTTGAGAAGTTCTAAGGACTATTGTACAAGACCACTCGTCTGCCTGTCAGCGATCTGGCTAAAGACCCAAGAGCCAAACTAACCTGACACTATACCCAAGATATCCCAGACGTTAGCCTGTACGAGATAATAATAGCTCTCGAACAGCTCAATAACAACAAGACACCAGGTAATGATGGAATTACCGCTGAACTTGTGATATAACAAATAATAAATAATAATTTGAATTTAATATTTATAAAAAAAATAACTTAAGACTAGAGCTAAGTGATCCGGCAAAGGCGACAAAGGCGTACTAAAAAATCAACGTTAATACTGCCCGTTAAGTCCACGACCAGAGAACGGTTATGGTGGACGCGGCGGTCGGGAAGGTCTTGACCACGGGCTCGTGTGTGAAGTACTGGCCAGCACGGGGGCGACTCGGTGAAGCGCTCTGAGAAGGCTCGGATTAGCCTTTGCGCTGGCCGCTAGTCGTCGGGTGTAACGAAAGACTGACGTCTGAGTTCTAAGACACACCGGTTGGCGCGTGGGATAACCCTTGAGGTGGTAATATTACAGATTTTCGTTATTTTTGACGTCAATTACTCCTAAACGATAGAAAACCCAAGGTTGAAAAAATACCCTTGTTGTTGATGATATGTTCCTTAAAGTCAAAAGTTATTAGAAACACGATTGAGCTATTTTGGCTTGATAGAAGAAAATCACAAAGATATGTCAAGACCGTTACTTTCAACTCTAGTTATGACTAATATTTTGAAGTATAAATTTTAAAAAATGTACAACAATATTTGTCATGATAATAAGTGAGTAATGTTATTATTTTATATAATTTCATTGTAGTTTTTGATTGAAACGAAAAAACATTGAAAAAGTGAAAAAGTGTTGTTATTTTCTTTACTCTTTATATGTAAAGAAAAAGACAGAGACAACTGTTCCCATCAATACTTTGCCTTAACAACATATAGAGGGCACTGTTTGGTGTCGAAATACACCCACCAATATAAAATGTAATTGTTATTTTTTATAAAGCCTTTTAGCAGCCTTTTAGGAGCGTCGGTGGCACAATGGCAAGGGTCGCTAGCTCCTGTCGCTCCAGTCGTGGTTCGAATCCTGCCACGTACCAATGTGTTTTCGAATTTCGATTTCATATGTACGTTTATCCGACGCTCTTAAAGCTCTTAAAGGAAAACATCGTGAGGAAACCTGCACACGCCTGCGAAAAAAGGTTGTGTGTGAAGTCGACCAACCCGCGCTGGGCCCGCGTAGTCGACTAAGGCCCGATCGTCCTAGTTCAGGGTAGGCTTGAGCCCCTCGGTGGGGACGTATATGAGCTGAAATGATAAAGCCTTTATTCACATTTTCACGTGTAGAGCGATGATAATTGAACCCAAAACATTACTCGTCAATTTCAAAAATGGATGATTAAGACCGGAGTCCCGCGCGAAAAAAAATCTATAAGTAGCCAGTTATGCTACAGTAGGTACAGTCAGCAGCGGATAGACATACGAGCAGCGCAACTACTCAAATAATTCTACACTCTACATTAAATAGCTAAGGCCTGCACAGTTATAGCACACACATGACACTTCATACAACGGAGGAGAAACGGAGATGATATTTTGAGGAAATAAAATAAATTCTTGTAAAATCTTTTATACTTTTATAGGATCAAGTACCAAACCAATCCAAGTGGGGGGGGGGGAGGAATAAGGTCTATAAATGTTAATTGTTAACCTTGTTAATAAATGTAAAATATGGACCACTTTTTGCAGCGCGCGACACTGTAGACTTAAGGCGAGATATTTTTGCAGGCCGTGATCTTTCATTTTTGTGGTTTGCCTTATGGCTTTTTTCAATTGGGTTATTTGAAACCTCTAGTACACTAGAACGAGAAACAGACTCCCGTGGCCTTAAAAAACTTTCAAACGTATCGCTGCAAGTGTCACGATAAGTTATGGAAAATTTCATAAATAGGACTTAATAATGCATCAACTCTGGAGATCGCCATTTAAAATACAACATCTTTAGGTCCTAATAAGACGAATCTTAGTGGTCCAAATATGTTAATAGAGAAAAATAATATTAGTTTTTTTATTTTATTTAGAACAGTTTTTTAAGTTGTAGCTAAACCAAACAGGGTAATTACTTCGGTGCCACCCGGTACTTTGGTTATAGTATTCAAATTTTAGCATTCTATGCGCCTATATCATCTGAAAACTAACTCAACAGTTATTAAAGCTTTGTTATAACTCATGTTAATGAAATGAAAGAGACCACTTAAAATAAGTTTTTATTTTAAAATAATGTTCAGTAATTTTTGATGAAGTCGCCAAAGACCTCAAAAAGTTGAGAGTACCCGAATGATCAAATTTGGTACCAAATAGGATAGAGTGGCGCACTTTAATGTCGGAGGCCAAGATCCACTTCGGGTAGCTGAGCCAGCGTAGTAATAGTAGTAGTAATTTTCTACATGAGTTGCTCACCTACATCTGGTGCTAACTGTACGGAACTTTTCCCACATAAGTTATATCCAGATTCACAGCAAAATTATTAACACAAACTTAACATCCACAGTTGCAAATTCTCAAATTCTCTAGATTCATTAAGCTTGCGAAAGCTATTTTGTGTAGTGATATGATTGAGAATGCCGCAGCAGTACTGGATATGTGTGGGATGACATAGAATTAATCAGAGTCGTGTAAATAAATGTGGGACGTATGTCAGCGGAGCTGCGACAACGGCGCGACGGTTCCACGCCAGGCCCGGCTTTAGAGAAACATAAAAGTCAAAACTACAATTCCTGAAAATATTGAATAATTTAAACGTATAAATATTTGCCTTCGTGAAAATACTTGGGGGAGGTCTTTGTCCAGCAGTGGACGTCTTTCGTTTTATATAACGATGATGATGATGAAATTGTTGCCTACAGTCTTCACATATACATTATTGTATCAAAAAAGTACATTTTCAATTTGTAAAACATAAAAATGAACCAACAAAGAGATTAATGATGATCCATATTTTTTAGACATTTTACGTCGTTTTTTGTATAATAAAAGAGACATAAAAAGTTAAAAATATAATGGATAGGTAAGCATATTCACTTCATAAACATATGTACATACAGCGCAGCGGTGGTTTAGGAACTATACATTTTCATAATGTGTGATTCTTAAACCACCGTGCGGATCACTCCAGCGCATCGGTGCACCGCTGTACTGGAGTGATCCGGAGAGTTTGAGACTAAAAGGTGCCAGTAAAGATTTTTTGAATTGTTTAATATTTTTAATAACATTATTTATAATTTTTAAAACTTAACATGTTTTTAATAATATAAGCAGGTTATTTTTCTAGTTGATATATGGGATATCTAGCACCGTCGTCGAATCCAATGATTCTGAACCTAAAGAATGTATACACGCCGTTTGTCTGTCTGCCCGCCTTTTAAAAAGCTGTATCTTTTGAACCTTAACCGCCTTAACAGTATAAGTGGATTTACTAACATATAATAAAAATCTCTTACAAGAAACGTGTTTTTAGTTATCTTTTTCTATTATAGAAAGTAGTACATACAATCGTGAAACTTGGTACAATTATAGTGCAAATCCTAATATAGAAACGGCCAAGTGTGAGGTAGACTTGTTTAAGTATCCCGAACTAAATGTTTTTCTGTCACTTAACTGATGTCTATTAATTGAAATGAATAGTTATAATTTTATTGTTGTACTCGTGTATAGAGGTTTAGAGGTGTGGTGGTCCGGAACATTTAGATATTTTTTTACAATACGGACATTAAAAGGTATATAATATGCTATTCTCGTGTGCCTCGAGGAAAATCGTTTATGAAATATATTATATTGGTCTACAAAAATGTGAGAGAGTACACAAAGGTGGCTAGACCATGCATTCTAAGAATTTCAGTTTTCCTGACACACTTCATTATTATTCCTAATTACATCCCCGCCCATACTATTCAATATCTGCTCGCAAGAGGCGAAAACCTCACCTAAAGCTTGTCAATAATTCTTTGGTCTTAATGCGAACAAAGCGTTCTCACGTAATATAATTATCTATCCAGACATTTCACGTGAAAATAGAAAATTACTGGCTCAATCACAACTAAGTGTGTCGCTTATCGCACCATTTATTACGTGCTACACAATGATGCATTCTCTAAGAATAATGGCAAGTGCGAATGTGGCTGATACACCTATTTGAACAATGCTCCAGTAGGATACATGATTTGATATTATAATCCAGATTTAACGTTCGTTAACAACCACTAAAGTACCCACAGCTGGAACGCGGGTCTTTTCCCAAACAGAGGAAGGTTGGGCCTACTCCACACACATGGAGGCAAAGTTCAGGTTGATGGAGGTGTGTTGTTGTAATTTTTAACGCGCTCTACGTAGCGTATCGTAATCTCTTTAAAACCTGTCCAGAAGTAATATCGAAAATTAACCAGGATGACTTTCAACTAATTCAAGGTTCAGATGATATTTTCTCTCAGCTGATATATGATATTTTCTGTGTTCATTTAACTGTCTGTAAATCCTTCACCTGTCAACTTTGGGATCATTACTTTTTCGTGGTAGCAATCTTATTTTTCTTTGTTATCGTTTTTTTTGGACTCTACTACTTTTTTAACAGTAATATACCACTAATAGCCTTAGCAGTAACATGATGGTCTACATATGTATCGTAGGGACCAGACTCTGTTTCTACATTATTGCAACGATCAGGAAGAATTCCCATCCAGGGCGGTCAATCTGCCTAAGATTTTGATAAGGTGTTCTCAGAGATGGTCTTGCAAATTTATTTCATGTCAATTTTACGACATAATCGCTGCGGCTATCTTAAAATTGGGAAATTGAAAGTCAAGTTTGCTAAACATTTTTGGTTCTAGCACACCACCACTTTGTCTCTAATGTAGCTTTAGTTATAGAGAGGTGCTCTAAATTTTGCTGACTTAGCCTTTTTAAACCTTAGCATGGAAAATATTTCAGGAAGATCGATCAATCAGTTGTTAAGTGAGTGGGATTAAGTAAGTAGCTTTATACAGAGGTACTTAGCTGCAAATGGTAAATGCTACTAATGTTACTATAGTTATTTATGCACTGCCAATTTATTAAGAGCCATATTAACATGAGTGCTAGTTAGTTATAGACAGCACGAGTGTTACAATAATTGCTAATTGTGTGTAGTGCCATATAATACTTTTTCTACGACCATGAAATAAATAAAAATACATTGAATTTTTGAAGCCAAAGCCAAAAAAATATTTAAAAAGTTTCATTGTAAATAGTAGTCTCGTTTTGAAATGATCATTGTAAAACGACTTGTAGGAATGAATACTTTTGTGATATGATTTGAGGTAATGTTTTAAGCAAATTACCAAATGGGAGTAGAAAAAACATTTTCCAAAATTCTACTAATATAATTGTTCCGCTCAATCTAAACGTTTTCACCGAGTAACACAACCATAGCCATGTTTAAGACTTTCCATGAGATGAACATCTATTTGTGTATTATTTGCTAAAAGTTATGATTATTATTATATCTTGACAGCTTGGTGACAGCTTTGCTGTATGTAACTTAAAAGCTAGTCAGGGGGTAATATGTAGATGGTTAAATGTCGAATTGTTGTACAATTTTACAATCAAAGGAGTTCTAAATAATTTCTAAAAATAACTAATAAAAATATTTTTGTTAGGTCTATATATTAAAACTACTCAAGCCCAAAGTCAGATAACTCTTTATTGTACGTCAAAGTATTTTCGAGCTTCCTTTTTATTTTTTTGATTCATATGTCATATGTCAAAAATAACTACTTTTACGACAAATGGTAACAATTTGTCACGATATATACGACGAAGGCCTATTTATTCTGCAGTGAAGTTGATGGAAAAGTGTCAGTTTATATAATAATGTATACAGGATGTAACAAAATTGGTGTAGGTCCCGTTAGCTGGGGCTTCTACTCATCATACTGAAAGACTTTTGCTCTACGACTCTGCTGAAATCGCAAAAAAAAATGTTACAGTTCACTCTTTATACAAATCGATTAGCTGATCGACAAATTTTGTGCATTTTTGTATAGAGGGTCCAATTTTTTTTTTGAGATTTGTCTATGGGTTCCTTGCAGAAAGTTGTTCAGTATGATGAGTAGAACCCCCAATTAACGGAACCTGCACCAATATTTTTACACCCTGCATATTTGGTAATTTATACTTAGCTAGACATAACGTTTGGAAATTATCACAAAATATACTAATAAACCCTTCTTTTGATTCTTACTATCATCCGTTACCTGCACCACCGATCATGATTTTATTGAACTAAGCTTCAGTTATGTATACTGCATAAGTGTTTGTGTCAAAAGAGCCTTAAGCCACAGATGATCCGTCGCCAAGATCAGAATGCTACCTTTGCTCTCACCGGTGACGGAATTACAATCGATTGTGACAAGTGGTATGATAGCGCCAAATAGTAATTACCGAGCCAACACTTTGTCAAAGCGTCGCTTCACTTCACCAATTAATTCGCAGCTTAACAAATTAATGGCCAGTGTCAATTTTAGAGCGGCGACCAAGTATTTTCCATTATTTTAGAGATTACACGGTCCATTGAACAATTGGAGCGACCATAAATAAGTACATTATTAAAATATTTTTATCCATATATTAAATAAGCTCGTAGAACAGTTGGCCGTTGGGATAGTTATTTTATCGAGTGACGACCGCGCACCAGAAGACGTAATGTAGGCAGGCCTCCCACTCGGTAGACTGACTACCTGGTGAAAGTCGCGGGAGGCCGCTGGATGCGGGCAGCGATGGAAATTATTAAATAACGAATTTAAAAAATAGAGGCAGGCAACTACTTCAATTTATGATTTTTTGCGTCTTCCACTATGATGATTTTTTTTATTTGTATCCATATGTTTAACTGATAGCCGTTGGGGCAGTTCATTTATCGAGTGCACCGGAAGATGTAACTTAAGCAGGACTCCCACTCTGTGGACTGACAACCTGGTGGAGGTCGCGGGAAGCCGCTGGATGCGGGCAGCGCAGGACCGGTCGTTGTGGAAATTATTAAATAACATAATATTTTTAATCTAGATGTAGGTAACAACGACTTAAATTTATGATTTTTTGCATCTTCCACTATGTTGAATTTTTTGTTGTTCTTATCCTTAAACTTAATTAGGGTAAATAAATTTGGGGGTCTCCTGAAATTTCAGATTTTGAAACTATGTAATTACTTTGAATGAAGTAGGTACACAATTACACTCTTTTTTAATAGTCCTAATATAGTTATCTGACTTAGCTTACCTACTATAATCTATAGTGATAGCAATCGGCACCAACGGCGTAACGTGCCTTGCAAAGGAAACGGTCTAGAAAAAGGCCACTAACATCAATCACATCCAGATAATGACCGTGCTTCAGGTCAGTTAACCTGAGTGATCGCCATAACCGAGCAAGCCGCACCGAGCTACTATCTCTTCATATTATAATGTTCTATGTAAATCAGTCTATGCTTCTCATAATTTAGTGAATCCAATTTTTGGGCTAAATGGTCGTGTGTGATATAAATTATATACAATCGTATTAAATAATAATTTGCCATAGTTTAGTTAACACTAAGATCCTATCCATCAAAACTGACTGTTGTTTCGTTTGTTCTCATAAATTTCTATGAACTTACTATAGGTATAAAAAGTAAACGTATATTTGTTTTTCCGAGTGTAACCATTATATTATTATTAAATAAAAAAATAAAAATAATAAATTAAATTAAAATTGGGACCTTTTATCCTCGTTCTAGCATGAAATCTTTAACATTATTTTCACTAGATGTGACAATTCTACAGGGCTATAAAAGTAACCCAGAGGCAATATACATCTATAGTAGGAACGGGAGAAATTTTCTTTCTCACCGTACCATTTACGTAACAATAAAAAGTAAGCAGAGAATTTTCCTCGTCAGAACGCCGAGCCTTTTACAGTTTCAAATAAAAGTCGAAACAAGTGCCCCAGACCCGCAGTTTACTCTCAGTTATGTACGGGACCCACTGATTTCTCAAGTGTTTCTCCCTGACATTGCTATCTTTTATTGCTGTGAAAACGGAAGGATAAGCTCACCGATTTTATTTGATTACTGTTCTATTCTATTTATTTCATTTATACTTCTAAACTCTTTGCTCAGTAAAAACAGGAAACGACGAATACTTTAGTACTTTTTATGATTTGTTAGCTCAACAAAACAATCGATGCTTTTAGATGACAGTAGCCACTATCCATCAGGTGGACCATTGCAAAAAAAGCAAAAAAACATTAATTCCTATCCCACAATACTTATAAATAAATTAAGTTTTCTGTATGTTTATAAGTTTTTAAGTGTTTTTTTATTATATTTATGTAGGTAAGTGTGTATTTATATATGTATGTCTGTAACTTTGGCTGATCCTGTAGCCTAAATGGTATAATGGATTTTGGGATGTTTGGTGTCATTAGATTCATCTCAGTCCTGTGTTACAAAAAGTGGTAATATTTTTATTTTTTTACTTTTAATAAAATTGGTTACATTTTAAAGGTACTTGGTTAATTGTACAAAAAAAGTATGTTATTGAAAAATAAAATATATCGAGACCTTGCTCAGCTGCGTTTTGGCGTTGGTAAAAGACTAAATAAAGAACTGAAGAAACATAAATAAAATATTAAGGTGAAGTAATTATACAAATATGTAATTTTATTTTTTTAAATACGCCTTTTGCTTTATTTGTTGTGTTTTTCTTTGTATAAAGGTGGTGGCAGCGATGAGTATTACAGCATTTTTATATCATGTTGGTGTATTCGTTTTATTTTGTTTTCTATGCATCATTCTGTCTTATATCAGCTGTGTTTGGTGATGATCGTTGGCGTTGTTTGATACAGGTTTCCTGATTTTAGATCAAAAGTACCCAAATATAACCATAGCTAGGAGAGGGCCCGCAAACAAACAACACTACAAATGTTTCATTATCTTATAAAAAAAAATTTGTCAAATGCATCTCGCTGGCTATCTAGTTAAAAAATACAACAAGCATCATGGGCACTTCTGGGCGGGAGGCACTAAGGGAGGGTTTTTTACATTATGAATAAAAATAATTTACAGAATTTTGATTTTAAGGTGAATTTTTAGCGATACTCATTATAATATCCACTTTCACTAATACGAGTCTATTATAATAATAGCTCGGGGGCAAAGATCCTTCACATTTTGTAAGTATAAATTTGCTATCAAATATCTTTGCTTGTATCATTTGTACTTTCAAGAAAAAGTTATTCGCGTTTTGTAAGTATAAATTTGTTATCAAACAGACTCGTAAAACCGAACATTCGAAAATTGAAAATTTCCGCCATTTTCAATTTTTTTTTTCTGTCTACAAAAATGAGTGAAACGAACGAGAAGTTCACTAAATTTTGAAATTTTATTTAAATACATGCAACGCTGACCTCATATAAAATGAAACTTATTCCCTGACGTATAATTATGTGATTACAGTTTTATTTCATAAATGCATTAAAACCGAATTATACGAAACCCCCCTAAAAACAATACCGATTTGTTGCAAAGCTTGACCAATAAATCCATATTTTTCTCCGGCCAGACTAGAGCTATAAATTCCGACTGGAATACTACCGTACCGGCGCGTACGCTATATGCTCGAAAAACAATAAATTTTGAATGCCCGTCGCACACTAGGCATATTAATAAAGCCATGAATAACCGAAATTTTATTCTATCATTAGTTTTGTCCTCTAAAATACAGGTGACTTTGAACACATGTACGGACAAGGGCTCAAGTACAACTCAGTATAAAAGTCTACCTACACATGATTTTTCTGCTATACGTGTCAAGTTTTTTATCGTTATTATTAGTTTCATGTAGGCAACTAAATTGGTTACACTTAGTACAGTACAGTAGTTACTTACACATGAACCTGCAATCTTTTTTGTCTAGATTTCGCAAACAATGCAGGTATTTGGTCAGTAGACATGCAGTTATTAAGTTAAAGATGGTGTAACGAAATTGATCCCGTTAATTGGGGCTGGTATCACGGTAATTGTAAAGGACATTGACGGTGACCAAATAAATACTTACTTAATTCTGTAAAATCAGTAATTAGATAACTTACACATAGAACTGCAATCTTTTTTAGGGTTCCGTACCCCGTATCCAAAAGGTAAAAATAGGACCCTGTTACTAAGACTCCGCTGTCCGTCCGTCTGTCACCAGGCTGTATTTCATGAACGGTGATAGCTAGACAGTGAAATTTTTACAGATGATGTATTTATGTTGCCGCTATAACAACAAATACTAAAAATTACAAAAATGTGAAAGTCTCCATACAAAAAACGTGAAGAAACTAGCGCCATCTAGTATGATGGTACGGAACCCTTTGTGCGCGGTTCTAACTCGCATTTTACTGGTTTAGATTTCGCAAATAATGCAGTTATTTAGTCAGTCCACGAAATTGATCCCGTTAATTGGGACTGCGATCGCGGTCATTATACAGAATGATGATGGTGGCTTCTAGGCAATTTTCGCAAATATATTTTTTTTTATAATTAAAGTCCTCTTCTCTCAAAAAATGGCTTCTAGAATATATACCCTAAAAAAAATCTTCAGACAATGGGGTTTACAACCTCCACTAGTCTCGACTTGGCTCTAGTAACCTAACCTTCCCCAGATGTCAGATGACCGTACCCCAACAGTTGTCGGTTTTAACTGGTTATGGATGCAAATCACTCATCTTTATCAATTCATTTTGTGTAACCCTCCCAATAAGAACAGAAATCTGAGAAGTAACTTACCAATGATTTTCACTAATGAAGGCATTCTAAAGCATATTTTCAGTCAATTCACACAGCTCAGAGGCGTACCTGGCTAAAGATGTTCAGGCTGTATTTACACAAGTGCTTAGGAACATATAATTGGTGGCAGTTGTAAAAGATCTCCGAACGATAAGATTAAAATTTCTGTTATCCTTTTTCTTTACATGTTTAAGGCGGGAGTCACTCATGCAGAGCATCTGATACTACTTTTTTTTGTCTGTCTCTATTTTTAATTCATGATTCAAAATACTAGACTTGTAAGTATGCTGATGCTCCTTTTAATGCACATTCTTTGACAGCTTCTTAACTGTAATATCTTTCGATTTGATTTTTTACTATTTACTGCCCTTGTAACTAGGTATAGTTACTTTTAAAGGATTAAACAAAAAGGGAAATGGAGGTTAAAGGTTTATTACATTGTACACATTTACTTTATTATTCTAGCAATAAAAGCAAAAAATAATCCAAATATTTACCTATTCATTACTTAATAATGATTATTACAGTAAACAAATATTTTTTACGTTGTTTACTGGAACATTTAATAAGTTTCAATCTTGCTGTAGTCAAATACGTACAGAGATAGGGACCTACAAAGCAGAAATCTGCAACATTTGGAATACATGTTTTCTTTCTTTTTGATTTTTATCATTATATCTTAAATCGGTGATTCTATTCAGTAAATTGATCAGAAACCGTTACAGATAGAAACAGATTTAAAGTAGAAAATTACGGAAAACTGCAAATATTTAAAATTTCTACTGCAGTTCCGGTTATTTCAACTCAATGAAATGTTTCATTTCATGTAATCCTATTTGAAATGAGGTATAGGTATGCCAACACCAGCTCCTCCATCAAAGAATATTTTTTATCGTTCTATCACTCGTTATTACATTTGGAATGGGTGCACTTGATGGTAACAGTAATTTTCGTATAGTCTGTCTCGCTTGTCACATTTGGGCACTTGTTTTGTTTATGCTTTTGTTTTTTGGCAATAAATGCTTATATTGCACTAAAGTATACTCTCTCATGTCGTGTTAGTCTGGTTATAAGGTTCCAATGTTAAGTTTCAATGTTCCTTCGCCGCAGCTGCCTTTCTGCGTACAGCTAAGAGTACTATTTGGAGTACAGTGTTGGTTTTAGGCAGCCGTTCAAGAGTTTTCGAGTTTAAGTGCTGTAAAGAATTCATACTTTTTAGTTTATTTTTAATTTGTAATTATATCATCTTCTTTTAACTTGTTTTTGTCTTTTCCATTTTAAATTTATTCATTTTCTTTTCTTATGTTTTTTGACGTACTTTACCCTTACTTTTTTTTGCTATTTTCTTATAAATACAATGTACACTTTTATGTGGATCATTTAAAAGTGCTTTGGTGGTAATAATTACATTTTATTCCATTTTACCCTGACCCCTTCTTTTTGAATCTACCTTCTTCTTCAACGTGCAGGCATCGGCGTGGGGTTGTAGCGTAATTTTGTCCGATGTGAGCAGTTTTTTTTTAAGTATGCGTGTTGGCACTCCATGTACTGCCAGGAAGGCGTTACAGTTATTTCTGCTACTGACCTTTATTTTAGTTTTAGTACAGTGTGGTTTGAATGTTATGATCTACCACGACTCAAAAAAAAAGGTTTTTCGAAATGGAGGTTTTTTCAGTCGCTGTCCCAGTCACGAAATACTTTACATGGAATTCACAGAGCTCAGTTTCACTAGGACTAGGGTTGAATTGGTTTTCGTTGTAGTATTAGATAGAATTATAGAATCTTAGACAGTTGTTTCTCGACACAATGAAAGCCTGTTTCTTGGCTAGTAAGAACAAGGTCTTCCGCGAACAAGAGACCGTTTTTTTCACGCAGCCATTAGTTTTTGTTTCCTTGGAATAGACAAAAACCTGCAATTTCTCAGCATCTCCTTGATCATAATCCGTAGGTAATAGTCCTTTGGTGCTGTGTAGATGATTTTAAAGATCTTATATTATTTACATCCTCTTACGCTAGAAGTTTTAATTGATTTTGTAAAAGCTCTAATATTTCAATGTATTTTGCCATGTTTAGATATTCTTCGTAAATCTGCCCTAAAATAACCATATTATTACTTTTGATTTCACACCAAACATTAAACGAAAATCTAATCTTATTGTTTGTTTCATGAACACGCGATTTTGACGGGACCAATAATGATTGTTATGTTTGTTACACATTCCATTATTACTAAGAAAAAGAATACTACGCATAGTATCCCCGCTCTATGGAAGGGCAGCGTTGAGGTTCTCATACGAACTGAGTGGAGGCATACATTCCATTATTACTAAAATTCTGACAGAAATCTAATCTTCTTTGACTATCTCCGGGATGTAGTTTCCGCATCACGCCCATCATGATAAAATTTGTATTTGTATTTTTTCAAAACACTTGAACAGCTTCTCTACTAGAAGTTTTCGGGTTACTCTCAAAGTATGTCAAAATATTTAAATCTAAATCGGAAAAGTCAAGATTTTGTTGCTGTGGGCGTCCTAAACGTTTTTTGAAACTTCCAATATTCGCAAAATTTTTCACCAAAACTTCTAGATGGTGTTTGTCTGTCTGGATACCTTTCGCGATATTACTATAGAGCTAAATCGCAGTTCTTGTTGCTTGCAAAGAAGGCTTCTAATAAATCAAATTGTTTTTGATACGCCATTATTACACAATTACGCAATGGAAATAATACTGAATAAAATCGACAAATATGTTCGAAATATTCGTTCAAATTCCATTTTTAAGCTTTTTGTCAGAACGCCTTGTGTAAGAAGGAAATATGCATAGAAATAATAGGGGTTAAGAAATTGCCGATCCAGTTTTTGAAGTTCAATGCCAATTTGATTAGAAAAAAAAGAGTTTTTATTGTTTTTCATTATTGATCCGGTACAAATATATTGTATACCAAAATCAGTTTTTAATACCTAAACACGTTTACCTTAAAACGACAAGGTATACCAAAAAATTAATAGTGTACCAAAAAACGAATGCGTAAAAAAGTATATCCGCAACGCAATTAAAAAAGTGCGTTTATCTGATAAAGTTATGCTCGAACTTTAAAATGTAATCGAAAGCCAAAATTAGTAAATGTCTACCAAATTCAGTACACCTGTAGGAAGGGTGTGGTACGGGGAGTTCTAAATGGAAGCGGGAGCGAGCGAAGCGAGCTCGGACTTTCGGAGCACCCCGACTCGGATGCGTTAGGTTCGGAGACTGTGCGGGGAGGCGAGCTTAGCTCGCCTCCCCGCACAGTCGTAGTGTTAGGTTTGACATGAGAAGACAGAAGTAGGGGCTCCGTCGACCACGCAACACTGTAGGAAGAGTGTGGAACGGGGAGTTCTAAAATCGACAAACTTTAAAATAGGTATGTACCCTTATGTTAATATTTGACAGTCTATTGAATAATTAAATGCTATTCAAAATGTGGGCAAACTTAGCTTATTTTGGGTCTCATGTGCTTTAATTGGCTAATGTAAAATTAAATAAATGTATGCGTTTTAGTATAAAATAGGGTGTCAAATTTTGGTAGACATTTACCTTTTTTGGGTTAAAAATACATTTTTTTGGTTTGCGATTTTTATTTAATTTGGTAAACAGTTAAACCAAAGCCTTATTGATCTTATGGTGACACGACACTACTTGTGGTCTTTTGTTAGTAACTAGCAGCTGTCCCGGCGAACTTCGTTCCACCTTACACTACCGTACACTACACTACACTACCATAAACTACCCTACCCTACACTACACTACCCTACCCTACCCTACCCTACCCTACCCTACCCTATGCTACCCTGTCCTACCCTACATAAGAACCTTCTACTGACAATATAACAAACTAAACAAAAAAGACTTAGCGAAATCGGTCTATCCGTTCACGCGTGATGCGATGACAAAGAAAAATAGTGATTCATTTATAAATATATAAAATTTTTATATAATAAGTTAATAAATAAATAAATAGACTAGCTGTTTCCCGCGACTTCGCTCGCTCAGATCCCGGTGGAAAATTTTCTATACCTACCTCAGATCTACCGAATATAGACAGAAAATTTCTGGAAATCCGTCCAGCCATTTCGAAGGAGTATGGCAACTAACACTGTGACACGAGAATTTAATATATATAGACTAGTGGCATATCTTTCATTTTCCAATCCCCAGAGCATTGAATGGAACGAAGGCGTTTTCTTAGTGGTCAGATGGTGCAATTTTTTAGACTAGTTTTTTTTTTCCTGAAAGTGGCGAAATCTTATGCGGGGTACTCCCAAATATATGTTTCCAAATATGACTTAGTAACGAAGAAACTTGCTGCGATAACTCTAGAGCTTTAAAATCAAAAATGTGTGTTTTTTTCCTTTAAAAATGGTGATTTGTTGAGTTGAAAATAACCGTCTTCATGGGTCTAAAGCCACTATGCTCTCAAAATATCTAAACAATAGCTTTTAATTTATAATTTATAATAGTCTAATGCTAGTTTGAGAATAAATTTGGTTTTAATATTAAGACAATTAATCTTAATACAAAATTTATTCTCAAAGTAGCATTAGACTTAATTTTTCTTAATTTTCTTCTTTAAACTTTTTTATCCAATCGGCAATTACATAATACCTAATATTATTACCATCAAACGATTTTCTTATCGAAGTCTTTAACAAGGTACTTAGAGATAAAATAGCAAGCTTGTACTTCATTATATGTATTTGGATGTTATAGAGATAAGAAAATTTACTGTTTATTTTATTTGCTTTTTTAGATTATGTCTTATACTTTTTAAAAGTAAACAGTATCAGTATAATTTTCATTAAATAACCTGGGTACTAAATATTCTTTATCTTATACGACAGACGAGTGTAAGACCAAATGTGTCATTAAGAAATTTTGAAAATAAAATAAGTTTGTTTTTTGAATCTTTAGCTGGATCGAGTCCCAGGTGAGGCAAGCGAATTTTAGAAAATCTTGGAATGCAGTTGTGTTTCTTTTTAAAAATAAAAGAATGTTTTCGTGAAGTAAAATGAGCTAACTAAAGGATTTAAGGCAGTTTACCTCCAGGGTCCTTTTTTTTCCACACTGTATAGAAAAAGTTGCCATTAAAATTATAAAAACTTTGATTTTAAAAGTCTGTGCATTCTATATGGACTGTTAGTTTTTATTAATTTTGCGAAAATATGTTATCATTACTTTCCCGAGCTTGGGAAAAGAGACCTCTTGTGGTCCAGATATAGGACGTTATGGGTTGTTAACGTTGTGACCATTAATATGCGATAAACCTCTTTTTAAACCAATGTATCGTTTATTTATGGAGTAAAACTGCATTATTTTAAACATGAAAAGCTTTAAATATTAAACCTATTTCTTATATTAAAACCATTTTTTATAACGTTCGTTTCCATTTATTACTAGATTTGCCCTCTGCTTCGCCCGCGTGGACATCGCTTTATGACTGTCTGGAAAGTAACTGCGGCTCACCAGAGACTCGCGAAGGTGGAAAGGAGCGTAGTCTATTTTACTTCATCTCGATAAAAATACGACATTATGTAAGTTACTTTAGTTCTCATGCGGAACTCCTCATTTCTGATTCGATCACCTACCTATGGAAAATCTGTGCTTACTTGTAACAACTACGTAAATACGAAGTCTACAGATATGTTACTGTGATGTTACTTTACGATCGCACTTAAGTAATCATCATCATGCAATATTAAAACTACTAGAATTCTTTGGATCCCAATTGCTACTCTACTCGAATTATTCTCCTTATTTGGCACGATCGGACTGGTATGTGCCAACTAAAAATACGGAACCCTAAAACAACATCTCGGCCCGAAATTTCTATCGCTTTGGTTCCAAATTGCTACTCTACCCGACTTATTCTTCTGATTTAGCACCATCGGAATGTTACCTGTTTCCAAACTATACAAAAAAATTTCGCCCAGAAATTTTCATCGCTTTAGTTCCGATTTGCTACTCTACACAACTTACTCTCCTGATTTAACTAAAATAAAGTTCTTCATTAAATAACAAAATGGTACATATACGGGTATACATCGTCATCTTGAACTAATCTTAGCAATCGAAGAGTCCGCCCCGAGTCACCCCCGGCGCAAAGGTGCCCATCACACTTGCAGCGTTGCCACGCTGGATCGCAACGGACAACCTTTGCGCCAGGTACGAACCCGCACGCATCCCCTCTCCTCGATACGTCGCCCCAACTCCCTAATAAAGGCTATCGCCTCTGTCCCCCAACACCCTGTCGTCTCAAACGCGAGAGGTACAAAGTCTTACTTGTTCACCAGGAAGGAGTACTTCTCGCGCTTTTTAGCCGCGGCGACCTCCGCAGCCGCACCGGCCCTCCGCACCGTACGGCTGAGGTGCGAGGCGGCAAAAGTGCTGACGCACGTGGCGTCCCATTGCAGGCACTTCCCCTTCTGCCATGGCACCAAAGTTAGGCCGGCTGGCCTTTTGCCGTCGGTGCGGCACAGACCCGGGGGCTCCAGGGCGCACGGGACATTGGCGGATATTAAAGCCCTCCGAACGATGTCATTAAGAGAGTGGTGGCGCGGAAATCTTCCCGCACAACGACCCAACCCAATTCGTGGTGATCGTTCGCCTCCACCATGGACCCGCAGATGCATTTATGTGGTTCACAAACATCGCAGCCCAGGCGGAGAGCCACCGCCACCCGAATCAAGTCACTGTCGAGGATCGTTCCCAAATAAGGGGCCGGTAACGCATGTAACCACGCTCCCGATTACACTCTCGACAAAGCCCGGAGTCTAGCCAAATCTGTAGCACTCATGAGCCTCGCCAGAACAGCTCTTGCACCGACATCATCCCTGACCTGCCGCACCTGCGGTGCCTCCGGCAGCACCTCGGTCGGGAAGAGAGCCGTCCACCTCTCCAAAGCATAGGCAGCAAATGTTATGCTAACCCCGTCTCCATGTTAAGGCAAAATACTAGAGACGAAGCCAGTGACACCATGCGCAGATGCCAGGAAGGCCGGCAATCTGACATCTCTAACACACCGCAGACCCAAGCCTCCGTAACGGATAGAAAGAGAGGCTTGATCCCACTGATATTGGGATAGGGATACATTAAGGATACTTTCGACTGTATCCTTTAGAGTATTGTCAAACCTGGACACCTCATTTGGGCACAACCATGTCGGAGCGGTTCGTAGCAGATATATGATTTTTGGCACCGCGAAACACATTCTCAGCAAAACCAGGGCAACATGTGGAGAGATTTTGATAAGACGCTCCTGGGCGAGGGTGATTTGGCACCATCTGACTGTTGTCTGTTTACAAACTATACAAAAAAAAATCGGCCAGAAATTTTCTTCGAATGAAGAAGTTAAGGCCGAAATATATCTCTATTTGGAATCTGGGGGCACGGCAGTGCCCCCGCCAAGTCGAGAAAAAAAAGCGGCACGGCCGTACCATCCTTTTCTCGAAGCAGTTCAGGCCATTTTCGACCCCCCCACAACTTCGTTGTAGATAAACCTAGAAGCCTGAATTTTCTATACCCAAGCAGGCATCATATAAGCACGGTATATTCCAAATTTTATTCAATTTGAACCAGTATTTTAAGAATTATAACTAGTCAAAGTTTCCTAATTTGTCACTCACTGACTGACAGATCATCAAAATTCCAAGGCACTTCTAGCCGACATAGAAGATTCAAATTTAGAATACAATTAGTCTTTAGTGTATAAAGCAAGGAAAAACTCAAAGATTTTGCAATTTCGGTCCAGTTTTCTAGTTACACAAACTACATAAATAACTTTGTAATCCCATATAAAATATATAGGATTACAAAGTTATTTATGCAGTCGCAGGACCGAACTCCTTGATTTACTAGTTTTTAAGGCGCAGTTCATGAATCAATGTAGTTTTCTACAAAAATAAATGAAATCCCACCAAAAACATCCTGTAAAAACTAGCCAAGTCTCGATTGAGCTGCTTGTTTTTCTATAAAAAGTAATGAAATCTCTAAGCAAAGCCAAGCCTAGTCTAGGGTTCTTTACTGCGATTTCTTTATTATTATGGTTAGATTTTATGTGACTTGGCCGTTGACTTGGATGTCTCAAGGAGTAAATATGCATAAAGAATGTTCAACGGCAGGTCACATAAAATCTAACCATAATAATAAAGAAATCGCAGTAAAGAACCCTAGACTAGGCTTG
Organism: Coleophora flavipennella; assembly: GCA_947284805.1. Classification (NCBI taxonomy): domain Eukaryota; kingdom Metazoa; phylum Arthropoda; class Insecta; order Lepidoptera; family Coleophoridae; genus Coleophora; species Coleophora flavipennella. The sequence goes on from OX369308.1 coordinate 18,287,646, forward strand.
GCTTTGCTTATAGATTTCATTACTTTTTATAGAAAAACAAGCAGCTCAATCGAGACTTGGCTAGTTTTTACAGGATGTTTTTGGTGGGATCTTTTTTTAAACTGGTATCGAGACTTAGGAAAGCTTCCATACTAGTGAAAAAGTGCATATAGATGGGACATTATGTCGAAAAATTAAATATTTATTACGTATTTTCTGTTACTTTCTTGACTTGGCTGCAAAATATTCAATCAACCCTCATAGTCTATGTTATTCCCTTTCAACTATTTTTGTGCAAAAAATCACGTCAATCCATTAAGACGCCACCGTGCACGAGTGTGAAAGTGATAAAGTTCTAAAGATCCTTCGGTGGCTGTTTCGGGTTATGCTAATTATTGTCACTTCCTACCCTCTAAACTATCCAACAATCCAAAAAAAAGGGAGATCCCCTGTTCCGTTGAGAGATGAATGAAGGACAAGCAACAAACACATTTTTATTCCAATATTACGTATAATTTGTCATATTTTTTTTATTCATAATAGTAACTGATAATCGTTAAGGTAAGGAATTATAAATGCGTAGCATGTTAACTGAAGAAAGGAATTATAAATTCCTAGCATGATAATGAAGAAAACAGTTGATGCTGCATTATGGCAGCCGGCTGCTCAACACGCATGCATCGCAGAAACGATAAAAATTTAACAGCATTTTTATAAATATAAATCGGTGAAAGAATTTAAACGTAATCAAGTCTCAAGGTTTGGATTTATACCCCTGTATTATCTAGAGGCCTACGGTCATTGTTCGATACCAAAAATACAAATTACATATGAAAAGATCATGTCTCGCAGTTACGCAAGCAGCACCCCCTGTAGCATTAGAATTTCAGGATCAAAAGTTAAATTCATCATAATGTTGCACACTAATAAAGTCTCCGTGACAGTATATTCCTGACGTTTTTGTGTATAGCAACATCAGTATTTGAGCGCTGAAAGTGAAATTAGATAGTTTTGCCCCAATACTTATAAGTGTGCGAAGTGTATAAGAATCTGTTCAGTTAAGATGAAAAAAACAGTCACAAGATTTAAAACACAGCAGATCGATCATTTTTTCAAAATTATGAGGCGGCGAGTGATGTACATTAAGATTGATTTCGGTTTTGACGTAGATTTGTACAAAAGCGGACATTAATGCACTGCAGCTCTAAAATTCACACAAACCAAATGCACACTAAAATCGCTAAAAAAATTACAACGTGTCATTCTATTTCACGAAGAAATTTGTTGCCTTTGTCACTATTCTATAACTGAATTACGTTTAAACTAGTCTTCACAACTTCACAAGATTTTCTCACCCCTCCGTTTCACGTGTGCTTGACGGTCGATTGGTTCTTACTCGAATTTTCTTTTGCAGGTGTTGTCTTTGATCAAAACACGGAAGAGATACAGAACGCGTTCAAGTTCGCTATGGTACAGCATTCAACGCAGAACCGGAGCCGGCTGGATTTCCAACTGTACGTGGATATCATTAACACGGCGGATGCGTTTAAGCTGTCGAGGCTAAGTGAGTATTTGATAATTGGAAACGCTAAACACGTTAACCAAGTACATTTTTTTTTCTTTAATTTCTAAAAAAAAGTTTCAATAAAATCGGCGATCAATTTCAAGAATAAATAATAAGTGAAAATAATAGAAAAAAATATGGCTGGGGTTATTAAAATGATATATAACCATAATCCAAACTGTACTCAAATCCATTCAGTAGTTTACGCGCTAGAGCACTGGACGTACGTACACCCACAAACACACACAGCAACGACACATTTTTTTAAGTTTTTAGCTTTTTATACTCTTATTAGTGTAAGACAATCGATCCCTATCAAAATCAAAACTTCGGTTTTTTTTTCATAATAATACTCGATAAAACTCGCTACCACTCATTCCTCAGTCTCTAGAAGTAAAAATAATATTTTGACAAGTTTATCATAATCCTGATTACCTTCAAGACGAGAATGAATAGGCACTATTTGAGTTTGCGTGTTACATCCTCGGCTGCATCGGCACTTACCATTAGGTGAGGTGCAGCCAAACGCACTAAAATTTTTAATATAAAAATAAAAAATGCTGAGTTTTATCAGTCGGTTCATAATTCACGGTGGATACGCATTTTTAGTCAGTCTTATTATGTTCATAATGCACGTTGGACATGCGTTTTTTTAGTATTGTTACTTTTCACCTTCATTATCACAACGATTTGAGCCAGCTGCTCTTTTGGTACTTGTAATAATCCCCACTCTTTGCTATTGGGTAATTCAAGTGACCCTTTTAACAATATTAGATCGAATAGGACAATGGCCGAACGCTCCTGGCATACTTAGACGGCAATCAATATTGGTCCTGTCGTAGTGTCCCGATGGGTACACTTGAGTTCGCTTAGCTATATTAGTTTGAATGATTTCATCAACTTACATGCTTTTGTCTGCAAATACAATTTACAATTATACAGGAAACAAGACAGTTCAATGAAATTACCATCTAAACCATCGGCTTATCAACTTGCCAGTGATTATTCCATTCCACCAAAAAAAAATGGAAAAAAAAATCTACGGGAAAATATAAAAAGTGCATGGGAAAAATATGATCAAATAATATAGGAAAATATGAACAGAATTTATGGGAAAAGTAATATGAACAAATTCTATGCGAAAAGCAATATGAACAAAATTTATGGAAAAATTTAAACAAAATCTATGAGCAAAATATGGACAAAATCTATGAGAAAAATATGGACCAAATCTATGGGCAAAGTATGGAAAAAATCTATGAGCAAAATATAGAAAATCTATGGGAAAAATATGAACAAAATCTATGGGAAAAATATGAAAAAAATCTATGGGGAAACTTTGATTAAAGTCTATGGGAAAAATATGAACAAAATCTGTGGGAAAAATATGAACAAAATCTATGGGGAAAATATGAACAAAATCTATGGGGAAAATATGAACAAAATCTACGGGAAAAATATGAACAAAATCTTTGGGAAAAATATGAACAAAATCATTGGGAAAAATATGAACAAAATCTTTGGGAAAAATATGAACAAAATCTTTGGGAAAAATATTATGAACAAAATCTATGGGAAAATATGAACAAAATCTATGGGAAAATATGACCAAAATCTATTGGAAAAATATGAACAAAATCTATGGGAAAAATATGAACAAAATCTATGGGAAAAATATGAACAAAATCTTTAACAAAAGAGCATAGAAAATAGACTCACAGGGATTTAGGCCAGTAAAGATTTCCTAACGATGATATTGCCCAAAAAAGAGGGGTAATATTTTAATGTAGTAAGGTTTTTAATTTTTAATTTAATATTGCCATAAATAGAGGGGATACATTTTAATGCAGTTGTGTTTTTAGTTTTTAATTTAACTGGGTAGTTAACTATTATAAACTCATTTGTTACGATGACTCTTTCTTTCTCGGTAACCTTATGATGGTCAAAATGACAAAGAAATACGCACAGAAATGTTAGTAAACAAGCTGACGAAAGCATATATTTATTGAATAGTAGAAATAAGTACCGAACACTAAAATATGACAACGAAGAGTTTTAATATTATTATCATAAAGTTCGTGACATATCGAGGGAGATTAACGAGATAATATCGCAGAGGCTTCCAGCTTCATTGTCTTCGGCTAGTCTCGTGTAAAATAAGCTTCTCACGTAAGCGAGTGACTTAGCAGAATACTCGACCGAGTTGATAATAATATGAACCTGACGTTCATTCCGGAAAGTTATACCTAGCGTTGGTAGCTTACCTAACATTGTCTTTAACACTTCTTTGCCCTCCTTGCAATGACGTGTAGTCTTTGTTGGTTTTTTTATTCGATATTGGTAAACCCCTTAGTATCACCTTACCTTATGGTAAGTGACGATGATGCCGAAGAGGGAAGTTGGCTTACCAAGATTATCCGCTACTACATTATAGAAGCAAAGCATAGGTATATGCCGACGTCAAAGTGCTAAACCGCCAGTTAGACCGACAGTTGTCTTTTGGACTATCCATTAACCTACAAGATTAGTGCGAGTTGGACTTGCACACGAAGGATTCCGTACGTTAACGAAAATATCACGTTTATTGTATAGTTATTAGTTTTTTGTATGATTTTTCGGTTTTTGTATGTTTTTTCGTTTTTAATTTAATTTTTATTATTTGTAATGTGTCAGTTTTAGTAATAATAAAATCCTAGTTCGGAACTGGTGATGGAATATATTCGGTTGAAAGCGAAACTAAATCGCAAAAAAAAAAAGTTTTAAGGTTTTTTTTAATTTTACTCGTGCTGTGAGACCTTGCTTCTTGCCAAATTTTATGATTCTTGCTCAACGGGAAGTACCCTATAGGTTTTAGTTTTGAGAGGAACCATGAAGCCTATAGGTTTTGGTTTTGTTTGAGCATCAAAATATGTGACATAAATACCATTGAAGTTGCACCTTTAAGAGTCTAAACAAACAACTATAAGGGTTCTTTTTTTCCATTTTAGGTACGGAACCCTAAATTAACTTCCTATAGGTACAAAGTTGTCCAATCAGCTGATTAATATGTATGAGGCGTCCAAAAGAGCAGCGAAATCGAGCGCCTTTGCCTAAACCTAAACCTGTTCTTTTGCGTCCGTCAGGAGATATCATCAATTTCTGGTGACACGTTGTAAGACAATACAATTTGTTGATTGGGTTAGGTTTTTGCCCCCACATCCTCGTTATGGGATCCAGAGCCGTCCTGAAAGCAATCACGTGTTTAAACAAAATTGGTTCTGTAATGCGAACACGCGCTTTTAGCTACGCGCTTTGAAAATAATTGAATTTATGAAAATAGGCTTGTGGCCTTATCTTTTTACAGAACTACGCAAAAAAGACGGGTGTATTTTCCAGGTGTATATAAGTACTATGTATATAATATGTATGTCTGCTTCTTTGGCTTCAAAAGCTTGATGCGTGGTGTCGTTAGATTTGTCTTGATCTCCCAAATGATATGGGACAATTTTTGATCCAACGTATGTCTGCTTCTTTGGCTATGCCTGTAGCCTCAACAGCTTGATGCTAGGTGTCTTTAGATTTGTCTTGATCCCCCAAATGGTATAGGGCAATTTTTAATTTTACTACCCTAAAAGAGGGATGATTTTTTTATGCAATCGAATTATTAATTTTAAATAAATTGTTAACTATATTAATTGATTTCATTACTTCAGTTCATTCACCTGACGCAGGCATTATTTGTAGTTCCGAATTAAATCTCTTCTCTTATCGTGTGGCACAATAAACCTTGATATCCAAGGGATAGACGGTGGTTGCTTGGTGTTGCACTTAGCATCACCCGCGGTCACGTGTAGGGAATTCACATTTTGATGGGCCCTACGTGTAGTTAAGTATCTGAAAAACTAAAATTTTACAGTAGAGCGATTAAAAAGTTATTATAAGTTTGTCGCATCATACGTATGTGGTGACCACATTTCCTGGTCCCACGGAACCCTAAAAAGTTTTATTTTTTGTTGAGACACAACTTACAACAGTTCTTGGATTTTTAAGCCATAAACACGGACATTTTATATTTTTGTGTAACTAAAGTTTTATTGAGGTACATCCCGGTTTTAAGTTGTGCGAAAAACACGCCGACATTTATTAGTTTCTTCCTAGCTAAATTTTATAGTTTTATTATGTATTGTATCCCTGTTTGTTATTGCTATACCGTACCTCTGTTTTCCCACGAATGTTTGTTAGTATTTCTTTTGTATCTTAGTACCGTTAGGAGAAACCCCCGATCTCCGGTAACTAGTCGTTATTCAATGTTACGACACACACCAAAGGGAGTCAACTCTCAGCCACGATAAAGATCGGACGTTCTCCTACGGACTAACTTAGCATACCGAATTTCTGTACCTACTTGTATTTCCCGTGTTATATTTTGTGTTTTCTGATATTATACAGTTATCAGTTTCACCTGAAGTTCTGAACTTTCATTTTTATACGCGACGTGAGTCATTACACCCGACCTTAGTGAGAAGCGCGACAATTGGTGACCCCGACGTGATTTAATATCTTTCATCGCGCTCAAGTGTGTAGTATAAACTTTGTAACGTCGCGAGTGTAGTAACACGCAAGTAAGACAGTGACTTTTTTTTAAAACTTTTAGTATCGGTATATTCGTGTAAAACCTTTTTTTTTGTTGTGATAACTATTGATAATTTTTAAACTTTTCTCTCCGTATATTTTTTTGTGTGTGTGTGTGTGTGTGACTCAACTGAGTAAGTAAACTTTTACACAATGCCGAACTCCGTGGAAAACGCAAGTGGTCTGGCCCGGCACACGTGGCCGCGTATGGCTGAATTCAATAGGGCAGATCCGGCCACCTGGCTGATATGCGCGGAGAGTTTTCTGCGAATGTCACAAATAAATGACCCTACGGAGAAGTGTTTGTACATAGTCAGCAAAATGGACTCAGTGGCACTTAAAGAAATAAGTGATTTGATCGCCGATTTATCAATAGTATCAGAACAGCGGTACGAAGAACTAAAAAGGGAAATAATTAAGAGGTTTGGTGAGTCCCAGACCATTAGGACTCAGCGATTATTAGAAGGAGAGGAGATTGGTGACCGCACTCCATCGCAATTCCTGCGACACTTAAGGTCGTTAGCAGGCAGTGACATGTCGGACGAGGTGATAAGGGTTATATGGACCAAGGGCCTACCTACCGACATGCAGGCCGCGGTAGTAGCGAAGCGGGACACGCCACTAAACACCCTTGCCGACATCGCAGACCTGGTGGCTGAAAACACTAGGCTCCGGTGCACAAGGACGACGCCCGCTCTTGCAGCTGTTACCCCCGCCGACCCCGCGCGCCAGCGTATTGCGAAATTAGAAGGCGAGTTGGCTGAAGTGAAGGAATTGCTGCGAGACATAGCCGACCGCGTACGAGCTCCGGACGCACCGAGAAACACCGGGCCGAGGCAGCGATCTCTCTCGCGAGGTCACGCGAGGAGGCGCTCTACATCGCGGACGCGACCCGCGGACTGGCAGTGCTGGTACCATTGGAAGTTTGGACCGAAGGCCAGTACCTGCGTGCAGCCGTGCGCGTATCAAACGCGACAGATGCCGGGAAATGCCGCCGGGAGTCATTAGCCGCGGACGAGATGAACTCCCAGCCCACAGCATCGCGCCGCATTTTCGTGACTGATATCCAGACCAAGGTGAGGTTTTTAATTGATACGGGCGCAGATTTATGTGTGTACCCTAAGTCACTAATCCATACGGCTCGCACTACGTCTGCCTATGAATTAGTGGCAGCTAACGGGACGCCTGTACGCACCTACGGCACAATCGCGCTTACCTTGAATTTAGGTTTGAGACGCGATTTTTCTTGGATATTCGTGGTAGCGGACGTATCGAAGCCCATAATAGGAATGGATTTTTTAGCGCATTTTAATTTGATGGTGGATGCGCGAAATAAAGTTTTGATTGATGCAACGACCAACCTTACCTCTAGCGGACAGACTACGTGGTGTGACCAGCCCACGGTTAAAACCGTGTCCGGTACATCACCGTACCACGACCTCCTGGCGAAGTATATTGACATCACGCGCCCCGACGGAGTATTACGTGAGGTTAAACACAATACCCAGCATCACATTTTGACTACGCCCGGACCACCTGTTGCCCATAAACCGCGACGTCTCGCCCCAGATAAACTCATCGCAGCCAAGCGTGAGTTTGACACGATGGTAAAGTTGGGAATCGCGCGGCCGTCGGATAGCCCCTGGGCGGCGCCGCTAGTGATGGTCGAGAAGCCCGCCAGCAGCCGTGAACCGGTAGTGAGGCACCGGCCGTGCGGAGATTACCGCGGCTTGAATAACCGAACGATTCCTGATAAGTATCCCGTAAGGAATATCCAGGATTTTTCACAATGCCTAAAAGGGAAGAAAGTGTTTTCTAAGGTTGACCTTATAAGTGCTTTTAACCAAATACCTACTGCCCCTGAAGACATTCCAAAGACTGCAATAGTGACGCCATTCGGGCTATTTGAATTTAAATATATGACTTTTGGCTTGCGCAATGCAGCACAAACATTCCAACGATTTATGGATCAAGTGTTAAGTGAATTAGACTTTGTATACTGTTTTATTGACGATGTGTTAATTGCGTCCAGTGATGAAAATGAACACTTAAAACACTTAGAAATAGTTTTTAATAGGTTAAGACAATATGGCGTGGTCATAAACCCCGCGAAGTGCATATTCGGCCAATCCGAAATCGAATTTCTCGGTTATTTAGTGTCAGCCGAAAGAACGAAACCTCTGCCCGACCGTATCGAAGCGTTGCGTCAATACCCGTTGCCTGAAACAGCTAAAGGCTTAAGACGTTTTCTAGGCATGTTAAATTTCTATAGGAGATTCATACCTAAAGCCGCTGCCAGCCAGGCTAGTCTTAATGAGCTTCTCGGCGCGAAGAAAGGAAAAACGCTAATTGTTTGGTCAGACACAACAAAGAGGGACTTTCAATTATGTAAAGATAGTTTAACAAAAGCGACACTGTTGATTCACCCAGGTGTAAATTCGGAGATAGCACTGTTTTGCGATGCCTCTGATAACACAATAGGAGCAGCCTTACAACAATGGGACAATGGCGATTGGCAACCGTTAGGCTTCTTTTCAAAAAAATTAACACAAGCCGAACAAAAATACTCCACTTATGATCGCGAACTGTTAGCTATTTATGCCGCCATAAAATATTTCAGGCATTACTTAGAGGCGCGGCAGTTTACTATTTTTACAGATCATAAGCCTATCACGTATGCTTTCAGTAAGAAAGAGCAACAATGTTCCCCTAGGCAATTTAGATATCTAGATTTTATAGGACAGTTTAGTACTGATATACGATTTGTCAAAGGCGAGCAAAATATCCCAGCCGACACGTTATCACGCGTTGAATCAGTAGCGAAAGGCATCGACTGGGACGAACTTGCCGCCGCTCAAAAAACCGACACAGAATTAAATGCCATGATTAAAAATAATAACACCTCGCTGCAATTAAAACTGGCGTACATGCCAGGTAGCAGCCAGCCAATATATTGCGACCTATCTACGCGAATCGCTAGACCGTACTTGACCGAGACATTTAGAAAAGCTTCATTCGATATTTTGCACCGCAACTCCCATCCGGGTGCGCGAGCCACAAGCAGGCTAGTCTCGGAACGTTTTGTCTGGCCGTCAATGAATAAGGACTGCAAAAGTTGGGTTAAGGCGTGTTTAGAATGCCAACAGTCGAAGACGAATAGGCACGTAGTAACAGCGCCTGGTAATTTCGCACCCGTATCAACTAGGTTCCAACACGTGCACTTGGATATAATAATAATGCCAGTTAGCGAGGGATGTAGATACTGTTTAACGTGCGTAGACAGGTTTTCACGGTGGCCGGAAGCCATCCCTATACAAAATCAAGAGGCAGAAACCGTCGCGCGTGCGTTTCATGATAATTGGATTGCTCGTTTCGGAGTACCGAGCAACGTCACGACAGACCGAGGTCGTCAGTTTGAGTCGCACCTATTCACAGAGCTCAACGCCCTGCTAGGTACGACCCATTTTAAGACAACCGCTTATCATCCGGCAGCAAATGGAATGGTCGAGAGATTTCATAGACAATTAAAAGCTGCCATTATGTGTCATGGGTCAGAAAGTACCAGCTGGACACGTATTTTGCCAACCGTGTTGCTAGGAATTAGGTCAGCGTGGAAGGATGATATAAAAGCAACTTCCGCTGAGTTGATATACGGCCAGAGTTTGCGCCTCCCAGGTCAATTCCTAGAAGTAGACACGGAATCTCAGCCGCTGCATAGCGAATTTGCCAATGAGCTTCGGAATCATTTTGATAAGCTCAGGCCAGTCCCCGGGACGCGCCATGGCAGTAAAAATACATTTATATATAAAGAGTTAGCAACGGCAAGTCATGTCTTCGTCAGAGATGACACCGTTAAAAGACCTCTTCAAAGACCGTTCATTGGGCCATTTGAGGTTATTGACAGGAAGGACAAAACCTTTGTCATAAACATACGCGACCGCGAAACAACCATTTCGATCGATCGACTTAAGCCAGCTTATATACTAGGCGAATCCGCTCACCAAACGCGAGAATGCGCAGATGATTTTGAGGACATCGTAGTCCGCTATAACAGCCGTACTGACGATATTCCTAGCCCTAATTTGAGCGACGCCGGCAACACATCTCAGGCTGTTTGCACAACACCGAGCCCCATCGGCGGTACACGCGTTGGAATTTTAAGACCGCAACATGCGCCGAGGCGCTCTGGGAGATCGGTACGTTTTCCAGCGTTCTATCAGGCTGGATTTTCGTAGAATAAGATTGTTTATATAATTAGTATGTAATAAATAATAATATGTAATTATTCACAAGGCGTATGACTGTATGTGTAAAGTATTTTCTTGTGTAAATTGTGTCATTTCCTGTGGTAAATTATGTTTTTATTTGTTCATCTTGTTTTCTGTGCGTTTAAAATGTATGTAATCATGTTAATATTTTCCTATGTGCAATATGTCTGTATATTTTTTTTTAAGCATTACTAAGTTATATCGTTGTGTGTATCTTTTATTGTTTCGCAACTGATATTTTTATTGTGTACTAATGCTGTTTGTAAATGTTCTTGTATTGTTGTTTATCACTGTGTAATTAATGTTATTCCGTGTTTCTTAATTTGGTTCAGTATGTGTATTATTTCTGTGTCTTTGTTTGTGTTATTATTGTTTCGTGATTTAGACCATTCTGTGTGTTATTGTCTTTATTGTCTTGTATTTTTTGTTTGGTCTAAACCACTGGCAGGGGAGTACCTGTGGTGACCACATTTCCTGGTCCCACGGAACCCTAAAAAGTTTTATTTTTTGTTGAGACACAACTTACAACAGTTCTTGGATTTTTAAGCCATAAACACGGACATTTTATATTTTTGTGTAACTAAAGTTTTATTGAGGTACATCCCGGTTTTAAGTTGTGCGAAAAACACGCCGACATTTATTAGTTTCTTCCTAGCTAAATTTTATAGTTTTATTATGTATTGTATCCCTGTTTGTTATTGCTATACCGTACCTCTGTTTTCCCACGAATGTTTGTTAGTATTTCTTTTGTATCTTAGTACCGTTAGGAGAAACCCCCGATCTCCGGTAACTAGTCGTTATTCAATGTTACGACACACACCAAAGGGAGTCAACTCTCAGCCACGATAAAGATCGGACGTTCTCCTACGGACTAACTTAGCATACCGAATTTCTGTACCTACTTGTATTTCCCGTGTTATATTTTGTGTTTTCTGATATTATACAGTTATCAGTTTCACCTGAAGTTCTGAACTTTCATTTTTATACGCGACGTGAGTCATTACACCCGACCTTAGTGAGAAGCGCGACACGTATCTCTGAAAGTAATAAACCTATTGAAAATTGGAACATGGATGCACAATTATCATTAATTCTAGTTATTATTATTATTATGATTACCCTGTTTATAAATATTGTAGATACGTTAAAAAATTAACAACGACTTTCGTGGAAGTGACAGTTACAAAATTATTCCTCGGTATATTAAGAAAGGTATTTCGAGGAAGTGCTAGTTAAAGACTTATACAAAAACAGCCATTTAAAGGTCGTACAGACAGTTGGACGGCGTAGGTTAAGTATAGTTATAGTCCAGGGGGGGTTTCCGCAACCAGGCGACCGATGTGCTCATTTTGCGTGGCTGGCTGATATTACTACCAGTCCAGCTCCTGGCTGGCTGGCATCACTTACATATAAAATCTAAATTCGAAATCACATTGGTACGTGGCAGGATTCGTACCACGACATCCCCGCAGTACCCGCACGCGTGTGCAGGTTTTCTCACGATGTTTTCATTCACCGTTAGACTGTCGAATAAATGTACATATAAAATCTAAATTCGAAATCACATTGGTACGTGGCAGGATTCGTACCACGACATCCCGGATAGGAGACGGCGGCCCTAGCCTTTACGCCACCGATGCTCTTTACTTTACCTGCCACAATATCTCTAACTATCCATCGTAGACACTTCGTGTTTGAAAACAAATAAATTAGGTACCCAAGCACCCAAGTTCAAATATTTGGGTGCTTATATTTCTGCAACCGTTTATCATAGACATATCGTTATTTTAATTATTTCAACCTTTAACAATAAATGCAACTCACTGACATACTCGTTTCACGTCAAACCTTTAGCATAGCCCCACCCTATTTTTTAGACAATTAGTGTAAGACAATCAATCTTTACCAAAATTTCAACTTTGTTTTTTTTTCTTCACATTTACCATACTAATAGTATTAGTTCCGTACAACATTTGACTATACAGATAGTATTAGTTCTGTACAACATTTGACCATACAAATAGTGTTAGTTCCGTACAACATTTGACTATACAGATAGTATTAGTTCCGTACATTTGACCATACAAATAGTATTAGTTCCGTACAACATTTGACTATACAGATAGTATTAGTTCCGTACAACATTTGACCATACAAATAGTATTAGTTTCGTACAACATTTGACCATACAAATAGTATTAGTTCCGTACAACATTTGACTATACAGATAGTATTAGTTCCGTACAACATTTGACCATACAAATAGTATTAGTTCCGTACAACATTTGACCATACAAATAGTATTAGTTCCGTACAACATTTGACTATACAGATAGTATTAGTTCCGTACAACATTTGACCATACAAATAGTATTAGTTCCGTACAACATTTGACCATACAAATAGTATTAGTTCCGTACAACATTTGACTATACAGATAGTATTAGTTCCGTACAACATTTGACTATACAGATAGTATTAGTTCTGTACAACATTTGACCATACAAATAGTATTAGTTCCGTACAACATTTGACAATACGATGATACGATACGATTTTTTCACACTCTCAGGGTTATGGTTGACACTCTTCAACATAAGAATCGTTTATTCTATATAAACTAAAAAAAAAGCGAGAGTAAATTTTTGATGTATGACATGTTGCCTCTTGCTTTCCTGGAATCAGTGGGAGTGAACCTATGCGTAGCTCATAAACCCCTTCTTTCAAACTATACATAATTTATTATTCTGGTTAGCGTTTCCACAGGCTGAGGCTGACATTTTGAATTTTTATATACATTTTTTTACATTTATTCCTTATTTCTAAATATAAATATCGTCCAATATAATATTTTTTACATGCTTTTATTTACTTTCACCTATCCCGGTGTCTGTAATGAAATCTTGCAAATTAAATTTTGACCCACTTCCCGGTTTCCGATTAAGCTGAAATTTTGCATGCTTATGTATATTGCGTGACAATGTGATATTATGATGACACGGATCTGATCTGATGCTGGAGCTGGAAGGTACAAGCTATTTAGTTTTACCTGTCCCGATGTCTATAGTGAAATCTTGCTACTTAAATTTGACCTACTTCCCGGTTTCCGATTGAGCTGAATTTTGCATGCGTAGCTCATGTTGCTCATGCGTTTCGTTTTCGCGTGACAATGCAGTATAATGATGACATAGATTTGATCTGATGCTGGAGCTGAAAGGTGGCCGTAGTAACTTCCAATAAAACGATACAACCCCATCGAGTTTGGGTTTCTTTGATTCGTATTTACTCGATTGGCTCGTTTTTTTTTTCGTAAAAAGTTTGTAAGTTTTATGAAAATTGTTTTTTAGAGATTGGTCTATTTTATTGATTGGTCGTGTGAGTCGAGATTTATACTAAAAATAAAGGAGCAAGTGCACCGGTTTTGTTAATTTTTTGCAGTGCTAATTTTTATAGACATTTTCTTGGTTATTTTATAAATATAAATGTTGTCTAATTTTAATCTTATTTTGAAATCGATTGGTCTTAATAGGTTTTATACACATATGAAAGAATAACCGCGCTACCCCGCGTGAGTCGGAAGTTATTATAAAAAGAAAGTAGGAAGTGCGTCGGTTTCGGTCATTGTATGCAGTCCCCTCCCCCGTAGCCCCACCCGGCTCCTACGCAAATTTCTAGATCAAAACAGCGAAATAAATATATTATATAAACTAGAATTCCTCTAGTTTCGAAATAAAATCTTAAGGACAGCTATCTCCTTTAAAAGTATTTGTTTTTAAATCTTTGATGTTTTTGTTGTTGGAGATTGTAAGTAGTTTTTCTGTCGAGTATTGAAGTATGTCTGATTTGGTAAAATGTTCTGTATAGATTCTGCGGAACGATATATTGATAAAGGGTTAGTCAATTCGTTCTGTCGTCTTTCCAGCTTTAAAAGTTCACTAAAAGGTCTGTTGTAAATATAGATTTATTATGTTGTAAGTTCTGTGGATAAGTCGATTATATTAAGTCTCATTCGACAATGGAGTAAGTACTATATTAGTTTATCCTTTCGGTCAGGATAGGATAGTAGGCAAGATTCAATAATTTTTAGACATTTAGGTCTTCTACGTCTGTAAAAAAGTCGTTGGGACTAAGCTGTAAGATAGTGGGTGCTTCTACTGCCTTTGATAATCCTTTATGTAATACGTCTGCAGTCTGAGCTTGAGTTATTTCGAGTCCACGAATTTTCAGTTCGATAATTAATTCGGGTTTGTTAGAATCGTTCGGGTTCATGGTTAATTAAAGGGAAACGAGTATTAGTTAAATGTAGGAAAATGTTATCAAGGCTAAGTCGATTGAATGAGTACCTAAGTAAAAATAGTTTTATTTATAAAAGTAAAACATTAAAGTTATGGAGTTTTCGGAACCCTTAATAATAATATGCCAAAGGAGTTTCCCTTTTGAATTTATGGAGAGAGAAGAAAATAATATAAACTCGCCGTATTTAAAATGGTTCTTTAGAGAAGTTACGTTGTGGTCATTTCTATTATGGATCAATCCATGACTATTTCAATTTGAAAAAAGTAAAAAAAATATTTATAAGTTAGGTAATCAAAAAATCAATTTATACCCTTTCTAACATAAATAATAATAAATTAATATATCCAGTAAATATGAAGTATTAAAATGAGAAGAAATATGAAGGCGGTAGTGAAAAAATTATCTGTGACAAAAACAAATATGGGGAAGTGAATTTACAAAATGGTAAAGTACCGACGTATAGCCGCCTTTATAGAGGTTTTGTGTGTACACCTATAAAGGCGGCTAGACACAAAGACACAATCCACTGGGTCGAAGTGTCGCTGGAACTACAGCCCCCACTCACACAGGTCTAGTAGGTATTAGACGCTGGTTCGCAGGTAGGCTGGAACCTCTATAGGCAGTGACATCTCTACGTGGCGGCAGACTACGTCCTGCGCAGATTCAAGGATATCGTTCCTTTCGTGTTGTGGCCGCGGGTCAAGCGGATGCTTCGTGGTGTTGGTGTTTCATGGGTTTATACTTCTTGTTGTTCGGTGCAGGGTATGAAAACTGTTCGGGCGCCAGTGCCACCCTCCAGTTGCATCAATGCGCGCACAAAAAGGATTAACAAAGTAAAAATGATTATGGAGGGAGGGCAGGGTTCTTTTAAATAAATAGATAAAACCGCCAAGAGTGAAAATACATTTTAAAATGTGCAAAATATGGAAAATAGACAGTATCTTATTGACAAGATGGGAATAGAATGACAATTTCAAACAAAACAAATAAAAAGTAAAAATATATAAATTATGATATTAAAGCAGGTTGAAAAAAACCAAAAATATTTACTTCGTCATAAACTAAACAATGTTGCCACTACACTGGGTAGTTGTATAAAATTGGTATAAGATAACTCACAAACCCAGACTAAGTATTTTTTATATAAGCAAGCTGTAACAAAATTGGTATAGGAGCTCCTACTCATGCTCAATGTGTGAAACGCGCTTATGAAGTTTTCTTAGCAGTTGTGACAGTTACCTTAGTATGTACGTTAGAGACCCAGGTTCAAATCCCAACTAAATTACAAAATGTTTTGTACAAATTTATTTAATTGAACAAAAGGTTTTAGGGTTCCGGGGTAGGTATAGAACCCTAAGTATTCGACTCATCACTTGTCTATTATGATATGACTACACAGAACCATATTTTTTCGCAGGGTGGTCATGCATTGTACTACCTCTACCAGCTTTAACAACTTTTGTTTTGTATAATCTACAATGTCTACATTAGCAATTCACCTTATTTCAATTTCAAATAATATTTACTCTATTAGATATTTCTTTAAATCGTTGTTTATTTTGTCTGTTTTGGTATCAACATTTGAATTTTGAATAAAACATTGAACGCTTTCGAGTTTAACATAATATTTTTAGTCACTGTAGATTTTTTTAAGATACATTTTGTAATTGTATCTGACGTAAAAGTCATTTTAAAGCATTTCTGGTATCGAGCTCTTTCGGTGGCGGATTTTTCCACGAGCCCTCATTTAAAAATTGTGAGTCGAAGATAAAAGGAGAGGCCGCGCGGACGCCAAGCCGCGCCACGCCACGCCGCGCTCTGATCAAAACACGTCTGAGACTAATGACGACAACGCGAATTTTTATGGCAGTTTCCTCCCTTCAGGGACTACTATTTGTTCACAGATACCCGTTGAATTTTCGCTGTTAAAGCGGCTATAAAAAGTTAAAATATCCGAACTGAGTGCCTACAGAAGCTTTTTTATATTAAGCTTTTGTCTCCAAAAAGGGAATTTTTGATAACTCAGCACTATTATTCTTCGCTAGCCCTACAATTTATTGTACATACCTTATAAGCTGCTTATGTCGGCACTCATGTTTGCTTGTGGCGCATAAAAATACAAGGTAGGTAGATTACCTGCCTCGCTGATGCGGCAGAGAATCACATTATTTTATTTTAACTTTATCGCAAACTCCGTGTACCTAAATTATTAAGTACTAGCTTTTTCCCGCGGCTTCGCCCGCGTGGACATCGTTTTTATAACTGTATTTAAGGGTGATTATTAAATTATGTCGTTTCCCACCTACTCAACCATCTCTGTGCAAAAAATTACAATAATCAAGTATTTTTTTAGTTTCCTCAGGAACTGCATATGTCCTTCCCCGTGACACAGGCTACCTGCATGCCTAACTTCATAAAGATTGGTCGAGGCGTTGAAGCGTGAATAGGTAACAAAGAAACATATATTCACATTTATAATATTAGTAAGGAAGTAAGGATGCATTTTCATGTATACAGGCCCACACCTCTATGTGTATAAACATGCACACTAAATACATCTATTCAAAATGAAAATCAGCATAATATTTCGTAATTTCGGTGCGGTATATTTGGCAAGTTGCCCAATTCAATTTAATCTTTGTGCTGCTCTCCACCCTGTGGTCACTTTTCCCAGCCCTGCCCCATATTTGAGCTGAAGACTAACTTTACTCATAGAATTAAATACGTATCGTGTTCATTTCGCTGAACATTCTTGTCGAGTTTTCGCTGTTAATTAATTAATAAATTTTGAACGCTTCTATACACACTGTGAGCTTACGCAATAAGCAAAATACAAACTTGTTCAACCCACACATTTGCAAATTCTACCTGCTGTAAGAGTTTTAAGTTGAAAATACATAATATTAGTACTTATCGTAAAGATACACAAAATTTGTCACATTTGTGAAGGAGGTTTCAGCTTATGAAACTGATCAACTTTTATTCTATAACTTAACTGAAATCAGACGATTGATGTGTATGAGAAACATAATTTTGTGATTTCAGCAATTATTAGTTGTCTAGTGCTATGTTAAGTAATTTTTTTTTGCTATATCTATGTTCTGGCCCTTCAAGTAAGAGTCGTCGCGTCAAAGTACCGCTAAGTTTCGAAATCAGTAGTAATTAGTTTTAAGTGCCCCTCTAAAAAAGGCGGTGCTTTGTACTATATTTTTAGTAATTTAATTATTGTAGTTATTTTTTGTTAATTTATTGTAGTTCTTTTTTTTATTATCAAAGTTCTTTTTTTTTTGATCTATCCTTATAACGGTAATCCTACTAATATTATAAATGTGAAAATTTGCATGCATGGATGTATGTATGGATGTTTGTTATTCTTTCACACAAAATCTACTGAACGTATCTAGATGAAATTTGGTAGGTAGACAGATTAGGGCCTGGATTAATATACTGGATTATTATGTATGCATTAAAACCTCTTTGTTTAAGATGACCTATTTCTTGGTGTAACCTATGCGCTTCATTCATATTTATTCCCCTTTCTTCACAACGATATCACCCAAAGAGAATCTAATCAGCGAACGTTATGTACTAACCTCTCGGAGGAGTACCCATCTCTTATAAAATTCTCCTTTTAAGTCTTAAAGAAGATTCTGTAAGGTTGGTTATTAAAAAAATTATTTTTTAGAAATGTCTTTGTTTCTCTGAGCTAGAAATGAAAAAAAGTAGCAAATTAAAAAGCACATGTAAAGCCTATATATGTGCTTTTTAATTTGCTACTTTTTTATTTATCATTTTAAATCATTATTTATTATTGATGTGTAACATCTTTGCTCTCGCTTTCCTGCAATTTGTGGGAGTGATTTCGTGAAATGGGACGGAAATGTGTAACATGGGACGGAAATGTGTAACATGGGATGGAAATGTGTAACATGGGACGGAAATGTGTAACAGGAAGTCACGAAAGCGCGCGCTATTCGATCTGACGAATGAACTTTTCTCTCGCTTTCCTGCAATTTGTGGGAGTGATTTCGGGAAATGGGACGGAAATGTGTAACAGTGATTTGTTACACATTATATGCGAGTACTGTAGGTCTCGCTCGTTTTTTTTTCTCTTTTAATTTAATTCTCCTTTTAATTCTTAAGTAATATTCTGTAAGTTTGTTTATTATTATTTTTATTTGCTAGAAATGTCTTTGTTTCTCCGAGCCAAAAATAAAAAAAAGGAGCAAATTAAAAAGCACACATAGGTATATACTATATATGTGCTTTTTAATTTGCTACTTTTTTTATTTCTCATTTTAATCATTATTTATTATTAATCTTTTTATTTAATTCTCCTTTTAAGTCTTAAAGAATATTTTGTAAGTTTGGTTATTATAATTTTTATATGCTAGAAATGTATTTGTTTTTCCGAGCTAGAAATTTAAAAAAAGTAGCAAATGACAAAGCACATGTGGGAAAAAAAATGTTGCGCACAGTAAACTACCTAAGAAAGTACCACTTTTCGAGCATCTATATTAAAAAATACAATAACACTACTGAAGCTGAGTTGAGAAAGGAATGAATAAAATTCGCTTCCTTTTAAACATTAGCATTATTATAAAATAGTAATAACGCTCATACTCAAAAGCAAGCGACTAATTACTAATTAGCAAACTCCGAGTCTCGCCAATCTGCCAAAGTAAGTGCGTGATAATTTGACAACTTCAAAGTATCATTTACGAGTAGTTGGGCCATGTGTCATGGAACAGATGTTACTAGTGGTAAATAAATCAGATCCCGCCTAAAGCCTTGAGTGACTTGCTCGTTAAGGCACAACAAGTATAGCAAACTTGGTTAGAGCCCGCCCTAACTTTGACTATTAGTTTTCAATTCAATGAAAGACAAGATAATGAAGAACTCACTCAATTTGCACCTATTAAATTTAGCGGCCGTGGGATACTGTAATATTATGTAGTAAAAATTGCGGTGTAACCAGAGATTTGTTACCGTAGATGGGTTATGCACTAACAAACAACGTTTGAAAATCGAACTCATTTACACACACAATATTGTAGGTAGTTCGCTTCCATTGCAACGAATGCTACTAAGAAAAGAGATGCCAATTGGCATCATTTTTTTGCTTCACTTTTAGGACGCATGTAACCTATCTACCTATCTACCTCCCCTTATATATAACATATCTCTGGGTGTAACCACAGGGAATTTTCTTTAGTATTTGATGATGGAATCCTAGGGAAATCGAGGACAATCCTCAAAATTTTATAGGCACATATTTCGTTTTTCATATATTTTCTAAAACTATTCCAAGTTTTTGCTTCTGGTCATCATCATTTTATGTTCATGAGCTGTTGATGGAAGGTACCACTCCTTAACGGTTAAGAGTTGGAGGATAATTCTTTAAATAATGTACGAAGAAATGTAGGTACATTATAGACCGATAGTTGTAGTATTTCAGGTTATTCAGGTGAGTAGATGATGGAAGGTTTGACTCCTTAACTTTATGCTGCTGAGATGTTGATGGAAGCCACAGGACTGTATCGGTTAATGAAACAAATGCATTATGATCTTTTCGACGCGTTTTACCAAATTCGCAGAGTGCCATATGTAATATAAATGTATTTACACGCAAACTAGTACTAATATATATAACCTTATTGGCAAATATTACCAATTCCTTCTGTGCTTAAAGCGTCATATCTTCTTCTGACACAGGCCTCCCTAGGTAATAATTTTCAAGCAACTGTTATTAGTTAACAATGACAAAACCTAAGAGATTTTGTATAGTTTATTTGGGACTGAACAATCGACTTTCCGGCAATCAAGCGAATGTTTGGCCGCATCTTTGTGATCTGATAACGTTGGCGGAGTTCATTCACAACTTTATCACAACCTTCCTGGCCTGATTATCACAACCTTCATGGCCTGATTAAATAATAAAACATTAAACGATAATCATAATAACTTTCGGCCTGACATAGTCTTATGTATCTCAGGTTTTTATACATCACAGGCAAGTACAGGACGCTGCCATCTTAATATGGGAGGGTATTCGTTATTGCTGGCTCTAGAAACTTTTTTGCGTAAGAGATTCGTAGAAACTGGTGAGTCCTGGTTAGGATATTAAAAGACGCAAACAAGAACTAAAAACAATGTGTGGTTACATAACGTGCCAAATGGGAGCTAACACATATAAATTACATTGAGCTAAAAAAAGCTATTGCGCTCATATACACAATCGACTAGTAAAATAAAAAGGATGGTCCCTGCAACAACCTGCCAAGCAGTTTCACCCAGTAATATTCAAACGGCTGAGCAAGTTGGCGATTTCACCAACTCGATCGCGTATAAAGCTTCTTTTCTATTGCTTGCGGTGACCCAAAACTCTGTCATCCAAGCCTTCGTGATTTTTTTGCGGTAAAGATGTTCTAATAAGAAATGAAATGGTATTAATGTAGTTGGGTCACCAGGGTCTGTAAACATGTGCGTCTAGAGGCGTAAATTAACGATTGCAATCTGCTTCTAAGGCAACATCATCAGTCTCTTTTTTTGGAGATTTTTCGTTGAGGGTGGTTTATAATGCTCACTGTTCTTACTAGCCATTCCCTACATCTTCCGAAGCTTCTAGCTTCTAGCTGCACCTGAGATTAAGCTCCATTTGATTCCTTTAGCGGCCGCAAACTACATACCTGCACCGGCGTAGAACTCTTTGAGTATACCGTTTGCGCCAACAAAAGCTGTCCCGTTGTTCGAGTGTATTTTTTCTGGTGCTTAGTGTCTGGCAATAACTCTTCTTAGCGCCTAATAGACAAGTCAACGGAAAAACTATGCACCAATTCCAGGTCCAGAGCTTTTAAGCTAAGGCAGATAAATAAAGCCACGTAATGTTTTTCATGTCACCGTGTCACAATAGTCACCGTGATTGAAGTAATCCACGCCAGTAGAGGTAACTGTCGACGATGGTGAGCCAACGTAATAGGCATCTCGACGCTATGTTTCAAACTGTACCTCATAATATCAATAGCCAAAATCTCGTTCATCACCAAATCATGGTTTGTATGACCAGCTCTTTGATGATAATTTACCAACAAAACCACAGGGTGGCGAACATCGAGTAAGATCAAAAAACGTGTGCTGGTTTCAATACTCTCTAAAGCTCTAATTCTTCGAGTTCGTCTATTCCATGGGATCGCCTTGGAATTAAGAGTGCAGTTGAAATCTTCTGGAAGCTGTCCAGCTTTATTTGCAAGATTTGCCATTCCGCATCTTTAATCAGACCGGCATTTAAAAATAATTGGATAGTAGACGTCAATAGGTGACGGGAATGACAGACTCCGCCATTCAATTTCGAATTTAGAGTTAAAACAAAACTGATGCGCAATATTACCGCCGCTAGATATACCCGTGCTGTAACACGCAAAAAACGCAACCAGTTTCTGAACTGATCAAAATTTATCGTAACTGAAGTAGATTAAGGTAAGCTAACAGACGTCAGTACCAATAATTTGTTCAGAGGACATTTTAGCTCTTTGCGAACTGGTTCTGCATTAGTAAGTTTCATAGGTCAGTCCTCCGGAGAAGAATCCTGAAAAAAATACTCCATACAAAATGGTCAATCGACTGATAGGTTTTTCTTTAAATAGTTAACTTTTTGAGAATGGACTACATATCTCTTGGGTATGATGAGTCCTTGGGTATGTAAAGCCCAAACTAACGGTTTCTACACCAATTGAATCGATTATTTGAGAAACCACAAAATAACATTAGTTTTTTTACTATAGTATTACTAGAATATTACTACAATAATACAAAATATCAATATCCAAATCTCAAGTCATCCAATAAAAAATTAGATAAAGTCGCTGGACATGGTTTTCTCAAATACATTAAATAATAAGGAACTTAATTTACAAGTGATTCTTATATACTTCACATTCCTTGTCAGTAACAGGCCATTTAAATATTTTGTTGTAATTTTTTTTACCTTTATTGTTTGTGGCACACATTCTTTTAGTTTTTTAACATTAATCATTTTTTCTTATCATGTTCACTTTTTTACATTTGCTTGTTCCGAAGGAAATTCTTAAGGTGCCTTTAATGTGTTTCTTAGGGAAAATGTGTCACAGTTAAGACCTCCAACTGCAATCAATAAGGCTGCAATAGTTCAAGCATAATCTTTACTGGGATGAAAGAAGTTATATTGGCTAATATTGAAAGATATTTTAATACTTTTCCACTTTCTCGAGAGCATTACACGAAAGCATTTTATTACACCTGACAGCAACAAGCAACTACAATTAGATGAGTGTTACCAGCTGATGACTACATCAGCTACTAAGAAAAATCCTACAAATCCGTACTTTGTGTGGTTTTTAATTACATGTAGAATTCGATCGGCTTTTATTGTTATGGATGAACCTGGACTTATGTGATTTCTCTCTAACTTGTTATACCTCTCCAGAAAGGTTTGCCATACTTAAGTTTGGTTTTTAAATAGACGATTCAGTTTTGATACATTTTGTATGATTGGTGTGTTATAAATCTACAATGAAACCAAACCACACCGCTTTATAGGCAATTTAAATTTAGGCCCAAGGTTTAACTCTCTAAGAAGAATAGATAAGCTTTATAGATTTGTGGGCTACCTAGAATTCGATAATAGTGTTATGAAATTTTTTCCAACAATCAAAATCCTCTACTCAAATGCTACGACTAGGTTGTGGCGTTAATCTATTATTTTTTTAAAAAACGTGAAGTTATCTTAGAAAATCTCATTGGAAATTCAACTAATAGTGCGGGAAGGCATATAGGGTGCAATGCATAGTTATTGAAAAGGTGCCTTTGCGGGTTCACGCGTTTAGGGGCAGTTATTTGGTGGCCAAGAATGTGGCAGGCTTGCCATTTGGTGGGTAGCTATACAAAGCCTCCGGCCGAACGATTTCGTGTCGCAATTTGCTGCCTTTCTGCTTGGCTGCCTTTCTGCCGACGATCAAACAAATGAATACGGCAAACTATTCGCGACCACAAATTTAATACTGGTTGTGTTTTAGGCTAAAAATACTGCTTTTATTGTCGTTAGCGATATAAATATGCCTTAAGGCATTAGTATAATTACTTCCCATTAAATGGATTTCAGCTTTTTAATCTTTCTTGGATTCCATACCAGGTGACGAGACACTACTAAGCTTACAAGCTTACACTATTCGTCTATGTTGATAAATTTATTTGATTGAACCAGTTAGTTGATAAAGAAGTGTTCGAAGAAGTTAAAAAATATGTAAAATAGTATTTCACAACCGCTCTACTATCTAATTTGTCTTCTTATGACTTGGAGATTTCCCTTTAAAATAATCCGAATTGTTGGTAAAATAAAAAACCCCTAAATTCCTAAATAAAAAGCCCCCATACTGCTAGCAATGAATGATAATACTTTGAATCACTTTTCAACTTTTCTATTAATTTTCTTTATAAAATGCTCTGAAGACTGGCTAATTATTTCTGCGATAACAATCTATAGCGAACGATTTGGTGATGCTGTATAGCCTCTTAAGAGCTTCTTTTAAAGCTCTTTTCTGAGCCAAGCCAGGAGCAGGAAACCGTCTAGTGCGTCTGTTATTATGAAACATACAAAACAATTACTATGTACACAGGCCAGCACATCAAGCTATACACATTTTGGACTTTTTACCGTTTTTATGCCGAATAGGTACGGATCAGAATCGCACTACGAGTGTATAGCTTGATGTGCTGGCCTGTGTACATTACATATGCATATCGGATTAGATTATTATTTAAATTTCATCAAAGTCTTAATATTTAAATCCGACCTCTTACGGTGAAGGAAAACATCGTGAGGAAACCTGCACATGGCAGCGAAGAAACTCGCAGGTTGTGTGTAAAGTCCACTAATACGCAATGGGCCCGCGTGATCGACTAAGGCCTGATCGCCCTAATTCAGGGTAGGCTCAAGCCCTTCGGTGGGGACGTATATGAGCTGATATGATAATGATGATTATTTAAATTACGATACCAATGTGATTGGTAATAGGATTGAGGAATGTAAGATTAAATTGCAAGTTGTATTACTCTAATACAATTATATTTTGTTGAGAAATTGACTGCTTGATATTTTTGGAATATATTCTACCCACTTTTTAAATATTTTGTTAAACTGTAAGTAAATATTTATATTCGGTAACTTGTTTGCTTCAATTGACTTATATTTTATCATAAAGATTATTTTTGATGTGTAACATCTTTGCTCTCGCTTTCCTACAATTTGTGGGAGTGATTTCGTGAAATGGGACGGAAAAGTGTCTTATGTTATGCAATAAAGTGTTTTCAATCAATCTTAGATTTATTCAATCAATCAATCAAAGAATTTGCTTAGATTCGCTATATCTTCTTAATATCTTAATCAATCAATCAATATGAGGGCCTGTTACTAAATTTTACTTTGTTTATGTGAAAACAAAACTTGGAGGTTATTCCTTGATTTATGTACACAATTTCTACATAGCAATCTTCCCGAATTAATAGATAAGGAATGACAATTCAATGAATGACACTATTTTTAAGTCTTTCTCAGCGGGCTTTCCCCACCACCTTAGAGGGGTATTTTGATGAGTTTGATATGGGATATTATAAGAGCTAACGTTTTGTTACCTTAGCCCCTCTAATAACGCATGCAATCAAATTTGAATGTTGCTGTGCTATATTTACATGGAAAATGAAAGTGTGAGTACAATGGTACTTTACGGACCTTATAGGGGTATTTTGATGAGTTTGATATGCGATATTAGAAGAGCTAACGTTTTGTAACCTTAGCCCCTCTAATAACGCATCCCAATCAAATTGAAATGTTTCTGTGTTATATTTAGATGGAAAATGGAAGTGTAAGTACAATGGTACTTTACAGTGTCAGCCTTTTCTTGCAGGTAACGCCTAAATTTCAGAGAAAACGAAATATCAAAAGCATTTTTTACTATTTTTTAAATTATTATCGTTATCATCATACAGCCGAAAAACGTCCAGTGCTGGACAAAGACCTTCGCCAAGGATTTTCACGAACTCCGGTCCTACGGTCTCATTCCGTATGTTATAATTTTTTAAATAATTTTTTTTTTAAAGTAAAGTATAAATTGACGGTGATTTTAGTAGTTGGGTATTTGTGGTCTGAAATAAAATAATGTGCATTTTGCCCTTTTAAGTTTAAGTTCTTATATCTGTATAGTACGTGGAATAATGCAAAGGAAAAAATAAACTATCTAGTTAAGTTTGTCCTTCAATCCGATTGTTTTATTTATTGATGTTTGTAGGGTTTCGTACCCAAAGATGTCATATCATAGTTTTAGTACGGAACTCTTTGTGTGCGAGTCCGACTTGCACTTTGCTGTTTTTTTTTTAAATAGCTGGTGTCCGCAACTACGTCCGCAGGTTGGATTTCCCGTTACCTAACACTTGTTTGTTATACCTGTTAAAAGGTATCTTCGCTTCACTTCCATTCAACTTCACTCCATTAAACTTCAATCCATTCAGCTGCACTACGTGTGTACAGTATTTTTTTCAAAAGAGACTTACCTTATTCGACACGTATGAAGAATCACCGGGTTCTTTTAATTTTTTCAGAAATCCCTCGATTGTTTGGTGTCAAAATCATAATAAATATTGGATACGCCTAATTTATTAGTGATCCCTTCCATTATCCGGCATAAAAAGATTTATTAAGACCTTATCATCGTGCCAAATATCGTTTAGTGATTTTGGCACGGTGAAGCGTTTTTTACATTGTTATTTTGTTATTCTTTCTTCAAAAACCTTTGAATTTTACTGGATCAAAAGTATTTATCATAATACCCAATAATCTTGATAAGTTTTATTCAAATCTGTGCTGCCGTTTTTGGACGATGCACATACATACAAATAGTTGTCTTACGACCACAAACACAGAACAAGCACAACCAAGACAAGTGAAACACCCTTGCGCAGCTCTCTTCAAAGTATTTGCACATTCCTCAGTCCAAGAAACTGTAGTTAAACTGTTTTAAACTACGGCTTAATACACTTTAAAGGTCAAAACGCGTAGTAGGCTAATAATAAGCACAAAAAGTGCAAATGCTTGGCAAGTAGCCGCGCAAAAGTACACTTCTCGTGGTGGTGATTTTTCGGTGACCACAAGCAATACGTCTCTTTATGCTGGGCCGTGGCACAAGTGTTGCATAAATAAGATCACATGATAAGTGCAACAAAACTACAAATAAACAAACAAACTAGCTATTTAGAAGCTTTCATTCAGTAGCTAAAACATGCTTAACGGGTAATGCTAGAAAATTTCATGTTGACTCGGGTAGGTGTGCTGAAAATACAAAAAAATATAATGAGAGTCTAATCTTGAAAACGTAACGTAAAATGGGAATTTTTCAGTAAAAAATACGAAGGATTACAAAATTTTTAATGTTTAAGCAATTTAGGTATTAAATGGCATTAATGCACACAGAAGAATTCCGAATAAGCAGAAACTAATAACTGAAATTTAGGTAAAATGAGAAAAATGTTATACCTACATTTTAATGTTTTTATCAGAATTCTTTTAACCCTTCGCATACAATTTTTTTATTTTTTTTATTTATACAATTGATAAAAAGAATGTTACAAAAAATTATAATACTAATACATCAAAAACCTTTACAGGTTTATCCGTGTACTAGTTACTGTCGTTGCTGACAAAATACACTTAAGCTGAGTTTTCTACCCTATGTTATCAAAAATCAAACAGATACAAGAAAAAAAAAAAGAAAGAATAAGACAATATATAACACAAGGTGGGGTCTAAAAGACCTAAAGACCAAGGTGGGGTCTAAAATGGTTTTAAAATCTAATATTTAAAAAAAATACGTAATGGCGATGATTGTTATTTTGAGTAGCTCGGTTTGCGGCGTTGCCACGTCGATCCGTTGAGTTTATACAGTGCTGCGTGTGCGTTTGACTGTGATAGGCGTGTTTAGAGTCAATAAACGCATATTTGTTATGTAAAGATTATACCTGGAAGTTCCCAACACTAGTTACTATTTTAAGACAATATTATTTTCTGTTTTTTTAACATCACACGAAGTTTTAAGACTGATTTGTCTGCTTAGTTTTTCAGTTTGAATGAGCCTCATGAACCTCATATTTCACTGCAAAATTTAAACAAACCATTGATTGCAAGTGAAAATTGGCTTTTCATTGTCGTTCTTACTATCCTTTAAATTGATTAAAACTTATTTTTGAAAGCATTTTTTAAAGTATATTTTCACAGGAGTCACTTATGTTCGGGTCATTTAGACCCCATCTTGTATGGCACGTAACTTTTTGTCACCTTGTATGCGAAGGGTTAAGAGCCAATTAATATCCTTTTTAGGGTTCCGTACACCCAAACGGTAACCAACGGGACTTTCCATCTGTCCATCTGTCCATCTGTCCGTCTGTCAGCGGACTGTATTTCATTAACCTTAATAAGTAGACGGTTGAAATTTTCACAGTGCCTTAATTTTCTATTGCCGCTATAACGACAAGTAGTAAAAGTGTTTTTTTAAACGTGAAGAAATTAGCGTCACCTAGTAGTATCTTCTATATAGTTTATTTATGAATATGTTTTGGTACTGAACCCTCAGTGCGAGGATCCGACTCTCACTTGGCCGCTTCTTTTGTATTTGAACTAGATGTCGGATAACAAGAAACTTCTATGTATAGTGAAGTGCCAGATAAGTTCCTACTAGAAAGCCCTGGTCAAATCTACCTCACTGTAGTCAAATCAAAGATAATAGTTATTTTCTATTCTCGAAAACTATCATTTTGCATTTACAAATTATAAAACATATACCTACCTTTTTTTCTCAAAGCTAGTGTCGAAATACCGTATCGTGAAGACGAGAACATGTCGGCTGCAAGTTGGTCCCATTAAAACGTGTGCACTATGTAGGCAGACACTACATATGCACATGTACCTGGAGGCAGTAGTTATCCCCGTCTACGAGGCACCTCCGCTGCTCAGAGCACCGGTAATCCGAGGGCTGCACTTTTCCCTCTCGTGTAATCTGAAATCGATAAAATGCTCTCTGAGGTGTGGTTACATAAATGGCAAGTCATTTCCGCAACGGCGTCCAAAATCAGACTCGGTTCGCCTTTGAAGAGACGATTTCGCTACATCCACCCCTTTGCGACGTACTTGAACCAAGTTTTTAGCATTCCCTCATGTGAGCATATAGAAGCTAAAAATAACTTTCTGTTGTTATGAACAATAAATTAACAATAGTTATTTATGATACAAGGGTGTAAAAAGGTAAATAACAAACGAGTGACATTTGTAAGCCCGAGCAGCAGGCGAGGGTTTACCATCGTCATGAGTTTGTCATTTCTTTTTACACACATGTATCATACGACGTGTTTCAATACATTTTTGAGATAAACAATTAAAATAAATGACAGAAAAGCAAAATATATGGGTACACCTATAATGGTTTTGGCCCCCAGTGCTCATTTTAAATGTCCGGGAAGTAGTTTTTCTATACATACGCATACATACAAGTTTTTTTTATTACACATATGTTAACTATTCATAATTTTACTCGTATTCATAACTAAAACCACTCAATTTAGTTATACGAAAATTGTGCCATATTTTAGCCTAGGCACACGTATGAGTAAGTTTTTTTATACTACCATAAATAGATTACATAATATTATCCCATTGAAACATAAATGTGAAATGGAGACAAATTTGATATACAAAAAATACAGCGATCTAGATAGGTAGGTAAGAAGAAAAAAGTTATCACTATCCAATTTTGTTCTTTATTGATATTCACTTTTAAAAGTAAGCTTTGCTTGCTGTCAAGCGTCAAGGCGTCAAGGCGTCAGCCTTGAGTATTTAAACTTGCCAAGTTACGCCATTTAGTAGCACCGAACATAAATTTTTTTTAAGCAACTGGAAACCGTTGTACATTCTCTATTATTTGGAAAAGTCATATATAAATATTTCTATTTGAAGTTCCGTAGCTATGATTTATGAACCACTATAGAACTTTGTACCTACTCATTTAGATCGCTGTATTTCTTATATCGAACATGGACCCATTTCACATTTATGTTTTGTTGGGATATAGTAATTTTTGTACTAATCTTTTTTAAGGAATAGACACGCATATAAGATATTTTGGTGGTACCGAACTCTTGGTTTGCAAGCCCTAGTCACACTTAGCCAATTTTTATTTTTTATTTTTACTCAATACGTCCATTAAACCTATTTCGATTCCAAATCTCAAATTAAAAATTCACCTTGAAGTGGTCTATATAATTATTCCAATGAGTAGTAGTGGTACGGAACCCAAATTTCATGAATCCGATTCACACTATTTGTTTTTCTTTTTCGTTTGTAAACGCCTAATAAACTACCTAAATGCGAAACTGGTTTCTAATTCACCAGGAAATGGTCTATAGTTCGCACTTGGTCAGTTTCTCGATTTTTTTTCTTTTTATACGTCTATAATAACCTATCTCGATGGCAAATTTCAAGTTTATAAGTAACCTGGAAGTTTTCTATATATTTTGCTGAGTTGTGGTGATACGCAACCCTTAGTGCGCGAGTACGACTCACACTTGGCAGTTTTTAGAATTTTACCTTTCATCATCATCATATCAGCCGAAACACGTCCACTGCTGGACAAAGGCCTCCCCCAAGGATTTCCACGACGATCGGTCCTGCACTACCCGCATCCATCGGCTTCCCAAGATTCGTCGGTCCACCGCGTGGGAGGCCTGCTTACGCTACATTTTTGTTTTTTTTCCTTTATATACGTCCAATAACCTACCTCGATGCCAAATTTCAAGTTTATAAGTTACCTGGAAGTGGTCTATATATTTTGCTGAGTAATGATACGGAGCCCTAGGGGGTTTTACTAGACACAAAAAATCGCATGTGTGTAATTCAAACAGAGTTTAAGTTACAGGTAGGTCGAAAGTGGCCCAAAATGGCAAAACATAGAAAATGGACACGGCCGGTGTTGCCTTTTTCTTTTCGAACTTGGCGGACACACTGCCGTGTGTCTAGCTAGATTGTAAGAATTAAAACTTCCTTAAAAAAGACGAGCTATTCCTTGGTGTAACCTAAGCTAGATTATAAGCATTAAAACTTCCTTAAAAAAGACGAGCTATTCCTTGGTGTAGCTTATGCGCTTCATTCATATTTATTCTCCTATATTTATTCTTCTAAAAGCGTCGGTGGCTCAACCGGTAACGACTCGGTCCATCTAACCAGAGGTACCGGGTTCAAATCTGGACGGCCAATGTACCAATGAGTTTTTCAAAAACTTACGTACATACTTACCGATGGCTTTAACGGTGAAGGAAAACATCGTGAGGAAACCTGCACACGCCTGGAAGAAACTCGAAGGTTGTGTGTGTGAAGTCGACCAACCCGCACTGGGCCCGCGTGGTCGACTAAGGCCTAATCGCCCTAATTCAGGGTAGGCTTGAGCCCCTCGGTGGGGACGCATATGAGCTGTAATGATGAGGCTCAGCAGGCAGGACCTGCTGCTGGTGCTCGGCGAGCGCACGGAGCACCTTGACGCTTAGCTGCAGGTGTTATGAAAGTAAGCTGCTCTAGCCCTCCCTTTTCCATCACCGGTGCCAGGCGGCTCGCAAATATGTTTTCATGGACCATGCCCTGAGCTGGTTAATAGATAAGCTTATAGTGTGTAGCGTGGTGCGCAGTTATATAATCTTCTTTAATCCGATCTTCTTTTCATTCCATCTATTTATTCTTTTGAACGCATGCGCTGACATTAGTTTTTAAAAAATCATTCAATATCTTTCACCATTTCACCATTTCGTTTCTTTCATCATAATCTAGTATAACTTCTATTTAAACCTGTTTTTTACATATTTAGACCCATCTCGGGTGAGATTAATTTATATTTCTGTGATTTCTATGTTAAATTTAAGTGTGTATCGTTTTCTAATCATTATGTTCTTTTTTAGGTCTTTATTAGGTCTTTATTTCATCTTTATTAAATTCCGACTACCCGTAGCACGCATTTATTTCGAAGCCCACGCCCTAACTACTACCATACTTACCTATGCCGTGCTACGAGTGTAGCACGACTTCGTACGTAGATACGGTAGTGGTCGTGGGTTCAAATAGAAGATGCGTGCTACAGAATTATTTTTTTAGTAAAAATAAGGGTGAGATGTTGTCAAGGGCTCACCAATTGTGAATAAAAATAAAATAAATAAGACCTTAAAAGAAATATACGGAAATTAGAAAACATTATACATATTAAATTTTCACTATACACAAATGAATTAAACATAATATAAACATATATTATCCAAAATGGGTATTTTAAAAGGAGCAGCCGGTAAATATATCTAATTTAGGTAATTTTTGTGATTGTGTTCGGAAAGAATTTAAAATCATATTGTCACATAGATTGACAGCGCATGCGTGGAAAATAAACAGATGGAATGAAAAAAGATTGAATAACTGAGCACCGCGCTACAATAGTTTAAAGTGCTTGCGTCTTTGCGCTTATAAATAGTTCGGTGCTGGTCTCATAAAAATTTAAATAAACAGGGATGTCAGGGTCGTTCCTCGTGCTCCACCTGCGTTTTCCACCTGGGTGGAGCATGTGGAATTGTAAGTCCTCGTACTCCAACTGGTACGTGCTCCACCTAAGTACTCCACCTGGGTGGAGCATGAGGAATGGAGTCGTTCCTCGTGCTCCACCCGCGTTTTCCACCTGGGTGTCCTCGTACTCCAACTGTTACGTGCTCCACCTGAGTCTTTTATCTGGGTGGAGCAGGAGGAATTTTATATCCTCGTACACAAACTGACACACTTATTATCTTATGAGATAAGGGTGGAGAGGATGGTAAATTTTCGCCTATTTTCTTAAATAACTTCAAAACTATTTATTTTAAAACTGTAAAAAAATACACATATTTGAGATTTTCAAACAAAGCCCTTTAATTTTCTATGTCACACGATATGTTTAAAAAAATCTGATTTACCTCCAAAAGTGCCCCCCCCCCCCCATGTTTAAAATTCATTTATTGACGTTACAAGCCTGTCTTTCGGTCACCGATGTACGAATCTATACCAAATTTTAACTCAATCGGTCCAGTAGTTTCGGAGCTAATTGGCTGTGATGGACGGACGGTAGGACACTCGCATCACACCGGGAGGGCGCGGGTACGATTCGGAGAGA
Source organism: Coleophora flavipennella (assembly GCA_947284805.1). NCBI lineage: Eukaryota > Metazoa > Arthropoda > Insecta > Lepidoptera > Coleophoridae > Coleophora > Coleophora flavipennella. The sequence continues at coordinate 18,320,609 of OX369308.1, forward strand.
TTTAAAGTAATGTACTCGGTTTGGTTGGTAGTAGGGCATTTTCTATACCCACCTTCTTATAAGTATTCCAAAATGAAGATAGCCAGTTCCCATTGCGTTGGGGAATCTTAGTAAGCCCGCTCCAATCTTCAGCATTATCTTCACTTACCATCAGGTGAGATGATGTCAAGAGCTTACAATTTTGGATTTAAAAACCCTGATAACTGAATTATACAATCACCAGATTACCGCACTTTGTCTAAAAAATGGCCTACCGTTATTTCATTATTAACTAATTGCATTTGTGCAACTAAAATGACGTCATCTCTTTCAATATACTCCCTACGACGGCGTTTGGCAGAAGACTGGTCAAGGGAATCTATCTCTTCCGTTATAACCGTGAGCAATTTATTTAGGGTCACATTCGGTTTCTTAAATTTCTTATTCGTTTTTGCATTCCAACTCTCAGCCACGTTATTTGTTCGGTGTCTTTCATTATATACGCACCATTCACTTGTTTCTTTATTTATGTAATATTTTTTCATATATTTAATAAACTTTTCAACCTTCTAATTTTTAAAACTTTGAGATTCTTTCAATACATACTGCCATCCTTCAACAATGAGATCATTGGGTAATAGAGGTAAGCTAGCACATAAACCTACGATGCGACTGTAAATCTTATGTTTGATTCCCAGTTTATTAGATTTTTTCCACAAATTTTGAGTATAATGAAAATAACACTTTACAATTTTTACATCTGGGAACATAAACTTTAAAGCGCTTTCTTGTCCAGCCTCAAAATCAATGTGTATTTTTTTTGGGTTCCAATTAGGAATTTTGACTTTTATAAGATCAAAAAGAGCACAATATGCCATATGGGTTTTTCTGTTCATCAAAGCAAAAAGCAAAGGAACTGTATTTGTGGAACTGGACGAACTCCCATTATCACCATGTAACACAGCCATTTGATAAAGAGGCTTTGGGGTACTGTAAAAAGTTCCATCAAAGAAATATTCTTCAAACACCTCCATTTTGTTTCGTGCTTGCTCCGAACAAAATACAATAATTCTTATCTTTCCATATAAATAATCAGCTAATAACAAATTAGCAAATTTATGCGGTACCTCAACTTCGTAAACATTTTCGAACAATGTTTTACTTGATTGGAAACCATCATTCCGTTTTTTATACAACATAGTTTTTCTACTAGAAAAAGTAGGAACTGAGGTAATCAAATCCAAGCCCTTATTGTGCAGTGGCTTTACTGCCTTTTTATAAACCTTTTCTAATGATTCGTTAGAAGTGCTCGCTTCTGTTTTCACTTTTTCTATAGCTAAAGTGACTTCTTCTTTCGCATAATCTGGTTTACAGCTCAAATTGCCGTCTGGTGTTTTATGTTCGACAGTCTTCATTATGTGGCCATGCTAAAATAAAATCAATATGAATATTTTTTTTATGTATATTACACACAGCTCGACACATAGCTCGTGGAACAGATGGCCGTTGGGGTAGTAAAGTTCTCGAGTGGCAACCGCGCACCGGAAAACGTAGCGTAGGCAGGCCTCCTACTGGGTGGACCGATGACCTGGTGAAGGTCGCGGGAAGCCGCTGGATGCGGGCACAGTAGTACCGGTCGTCATGGAAATCCTTTGGGGAGGCCTATGTCCAGCTGATATGATGATGTAAATTATATGGATTGATAAATACCTGTAATGTTACAGAGCCCCGGCATTTTTTTCCTTTCTTTTTCCTTGATTCACTGCATACCCATAATTTGTTACCATTTTTATAGGTCTTATGGTAATAATATTCTAGACCATCATTTAACATCACAGCCCCACCCTTTCTTTGAATAAAAATAGGAAATGGAGAGACAGCATCACTTTTACTTTGGCTGCTCATTACAATGCGAAATTAAATAAAATTAAACAGAATTTTGGACTCAAAAAAACAGAGATTTGTTACCATAGATGGGTTATGCACTAACAAACAACATTTGAAAATGGAAGCCATTTACACACACAATGTTATAGGTAGTTCGCTTCCATTGTACCGAACGCTACAAGAAAAGAGATTTATCGTATTAGCGAGCAAAACTTTTTTAAACGGGAAGTTTTAAAAAATCTGAAAATTAACAGTTACTGTGTTTTGAAATTGGTCAGCCGAACTGCATGAATAACAAACAAAAAAGCTAGATTGAATTTGATGGGCGATATGTTTTAATCTCAATGCATTCTATTTTTTTATAATTTTAAGATAACAGTTTTGAAGTTATTTAAGAAAATATACGAAAATTTACCATCCTCTCCACCCTTATCTCATAAGATAATAAGTGTGTCAGTTTGTGTACGAGGATATAAAATTCCTCCTGCTCCACCCAGATAAAAGACTCAGGTGGAGCACGTAACAGTTGGAGTACGAGGACACCCAGGTGGAAAACGCGGGTGGAGCACGAGGAACGACTCCATTCCTCATACTCCACCCAGGTGGAGTACTTAGGTGGAGCACGTACCAGTTGGAGTACGAGGACTTACAATTCCTCATGCTCCACCCAGGTGGAGAACGCAGGTGGAGCACGAGGAACGACCCGGATGTCACATTAATATAACATCGCCGGTAAGCTGTGCTGCGCTTGTACTTGGGCGGGGAACAAAAACAACAAAATATAGGTGTGACGACCACCGAGAGGCGAAGCTGAGCTGAAAATTTTGCTTCATTCAGCGCTTTACTCTCCAGGCATTAAAATTTCTCGGCGAAGCGTACAAGCAGTCTCTGCTGACTTTGCTTAGCTTAGCTTTCGGTGGATTTCACATCATAAAGTTTGGTGATAGCGCGTTTAAAAGCAGCGGGAAGCGCCCGCGCCGCCACAGCCGCGAGACTCGCGCCGAGCCCATGAGACGCCTCCCTACGTGATCGGCATAACCCAACCCTCTTTGAGCGAACCAAGCGGTATTTGCTTTTTTTTATTACCGCATCCATATTTCAACACGAATACCCCCAACAATATTTGGAAGTACTGAGAACATTAATGTGTGCGTGGCAAGAAAGATGATTCGGTCCCTATATTCAATATTCTCAACCCAAAACCCACAATTGAATTGTTAACAGTGCGAAGGGGCATCATCCTACTATGTTTGCTTATATTTCACAAGTACCCCAAGTTTTTGTTGCATTGTGTATTTGTGTAGCATAGATACATAATAAAATTAATATTCTACATGTGTTGCGGTACTAATTGGTATGTCTAATGTTTAGTAATTTCCAATTATAATCCGAAAATTATTTATATTGGAACTAATATCACCTAGATTCACAACAGTTTCGGTAATATCATGCTCTTGTATCACAATCCGTACTGAATAATTGAGACCAGTGAATTCACATTAGTATGCTCAACAATGCTGTGTAAGTTTGAATAATCTGTAACAACATGGCTATTCCTATGTAAACTATTCATTAATTCTAAAATGTACCGTTTATATTGCACTGTCTAAACTTAAGTTGGGCTATGAAAACTATAAGAAACCCTAGTACTTATACTATGAATTTCCTATATACTAGACTGACTCGGTGGCTCAGTGGTTAGTGCTCTTGACTACTGATCCGAGAGTTGTGGGTTCGATCCCCACCCAGGGCAAACATTTGTGTGATGAGCAGATTTGTTTGCTCTGTGTCTGGGTGTTAAATATCTATATATGTATGTATTTAAACTTATATAAGTATGTATATCAGTCTCTGGTTCCCATAACACAGGGAATCCTACTTTGGGGCCAGGTGACCATGTGTGATTTGTCCCAGAATATTTATTTATTTATTTATGTTTTTCAAACTCTACATGATTGTCACTATAATTTTTATTTTTTTATTCTTTGGCATCTCCAGCCATAGAGTACTATAATAATGAATAGCCATAACCAGTCTTCAGTTATATTTTCATTTTAGTGTTTTCTTTTCAATCTCCAATTGTAGTACACAACAGCTATTTCGAGAAGAAAGTTTGTAATATTAACGGGTCAATATTTTTTACGTTGAATTTTTTCTTGCTTTTTCAATGAAGTCGCGAATATTGTGTTAAAATCTTTCTGTTTCCGTGAAATTATGTCATTTAATTCTCCTTAGCCTTAAATGCACACCCACGTTTATTTTCGGGGCATTGAAAGAGTATCCGTTCTTGAGCGTATGCGTCTTTTTTAGGGTTCCGTATACATCAATATAGGAAATAAGGAACACTTACAGTATCACTTCGTTGTCCATTCGTCTGTTCGTCTATATCTGTCTGTGAAGACACATCGCGTAGAATATCAGTATGATATTCATTATCATCATCATGATAGAGCGTCGGTGGCGTAATGGCTAGGGCCGCCGCCTCCTGTCTGGGAGGTCGTGGTTCAAACCTGCCACGTTCCAATGTGGTTCGAATTTAGATTTCATATGTACGTTTATCCGACGCTGTTACGGTGAAGGAAAAATCGTGAGGAAACCTGCACACGGCTGCGAAAAAACTCGCAGGTTGTATTTGAAGTTGACCAACCCGCACTGGACCCGCGTGGTCGACTCAGGCCCGGTCGCCCGAATTCTGGATAGGCTCGAGTCCCTCGGTGGGGACGTATATGAGCTAATATGATGATCATCATCATCATATCAGCCAAAATTCGTCCACTGCTAGACAAATGCCTCCCCCAAATTGATAATAATATCAAAAAATAAGGTCTACGATTCCTTGAAGCTATACAAAAATTATGCTTAGGCTTATGCTTTATGCTAGGCGATAAAAAATATATCTATTTGTGCCGCATATTTTAACACTAGCAAAAAAATCAAAACCTACTCATTGACCTAGATTCATGAAATTTGGCAATAAGCGAGGTGTCACAGTATTGTAGTTTTAACATATAACCATTTTCGCGATTACATAACTTGCATTTTCAGTTGGAAAGTTGATATTGGCGGTAATTAATGTGTGGAAGAATATTTTTAAACCATAAAGTTAAGTTTGTCCTTCAATCCGATTGATGTACTCGTTGATGAGGGTTTCGTTCTCAAAAGTATTTTGTTAATATAGAACCCTCAGTCACGTTTCCACGTTTTTTTAGAATTTTGGAGTAGAACCCATTTTTTTATTTACATAACAGTGAGTTTTTGTTGTTTACTGTCAAGAACAGAAAAAAATATTGCGTTTCTTCTGTCACTGAGTAAAGAACCTGCAAGTAATTTAGGATATTGAACCCACGTCGTAAAAAAGCGTCGGTGGCTCAACCGGTAACGACTCGGTCCATCTAACCAGAGGTACCGGGTTCAAATCTGGACGGCCAATGTACCAATGACTTTTTCAAAAACTTACGTACATACTTACCGATTGCTTTAACGGTGAAGGAAAACATCGTGAGGAAACCTGCAGACGCCTGCGAAGAAACTCGAAGGTTGTGTGTGAAGTCGACCAACCCGCACTGGGCCCGCGTGGTCGACTAAGGCCTAATCGCCCTGATTCAGGGTAGGCTCGAGCCCCTCGGTGGGGACGTATATGAGCTGTAATGATGATAATGATGAACCCACGAACTTTAGCGTAGCAAGCAGGAGCACTAAACACAACAGGAGCACTAATGTTTCAGTCTGGGGGGCAGAAACGGTTTTGACATATGTTACTTAGGTATGAATGCCTAGTAAAAATCCAATTTCTCGACCTTGGCAGGGGGGAGGTGCGAGCTGCTACCTTGAATTAAAGGTGCCAAAATTTGTTTATAGGATTACGTACCTCAAAAGGAAAAAACGGAACCCTTATAGGATCTCTTTACTGTCCGTCCGTCCGTCCGTCCGTCCGTCCGTCCGTCCGTTTGTCTTTGTATCGAGAACGCGTGGGGGTATCGAGTTGAAATTAAAACCATATGTTTCGGCCTGCAGTCGCTTGAAGCTGTGAAAAAATAAAACTTCTAAATTAACGTAAAAAAAAGATACGGCCGATTATGTCGCAAAAAAAGTATATTTCAACACTCTCAAGGGTATCAAAATTCATAAGGTATTATTATATTATTAATGTATTATTCATATTCATTTCCCGTTGACCTACAATTATGATATTGGGCAAGTAATACCATCTTATACTGCAAATATAGGAAAAAATCTGAAAACTGTACATTAATAATTAAATCATAAAAGATAGTCTTTAAAGCAATCATGCAAGGAACGGTGGTCCAAATTTTGAATTGAGTTAACTGTGTCATTTAGGGTATCGTATGAAAGGGCTTCATTGGCACAAGCTTAACACTTCGCATACAAGGTGGGGTCTAAAAGACCCCAACGGTTTAAAAATCAAATATTTAAAAAAAAACGTAACGAAGAGGACTGTAATTTTGAGTAGCTGGATTTGCGGCGTTTCCACGTTGACCTGTTCAGTTAATTCAGTGTTACGCGGGCGCTTGACTGTGATAGACATGTTTAGAGTCAGTAAGAAGCATATTTGTTTTGTAAAGAGTTTCTTAAAAATGAAAAAAATATTATATTAAGACTTAATATTATTTTCTAACATCATTTAAGTTTAAACGAGGTTTGAAGACTGATTTGTCTATGCTTAGTTTTTCAGTTTGAATAAGGGCCCCGGAACTTAAATGAGTAGGAGTCTAATTGTACTTGAGTTCAAAATCCATCGTCAAAATGTACGGTATGCTATGGTCATAATGTTCTTGCGACTTAAATGATCCTATGACAGAATGCAACAATGCCAAAATGTGAAATAGACCAAACGTGTAATAGTCCAATTGTCTCACGGCCTAAACGATCCTCTGACTGAATATGTCATTGCCAAAATCTGCTATCTACTTCATTCCTGGAGATCCCTAGTGTATAGTAAAATAAACAGGAATATATTTTTCTCAATTTGAACATACATATTATGAAATAAAAATTACATATTTAACTTCTATAACAAGGCACTAAATATACAAAGTTTATAGTAAAATAAACATAAATATATTTTTCTCAATTTGTTCATACATATTTTTATAAATTATGTATTTAACTTCTATATCAAGGCACTTAGATATACAAAGTTTATAGTAAAATAAAACACAAATATATTTTTCTTAATTTGTACATACTGTAGCGAAAAATAAATAAAAGTAGGTAAAATGAAATTAAAAAGCAGTTATGCTTTCACCACATATACACGTAGAATTTTGTATCAAAGCCTTAATATTATGGATTTCGGAAAGAAAATATATGTGGGGTAATTGATCAATATAGAGGGCCTCGATGAAACATGAATATAAACCAGAATTTTAAAATTTAAAATAACATCACACAACACTCGACATATCCACGGTCAACTTTTTTTTTTTAAACCCAAGAGAATTTAATTTAAAACAAGGAGCAAGGAGAATGATTTTGAAGCGAAAATTTTGCGCTTTAATACATATTATGAAATAAAAATAATGTATTTAACTTCTATAACAAGACACGTAGATATACAAATTTTATAGTAAAATAAAACACAAATATATTTTTCTCAATTTGTACATACATACGAAATAAAAATTATGTATTTAACTTCTAGAACAAGTCAAGAAGATTTACAAAGTTTATATTAAAATACAATACAAATATATTTTTCTCAATTTGTACATATAACAAGGCACGGAGATATACAAAGTTTATAGAAAATAAAACACATATATATTTTTCTCAATTTTTACATACGTATTATGAAATAAAAATTATGTATTTAACTTCTATAACAAGGCACGTAGATTAACTAAGTTTTCTCAGATGTATTTAACTTAACGTATTAATAACCTAAACTGAATTTATGTAAGTATTTAACTTGTATGATTTGAATTAGATTACTTATATCTATCACGGAGTCGCACAATAATTTTCAGAAAGTCAATAACAGAAATTTATTTTTTGTTTAATTGCTTCAATATTTTTTATAATATATGATTTCCTCCGTTTTTGCTTTTCAAATAGTGAGTTTCTAATTCATGAGTCCTGGTATTTACTTTTCTCCCGTAGCAAATGTATAAACAAATATAATCTAGGGTTTGCGCGCATCCTCTATCAAGCGACCGTGCCATGCCTCAAGACTGTTGTTAGTACGATATCGCTGGTCACAGGTGCTGATTTCAGCAAGAAGCGAACTATATCAGAATTTTCAATCGTGTCAATGATTTCAGTCCACTCAGTAGATATCAAATGTGTTGGTAAAAACGGTAACAAAGAAGCTTTCAAAAGCTTGAATTCACCTTTAGTGTTATCCAATTAAAAATCTTTTCCTTTAATGCATATTGCACGATTATAGTGAAAAAAGCACCCAGTAATGTTACATTCTGGAAACACTTTGTTTACAGCCTTATGTTGTGCTCGTTCAAAATCACACTTATAGATTTTAATAGTAACTTTTAGTTCATTTCGAAGAAAAGTAAATAGTCGCTCGTATGTATTTGTAGTTTTATAAGGAAGTAATGCATATATTACGGGCACTATGTTTGTTTCCTCACTTGTGCTGAAGTAATATATGTGAATGGTGAATAACTGTTTGAATGGACTTGGTGCCACCATAAACGTACCGTCCCCAAACAGCATGTAGTAACTTGCACAAATACTTAATATTTTCAATCCCAAATCGTTGCCAAACACCAAAATTTTTTCTTCGGTACCATCCTCCCACAGCAGAAAATTTTCTTTTAATATTTGGGGCAGCACAACTTCTTCCATTGTTTTAAACGCCGTAGTCTTAATCCCTAATTTTTTTTTATTATTTGCAATGATCTTTTTTTATACTAAAAGTTGGTATAATGTCAGAATAATGAATCATCTGTACCATTTTATTCGTTTTCAAAACAGTCTTCGAATATTTCTTTTATTGGGGCATAACTTTGGTTTTTGCACTTTTGAAAAGCCAAATGATTTTTATTATTGGATGATGACGGTAAACAAGTGTGATGCCTTTCTCGTAATACCACAATGTCGTCTTGACTTATAGTAAGAGATGCTGCACAAGACTCACGATTTATACATTGCCACAACGGTGTATCGTTTTTATTTTTGTGTCTCCAATTGAATTGATGCAATCCATACAGTACTGTTGCTTTTCCTTTGTGATTTTTGCTATAAATTAATATTTTTTCCTCCATTTCTATAAAATTCGCAAATTATATTTTATTTAATAGTGAAAGGAAATGACAAAGAAAAGTCAGTAATCACATTTATAATGACAAGTATGTTTCCTAAGCTGCCAAGTGGTATTTCAAGTTCTTTTATCAAGAAAGAGTTCTTTTAACAAAAACTTCCCGCTTAAAAAAATATCGTTTTCCTTTAGTGCACATTTTGTCGCAGGCACATTATCGCATAAATACGTTTTGCACCTTGCAGATTTAGACACGTTGATAATTTGTCATTTTTTCTTTATAACAATTACTGATTTATTAATTTTTTAAGCCATTGCACATTTGGACGATAGAGCGTATTAACTCAAGTACAATTAGACTCCTACTCATTTGAGTTCCGGGGCCGAATGAGCCTCATATTTCTATGCAAAATTAAAACAAACCATTGATTTCAAGGAAAATTGGCTTTTCGTTCTAACTATCCTCTAAATTGATAAAAACGCATTTTTGAATGTATTTTTTTAAGTATATTTACACAGGAGTCACTTATGTTCGGGTCATTTAGACCCCACCTTGTATGGCACGTAACTTTTTGTTACCTTTCATGCGAAGGGTTAAACAGATATCTAATTATTTTTTGATGTATAGTTTTCGATTTATGACGACGAATGAATAAAAAATATTTTCCCTTTTTTATACGTACCTAATAATTTTGCGTATGTAGTACCCTGACAGTTTGCACTGTTATGATTTATAATATGTAACTACAAAGTACGGAATCCTCGGTACGCGAGTCCTACTCGGTTTTTTTTTAATAAAGCCTCAACAGTTATCCTAAAAACGTCTATCAGAAGTTTATAAAAGACAAAATTAATTAATGTTTATTCTGTATCTTAAAGGTAAAAAATTACGAGTCGGAAAAAAATATCAAAAAAGTAGTTAATTTTCGGCTGCAAAATAATATACAACAAGCTTCCGGAAAAGGTAGGCAGTGCTCTGCTTGATTTGGCTCGTTTGAGCTAAACTATTTTTTAATCCGTTCCGTATGTAGGTTAATGTTACGAATTTTAGTAGCATTGATGCCATTTTCTGTGCTTCGGAAAATCTGTGTTTCTGATTACGAAATTTCGCCATAATTTTTCTAACGCATTTTCGCATGACTGACCACTACAGAATCCATACCACAGAGCATTATAATCCAGCTGTTCTGTAGCGACATGCTTTACTGCATACTTTTTTGCCATTTCGAGGCATACTGCCAGAAACACAAATTACCTGATACGCACATGACCATGCCTTCATTCGTGAAGTACCTTATAAGCAATAGACCCAATACGCATATGACCTGAACTTCATTTGAAAGACGCAAATGACCTGATACAGATACCCAATTTCGTATATTTCGTTTCTATGGAAACGCCTCGGCACTGACTAAAATAAGGTAATAACGTAAAGTGAAATAGAAAAGAAACAAACAATGGACGTGTTCATTGTGATCTAACATGTTCATAATGAAAACGTTTTTTATTATTTCTAATTATTATAACATATTGGTTAACATAAACATAACTAGACCAGCCACTCAAAAAGCATTGGTTGATTAGTCAACTTCTTAATGATCACTTTAAAAGCTTCACAAATTATTAGTTTACTAAAGAAATTTAGGGGCCTTATTATAATGACTCGTAGTTTCTTTAACATTTTTTTATAAATTTTGTCGAAACTGATATCGACACATCTTCGGTGATTTTTTTGTTAAACTTTTTCCAATGAAATCTTTAACTCTTCTATCACACTATTTAGCTTCTTTTTTAATTCTGTAAACGAATTCACAAAACCCTTAATTTTTACTTATGCGTTTGTTATTTTCAAACAGGTTATTTGTACGGTGTCGCATTTCGGAAACGCTCATGATCTGTACTGTGTCCTCTTTCAGCCACATACAACAGAGAATTTTAAACTAACTTTTGCAACTACATGCTTTACTGCATCCTTTTTTGCCATTTCGGCGCATACTGCCAGAAACGCAAATTACCTGATACGCACATGAACATGCCTTCATTTGTGAAGTACCTTATACGTAATAGACCTAATACATGATCTAACATGTTCACAATGAAAACGTTCATTGTTTGTTTCTTTTATTTTTATTATTTATAATTATTATAACATATTGGTTAACATAAATATAGGACCAGCCACTCATAAAAGCAGTCAAGTGGTTGAATAGTCAACTTCTTAATAATCACTTTAAAAGCTTCACAGTTATTAGTTTGCGAAGGAAATTTAGGGGACTTATTTATTGACTCGTAGTTTCTTTAACATTTCATTTATAAGTTTGTCTCCACACGGCTGTCTAAACATGTGATAAAAACAGCTGGATATAATGGTATCAGAGAAAACAGTCTTTACTGCTTTAATAGGTGCCAGCTCGAAGTCTGCTTTAAATTGTTTTGTGTTAATGCCCAACTTATTTTTCAGAAAATAGAACAGTCCAAAATAGCTATCATATGATTTGTTGGGCAGTAAGTTAAGTACAATTGGGATGACGTCGGTGACTGTATTAGTTTTATTTATTTATGTGCAATGTATACAATTGCTCGAAAGGCGGCAGTGCTCTCTTGAAAGTACCGTCATGAAAGTAAATTTTGGACCTAAAATACTTGTAATTTTTTAGAAGTTGGAGAGCAAAATATCAATTTATTATCGTCTCCATGATCACATACCAAAAAATTTCTTGCTAAAACTTCGGGAACTTAAATATCTTCTAGCTTCGAATAATTCAGTTTGTTGCACTGCAAAGACTGTTTCCGGGCTTGGTTTATACTGTCCTGCTTTTGCTTAGTACTTGGTAATTCTTGTATCCCTTCATCACTGAGAATCGAGAGTTGCTTCTCCAGTATTTGTGGCACTGAGCCTAAGTCATCACAGACCTCTTATTTACACTGGTTAATTGCTACAATAATCTTACGTTGATTAATATTCATTTCCCACAGATGGTTACTACACCGTATACCATCTTGAGTGTAAGGTAATAGATGTGTTGCAGTGCTCCTTTCTTCGATTGAAACTTCTCCAGTTATTAAATGTTTTATTTTTAAAAACACATTAAATTTATTATTTATAGGTGTTAAATTAAAATGTAACACCTATAAATAATCAATTTAAAATGTTTGACGTGCCTCCACACTCCAGCTCCCCGCTGTCTCCATGCCAAATGGAATAAATATGTATTTGTCACGGAGTGTGCTATGCTTTTCCTCCTTTTTAATTGCCGCAAACTCTGCAGCTGCTAAGTTAAAATTATATCGAAATCCATCATGAATCAACAATTGATTACCAAATTGATTTTTGTAAAACCTTATCCTTAATTTTTGATCTCCATTTTTTATCGTTAAAACAAATGACAAAGTCATGTCAGTTGATGAAAAATGTGACCTACTTACGGACAGTACAGGCCATATTATTTACAAATTTAAACAGGCGTCCGATCATTTGCGAATGAATTCTGGTCTGCGCAGCAGGGTAATATGCATATGTACAGTCATGGGCATCTGCGAATCAGGTAATTTGAGTTTCTAACACTATGCGTACATTGATTGGTATGGTTATTTGCGAAATGAAATTATATAATCATGGTAATTTGCGTTTATGGCAATATGCGTCGAAATATTTTTGCAGTAGCAAAAAAATATTTTTAAAAGCGTCTGCGGTGCTGCTTTCTATGTTTTTGTTATGACTGACACCAATGGGATGACTCCAATATCTCCAGCCCCAGTCTCCTGGATTTTTCAAATTCCATACCATTTTTGAACTTTTTGTCTTAAAAGCGTGATACCGTGCAGCGTCCTTTGTCGTTGGCAATGAAGCAAGATTAAATTTACTTTTTTTACACATGATTGCTTTTTGTTTAATCTAAAGATTACCTTCAACTCAAGGGCCTAGTCCCAATTGTGTCCTGAGTCTGACCGTCCTAATAACACCGCAGTTCAATGCCAGTGGGACGAGCCGTTGTGCGAGGCACAACTTGCTAAGCTATCTCCGTGATGGGTACTTTTCCATCGGGTATGATTCGGGGCAATTTGTGTTAGCTATATTTTTTTGTGTTTTTTTGACATTTTTTTTTAATTACCATGCGCCGAGTAAGCTAAATCTGGCGTTGAATGATTAATTATTACTTTTTACCTTCTTCTTCTTAGCGTGTCGATGGTAGACACTACACTGTAACAGCCCAGAATTTGGCCAAGTTAACAGCATTATCAGCCGCTGTCATGAGGTCTTCCTGCGTGCAGATGTAGGGACACGCAGGGCACGATGTTAAATGTTTCATCATCTGAACTGCACCGCACAACAGTTTATATCACTTTTACCCAAAAATCCCCACCTGACCATGTTTTCTTTGCTCCGACCGGTCTGGGTCCGGAGTCTGTTTAGACTTCCAAACCGGTCATGGCAAGTCATGTTCAGGGGGAAGGCTTTCTGATATCGGGACGAAGGGTGTTGGTAAGCTTACTTTGTCCTGCCAAAGGTTACACCTCGCTTTCTTGGGTTCTACTGATAAAGGATAGACACACATTATAAAACTATTTCGGCTTTTCAGCCGTTGTTGCACTGAGTTGTGGCTATGCATAGGGTGCCGTGTGTCAGTATCCATTTTTGATCTTTCAGAGGAGCTAGCCACCTCCCTGCGCACAGCCGGGGGCGCAATACCAGCTAGTGGGTACAGCTGACTGATCTTTTTTACCTAGGACTCACAGAATAAAAATGTTGGTAATTTTATTTTCTTTATACTTCTCGTAGATACTTTGGTCATAGTCAACTATTCAGGCTTTATTTATAAAAAAATTGGCATCTTTAATTCAAGATGGTGGCTTGCGCCTCCCCCCTTCAAAGTCGAAAACTTTGCTTTTTTAGGCAACGTAACTAAACAACATTCGAATATATTGTCAAAATCGTTTTCACTCCACCTTTTGTAGAGCAAAAATACCTACAGACTGTATAGTAAAAACTGCACCACTGGGTCAGCCACTTAATACTTACATTTAAATTTTAAGCTGTATTTTTTTCTTTCGGTGATCCATTGTCCATCAAAGAACTTAGAGGAAAGTCATGATGCCGCTTTTATCAAATACCATTTGAAGTTATTACTTAGCTGTCCGTGATCTTTAGCAAACCGCCGCAGCAAATATTTTGTTTTTTCTTCTTTTTCCATTTATTAGTTTTTGCTAATATGTATTCCGTGTGTTCTTTTTTTATTTTTTCCATGACTTTCCGTGACTTCGCATTTATTGTGTGGGAATATTTTTTATTTCCGTAAAGTACGGCAAATAATTTCCTTTTCTTGCCGATATGTTTTCTGTGCGTTTTTTTTTTTCATGTCTGCATTATGTTGTGCGGAAATCCTTTTTTACCGTGAAATAATGTCTTTTAATTCTTCTAAGCTTTAACACATTTTTTTTCTCTACATAGTAATGAGATTATATCGCTTTTAATTTGTTATAAATTTACTGTCGCGAATTCCATCTGTCACGCATCTGGAAATAGTTCGAGTTTTTTTTTTCTTATTTGGTAGGGGGCAATAAAGAAGCGTCGGTGGCGTAATGGCAAGGGCCGCTACCTTCTTTCGATCGATCCCCTCGGTGGGGACGTATATGAGCTGATTGACGACGATGAATGAAGAATTATTTTACACTGTTTTACATCATTCACATACCCTTCTACATATTTTAATTTGTTTTATGATCTAGTTTTTAGGGTTTCGGAACCAAAATGGTAAAAAAACAACCCTTAATTTTTTTTCATGTTACTCTTTGATATAAAATGGAAAATAAAGTTAATAAAATGTCAGAGATCGCTTGTTAGTGATAAGATCGCCTATATGTACAACTTCCTCAGTCATTGTATCTTTTTTTACCCGACTACGATAAAAGGTGGGATATGTTTTTGACAGTCTATATATGTATGTATGTATGAATGTTCATCTGCTCCCTCGTATTTTCTAATTCCCTCTTATGTTTTGCAATAAACTGTTTTCAATCAATCATTCAAAACAATTTGTAGTCTCTCCTACATGTAAGAGAAGGATGAAATAGTATTTTGAGTGCATCCATTCGTATGGGATAACGTAGAATAAGAATAAATCACATCATCATATCAGCCACAAAACGTCCACTGCTGGACTAAGGCCTCCCAAAGGATTTCCACGACGACCGGTCCTGCGCTGCCCGCATCCATCGGCTTCCTGCGATCTTCACCAGGTCATCGGTCCACCGCGTGGAAGGCCTGCCTACGCTACGTTTTCCGGTGCGCGGTCGCCACTCGAGAACTTCACTGCCCCATCGGCCATCTGTTCTACGAGCTATGTGCCATATAAATCACATAAAATTAATTAAATATTTATATGATCTACCCTAATGTATTCCCTCGCCCTGTGGTCCTATTGAATGCTGTTTTGAAAAGCAATATTGTAAATAATAACTAAAAAAAGTTAATTATTTTTCTCCTTTAAACTTATTTTAAAGTGAAACTTTTATTACATGGTCTCACATTTCTTTTGTCTGACGGTATGATCGTTTCGTCCTATGTAAAGTTTCACTTTTACCGTGGTTTCATGAAACCACACACTTTTTTTATAATCTGGTGACAATTGTTGCAGTCTGCAATCAGTTCGGGCGAGGAGTGATTGCGATGCTGGGCGCGGTGACGCCGGACTCCTTCGACACGCTGCACTCCTACACCAACACCTTTCAGATGCCTTTCGTCACCCCGTGGTTCCCGGAGAAGGTACCTCCGAAATACTATTATTTTTTTAATTATTAGGAATTTTTATTTGCTGTTAAGCGGAAAATAGAAGAATGTACTGAAAGTTCAGTTGCAAAATTTACATCATTAAGTTTGAAGGCTACGCGGAAAGAAAATGTCTAGTTACTTTTTTTCTTGAGATTTTAATCTGAAAGTAGTTCATTATGTATACATTGTGTATTCTACATTTTCACAGTTACAGAAGTTTATATTAATGTTGTTTTTTATGACTTATAAACCGGTTCATAAAAATCACATATTAATAACATCTTAACTTTAGAGACGCGATAATGTGTACCCTTCATCCTTACTAATATTATAAATATGAAAATGTGTTTGTTTGTTTGTTACCTTTTCACGCTTCAACACCTTGACCAATCTTGTTGAAATTTGGCATGCAGGTAGCCTATGTCAGTGGGAAGGACATAGACTACTTTTTATCCCGTGAAAATAGCATCCGATGCAGTTCCCGAGGGAACTGAAACAATACTCTTTTTTTGGTTAATTTCTAACATCGCAACGGAAAAGTGAAGTGATTTTTTGTATAGAATTGGTTGAGGGGGTAGGAAGTGACATAGACTGCTAATCAGAATAGTCCAATATATTTCCTGAGGGAACTGGAGAAAACACATGTCCACGCTTGCGAGCCGCTTGCGGCTCGCGCACCACCCACCCTCAAAGACAATCATTGAAACGATTTCCACGCGGGCGAAGCTGCGGACAAAAGCTAGTTCATTATAAAATATTACTTAAAATATTGGGTTAGCGGGGGAAACAGTCAGCTCAGTGTGATTTGCGTGATTGCGTCGATCAATGTTCAATTGGCCTAAAGCACGGTTACCACCTGAACGGGTTTTACTGTTAGTAACATTTTCTCAACAGTTTCCTTGCTTCGTATGGCACGTCACTAGTGCTGTGGTTGCTATCACTAAACGGCAGTCGTTAAGCCGTGTTAGATGCCATAAAACCGGCTTGAAAATTTCTGACAGTGTAGTTCGCCACTAGCCTTACAACCTCCACCAATCCGGACTTGGCCCTCGTGGGTGGAGTATGGCGTAACCTTCACCAGTTTGGGAAGAGAATAGTGCCCCGACAGAGGGGGGGGGGGGGGGCATCTATGGGTTCAAACTAACGCAGAATCGAAGTAAAGCGCATACCCTAGTAAAATATGTAGCTACTTACATTTCTAGGTTTGCAAATAATATGAATTATAAAATTTAATAAAGAACTGAATACAGAGGAGAAACCTGCAGAATTTAAATTAGACGAATTCCCATTTTACGCGAAGACCCACAAATTCGAGAGCTTGCGGCGAAATTGATGGTTCGTTTTGCTTCGACGCTGAGTCAGTCAGTGTAAATTTAGCCACGTACAAAAGGTGTAGGAAGGACTAAACACAATAAAAATACCGGTTACAGTGACTGCTTTATACATGGTGGGAAGCCTCGCCGTTTTGCCTTTTTTCCGTGCTGTGCTGGTAACACTGACGGACGCCGCGCCGTGTTGCCTTTATTTTCGTGCTGTACTGGTTACACTGACTGCTTTGAGCATGGCGGGTTATTCCGCACTGTGCTGGACACTGACTGATTTGAGCACGGATCAGATAAATAAGGTTGGATTGGAAATGTGCGCTAAGCAGGTGCGCCACAAGTATGATTAGATAATCATATTTAACCGAAGCACGCGTCCAAACTTTTTATTTGTGTGTGGTTGTGTGTAACGTACAGACTCTCGAAATGGTGTGAGACCCAATTGCAGCCCTGTGTTCTAAGTGTGTTTTGTTTATTAGTGTGCACAATTCGTGTATGTATTATTATTGCTTGTGTAGTGTAGTTGATGGGTGGGAGACAGGCGGCGACGCTGGTTTTCAAACAAAAGTGTGACTCTTGCCAATCCAACCTTATTTATCTTATCCGTGGATTTGAGCATGGCGGGACACCGCGCCGTGTTGAAAATATTTTTGATGTTTTATTTATTTGTTTTAATGTACCCTTGTGGCCGGTATAGCAGTGTGACATTATGTATAGTCAGGTGGAAAAGTTGTCGCTATATTTATACCGGGAGGGCTTTTTCTCTGACTCAAAGTCAAATGTATATCCCCTTAAAAATTTTAACGTACGAGTATTTTTTACACCCTACATTATTAAGGTGAGGTCTGATGAAATATAACAAACCGAAGTGTAACGATGAAAATAGTGACCATTTTTTATTGACTTATGTTATTGACTGACTAATTCAGTGCCCACAGGGCGGCAGCGCTTCTGCTTGAAGGGCGATAGTCGTGTGTTCAATCTTACTCAGAGAAAATATTCGTGTAATGGACAGGTTTCTTTGCTCTGTGTCTAGGTGTTTAATATCCACATGTATACGATATCATCATCATATCAGCCAAAAAACGTCCATTGCTAGACAAAGGCCTTCCCCAAGTACTTCCACGACAACCGGTTTTGCGCTGTCCGCATCCAGCAGCTTCCCGGAGTGTGAGGCCTGCTACATTTTCCGGTGCGCGATCGCCACTCGAGAACGTAATTTTTTTACGTTTAGTATGTCATAAACTTAAGTTCTCGAGTTTTTGACAGTCTCTGGTTCCCATAGTACAGAAAATTCTAGTTTAGGGCTACATGACGTAATACTATATTTATTGTAGTGTTAAACCATAAAGTTTGCAAGTGTCTAGCAAAGCCCAACGGAAGTGAAGTTAATAGCAGTAATTAGACAAACTTAATTAAACAGACTAAATGAGACCTGCATAGTGCCTTCGAAACTAGACGCAAGTTTTTAAATTCCGTTAATTATTTTAAAATGTGTCTTTGAATGCGACGTCGGGGATGGTTGAAAAGATACTAAATTCGCTGATAGAAATTATGAATAGTTTAATTTTAAATGAATGACCAAATAAAAGACTGTAAAAAATACAGGTATGAAAAATAAATTCATGATTGAAATAATGTCTTGAGCCTTACTTCAACGGTAGTTCTCGCTAAAATTATTACTTAGGTACCTAGTACGTGATTTTACTGCCAATAATCCATTTTTATTTTGTCTAATAAACCGATATTAGGGCATAATGTAAAATAATAAAAAGTATGTTCTATTTACATTTAACAATATTAGGAAGGATCAGAACGACAAATACGTTCTTTTCCCCATACACTCGAGTACTCGTAGCTGTAAGAACGACATCATCAATGTTTCCCTTTACGTGTTCTTATAAAATATGTATATCAAAGAATAGAAAATACAAACATTACACCTTTCTTTATTTTTTTTTTGTGATTTTTGTTCTCCGCTTCATCTCGTTGTGAAATCAATTTATAAAGAGAAAACAAAACCGCACATGCATAATCTCTTAAGCATAAGAGTAGTTATAAAACCAACTAAGTGCGTGTCAGACCACTTATAATGCAGGGTTCTTTACTTTATAAATTAAAAACTGTTTATAATGGGAAACCCGATATGATTTCCTATTAAGACCTACTTAATTTCATGAATCTAGTACAAATTGTTTAGAAACGTTGGGGGAGGCGTCATCTTGTTATAATTTAGCGGGATATATACAAAAGGGAGGGCACATAAAACAATCCTCGTAACCTTGTAACTGTCTGTGCTAGATGCACAGTCGGACAGACAGACGAACAGACGGTCGGAACGATCTTATGAGGTTCCTCGTAGAACCTGTGGAACCCTGAAATATATTTTTCTTTATTTCTAGCCATTCCGTTATGATTTTACTTACTATATTTTTTTCAACTTTGTAAAGTAGTTTTACGTTATTGACAGCCTACTTAACACACCTTTATTTTTATACCCACCTCATAAAGTCGACTCCTCTATATCTTTCAGCTTGAGTGTATTGAATTTTTACGTCGTACACTGGGGGTTACAATACTATCACTGCAGGTTAAGATATATCGATACACGGAATCCATTTGAAAACTATGAAGCCGATAAAGTTTACCTAGTTGATACTAGAAAAATTTCCCCAAGGAACCCGGTCTCGTTGGCTAATCAGCAAGTCTACTCGTATTTGCATTCAGATTTCCACGACGACTGGTACTACGCTGCCCGCATCCAGCAGCTTCCCGTGACCCTCGGTCCACCGAGTCAGAAGCTTTCTACGCTTCGTTTTCCGGTGTACGTTTGCCACTCTAGATCTTTACTGCCCTTTCTGCTCATTTGCATTGGCAGGAATAGCGGCCCAGCTGTCGGTGAGTGGGGACGCTATATCATAAACCCTCATAAACCTGGTAGTTTAGCGAATCTGGTAGATATACTAGAGGGAATTCCCCAACGGATCTGTCCTACGACCTAGTGCCCCACCCACTGCAAGTTAAGTTTAGCGACTCTATGAGTTATGTTGGTTACCTTGGTTCTCCTGCGGATCTAGTTTCTGATTCGATCGTGTAAGGAAACACCGAGTATAACCTTGGTTCTCCTGCAGATCTCGTTTCTGATTCGATTGTAGAGGGAAACGCCCAAGTATAGCTTGCTCCATTTGATTCAGGAATTTCGAAAAATTCGGCCTTATTCCTTGTCTACATTTTAAAGGAAACCTTTGTGCAAAACTCCAGCTTTCTAGGTCCAAGGGTTTGGACTGGGCGTCGATGAGTCAGTCTAAGTGAAGCGTGTCAGTCAGTTTCTTTTTACATATTGTAAAGATAAATAAAATAACATTTTAAAAGACCTATATTATGTACAGTGTGCATTGCTGCAGGTGATCCCACCATCATCGGGGCTCATCGACTATGCAGTGAGCTTGCGCCCTGACTACCACCGCGCTGTCATCGACACAATCACCTATTACGGCTGGAAGAACGTCATATACATTTACGATTCTCATGATGGTAAGTCACACCATTTTGCAGCATAATACACAATTTTATAACGTTCTCGACAAGCAATATCCTCATGGAAGATATTCTTTAATCTCGTAACGTAAAGTATGCAGTATAACGTACAGTATGGAAGATTTTATTTTTTGCAGATATTGAGAATTGAGAATAAAAGTGACACTGAAGTGACTATTAAGTAACTTTGTATTAAGTTATAGTGCCAACAGTGGCCGGTAGCAAAGTACATATATATATATATATATATATATATATATATATATATATATATATATATATATATATATATATACAGTATGGACACTCCCTGCCGCTCTCTACATTCCGACCTCACCCTCTCGTCACCCAGATTGATACAGACAGGTTATAGTTTGGTTCTCGGACGTATAGGATTTCGCCGTGACTTCGTTTGCTTCGTCATTTGTTTTTAGAAATGTCATTACACGACCGTTGTATGCAGTGTCCGCGGTGTGCCCGTAGTCTGCATTGACGTTAAGACTATTAACAAGTGATAAAAGCCAGCCTGCTGGTTTAATGTAGAAATGTAGATTATAACTATAACATTAGGCGGGCTCCAAAATTCAGTGCAATATGAAAAAAATCTCTGATATCCAAAGGACGGTTGTACTCCTCGTACATGTTCACTATTTAAACTGTAACAGTTTTTAACAGCCGCTGGATGCGAGCAGCGTAGAACCGGTCGTCGTTGTGAAAATCCTTGGGGGAGGCTTTTGTCAAGCGGTGGACGTCCTTCGGCTGATATGATGAAACAGTTTAAAACGTGTTCCAAATAGACGAACACACAAATAGTTCAAAATGTTTTAAACATGTTAAACCTGTTTACAACTTTTTGAACTGTAATTTTTTTTACTGTTTTTTTTAACTTAAATCTAGTTTTCAGAAATGTTTCAATTTAGTTGACAGTCAAGTGGAATGATTACCAGAAATATGTTCTTTATTTTGTGATATGTAACTTTAAATTAGGGTTAATATTTTTGAATCCTAAGTTATACGGCAACCGTAGCGGTAACGTAGAAACGAAGGAAAAATTTATTTCATTTTAAAATTTTACTTTACTTCAAAAGCCGTTTATTTAACTTGCAATGTTTGTATGTATGAATGTTTGTTATAGTTCAAAACCTTGCGATCGATTTTAGAGTGACTTCAAGGGGTCCAATTGAACTGAAATTTGAAAAAAAAAACCGTATTCCCGGTGACAATAGATCCTTTTGGTATTTTGAAGTTGATCTGAAGATGAACTTTGGAGGTGGAATCAAGGTCATAGTTTTGTCTTTGTCTTTTATCTTTTTCTTTTATTTTTCAATAGAATCGTAGGAAATGCAGTCTTGTGCTGACTTTTTTGAATTTGAAACCGTATTTTTTTATATTTATTGGAGCATTTAGCTTTTTGAGCATAAAAAATATTTTCAAATAAAAGCTTGTACTTAAAATATTTTAGGTTTTTCTAAAATTATTTAAATATAGTTTAAAGTAGGAAAATAAAATCTAAAATAACACTGGTATCACGTTAAGTATCAAACGAAATAGCTTTATGGACACATTACAATTATTTCTTTACACCTCGTAGTTTTTAAATGCCGACCAAAAGTACGGAAAAAGATGCCATGCCCTCTATCTCAGATCTTCGCGAGAGAAATAAAATGTATCCGGAAATTTCCGGACATATTTTTTTAGAATATAGAAATAGAGCAAAAACAGAGGTAAAACTTTCAATAATATTACGCAGTAATAATATAGACAGGTTTTGGTATTGGTATTAGATATTTTTTTATTTAAGGTTGTTTATATTAGCCCGACTCGCTATTGACCAGTAATTTAATTATTCATATAGACAACAAACAACACAAACACTGTATGGACCAACCATATTATGTAGAAATAGTAGATTTTTTAACCAAGGGAAGAAAGTGACCCATTTCACCAGAGATATTTATAGTTCGAGAGTGAAATGGGTAATTTCACCCAAGTTAAACACTCTACTTTTCATTTCGACTGTGAGGAAATGTATTAAATATCTAGCACGCAGGTTTGATGACTTCCAGCCTCCCGAACAAGCGGGTTTCCGTAAAGGCTTTTGTACCATAGACCACATACATACGCTGCGGCAGAATATACAGAAGACTAAAAATTACAATGAGCCACTATGGTTGGCGTTTGTGGACTATGATAAATCCTTTGATTCAGTCGAAACCTGGGCTGTGCTACAGTCTCTCCAGTGGTGCCAAATTGACCATCGATGCATCTCGTTGAAGTGTCTGTATGAAAACGCCACAATATCGGTTCGCCTCCTGGACAAGAATTCGAAACCTATCCAGTTGCAGCGAAGGGTGAGACAGGGAGACGTTATATCTCCGAAACTGTTCACCGCCGCTCTAGAAGATGTTTTCAAGCTTCCGGACTGGGGTGGATTCGGCATCAATATCAACGACGAGTACATAACCCACCTCCGATTTGCTGACGAACCCACCTCCGATTTGCTGACGAACCCACCTCCGATTCGCTGACGATATCGTGGTCATGGCTAAGACTATGGAAGACCTAAGCACAATGCTCGATGGACTCTGTAAAGTCTATCAACAAGTGGGTCTTAAAATGAACATAAAGAAGACGAAAATAATGTTAAATGTCCGTGTTGACCCACCCCTCTTATGGTTGGAGACTCTACACTGTACCCCTCTTATGGTTGGAGACTCTACACTGTAAGCCGTTGACGAATATGTACACCTAGAACAAACAGTCCAGCAAGGTCCAATTTTATTTCTATTGATAGCCTCGGTGATGCCAAACAAAATTTAGCAAAGCCTCTGGCAGCCTAAGTTCTCCCAACGAATCTTGCTTAATTAATCTGAGACTTCTTCACACCTTACTACAATTACTATAGTAGCATTTCTGTCCGTTGTAAATTCCCTAAAAAATTTGGCCGATTTGATGACAAATTTTTAATTAAAAACTTATTTTCATTAATGACCTGCACCCTGCACACCATGCTGTAGTAATGTTTAAAACCTAACAAAAAGATACTACAGAAATGTAACTCACCACTCGCCACCTTTACTCAACTCACCACCTTTAATTTTTTTATACGTAAATACGCTTTTTTTTTGTTTCATGATTATGTATGATTAAGATTGTCTTTGATACTTCTTCCAGTGAGCGGTAGCCACTCAAAAACCTGAATCGTCCGTTCTGCAAGCTGTGTCCCGCCCGCTGCCAATTTAGCAATTATATGACCTTTGTCGGTTTCTCTGATCCTCCTACGGATATAGTAATTTTTGATTTGCATTTCTATTGGCAGACATCCCAACTCAGTAAACTGACGACCTGGCGAAGGTCGGTGCAAACCGTTAGGTGCGGGCAGCGTAAGACAGACCGTGGTGGACATCCTTGAAGGAAGCCATTGTCCAGCAATAGAAGAATGATGGCTAAAACTGTGACGATAATGATGATATGCTAATACGCCCTAGTCATTCTAAGTTTTTTCATTCTTCGAGCCCACCAACTCGGAAAGGGGCGATACCATACCACCAGTACATCATCCTGAGCACATTTCAGCAATATGTGATGGCATAAATAATAAATTAAACGTAGCTTAATAACACAAATATTGTGCTCATACCTTTTGAATAGAATATGTAGTTCAGTGGAAGTTTACACAGAATATATTTGTGTAGATCCGATGAAATTCATTTTATGTCGCAGTCAGAAGATCACCTCCGAGAAAAGAGCACTTTGCAAACGGAAAGGCCCATTTACATATAAAGCTGGTTGCAGAAGGTACGTTGCCGGCTATCTGGAACGTACTACTTTCATTACCGACGCTACCATGTTTGTACGTATAGTATATAGATGGTTAAGGCGACGAGCATATAAAGGAGATGGTGTCGTTAGAAACTGTTGTAATGAATTTATTTTTTAACTTGTTTGGAATCTATTTTATAGACTAGCGTAGGTTTGCTAAACTTGAAGCTGAAAAGTCAAGCTAATTAAAAGCTAACGTTTCAAGTTGAAATAACTTATATATTAAAAAAATGTCATACCTTCTCCTCTGAATGTTGGAGGCTCTAAACTCGAAGTTGTTACCGAATATGTGTACCTGGGACAAACAGTCCAGTTAGTTTGGTCCAACTTCGAGAAAGAGATTAATCGTCGAATCCAACTCGGCTGGGCAGCGTTCGGGAAGCTTCGCAATATTTTAACGTCCCAGATACCGCATTTTCTTAAGACCAAGGTCTTCGATCAGTGTATGTTACCAGTGATGACATACGGAACTGACACATGGTCACTTTCTACGGGCCTCATAAGAATGCTCAAGGTCACCCAAAGGGCAATGGAGCATGCTATGCTCGGAGTTTCTCTACGTGATCGAATCAGAAACGAGGATATCCGTGTGAGAATAACCGACAAAGCACTTAACATTACTAAACTTAAGTGACAGTTGGCGGGGCACATAGCTCGTAGAACAGATGGATGTTCGTTGAGGCAGTGAAGTTCTTAAGTGGCGACCGTGCACCGGAAAACAGCGTAGGTAGGCCTCCCACTCGGTGGACCGATGACCTGGTGAAGGTCGCGGGAAGCTGCTGGATGCGGGCAGCGCAGAACCGGTCGTCATGGAAATCCCTGTGGGAGGCCTATGTCCAGCAGTGGACGTCCGTTGGCTGATATGATGATGAATTTAAAAAATATGGACTCACTCTCTGATTGACTTATCAACGTCCAGCCACTTGCCTTAAACCCTGAAAGTTTAAAATTTTGCAAAGACGATCAACATATGATCTAAACAACTATTTAAAAAAAGTCATGAGGAGTTTCATATAGAATATGTATAAAGTCCTAGACAACTGTTAGTGTAAATACCTACTTGTTCATGTTTAATGTTATTAAATTCAGGTATTTAGCTTTTATAATTGGTAAGGGATACCTTATATTTATTCAGAAAATCTTCAACTAATTTCTAATCAAAGTGAATAAAAAACCTTTGACTAAGACTATATAGGTGATAAGTAGTAGAGGTTTTATAGGATGATATGAATAACTAGACAAATTTGCAATAACAGCAAGTTACAATAGCAACATCTAAATGTGTAAAATGAAAATGCAAAGAAGCCACACAAAAGTTCACATTAAAACACGCGACGTCTAGAGTCTGTGAAAGAATAAAAACGAAAAGATATAAAAAAGCAAAGTGCGGATGTCATAGAGCACCGCCAAGCATCGTCGCGGCCCGGAACCGTGCAGATGTTTACTGGAGGTAGATATAAAACAGCTGTAGCGAACTCAAAAACATTAAGTTCGTATAAAATATAAAAGAAAGTGCATCACTAAAACTTCTGATATAAAGAGTAACTACCATCTCAATCATACCATAACCTAACAGCTTACAGCGTTCAGAGATATCTCAAAGCGGAAATAAAATCTAAATCGAATTCTCGTAGAGACAACGCAAATTGTCTCGGTGCCCGAATATCACCCTCTTCAAGTCGTCTGTCACATCAAAGTCGGAGTTGGAATACTCATGTGTACCTTAAATATTGCCTGGAAAGCTATTTCAGTGGGATAAGTATTATAGTTTACTTTGGTATTGATGCATTTTTTACTTCTTTTATTTCATGTAGTAATTAATAATGAACCTCATGTTATATAACAATAAGTCTACATATCTGTGATTAAGATGGTTTTTTTTTTAACAAAGGAGCGTTACAAGCCAATTTAGATCCACGAAGTTTAGAGCGATCAGGGAGTCTTCGAGCACGTAAATCTTTCGGACATTTTGCTAACAGAGCAGTTTTTTCTTTCTAGTTCTGTAAATAGGAAAGTTTTTTGACACACCGTACATGTAATACCTCCTCCGTGGTGTAATGGTTAAGTCCATTAGCTTCACATCGGGCGGTCGCGGGTTCGATTTCCGGCGGACTCTAACTTTGTAAGACTCGGTTTGGTTTGGTTTGGGGAATTTCTTAAGACCGCCTAGTGCTACCACCGTCTTATCTTAATGTTGCCGCTTAACATAGCATTGATGTGTTCCGGCTTAAAGATGAAACGGTCAGTTCCCCATTGCATTGAGGAATCTTGGTAAGCCCGCTTAAGACAAAATGAAAGGACAAAGGGCACCACCAAAATTCACATTATAATGTAGGGACCTGCGGACTGTGGCAGCTCAGAGGTAGGTAGATAGAAATAAATGCTTTTATTCAATACAAAGCAATCAAAAACTCACAGCAATACAAAAGAATAAACTAAAAATAAAGATGGGGGAAAGGGATTCATTTAGAGAAATTGCTGTGGCAGCACACAGGTGCCGATATGGAGAAGGGTTTCACTTGGAGAATTTGCTATGGCAGCTCAAAAGTGGACAGGTAGGTTTTACTTGGAGAAACACTTTAACACTTTATGATTTTTCTTTATGTCAGACCTAAGGTACCGATGTGGGTAAGGGTTTCACTTCAAGAATTTGCTGTGGCAGCTCATAAGAAGACAAGTACCGATGGGCGGAAGAGTTTCACTTGGAGAAACACTTTAACACTTTATGATTTTTCTTCATTTCGGGCCGAAGGTACCGATGGGGGGAAGGGTTGGAGAATATACTGCAGCTCAAAGGTAGACAGGTACCGATGGGAGGAAGGGTTTCACTTGGAGAAACACAACACTTTATTATATTTCTTTATGTCGGACTGAAATGGAATCCCAAATATTATTTAAAACGCTGTCCATAACCTCAAGGATTTTACTTGGAGAAACACTTTAATACTTTATTATTTTTTTCATTATATTGAAGTCGAACGTATGTTCGCGTAATCGTACTTCCGTTAACAAAGCCCTAAATATTATAAAAATAATAGTTGGTTTGTAAACTTTTGTTTATAAATGTATACGAAAAGTTATCGTTTTAATCATATTAATACCCTAAATACGAGAATTTCGACTATTTATTACCTCACTTTTATTGAGTCAGTGCATGGCGTAGCAATAACTGTCTTGCGTGTGTAAGTGTTTCACGAACACTTTTCACTGTTCCTCAAAATACCAATATTACCGAATTTTTGAATTAACCACTACAAATTCTTTAAAAATGTAGGTAAGTATATATTTATGTAACGTCAGAGCCCTGATTTTCATCCCAAAAAATTAAGTAGGGTATCATCCCTAACACGTTAGCGCGTCTCTGCGATAATATCCGTTCCAGAGTCTCGTGTCCCCCGTCCTTCGTCCGCAATTTGTGTGGACGCACTCCCCAGCCGGCGGCGGCGATTACCGCGGGTCGTTCTATGAGGACAAAAATGATAAATGGAAAAAAAAGCTCTTTTCCGCACATAAAATAAATAAAATACAAATATAGCTCACACATCACAACTAGAAATAAGATATTATTTGATATTAGATACCTACTCTAATTTTAAAGACGTTAAACGAAAACTTTACATTGTGTTGAAGAGATACATAAGTACTTTCACTTTACCAAAAACCGGAAACATTTTTAGTTATTTTATTACACGAGCTCACAGCTTAAACTTTACCAACTGCTTTAATGAACTTTATATGAATATAAAAATAAGTAGCTTTTACCAGCAGCTTCACCCGCGTAAACATAGTTTTTATGACTGTCTGAGGGTGAGTGGTGCGCGTACCGCGAGTGTAAAATGAGTTTACTCAAGATCCCTCGGAAACTGTCGGGCATTAGTAATCTTTGTCACTTTCCAACCCCTCAACTATTTCTTGCAATAAATCACGTCAATATGTTGCTCTGTTGCCACGTGCGCCAGCGTGCAAATGATTTTTCTTCAGATCCCACTGGAACTGCATGGCTATGCTAATTGTTAATTTGTGACACTTCCCATCTCCACAACTATCTCTCTGCAAATCACGTCAATCAGTCATTTTGTTGTTGTCACAAAGTAGCCTTTTAGTTTCATGGCATAAAAGTAGCCTATGTCACTTCCCACCCTTTCACTATAACTGCCGAAAATCAGGACAATCCGTTGCTCCGTTGCGACATGAAAGAATAACAAATTATTTTGTTTTTATAATATTAATACAATAAGTATTTCGACAACTTAAAGTAAGTATTGGGTATTGTGTTGTGAAAAATGCCAGCAAAATAAAATATGATAGTATTGAAAAACTTGTCACAGCAAATACAAAATAACAAACGGAAGAGAGTTATCTAAACCAGGTCCCACTTAAGCTGTAGCAAGGCGCAAAGTTTCTAAGTACCATCATATTTTTAAAGGATCTTTAATATTATATCGATTTACACGATTACTCGTAAAATAGAATAGGCTCAGAATCGGGCCATACCATCTCTACCTGTGGGTGTCGTTAGAGACGACTAAAGGACTAAACCAAAGGCTGAGCAGCAGCGTCTTTTCGGCGTGCTGTGCCACCTCATCGCAAACTGTGATCACCAACCCCCCAACTCGGGGGAGGCCTATGTCTAGTAGTGGACGTCTTTTGGCTGATGTGATGATGGTCATCATGGTCTTTGATGGTGGTGCTCTCAAAATATCTAAGCAAGAAGCATAAATGTTACCACCATGTAAATTTGATTAGTTTGTTGCTGTTTTGAAAACGAATTTTGTTTTGGCAATAATTTTGTTTTTTTACCTGATCGGAAATTTCACAGACCTAATTATTATCATAACTTTTGGAAACTAGAAGGTATGCTGAGTCGATAGTTAATATAAAACAGGCGTCATGTCGCCTCTCTGTGTGGAGGTGCGCCGAACATAAAGGCAGCTCTCCAGAAAGCAATAAAGGAATTCTTTGCCCTGGTTCTGTACATCGTAGCCTGTTTATCGCGTGCTCTTTGCATTTTTTCTTTTTAGTAATGATGCCTGCTGCGAACCATTCTTATTGCGCACAAAAAGGGGCACTCCGGAGTATTCGAACCGACCAGAAAGGTTCAACTTTACTGCTCGAACATTTTTATCTCAATAGAACTCATTCCGAGCATTGAATAACCTACTCAGCGCTGCATTGCCTCTGCAAACTGTTGCAGCGAATTACATTGCATACTTGCCAAACTCATATTACCTCACAGTTACGGAAAAAATTGCACTAATGAGTAATGGGTATGGATAAAAATATTTATATTTACTAATATTATACGTGTTGCTTAGTTAAACTGCCGATAGATTTCCTTATTTTTAGGGTTCCGCACACCCAAAGGGTGACCGACGGGACCCTCCGCTTTATGACCGTCTGTCCGTCCGTCTGTCCGTCTGCCAGCGGGCTGTATTTCATAAACTATAATAGGTATAAAGTTTAAATTTTCACACAATGCGTATTGGTATTGCCGCTATAACAACAAACACTAAAATTACAAAAATTAAAAAAGTATAATTTGTTTTTTGTAGGTATTCTAGAGCTAGTTTTAATTTAGCTGTGTCGTAAAAACGGTAATACATAAAAGCGTGAAACAGGGTGTAAATACAGTAATAATACTAAAGTAAACCAAAAAATAATAAAAACTTGCCAAGTGTGAGTCATACTCGCGCTAAGAAGTCCGAACTGAATGCCAAAAAAGCATATTTTTGTCGCTCGCGTTTGTATTTTTTTTGGGATTTTTACAGCGTTGTAAATACGGGCGTCAAACTTGGTCTATCTTTGTATATTTATACTATTGAGTATGAATACTAACTATATTTTAGCAAAAAAAAAATTAATAGATTTTACCTCGGATTTCACAAAAACTCTTAGATAATATCTCAACTTACCTACAAACAAGAATTAGGTAGGTAGTTTCCTAACCAGTTGCGATGGAGGAATACTTTCACAACCAGTTGACATCGAAGAATTACTATTTAATTAAAAAAATGTTCAAATCAAAGAACTTTTTTTTAACAAAATATATTATGGAAAGATCAATAATAGTAGTACTTTAGTTGTTGATTTACAGGCCATGTAAAAACATAAATTTTGAATCGATCAGACCTGTATAAATTGCCCCCATCCCTTCATCATCTTGATATGAGCTGATGATCCTCAAACGGCTAAACAGATCTTCATAAATTAAAGCTAAGAACTACCTCGATCAAGTCAGCTTTTAAAACACAAAAAAACTGCATCAAAATCAGTCCATTGGTTTGAACAAATGCGTGGTGGCTCTGCAGGAAGGAGACCCGGATTCCTTGGAACGCACCTAAGAACTACGATGCCACAGACAGACACAGATACACAGATACCCAAATACAACACAAATACACAGATGCACAGGTATACACTTATAACGCCCGACGCTAAAAGAGGGGTGTTATAAGTGTATACCTGCGCATCTGTGCATTTGTGCATCTGTGTATCTGTAGATCTATGTATTTCACTTTTCGTGTTAGTATAGGTTGTTAAATAAGAAAAACAAATTACATGGAGTTTTGGTGGAATATTGGCTAAATAGGAAGGAGGGACCAAAAATTTTGGGAATAGACAATAGTCAAATATGATAACTTTTAGGAAAAATTTTATCATTATGAACCAGTTGCATTGCGTGGCGTACCAGGTGGTGACGTGGCAAGCTCTCATTCCACAAACGGAATGGATCGGAGGTTAATCACAAACGGATACACATATACACACACACTACACACTATCGTACTTCTAAATCGACAAAAATTTTATCACTTCTATCCAAATTGGAAGTTTTGTGATGGATTTCTTCACGCCACGCGCCACCTCGGCAGTAGGATATTGGGGCCCCTAATCGTCTATCGCGATACAGCAACAATGCTGACTGATCCCGGCTATTGTCGCTATAGAATAAGAAGGATTTGCCGCTGCTCCGAACAAAACAACTTAGAGCCTTGACTCACCCGAGTAATGCCTTTGTTATCGTCATAGATGGGTTTCGAAATGTGAAATTGGGTGAGACATTTGAAAATTTTTCTTTAGTGTGTCTGTTGAACTATTAGAAATAAGAGCGCAAGTAAAGTATAAAGTGCAGTTAATAATAGTTAAGTTGTAGTTTCGCTTCGACAATACTTCGCCCATCTAGAGATCTGAGAAAATGATGACTACATTTTGTGTGCTGTAATTAAAACAAGCGTCATCTGAGGTGAATCGAAGCCGCGACACTCACGCGCAAAACTGGCACCTTGCGTGCTGCACCAAGTAGCGAGTAAGTACGTCGGTGAAATACGCGTTCACTTGCGTGTGGTGCCCTTGGAGTAACTAGGATTAACTATGACCTACTACGTAAGGCTACGGACTACAGCTACGACAGTTGCCTCCCTACGCTGTGTAACTGATTCATCATCATATCAGCTCATATACGTCCCCACCGAGGAGCTCGAGCCTAACCTGGATTAGAGCGATCGGGCCTTAGTCGACCACGCGGACCCAGTGCAGGTTGGTCGACTTCACACACAACCTGCGAGTTTCATCGCAGGCGTGTGCAGGTCTCCTCGCGATGTTTTCCTTTGCCGTAAGAGCGTTGGATAAACATACATATGAAATTTAAATTCGAAATCACATTGGTTGGATTCGAACCACGACCTCCCGGACAGGAGGCAGCGGCCCTAGCCGTTATGCCACTGACGCTCTGCCGATGCTACTGATTAAATTACAGTTATGACTAATAGTATGAACTGTCGTGGTATGCGACAAGCATACTATAGTTATGCAAAGGAAAAGTAATAACTGCAAAAATGTTTGCCAGCGTAAATATTTCGAAAAACAATTTTCTTACTGAAATATACAGGTCTTCCCACGGCTATATCACATGCAGGGAAAGTACCTTGAATATTGTAGATGGAACATTTTACTAAAAGAAGATATTAATTTAATTTAAAAAACATTTTAAACTGCATTCATTATTTTTTTAATATTTAGTTTTTTTTTATTATTTATTTATTTTTATTTTTTTTATTTTTCTTATTTATTTTTTAATATTTATGAACCGGGAATCAAACACGCTACACGAGAAAAAAAATGGTTGAACCGGGAACCAAACTCGCTACACGAGAAAAAAAAATACCCTGTAGCTTTACCATACCGATCGAAAGGCTTCATCATAAGGATTATTTTTTGCTAAATAACATAGTGACAGAAATAAAAAGAAGACCCTGAATTTTAACATTTTTAATTCAAAATTAATCAATTTAATTTATCAAATGCTCAAAATCCCATTCTGTTAAATACAAAGTCGCACTCTTTTGATCGTTTCAGCTGGCTGATTATAAGAGAATTATTAAAAAAATGTGTATCATTTTCAAACTTTTATTCTTTTGTTTCCGGGATGTTGAAGAAGAAATCAGAATTTTGAAAAGCAAAATACACCGTGTACTAAAAAAACACAAATACAAAAGTTACGTTGAAGGGCGATTAGTACGAAAATTACGGCCGGGTGATACTGAAATTCGACTTATTTTCTGCCATGAAATCGAGAGGCTCATCCTAGAGGATCAGTATTTTCTGAATATTATTATCTGGTCAGACGCGACAAACTTTAGCAATAATGGTATGTACAACCGACACAATAATCGCATTTAGTCCAGGGAGAATCCCTTACGTATCCTCGTGACTAATAATCAAGTGCGTTTATCGTTCAACTGTTGGTGTGGGATTGTAAAAAAAACCGGGTCTTAGTACATTTTTACGAAGGGCATCTGAATATGGAAAGGTATTTAAAAATACTTGAGATTTTTGGACGTGAGATAAATAATCTTCCGGCTGCAAAACGACGAAACCTTACTTTTCAGCAAGATGGGGCTCCGGCTCATAACAGTTGCAGAGCAAGGGACTATCTCAATGAACACTTTAATTCCTGGATCGAGACAAATGGACAAATAAGATGGCCGCCGAGATCCTCAGATCTAACCCCGTTAGATTTTTTTTATGGGGTTATGTGAAAACTTTACAAGAACCAGTATAAAAATTAGAACAAGCAAAACTTAGACGTATTATTCTAAATATCCACCACAGCATGACCAAAAAATCAACAGGGAGTGAAATCAAAAACAAAAGAGTTCGACAGAATGGGACTCATTTTGAGCATTTAATAAAAAAGCGTCGGTGGCTCAACCGGTAACGACTCGGTCCATCTAACCAGAGGTACCGGGTTCAAATCTGGACGGCCAATGTACCAATGAGTTTTTCAAAAACTTACGTACATACTTACCGATTGCTTTAACGGTGAAGGAAAAACATCGTGAGGAAACCTGCACACGCCTGCGAAGAAACTCGAAGGTTGTGTGTGAAGTCGACCAACCCGCACTGGGCCCGCGTGGTCGACTAAGGCCTAATCGCCCTGATTCAGGGTAGGCTCGAGCCCCTCGGTGGGGACGTATATGAGCTGTAATGATGATGAATAAATTAAATTGATTAATTTTGAATATAAAATGTTAAAATTCATGGTCTTCCTTTTATTTCTGACACTATGTTATTTATTAAAAAATAATCCTTATGATGAAGTCTTTCAATCGGTATGATAAATCTACAGGGTATTTTTTTTCTCTTGTAGCGGGTTCGATTCCCCGGTTCAACCATGTAATTATTAAAAATCGATGAATGCAGTTTAAATTGTTTTTTTAAATTAAAATAATGTCTTCTTTCAGTAAAATGTTCCATTTACAATATTCAAGGTACTTTCCCTCCATGTGGCATAGCCGTGGGACGCCCTGTATAACGTAGATCGATCTTGGGAGGATTCTAAGTGTGCGATGCCTGTTCGTCAAACCCACAATGGCGCTAGACTCTTATGTGTAAAATCGGTGGTAGTACCAAGGAACCACATTTAACCGGATGCCTGCTCATGTTCATAAAAATGTTACCATTCGATGCGAACCTAAATAACTTGACAGTACTAAAAACCCTTGAGACAGAAACAATATTTGCAAGCGGGAATGTCAATGAGATTTTTTCCTTGTCATCGCAAATTCAACCGGATATTAAAGTTACTTTTAATAAAATCCTTACTGCTCCTGTCATTTTGAAAAGAAAATCTACGCTTAGTTGCTAACAGAAGTTCTGGATATGCATAGTGAGTTCGACGGGCTGAAAGGAGTCATCTCTAAGCTTAATGCAGCCTCGGCGTGCCTTGCTTACACATTCTAACCTCACACGAGTAAAGATCTTAATATTAATATGAGAAGGTCTTGGAGGGCAACTGGACCAGGGTTATAAAAAAAGAGAAAAAACATACCTCAAACTTTTTAATGTACGAACTTAAAAATATAACTAGAAAACATTATAAAATATAGAAATTTTAAAAAGAGTAGTTTAAGAATCCGAACAGATGATTAGTTAGAAAAAAAGCAAAGACAGAAGTGAAAAGTTATTTTTTTATAAAATAATCATAAAAACAAATTAAAAAGAAGATAATATTAAAACAGATATAAAACAAGCTAAAAAGAATAACTTCGTCACATGAGTGAACCAGGGAATGCATGAAGATAAAAGCTAGAGCGATGATTTCAAACAGCAAAAAAATAGGAATGCAAGAAAATACAAGCTAGAGCGATGATTTTAAACAGCAAAAAAAAATTACAAATCCCACTTAATATCTGACGTATGCTGGAGCTGCCACTAGATCTCAGCAATCTTACACTACATCTTTTATTGTTGCTCCAACTGCTGTCTACGCGAGGCACGGTGAACGATCGCAAAATTCCGCTTCAATGTCTGCTCCTAAACTTTTGGGCCCTGATATGGACACTCAGCAACCTTCCAACACTAACACAACTACTTAACATGGGACTCCCGAGTTTGCTGCTACTCTGTAGTGATATTACTGTGTTCAAGAGCACCTAAAATCTGTAAAACAGGTTCAAAAGCGTCTTACTTTTTTTATGGCTCGGAAGCGATGACTGAGGTTTACATCAAACTATTTTGAAAGCTCGATGTGCAATGGCGTGCTGTTTCACCCGAATACACGTACAGTATTCTTTCGCGACCGCGTCTGTGATGCCACCGGCTTAGGCGGGATACTGCTCACTGTAAGCGATAACTTCAATGTGCGTTCTGTTGTCAATATTAACGGTGTTGTTGATAATCTACTTCGAATTATGTTGATTAAAAATGTTTAAATGTTTTGATATGTATTCAGAATGCAGTATGTAAATATTCGGATTTTGATGTGCAAATACTTAGATTTTAATCCCAACCAGTGGTCTGGTTAAGTTAAAACACAATTAATTTTGAATTACTTTTTTATTTTTTTGCATCACAGTAGAATCAGAAATATCACGTGCTAAGTGAAATGGGGGCTGACAAAACTGCCTTAAATTACTTAATTTCTGGAACAAAAAAAAAATTAACGATAGTACTCCCTTGTGAACGACACTTGTGAAAGTCTAAAGAGTAAAAAAGAAAACTTCACACTTCACGAACGACTCCAACAAGATACGATAAACGACGAGTGGAGTATACTGAATGACGTCAGTATGATACTTGATTATTAAGAGCTCAAGACAACAAACGTTAGATAATTGTCTGATATTCTTATGATTCCTAATGGTTGGATTAGGAATTTCTCTGCATTGCATACTTTGCCAGTTTAAAATTACAACTTATTCCGTTTCTGGATCTACCAGAAGTAATAATTACCTACATTTGAAATCGCCACACGATTGCGTTAGTAGTACAGTTGCAACACGATCTTGTGATGTGACAATTGACGTGTAGTTATTTTTCCTCAGTATGAGCAAGAAAAAAATACATAATTACTACATAAATTTTATTACTGCATCAAATTTTCAAAATGCGAACTATTGTTTTTAATACAAATACTATGGTTCCGTATTTCCTTAATGAAACCTACAGCATATAATTTTAGTATTTGAATTTTAAATACAATTTTACAGGCCAAAAAAGATTTCATACGTAAATTTTAAACTTTAAACAGCTGTTAAGGGATGGGTGAGAATGCGCATTGTGAAGTATAAGTCTGCGTGTATGTATGTGTTTCTGTATAAAACCGTATGGTTCCCGGCTAAGAATAGGACCATCCCATCTCTTCCAATGGGTGTCGTAAGAGGCGACTAAGGGACTTAAAACCGGAGGATGGGCAGCAGCGTCTTTCCGTGCATTGCAACACACCTGCAATCAAACTGCGATCGCCAACCCGCCTGCCCAGCGTGGCGATTACGGCAAAACCCCCCCTATGAATTTCACACCCAGAAAACGGCCCCTAGTCCCCGGCAGCCCCGCTATTCCTGGCTCCGGTAGCAGTCATGGTAACGGCGGGGTAGGGGGTGCGAAGAATCCCCGGCAGATGCCAGGCTACCAAACCCAACGACCTTTGGCCCTGGCAACTTACAACACGCGCACACTGCGGACTGACGAGAAACTTGCAGAACTCGAAGAAGTATTGAGCAGGTTACGGTGGGATATCGTAGGTTTATGTGAAGTCCGAAGAGAGGGAGAGGACACCATGATCCTTAAATCCGGAAACCTGCTCTATTTCCGGGAGGGCGACCAACAGTCCCAGGGTGGTGTCGGGTTTCTCGTCCACAAGTCCCTCATTAACAATGTGGTCCAAATCGTGAGCGTTTCGACAAGGGTAGCATACCTTATACTCAGAATCACCAAACGGTATTCGATGAAGGTCATACAGGTATACGCGCCGACAACGGAACACTCCGACGACGAGGTAGAGACTATGTATGAGGACATCTCTACAGCCTTACATAGCACCAGGACCCATTATACCGTTGTTATGGGGGACTTTAACGCGAAACTGGGCAAACGAAGCGATGGTGAGCTGAGAGTGGGGCAATTTGGATATGGAGTAAGAAATGCACGTGGCCAGATGCTGGCCGACTTTATGGAGAAGGAGAGCCTCTTTATGATGAACTCCTTCTTTAAAAAGTCAAAACAGCGGAAGTGGACATGGTTGCATCCCAATGGCGTAACAAAAAACGAGATAGACTTCATCTTGTCGTCAAGGAAGCAAATATTCAATGATGTCTCCGTGATCAATTCAGTCAAAACAGGAAGCGATCACCGGATGGTTAGAGGCACATTGAATCTAAAGACCAAGCTAGAAAGATGTCGACTGATGAAGTCTACGCTCCGACCAGCGCCCATCCAGCTCCAAAACCCCGAGAGCTTTCAGCTCGAGTTGCACAATCGTTTCGAATGCCTAGGAGACTGCGAGAATGTGGACGATTATAATGACAGGTTCGTGGAAATTGTTCAAACGGTCGGGTCTAAGATTTTTAAAACTCGCCGTTCAAACAGAACCAAAAAAATCTCCGACTTCACCAGCAACCTCATGGAAGAAAGACGCAGATTGGTTTTGCAGTCCTCTGAAGACGCTACTCAGTATCGGCAACTAAACAGGCAGATCTCTAAGTCCCTAAC
Organism: Coleophora flavipennella; assembly: GCA_947284805.1. Classification (NCBI taxonomy): domain Eukaryota; kingdom Metazoa; phylum Arthropoda; class Insecta; order Lepidoptera; family Coleophoridae; genus Coleophora; species Coleophora flavipennella. The sequence goes on from OX369308.1 coordinate 18,358,650, forward strand.
TCGCGATTTACGCCAGTATAATACAAATTGTATTAAAGAGGCGATTGAGCACAACAAAGGCTTAAAAATGTTCGCGAGAGATCTGTCTGTTGGACAAAGCCAACTGACCAAGCTGAAGACTGAGGACGGCAGGACCATATCGTCTAATACTGAGTTGCTGGAAGAAGTTGAGAAGTTCTATGGACAATTGTACAAGACCACACGTTTGCCTGTCAGCGATCTGGCTGAAGACCCAAGAGCCAGACTAACCCGACACTATACCGAAGATATCCCGGACGTCAGCCTGTACGAGATTAGAATGGCTCTCAAACAGCTCAAGAACAACAAGGCACCGGGTGATGATGGAATTACGGCTGAACTTCCGAAAGCAGGTGGAACACCGGTACTTAAAGCTCTTCAGAAGTTATTTAATTCCGTTATACTCGAGGGACAAACGCCTAAGGCATGGCACAGAAGTGTGGTCGTGCTTTTCTTCAAAAAGGGTGACAACACTCTGCTGAAGAACTACAGACCCATCTCACTTCTGAGCCATGTCTACAAGCTGTTTTCGAGAGTCATTACGAATCGTCTCGCACGCAGGTTTGACGACTTCCAGCCTCCCGAACAAGCCGGTTTCCGAAAAGGCTTTAGTACCATAGACCACATACATACGCTGCGGCAGATTATACAGAAGACCGAAGAGTACAATCAGCCACTATGCTTGGCGTTTGTGGACTATGAGAAGGCCTTTGATTCAGTCGAAACCTGGGCTGTGCTACAGTCTCTCCAGCGGTGCCAAATTGACCATCGATACATCGAGGTGTTGAAGTGTCTGTATGAAAACGCCACCATGTCGATTCGCCTCCAGGACCAGAACTCGAAACCTATCCAGTTGCAGCGAGGGGTGAGACAGGGAGACGTTATATCTCCGAAACTGTTCACCGCCGCCCTGGAAGATGTTTTTAAGCTTCTGGACTGGGGTGGACTCGGCATCAATATCAACGGCGAGTACATATCCCACCTCCGATTCGCTGACGATATCGTGGTCATGGCTGAGACTATGGAAGACCTAAGCACAATGCTCGATGGCCTCAGTAAGGTCTCTCAACAAGTGGGTCTTAAAATGAACATGGACAAGACGAAAATAATGTTAAATGTCCGTGTCGCACCCACTCCTCTAAAGGTTGGAGACTCTACGCTGGAAGTTGTTGACGAATATGTATACCTGGGACAAACAGTCCAGCTAGGCAGGTCCAACTTCAAGAAAGAGATCAATCGACGAATCCAACTCGGCTGGGCAGCGTTCGGGAAGCTTCGCAATATCTTCACGTCCCAAATACCGCAGTGTCTCAAGACTAAGGTCTTTGACCAGTGTGTGTTGCCAGTGATGACTTACGGAACTGAGACATGGTCGCTTACTATGGGCCTCATAAGAAGGCTCAAGGTCACCCAAAGGGCAATGGAGCGTGCTATGCTCGGAGTTTCTCTGCGTGATCGAATCAGAAACGAGGAGATCCGCAGGAGAACTAAAGTAACCGACATAGCTCACAGAATCACTAGACTGAAGTGGCAGTGGGCAGGGCACATAGCTCGTAGAACAGATGGCCGATGGGGCAGTAAAGTTCTCGAGTGGCGACCGCGCACCGGAAAACGTAGCGTAGGCAGGCCTCCCACGCGGTGGACCGATGACCTGGTGAAGGTCGCGGGAAGCCGATGGATGCGGGCAGCGCAGGACCGGTCGTCGTGGAAATCCTTGGGGGAGGCCTTTGTTCAGCAGTGGACGATTTGTGGCTGATATGATGATATGATGATGACTTAATCGTGAGCAATTACTATTTTATATTTCATCTGAAGATGTCATGATCCGTTCCAATAATTCCTCTCTCGAATTAATCGATCTTGGGTACACCTTGTCCTTCAATGTTCCCCAGAAAAAGAAGTCCAAAGGTGTGGGGTCGGGTGATCTGGCGGACCAGGCTATTGTATCGCTTCCATGTCCTATCCAACGGTCAGGATATGTTCGTTTGAACCAGTCACGCATCGTACGGCCAAAGTGGGGCACATAGTGGTCCTGGTCTACAAATCAATGTCTACGATTAAAAGATTCAAGTCATGCCTCAATAAATTAAAATAACTTTCGGAATTCAACCGCTGCGGAATCATGATCAGGCCTATAAAACGTCACCAATGATCCCAGCCCAAAAATAATGTAAAACTTATGTTGGTGGGAATGTACCCACTTTGTATGTGGATTTTCATCAAGCCACGCCAGTTAGGCGAATTAAAAATTCCTTCCTTAGTAAACTGGGCTTCATCCGTCCATAATGTTTTCCTGACAAAATCCGCATCTTCTACAAGCTTCTGGTTTATTCTCTGGCAGTAAGTCACTCTGGCTAGTCCATCAGTAGGTATTAGTCCTTTTACTTTGCTGTAGTGATATGGATGGAAGAAGGCGGCGATACCTTTTCCAATCTAGTAACACCACTCTGTTTTGACGTTCAAAATTATTGCCTTAGCCCTTGACGACAATGTGGGATCTTCAATAATTAGATTCATGATACGGTTTTCAGTACGCAAGTCCAAATTAATTGCTGCTCTCTCTGTACGCCTTGATCGTAAGCCCTTTTCACGGAATTGTCTATGAACATCGGCAAAGGTAGTATGATGCGGAGTGCGACGATTAGGAAATCGTCTCCTATACTCAGTAACTGCTCTACGTGAACTTCCATTAGAATATCCATTAATAAAATGGATATATACGCTAAGTGATACGAAGAAAAATGTTGCAGCATAATAATTAAATTATTCTAAGGTCTGGTAGCAATGTACAACTTGAGTCAGGTGACAATAGTTTATCATTTTGTTGTCATTTATAATGACATATTTACGGCCAGTACGTTGTTCACCTGAAAAAGTTTGAACACTCGCTGACTCGATGATAGAGAACAGAAGTAAAACTAAAGACTAAACTAATAATGATAGTTGATAACTTTTGAGTATTGTTTCTGATTACAGATATCATACGCAAAGTTAAAGATAACATTTATTACTCTCAATACCTAATAAAAACTTTTTGCTGTTTAAACTCAACTTTTAATAAAAACATATTTGTAGTCAAAATTATGGCAGATGACAGGTAAATTTGCTATTACCACTTCCGTATTGCATATGTGCTTGTGTGTACGTGTGTGTGGTTACGTCGTATTATTTAGGCGTGTTACCGAGATTTTTGAGATTTTTTAAACTTGTGAATTACTTAATATCTCGAAAATTGGGCTTTATCCAGCAATGTTTTTATAATTTCTTTTTGTCCAAATAGGCCTAAAATCTTTGGTTAAAAACCTGTCGGTATACTTCTTCCCATCCTGTATTTTTTCAACCGAATTCAAAAAGGAGGAGGATCTCAATTCGATTGTATAGATGTTTTTTTTTGTATTTTTGTTACGCGATATCTCCGACGATTGTGAACCGATTGTACCGACCTCGAAAATAAATTTAGGCCCTTATTTTAATTCGTACCCACCTTCGATTTCGTTATTATTGGTCAATGTCGTGTATTTAAGTATATTAATATTATTTCACACTTTTGAGTGAATTTCATTTTGAAGTCGGTTTTTAGTTTTTTAAACTTTTATTTCTATGGGAAGTTTTAAAACCGACGCTTGTATGTTTGTATATTTTCATTTCATTGTTTCAGTTTCAATATTAATTACAAAATGTAAGGTACCTACTTTTGTGCATTTAATATAGTTTAGTATATTGTATCACTTTCTAGTGAGTCTGTGTGTTTCATCCGAAGCACTGCTGGACAAAGTCCTCTTCCAAGGATTTCCACGACGACCGGTTCTGCGCTGCCCGCATTCAGTGGCTTCCCACGACATTCACCAGGTCATCGTGAATCGTTCCACCGAGTGAGCGGCCTGTCTACCTACGTTTTCCGGTGCGCAGTCACCACTCGAGAACTTTACTACCTAAACGGCCATTTGTTCTATGATAATATATGTGCCTACTGCCACTTAAGTTTAGCAATTCTGAGAGCTAGGTCAGTTACTATGGTATTTTTTGTAATAAGATGAAATAAAGTAAATATAACGCGCCACTCGTATCCAATATTCCTAGTAGACCATCCAATCCGACAAAGTCGACCGTCATCCTTGTCCAGTGACCCAAGAATTCAAATACGTTAAATTATGGTTCCCTTTTCACGGACTTATACCACCGGTGCCATTAATTTAGAATAATATTTTCCTGAATAAAATTTTATGCATCACTATTTCAGAAAAGCCAGTGGTTCCACGTGGATTCTAGATAGAAATGGTTTTATCGACTTCCAATTTATTCAGCTAGTTTAATGTATTTAATTCCCGGATTTTCAGCTTCTAGCCGCAGCCTGCTTGCCCCTTACTAAATCAGTAATGAATTTTATTATATCTATTCCTTTATTATTATATCGGTTATAACAGCCTAACTCAATTTCGTGAAATATTTTAACAGATGGGATTAGGATTAACTGTAAAGCGATTACATCTGTTCGGAAAAATGGTTTTTGTGAAAAGAACTCGTCGTTTTACCTGATAGGTGGAAATTTACCAGTACTACCGGTCCCTTCTCCTAATCCTTATTACTTTCGATACTATTGAGTCGCTTAGTCGGTGAAAAATTGGCGAACACCTTATAGTCCCACAAGAAACTTACTCTTTTGAATGTTCGTCCGTCAGTCACAGCGTCATAAACATTACATTTTTGAACCAAACATAAATTTTATTAATATAATCAAAGATCACAATTTAAAAAAAATAAATTAAAAGGATCTTTTAACAATAGAACTAAAAACAAAAAACGTTAAAAAAATATCTTCTTTCTTACTCTGTTTTTATTGTTAGGAAATCCGCTATTATTATACAAAATTTGTAATTATTTTTACCGGAAAGTTCGAAAGGTAGGACTGACAGACAGAGGGACAGACAACTGGACGGACGGACTGACGGCATAGAATCAATAACAGCGTTTCGTTGGCACCTTTTGGGTACGGAACCCTAAAAATATAATAGTAGGTAATTACCTGTTAATTTTGAACTCCTCCTACAAATTATACGAACCAGTAAATGAAACTAACATAAGAGTATAAGCGATATTTCATTATGAATGCAAAGCCTATAAAGAGGGAGAAATAAACTTTTATAAAGCTTGGGATCCAGACAACTTTCCTTCTGGTCAAAAGTTGCAAACACATGGTATGAATAAATTTAAAGTTTGATCATAAGAATACAGCTCCGGTAAAGTTAAGTCGTACTGTAAATTGTTGCTGTTAAATTATTCCCAAACTGTACATACAACACAGGTACAGTGGGCACAGTTTGTTCGTGGAGTCACGAACGCCGAGCAATTGACTTGTTGGCCAACGGCGAAGGCTTCATTCATCTCGCACAATATAAGAAAAGACGTAATCATGCCTAGAGAGGAATCACGTCGAACGAGCGACAGCGCCGGAATTCCGTCGGACTAACATCCCTGCAGTGTTCACAGTGGATAATTTTCTGGAAAAAAGAAACGACTTTCTTGCTTAGGGTTCCTTTGTAAAATTGTTGTAGTTGATACTTTTGATTGTAGGTTCTTGGTGGAACTTTATATCGCACATATTGGTATATATCTACACTAATTCCACATTAAATCAATAAAACTGCGTTTTTAATTTGTCAACGACCGGTTTCGTACACCATCTTCAGGCAGACTGTTTATTTAGCAGCCTGAAGATGGTGTTTGAAACCGGTCGCTGACAAATTAAAAACGCAGTTTTATTAATTTTATGTGGAATTAGTGTAGATGTATACGAGTATACCAATATGTGTGAAAATTGTTATAAGAAGCCAAAATAAATAAATGATTGTATTTTCGATGTCTCTTTGCGTGGATGTTAAAGATAGAGAAGACCAACGTTGCAATAAATCGTGCGTTACAAAAACCTTATTACGAAATATCTGAGACAGCAATGAAATTTACCTTTTGTGAGGAAACGTTGTCATAAATATTTGTATGCCCAACAGCACCTACAAATGCTTTTGAATAGTGTTAAATTCGAAACCTTATAAAATGTCTGTTGTACATACAAAATATTAAATAATTGTCTTTGTTTAACCACAATATAAAATAGGTAAATATTTTGGTGCCTTGTGAAAAAATAAAATAAGAAAGCATTTTATAAATTGTTCATGTCTAGCTTACGGGGCTAGTAGCAAAGCGTAGCAAATCCTAGAATGAAGAATTGACTACAAAAACAACCTGGAAATCGAAAGCGAGCGAGCATCCAAAGACTAAAGTTCAACTTACTGCTGATCTCGGGAGTAAGATAAGCTCTCAAATCGTTACCAAGCTGGACTTTTAAAGATAAAGAAAAACTTTTCGATTCGAATTTGGCAGATGTTGCAAAAAGACGGAAGCAAAGTTGGTGTTCAGCGAGGGACGGACGCGCCGTCAAAGTCCAATATGACTAACTGAGCCTTTAGGTACCCCCAATCAGCTCACTTCCTCCAATATACATACTACATTAACTCGAAACTTCCTAGGTGCTCCTTCTGTGCGTTCCAAAGTTTCGCTACAGTTGCACACACATATTTTAATTAACACTTTTGTGTTTAATAAATGGCGTTTCTTATATGTTATAAGCAATCTAGTCTCGAATTTTTAGATTTTTGTTTACACACCTTTCCTTGAAAACTGATATTATCGATGTTGGTATTGTATCATCAGTTTCTATAGAAACGATTTGGGGGGACATGTCTAATCATCATCATCATCATCACATCAGTCGAAAAACGTCCACTGCTGGACAAAGGCATGTCTTAAATAGAGACCAAAATATATTTTATTTAAATTTTTGTTTTTGACGGTCGGTTGGTTTACCTGTGTATTTGTATATCTCCCTATCTGTATATCTGTTCACGCATCATGAGAAAACGGCTAAAAGGATTTGTGCAAAATTGCATGATTATGTTTTCCGGAGTAACATTTAAGGTACTTTTTACCCTCGAAAAGTCAAAGGTTCCTGGAGGAATATTAAAAATCTGAATTTATAAAATGCTCAATCACGCAAAAACCTTTAACGCCATTTTAGTGTTATTAAGTATGATGATGTATCATGATAAGAAAACATATTTCATTTTTAAATTAGAAAAATTATAAAAAAATTACATGAAAATTTAGCATTTGTGATACTAAATCTCAAAAAAAAACCAGTTCTGCAGTGATTTTTTTTTACATTTACTGATTATTATCACTGAGTATCTTTCACTTATTTAATTATTTACGCTATGTTTCGTGAAAGTTTCAAAAGTGCAAGACTCACTGCATCGTGTACGATCGGCTGTGAAACGTTTCTCGTGCTGCGTGATCGTTGCAGAGGCGCGAGACTCTACGGTTGACGGTCCAACGTTTTTCGTATTGCGTGAACGTTACAGAGGTGCGTGGTGAAATATCAATGTTGATATCATTGGTGTGTTCCGGCATGAAGATAAGATTATAAGAGCCAGTTTCCCATTGCGTTGGGGAATCTTGGTAAGCCCGCTTTTATCTTCGGCAACATCGTCACTTACCACCAGGTTAGATGTCAAGGGTTTACCAATTGTGAATAAATTAAAAAAAAGGTGCGAGACTCAGCTCGTCGTTTACGGTTGGCGGTCCAACGTTTTTCGTGTTGCGTGAACGTTACAGAGGCGCGAGACTCAGCTCGTTGTTTACGGTTGGCGGTCCAATGTTTTTCGTGTTTCGTGAACGTTACAGAGGCGCGTGACTCAGCTCGTCGTTTACGGTTGGCGGTTCAACATTTTTCGTGTTGCGTGAAACGTTACAGAGGCGCGAGACTCAACTCGTCGCTTCCGGTTGGCGGTCCAATGTTTTTTGTGTTGCGTGAACGTTACAGAGGCGCGTGACTCAGCTCGTCGTTTACGGTTGGCGGTCCAACGTTTTTCGTGTTGCGTGAACGTTACAGAGGTGCGAGACTCAGCTCGTCGTTCATGGTCGGCGGTTAAAAGTTTCTCGTGTTGCATGTGTCGCAGCTATCTGTTCAAATCTGCCATTTGATTGAAAGGCTAGCCCGTTGATTGAATGGCGACATTCAATTGAATGACTAAGCTGAACATTGATTAAACAATGGTCACTCAACGTTCAACTAGTTTGCTGATTGTAAGCTAGCCCGAACGTTGATTAAACAACAGTGTAGTGTAGTGTAGTATTGTGTAGCGTAGCGTGTTGCGTATTATGTGTAGCGTGTAGCAAGTAGCGTGTAACGTTTATTCTTCTGCGCAGAATTCTGCTACCCATGGGGGTAGCCTCGCTTTGCTAGGCTCTTGACTATATAATCAATCAAACCTGACCGAACTTAATATTTTTGCTTACTCCCTTTTAGTTGTATGGAATTTGTAGCGTGTAGCTTGTAGTTATCCGCTACATGCTACACACTACACATAACACGCTACACATAATACGCAACACGCTACACGCTACGCTGACAGACATGACGAAACTATAAACCTAAAAACAGTAATAGCAGCCCAAAAAACTAAGGATGGACAGCAGTTCAAATTTGTGTCTTTAAAAAAGAAAATTACTCAAAAATTATCCTACCCATGTTTCACTTGTTTTTTATTGGATAATACATAGCTATACCTCCCAGAACCATTTGATTCACTTACGAGTATTATGGAATATTTAAGTGGGCTTTTTTTAGCTTTTAAGAATGATTTTATAATATGCTCCACAGAATACCTACCGTCACGAGAAGTAACATGCCCTTCTGCATTTGTCTGTCAAGCATTTGTACATTTTTGGGCTCATACTTTTAAGCTATTAAGTCATCGCAATTGCGCGCTAGTGGTTGAGACGGCTATGAACTTGCATAAAAATAAGCAAATGCTTGACAGACAGCTGCCGCAAAGGTATTTCACTTCTCGTGGTGGTGTGTATGGTGTGTTATGCGTGCATTTTCCAAAAAAAATATATAACAAAAAAAGAGTGTGTGGTTTTATGAAACCACGGTAAAAGTGAAACTTTTTTTCACATTATATAGACATTTACAGAACACGAAACGATCATGGCTGCTCTCGTCTTGGAGCTACGGTACAGAGGACGAAACGATCATACCGACCGTCACGCGACACACCGACGGAAAAATTTGAGACGATGTAATAAAAGTTTCACTTTAATAAATAGAAAAAACTAAAATCTAGCCTACAAAAAGAGATTCAAAAAGGTAGACAAAATATACAATATTTAGTCAGATATAACTGGGTTGGCGTCTGCGGGATGTGAACTGAATGCGCCAGCGAACGCTAGCAGTCCTAGCACGCATCGCCATCCTCTGGTTACAATTACCGTACGACGCGACGACGCGCCGACACGACGACGCGCCGACACGACTTTACAAATCCACGATAACGCCTTCATTATCCACACGTCGACCCTCTTCTCGCCTCGTCTTCGTCACGCCTTCAATCTTTTCGCGGATATTACCCCTAAATTATGACAACAGGGCCATAATACATAATTGCTTTACTTTGTTTCTTTATTTTAAACTAAGGAATTCGTTTTGATTTAAGGTAAAACGTAACTTAAAGTAAGGTAACTTATGCCTACGCTTACGTCTACATCTCCAGTTTATTTTTCTATAATTAGACCTCATTCAGCTGAAACTGTGTCAGTTACGGTTCTATCACTAACCAAAGATTTTTTTTATTTCCATGAGCCTTTGGCATCGTCTCACCTAGTGATAAGTGAAGCGGGCTTACCAAGATTTCCCAATGCAATGAGGAACTGGCTATCTAATTTTAAAGCCGGATTATATCAATATTTTAAGCATTGATGAGTGGCGGCAACACTGAAATAAAATGGTAAAATAAGATGGTGGTAGCTAGCCAGGCGGGCTTGGAAAATGCACTTCCACCAACCAAACCAAATCTTACAAAGTTAGACTTCACCGGGAATAGAACCCGCAACCTCCTGATGTGAGATTAATGAACTTAACCATTACGCCACGGAGTTGGTTAAAACTATGCTTACCACAAAAAACCGACCATACTAGTTTCAGTTTTTTTTTTCAGAAACTCTGATCATTAAGTTTGTTTGTTAAATTGATAAAATTTGCTGAGTACGTAATTGAGTTTAGAGGCCAATTTCGTTGGTTAATTAAAAGTTTAATGTTTCCCAATGCTTCGTAACTTGTATTGTTAACTCGTAAGTAGTACCTACTTAGCAACTTGGACTGTAAAAAACTTGGGCCAGGAAAATCGACATACGTATCCTTGTGTCAAAAAGCTGGCCAAGTGCGTATCGTAATCAAAGTTTGAGACTATATTATTTTTTATTATTACTACTTTATTGTTTGTTTTTGACTACTGATCCGAGAGTTGTGGGTTCGATCCCCACCCAGGGCAAACATTTGTGTGATGAGCAGATTTGTTTGCTCTGTGTCTGGGTGTTAAATATGTATTTATTTAAACGTATATAAGTATGTATATCAGTCTCTGGTTCCCATAACACAGGGAATCCTACTTTGGGGCCAGATGACCATGTGTGATTTGTCCCAGAATATTTATTTATTTATTTTATTTTATTTTTTATCTCTCCTGTTCGGAAACATGAGTAGATGCCGTGTGAAACTTTCCTCTTTATCCCTAGGGTGGAAAGTATTTTTTTTAATTGCCACGAAGTCTTAACATAATTGAGTTACGCCATATTTTTAAAGAAAATTAAAATAAGAGCGTTTTCCTAAATCTAAACACAGCTATATACTAAACGACGTGTTTTTTACTACCTATAGGTTGATATTAAAATTTTACAGTTAGTCTATTTTGTTTTACAATTAGAGAAGATCAATATTTATAGAATCATTCCTCTATTCTGCTGCCCGCCATAATGTCATGATAACATAACACTTTTTTTTCAAGTTTCGGTATGGCCATCTAGGTGCACGTCGAGACCAACCCGATTAGGTATAATCTAATCGGCCGTGGCAAGTAGGCGTTGCGAATAGATTTGAGGTTGGATATAGGTAAACTTAAGATAAGATAAATACTCCCTAACTAAAAAAAAAACCACAATGTAAAACTTAACAAATATAACTAAAAAAATTAAACAAAAACACAACTTAAACAAAATCTTATGAGCGTACTATAGCGGTGCAACTAAATTTATTTATATCTAATTATTAATTTATATAATATTAATAGTATATTTCCTCAATGAAAAGTAGAGTGTTAACTCTGTTGCAATTACCCATTTCACACTCGAACTATTAAAGTAAGAAGTATCTCGGGTGAAATGGATCACTTTTTTTCCTTGGTTAACAATCTACTAAACTATAATTAAACAGTCTTTTTTGAATTTGGAACCGTGTTTTTTATTTTCATTTGAAAATTTGGCTTTATTGTAATAAAAACTCTTTTCAAATAAAGCTTGTACCAAAAAGCTTTTAGGTTTTTCGAAAATTATTTAATTTTAGTAGGATGCTACCTCAAAATTATTGATGTATAGATATTAATTAAACTTGCTACTGATTCTATTTCATCATTATAATATCAGCCGCAAGACCACTGCTTGAAAAAGACCTCCCCCAAGGATTTTTACACACTGTTGTTGTTTCTTTAAATAACTTAATGAGTGAAATGTTTTACTTTAAGTACGTATTTTTATTATAATAAACAATAGCTGGTTTGAAACGTCTGTGCCTTTGTAATCCAATCGAAAAAAATCTGCGAGTTTTACAATCAGTGCTTACTGCCTTCTGCCCCATTTTAACTTGTGAATAGTCACATATTTCAATTTCAAAATTCAAAGTAGGTGTCTTTACACAATATATTTTAGTCATAAATAGTAATAATAATAATTTCAATTTGTGTGAATAAGTTGAAAACAATTTTTATTAGTAATTGCGTTCAAATAAAAATAGCGATTTACAACAAATTATGATAATGACTGTCATTATTAAATATACGGCCTCGACGTGCCTTTCTGACCCGCGGCGTAGCCAGCACGGTTAAGAGGAAGACTTGGCGAGTAAGGGGTAGCATTTGTAGAAAATAAAATACAGAGCATTTTACACGTTTACCACAAGCATTATAACGCAACCATTTTTATTTCAAAGACTTATCTTGAGTCATGGATTATTTAAAAAGTATAAAAGCAATGCACAGTACACGGTGACAGTAATAAGTAATCAAAATTTGAATTAGGAGTTGGAATTACGACAGGGGGACCGAAAAGGGCAAAATTACAAAACGTTTCTGTTAAAAAAAAACAATAAAAATATAGTGAAAATTTAATGATCCTGTGTTTTCTTGTTCTTCTATGGCAGGTTCAGTTAGGTGTTCCCAAGCTTCTGTCGATGTCGTAGTGTCGAAAGGCAATCGAAGCTCTCTGCCGCGACCCCCTGTTGTCTTTGCTGTATTATTGATGATGGTTTGCAAAGTTCGCAAAGTTTCTGGTTTCTGGTACTCTAGCGTGGTGGTATCAATAATATTCGGGCGCCAGTGCAGCCTCATACAGCCCTCGAACTCGCGCCAATGCTTGCACAATTAAATAAATAATGATGAGGAGAAGGTTAGGGTTTGTAATTGAATAAAAGTATATTATACAATTAGTGAAAAAAGGACGGATTTAAAGCGAGGACCAATACATGAATCATAAGCAAGTGAAGTTAACGACTGATTCACGACCGTAGGGAGTGATTCATGATGATTTATTCACGAGCGTAGCGAGTGATTCAAGTGTTAGAATCCTGAGCGACCCGAGTGGTTTATGGCCCTCGTAATAAATACGTTTTATTCAAGAGTTCCATACCTGTACATAATACCATGACTACGAGAGAAAGAAAGATTTAAGCGAAAATTGACGCAACTTGAAGAAAAAAGGAAGGTTAAATTAATTAAAATACACATTAAAATTGGAAAAATTACTAAAATTAAGAGTAATTTGCTTATATTATTATGATGGTCAACTTGTGAAGCGTTATTTTTTTCCTGTCGATGGTCTAAACTTTCTGCTGGAGAAAACTCTGGGGCATCTTTGGACGTTGAGAGGCGTGTATCCATGGATCTTCAGGTTTCTTTGGGTTTATGCTGCTTTTTATCTGAAGGCTGCGTTTCGAAAAAAAAATTTTTCGAATTCATGAAGTATAGGATGGTTGCTCACAGATTAAAGATTTTAAATACAGACTATGGAATTAATGTTGTTAAATTAAAGACTATTATTTGTTCAAACTCATCATATCAGCCGGAAATCGTCCACTGCTGGACAAAGGCCTCCCCCAAGGATTTCCACGACCACCGGTCCTGCGCTGCCCGCATCCATCGGCTTCCCGCGATCTTCACCAGGTCGTCGGTCCACCGCGTGGGAGACCTGCCTACACTACGTTTTCCGGTGCGAGGTCGCCACTCGAGAACTTTACTGCCCCATCGGCCATCTGTTCTACGAGCTATGTGCCCTGCCCACTGCCACTTCAGTTTAGCGACTTTGTGAGCTATGTCGGTTACTTTAGTTCTCCTGCGGATCTCCTCGCTTCTGATTCGATCACGCAGAGAAACTCCGAGCATAGCACGCTCCATTGCTCTTTGGGTGACCTTGGGCCTTCTTGTGAGGCCCATAGTAAGCGACCATGTCTCAGTACCGTAAGTCATCACTGGCAACACACACTACTCAAAGACCTTAGTCTTGAGACACTGCGGTATTTGGGACGTGAAGATATTGCGAAGCTTCCCGAACGCTGCCCAGCCGAGTTGGATTCGTCGATTCATCTCTAACTTGAAGTTGGACCTGCCTAGCTAGACTGTTTGTCCCAGGTATACATATTCGTCAACAACTTCCAGTGTAGAGTCTCCAACCTTTAGAGGGGTGGGTGCGACATAGATATTTAACATTATTTTCGTCTTGTCCATGTTCATTTTAAGACCCACTTGAGAGAGAGAGACCATCGAGCATTGTGCTTACGTCTTCCATAGTCTCAGCCATGACCACGATATCGTCAGCGAATCGGAGGTGGGTTATGTACTCGCCGTTGATATTTATGCCGATTCCACCCCAGTCCAGAAGTTTAAAAACACCTTCCAGGGCGGCGGTGAGCAGTTTTGGAGATATAACGTCTCCCTGTCTCACTCCTCGCTGCAACTGGATAGGTTTCGAGTTCTGGTCCTAGAGGCGGACCGAAATGGTGGCGTTTTCATACAAACACTTCAACACCTCGATGTATCGATGGTCAATTTGGCTCCGCTGGAGATTGTAGCACAGCCCAGGTTTCGACTGAATCAAAGGCCTTCTCAAAGTCCACAAATGCCAAGCATGTCAATGCCAAGTCTGATTGTACTCTTTGGTCTTCTGTATAATCTGCCGCAGCGTATGTATGTGGTCTATGGTACTAAAGCCTTATCGGAAACTGGCTTGTTCGGGAGGCTGGAAGTCGTCAAACCTGCGTGCGAGACGATTCGTAATGACTCTCGAAAACAGCTTGCAGACATGGCTCAGAAGTGAGATGGGTCTGTAGTTCTTCAGCAGGGTGTTGTCACCCTTTTTGAATAAAAAAACGAGACCACACTTCTGTGCCATGCCTTAGGCGTTTGTCCCTCAAGTACAACGGAATTAAATAACTTCTGAAGAGCTTTTAGTATCGGTGATCCACCTGCTTTCAGAAGTTCAGCCGTAATTCTATCATCACCCGGTGCCTTGTTGTTCTTGAGCTGTTTGAGAGCCATTCTAATCTCGTACAGGCTGACGTCCGGAATATCTTCGGTATAGTGTCGGGTTAGTCTGGCTCTTAGGTCTTCAGCCAGATCGCTGACAGGCAAACGTGTGGTCTTGTACAATTGTCCATAGAACTTCTCAACTTCTTCCAGCAACTAAGTCTTAGACGATATGGTCCTGCCATCCTCAGTCTTCAGCTTGGTCAGTTGGCTTTGTCCAACAGACAGATCTCTCGCGAACACTTTTAAGCCTTTGTTGTGCTCAATCGCCTCTTTAATACAGTTTGTATTATATTTGCGTAAATCGTGAGTCAGGGACTTAGAGATCTGCCTGTTTAGTTGCCGATACTGAGAAGCGTGTTCAGAGGACTGCAAAACCAATCTGCGTCTTTCTTCCATGAGGTTGCTGGTGTATTCTGAGATTTTTTTGGTTCTGTTTAATCAGCGAGTTTTAAAAATCTTAGACCCGACCGTTTGGACAATTTCCACGAACCTGTCATTATAATCGTCCACATTCTCGCAGTCTCCTAGGCATTCGAAACGATTGTGCAACTCGAGCTGAAAGCTCTTGGGGTTTTGGAGCTAGATGGGCGCTGGTCGGAGCGTAGACTTCATCAGTCGACATCTTTCTAGCTTGGTCTTTAGATTCAATGTGCCTCAGACCATCCGGTGATCGCTTCCTGTTTTGAATGAATTGATCACGGAGACATCATTGAATATTTGCCTCCTTGTCGACAAGATGAAGTCTATCTCGTTCTTCGTTACGCCATTGGGATGCAACCATGTCCACTTCCGCTGTTTTGACTTTTTGAAGAAGGAGTTCATCATAAATAGGCTCTCCTTCTCCATAAAGTCGGCCAGCATCTGGCCACGTTCATTTCTCACTCCATATCCAAATTGCCCCACTCTCAGCTCACCATCGCTTCGTTTGCCCAGTTTCGTGTTAAAGTCCCCCATAACAACGGTAAAATGGGTCCTGGTGCTATGTAAGGCTGTAGAGATGTCCTCATCGTCGTCGGAGTGTTCCGTAGTCGGCGCGTATACCTGTACGACCTTCATCGAATACCGTTTGGTGATTCTGAGTATAAGGTATGCTACCCTTGTCGAAATGCTCACGATTTGGACCACATTGTTAATCAGGGACTTGTGGACGAGAAACCCGACACCACCCTGGGACTGTTGATCGCCCTCCCGATAATAGAGCAGGTTTCTGGATTTAAGGATCATGGTGTCCTCTCCCTCTCTTCGGACTTCACATAAACCTACGATATCCCACCGTAACCTGCTCAATACTTCTTGGAGTTCTGTAAGTTTCTCGTCAGTCTGCAGTGTACGCGTGTTGTAAGTTGCCAGGGCCAAAGGTCGTTGGGTTTGGTAGCCTGGCATCTACCGGTGATTCTTCGCACCCCCCACCCCACCGTTACCATGACTGCTACCGGAGCCAGTAATAGCGGGGCCACCGGGGACTAGGGGCCGTTTTCTGGGTGTGGATTTCATAGCGGGGTTTTGCCGTAATTGCCACGCTCGGCAGGCGGGTTGGCGATCGCAGTATGATTGCAGGTGTGTTGCAATGCACGGAAAGACGCTGCTGCCCATCCTCCGGTTTTAAGTCCCTTAGTCGCCTCTTACGACACCCATTGGAAGAGATGGGATGGTCCTAATCTTAGCCGCTAACCATACGGACAAAAAAAAATTGTTCAATATAACTGCAAAAAAAGTGAAGTGATACAATAAAATATTATAATTATGTGTAAACATCAACGCGTTTGACCTGCAATTATTAAAAAAAAACTTTTTCATCCCTGTGAATTGTTAGTCTGTTTTTTTCGGGATAAAAAAAATGACATGTGAAGTTATATAGTGTTACAAAAATAAAGGTAACTGGTTTATAATACTGAGCTACGGGTTTGTTACACGATACGTAGGAATTAGAGGATCGGGCCTAAACGGAGTTTAAGGAAAAAAAAAATAGTATGGGGTAAATTGTAATATATGTATATAATAATTTTTCTAAAAAAAAGGAACAATATAATAGAAAAAAGATTTACTTTGGATGACCGTGCGGTTATAAAACTATAACAGAATTTTTATTTGGACAATTTTATTTTATTTACGATCGTCCCCCCCCCCCTCCTTGGTATTTAAATAAGTAACCAAGTACTAAAATAACAATAGAATCAAATTTCACTTGGGTCTGAATTACCCCAACGTTCTAAGAAACACTTACTAGGTACAAAACACACTTAAAATTTAAAACTTATAGCTAAATTGTTAAAAACCGGAGGCAGGAAATCCTCTAGGACGGCAGAAAACGCTTTGGGAACATAAATAAGTATTGCGCTGGGCAGTAATATTACTTCGTGACCAATGGCCAGACAGTCGCTCGGGATTAAGGATTAATTCAGAATTTACTTCCCTTTAGGCAAGCAGCTGGGCGGGCAGTGTGGCCAAAAGACTGGCTGGTGGTTAGCGCAGCTCTATCCCAGGATCATTCTTGAATCGGAAGAATTTTCGGGGTCGTCAAACTCGCAGGGGGAGTGAAAGACCCTACAGAAATATGTAAATCTAGTTCGCAGCAGTACCAAAAATATACGCCAAGCGGTTTCCTTACACAAATTACTTACCACTGATAAAAACAGTGGGCCTCAACGAAACATAAATATAAATCCGAATTTAAACACACATAACAATCAGCACATCACGGTCATCTTTTCTTTTTTCCTCATGTCAAAAGGTAATAATCATTTTCAAATTAAATTTTCATAGACGAACAAAACCAAAAGAGAATTTAATCATGAAACGCAAAACAAGAAGAATGACTTCGAATCGAAATTTTTTTTCGTTTCAATAGGTACATACGAGAAATATTATTGAATTTATCATTAATACCTTTGACAAGAGTATGCCAGTTTACACGGACTTAACTCTCAACCAATGATGTGGGTCTACAAGTCGTAGACGCAATTTTAATATACAAAACAGTCATATCTAAAATTAAGTTTCAAATAAAATTCCATTTTATTAGAAACAAGTAATATTATCGAGTTTATGAAAATTATTCTTTCTGTAAAAATTTTGTATGAACAAATGAAGTTTTTGAAATGTTTGTATTAATATAAAAGTCCCCAAAAAATGCCGAACAAAATTCCACGCAGACGAAGTTACGAGACTATTACAGGACTGTGATGTGACATGCGTCAATCTCTTTTGAAAGTGCTTAGGCGGTATTTACTTGTAGTTTGGATCACGCTTGATTTGCTTGCTATTCTCCTCGACTAAAACTAGTCGACTAAAAAATCGTTGTAATGGTGTTAGTTGAATTTTCATCCTTTTTTTGGATAAAGAAAATAACACGAAGTTATGGAAAATGTTAAATTTTTGTAAGAAATCCATTTGATTATAGTGTTCTAATTTGCTTGTAACACATACCGTAAAGATGTTGTGCCTAATTAAATTTATTTTGAAAACAGTTCTTTGAATTAAGTTTTTAAGTCATTAGAATGAAGGATAGTTTTGTTAATAATGTTAAAAAAATGAAGTCAGGGGAGGCTGACACGCCAAATTTACGCTTATGAATACTGTGTTACTTACAAGCTTCAATCTCTTTTGCAAATGATTTGGGGACGAGCATTTGTATTGCGGATAACACTTGCTCTGCTTTTTATGTTTTTCGTGCTCTAATTAGTAGACAAAAAGGTCAGTGTCTTGGGTGAATTGACTTGTTAGTCCATTTTTTTTTTCATGCATTTGTATTGCGGATAATACTTGCTCTGCTTCCTATGTTTTTCGTGCTCTAATTATTAGAAGAAAAGGTCGGTGGACTGAGTGAATTGACTTTACTATAGTCCATTTTTTTTCATGCATTTGTATTGCGTATAACTCTTGGTCTGCTTCCCATGTTTTTCGTGTTCTAATTAGAAGACAAAAAGGTCGGTGTACTGGGTGAATTGACTTTATAGTCAATTTTTTTCATGCATTTGTATTGCGTATAACGCTTGCTCTGCTTTCTATGTTTTTCATGCTCTTATAAGAAGTGTTCTAATTTGCTTGTAACACATACCGTTAAGATGTTGTGCCTAATTAAATTTATTTTTAAAACAGTTCTTTGAATTAAGTTTTTAAGTCATTAGAATGAAGGATAGTTTTGTTAATAATGTTAAAAAAACGAAGTCAGAGGAGGCTAACACGCCAAATTTACGCTTATGAATACTGTGATTACTTACAAGCTTCAATCTCTTTTGCAAATGATTTGGGGACGAGCATTTGTATTGCGGATAACACTTGCTCTGCTTCCTATGTTTTTCGTGCTCTAATTAGTAGACAAAAAGGTCAGTGTCTTGGGTGAATTGACTTTATAGTCCATTTCTTTTCATGCATTTGTATTGCGGATAATACTTGCTCTGCTTCCTATGTTTTTCGTGCTCTAATTATTAGAAGAAAAGGTCGGTGGACTGGGTGAATTGACTTTACTATAGTCCATTTTTTTTCATGCATATTTTGTATTGCGTATAACTCTTGGTCTGCTTCCCATGTTTTTCGTGTTCTAATTAGAAGACAAAAAGGTCGGTGTACTGGGTGAATTGACTTTATAGTCATTTTTTTTCATGCATTTGTATTGCGTATAACGCTTGCTCTGCTTCCTATGTTTTTCATGCTCTTATAAGAAGTGTTCTAATTTGCTTGTAACACATACCGTTAAGATGTTGTGCCTAATTAAATTTATTTTGAAAACAGTTCTTTGAATTAAGTTTTTAAGTCATTAGAATGAAGGATAGTTTTGTTAATAATGTTAATAAAACGAAGTCAGGGGAGGCTGACACGCCAAATTTACGCTTATGAATACTGTGGTTACTTACAAGCTTCAATCTCTTTTGCAAATGATTTGGGGACGAGCATTTGTATTGCGGATAACACTTGCTCTGCTTCCTATGTTTTTCGTGCTCTAATTAGTAGACAAAAAGGTCAGTGTCTTGGGTGAATTGACTTTATAGTCCATTTCTTTTCATGCATTTGTATTGCGGATAATACTTGCTCTGCTTCCTATGTTTTTCGTGCTCTAATTATTAGAAGAAAAGGTCGGTGGACTGGGTGAATTGACTTTACTATAGTCCATTTTTTTCATGCATTTGTATTGCATATAACTCTTGGTCTGCTTCCCATGTTTTTCGTGTTCTAATTAGAAGACAAAATGGTCGGTGTACTGGCTGAATTGACTTTATAGTCCATTTTTTTTGTACACACGAGAAATTTTACATTAGAATCGTTAAATTTATCGCATTAAATATACATTTATTTAATACCTTTGACTTGTAACTTTAACAATCAACCACTGATGTTAAGAGAAGTAAATTCAACCAATGACGTACGTCTGAGAAACTTAGCCGAGCTTTCAAAACAATGGTATTTAAAATAATCATATCTAAAATTGAGATCTTAATTTTATTCATTTTAAATTTTATTTGTTTTTTTAAAGATATTTTTAAAAATTATCAAATTCAACATTTTATATTAATGAAGTTTTTGAACCCTTAGAGAGAAGATTATTTTTATTAATAATGTGAAAGTCCGCAAAAAGTCTCCGATGTCTTCATTTGCATGGAATTTGGTTCAGACACGCCAAATTTATGCTTGTCAATACTGTGAATGATTACTTACATGCTTCAATATATTTTTTGCCAAATGTTTTGGGAACATGCATTTTTAGTCCCGATAACGCTTGATCTTCTTCCTATTGTAGCACGACGGGTACGGTGTAGGGTGGATAGAGCGTGGGTTTGAAAACGTAAATGCTTACAGATGAATAAGTAATTTAATTGTGAAGTAATGACCCAAAATGGGTCTTCTAAAAGAGCGTTAGGTATTTTATTTTATAAACAATGAAAATGGTGAAAATATATTGAATGGAAAGAATTTGGGTTTTGAAAACGCATGTGTCACAGTTTATTCAAGTTGGGACATATGAACTGTTTTGTGCCAGCGCATTCGTAACAGAACGAATAGATGAAATGAAATAGGTCAAATGCGTTGCCGCGTTACTATATTATGCGAGCTGCTTTTTTGTTTATTTTTGGTAATAAAGTAAATTACACAAGAAGTTATAAAAAGTTACTTAGACGAGGAACAATATCAGATTTTTTGTGGCGGTACATAATCAAGAAGCAAATTTTAGTCAAGGTCTGAAAACATTATTATTTTTTTGACTAATTCAACCCTGCTGAAAACGCTCACGCTAGAGCATTATGTCGATGTACGTACACCAAAATTGAAAATTAGCACTTTTTTGCGACTTTTTTTTTCAACAAAACGCAACATTATTTCCATGTTTTGTTCAGTTTGCAAAAAAATTTTTAGTTGTTGTACTCGTATATCCTTTAAACTTATCACTGCAGGATCAGCTCTATGATCTTAGAAGTGTGACAAAGCCCGAGAAGCTATATAGATTGAAGCATGATTTTGTGTGCCCTCATTCCTTTGCTGTACGCTTTGCCATCTTAAATTTTAGTTATGCTGCCTCCTGCCATCAGCCCACTTTCCAGCCACATTCCGGTGATTCCATTCCCCAACATGTGCTCTCCGATAACTTTCAGAAAATTCATGGCGATGTGAAGATCACCCATCCTTAGTATAACTCGGCTTTGTACTCTTCCGCTAGACCATTATAGCTCCATCAGTTTTCAGTATAAGACCTGGTCGGTTGTCAGAATTACATGACGCTTTCTAAGTTTGTCAGCATTTGTGCAATACATTTTTGGAAAAAAAATGTTTAGGGCTGTCATTTTGAATTTCAATCTTGAATGTCAATTAAGAAGTTTGAATCTTAAGTCTCAGCCACTGACGTGTACACACGAGAAGTTAGTTCACACGGATTTAACCCTCAATCACTAACGTACGTCTAAGAGATATAGGCGCGCACTCGGAAAAAAATCATATCTAAAATTAACTTTATGATTAAATTCAACTTGTTTTAAAGGAAACTAAAAAAATGTAGACTTTTTCTGTTAATATTTTAGATGGACAAGTTAAATTTTTGAGCCATTACAAAGAAAGCGATTGGCGATATTTGTTAATAATGTGAAAATCCGCAAATAAAGTCGAACCAAATTCTACGCAGATTAAGTCACACGATGCTGACACATCAAATTCATACTTATGATTAATTACATGCTTCAATATCTTTTAAAACTGCTTAGGCGACATGCACTTAAAGTCCCGTGCCTTCTCGAACCGCTGGGCCTCAGCCGAGCCGACGGCAAAAGGCCTGACAGCTTGATGCTGTTACCGTGGCAGAGGGCAGGTGTTTGCTGTGGGATGCTACTTGAGTAGATACTTTGGCACCCTCCCATCTGCCCCGGACAGTGATAACCGTCGGTTCTGCCGCGGAAGCAGCGACATGCCACAAACACGTGGAGTACGCCACGCTTGAGTTTTCATACCATTTCGTTCCCTTCGCGGTTGAAACGGCTGGCCCATGGAGCATGGAGACAAAGGCCTTCATAGAGAAAATTGACTCCCGCTCCAGATCCTATCTGGTGCAAAGGATATTGAGAGCAATACAGCATGGCAATGCTGCGAGCCTCATGGGAACCTTTGCACCAGGAACGATTATGGGTGAATTATTTTAATTGTTCATTATTAATTGAGATGTTATTTTTTATAACTTTTACTTGATCGTATACGGTACACTCGTAGTCTGGGCGGCTTAAATCAGTATACAAGAGTCGCTGTAATGGTGTTAGTTGATTTTTCACCTCTTTTTTGGATACATAAAATAACACAAGAAGTTATTGAATGCTATGTTAATAAAATAAAAATTTTACTTTACTGTTTTACTTTACTACAACTAATTTCTAATAATTTCACAACTTAGCGGTCCCCCTTCGCGACGACTCATAGATCAAAATATAACTACTTATATTAAACTTAAAGGACCAAAACATGTTATTTTTTATGTTTAAGCGGTTTTTTTTTCGGGGTTTTTTTTAATTTTTTTTTTTTAGATATAATGACGAAATTGATTGATTGATAAAATGACACAAGAAGTTTGAATTTATCATAAACGCCTCTGACAAGAGTAGGCCAGTTCACGCACACTTGACCTTTTATTACTGAGGTGCACACGCGAGAAGTTAGTTTAGGTCACACGGACGTAGGCTCGCACTAAAAGCAATCATATATAAAACAATCACAATTAAAACTGAGTTCCTTATAAAATTCCATTTGTTGTTTAAAGTTTCGTACTCAAGAAGTAACACTTATAGTTTTGCCATGTCTGACTGTCTGCCCGTCTGTCCGCTGCTTAGCTCAGGATATACATATTTATCACGCCGACAAACTGGTAAAATAAAATTTTGATTATGGTACCTCCCCTATATGTAAAGAGGGGTGAATGTTTTTTCGTTGACGTACCCTATTGTGTGGCGTTTTGAATAGATCTTTTAAAACTATTTAAGGATTGATTTGCGAAAAATTAAACTTAAATTGCAAATTTTTGTTAGCCAAGTGTCCCTTTCCCTTCCAGTTAAAGCGCTATTTTGGGACATAGTAACAGATGTAAAGCACTGCCTGTACCAATGTGTTTTCGAATTTCGATTTCATTTATACGTTTATCCGACGCTCTTACGGTAAAGGCAAAACATTGCGAGGAAAGTTATATTTTAAATTAAGTTGTTCGTCTAGTACTCTTAAACTAAAAAAGCTTCGAAAAGTTCGCAAAACGCTTGAATCTGGTTCCTATTTTCTCGAGCCTGTGTGGGTTGATTTATAATTGTTTATTGTTTTGGATAAAGACAAGAAGTTCTTAAAACCGTAATATATTATTGTGTCGTAATTGCATGAACTTATCTCTAACTAAGACCTAATTTCTAGTGTGCCTCGAACAGATTTTCAGTGTTCATACAACGCCCTTCGTATGCTTGATGTCCGACTTCAAATAAACAGTTTATCTATCTACAATGTGAGTAATTCAAATTTTTAATGATTTAGAAAATTTTTCAGAGTGTAATGATTCATCTACCGATGAATATGTAATGTTGCCACCAGAGTCTAAAATAGACTTTTCGTTGGATGATGTTGATTAACATCGATATTATCTTATGTATGATTCCTAATTAAGTTTCATATGGTTTTTTGAAACTCAAGGAACTTTACCTATATTAAAAAATCAGTTCTTTAAACATTTTATATTGATTAATAATGAGAAAGCCCGCAAAAAAGGCTAATCCAAATTCAACGCAAACGAAGTCACGGGAGGCTGATACACCAAATTTAGTTACGCTTGTGATTACTGTGATAATTACAAACTTCAATCTCTTTTGCAAATAATTTTGGGATATGCATTTGTAGCCCGGATAACACTTGATCTGCTTCCTATGTTTCTCATGCTCAAACCAGTAGACAAAAGGATCGCTTTACTGTGTGAGTTGATTTTTAGGTCTTTTTTTTTGGATAATCTAAATGGTACGAGAAGTTTTAGCTGGTTCATATATAAATAAAACAGCACTGGGGACGTCAATCTACCATGTCTTACACCACAATTCACTTTATAGGTTTCAGATAATCTATTGCCTTATTTGACTTGATGAACTTGATTACAATACCAATACTCTTGAAGATCTATTATCTCAGAATGCACTTTGGTATTTCTTAATTTTTCCCAAAGCATTTTTATTTGATAGACACAAAAGCACGGCTTAAATCAAGGAAACATGCGAAAACTAAAAGTGTTTCTTGAGTTATGGTGGTGTATTGTATTTTTAAATGCAAATATTGCTTAATCCGTGGATAAGCCACACCCCTAAATTCAAATTGACATTAAATTCATTTAGATGACTATTAATTAAACGTTCAAATATTTTAGATAGTATGGTTGCTAAGGAAATAGGGCGGTAATTTGACAGACAGAAGGAGTCACCAGTACTGTTCTTAATAATAGGCACCACATTGGTTTTCATAAATTAATTCGGTAAGTAACTATGATCAATACAAGCGTTGAACACGAAAGACAGTTTCTCAAACAATAAAGGTCCGGCATATAAAATGTGCTCAACGCTGAGCCCGTAGTGCCGCGGGGACTTGCCTCGTTTCATTTGATTCACGTAATCAAACAGGCTATCGGGTGTGACGTGTAGTCCAGTTGTGTCGCGACTAGGCGGAGGGCTTGACACCCTCGCTGCCCCTTAAATTAAATTAATCGTCTAGTTTAGGCAAACATCAATTTATAACCATACTGTTTTACTTGCCAGGTTTGCTTCGCCTGCAGCAACTATACCAAAGCCTGCAGCCCGGCAACGCCACGTTCCGAATTTCTAACGTGAAGAGAGTGACAAACGCATCTGACGTGGTAGAATTTCTCAGTGCCATCGAGCGGCTTGATCGCTGGAGTCACAAACACGTGGTGCTCGACTCTTCGACGGAACTCGCCAAGGAGGCCCTTATTTTGCACGTGCGTGATGTGCAACTTGGTCGCAGGAACTATCACTACTTTCTCAGCGGACTGGTGCGAATTTTTCTGCTTTTTAATCCCTCGCTATTCCCTATTTCGAGATAAAGCGAACTTACAAAATGAACTCGCCAAAGTTCAAGCTAAGAAACTGTTTCACAATACCTGAAGCTGTGCCATGAAACATTTTACCGGTTTCGAACAGAGTTCAGTGTAGTAAATAGGAAAAGTTCAAAGATAAAACTGTTACTCAAATACAAATTGGTGTACATTGGTAGTTATAAAATAAAAATAAAAATATTTTAGATTAAATCCATATTATGTTGTTAGTACCAACCTTACAATCTATGTTAGTAGACAATCCGAGAAATGCCTAATAATAATTTCCATGTCCAGATGTCCATCAGACAGTCAAGAGAGGCTATCTGATAACCACCTGCACATTGATGACTAGTTATTAGTTGCTTGTTTATAAAATTATTGAGTACTTGCTTTTGTAAATAGTATTCACACACAACTGAAATCCATTTGGTGTGCAAAATATTGAATAGAAATGTTGCCTGCCTAGATGGATTTGACTGAAAGTACCTTTCTTGATACAGGTGATGGACGATCGCTGGGATAAGGAGGTCACAGAATTCGGTGCTATTAACATAACTGGATTTCGAGTCCTAGATTTCTCAAGAAAAGTAGTTCGCGACTTTATCGATGTTTGGAAAAAGGATTCCGTTTCGGTAAGTAATGTCTTGCATGGGTTTTCTTGTTTATTTCTCGATCAGTTCTGTGGACACCGCAAGCGGGCCTTGTTTCTAGCCCTAAAACCTCAAATAATCTGGACTTGGCCCCTGTGTATGAAGTACGTTCTAAACTTCCCGAGTTTGGAAAAGACCTGTGTCTCAGTCATCGGGTCGTTTTGAATTGTTAACGTAAGTGATAAAATTTACAAGCATATCGTAGATAAATTACGGTAGCTTTCAAAACAGTTTATTACCTTTTATGTCCCACAAATTATAACACACCGATTAAAATATTTGTGACAAAGGTGATTTGTTCCTTTTTTTCCCTTGTAAGGGCAGGCTAAAGCTCCATAACCATACCGCCTTCTCTTCAGTCATATTTTTCTTTAGTATTTAGTATAAAAGTTTACGTATTTACTTATTTTCTTCATTCGTCTTAGGATTTTTTTTTATCTTCAGAGTACTTCATTTTATCCTGTCTAATCCAATTAGTTCATGTCTAAATAATGTTCTTCTCATCATTGTGTATTTTCATTTCTATTGTTACTTGTGTCAATCATTATATCAATATATTCTTCTTTATCGTCATACTCCAGAGCGGCTTATGCACATACTCCAGCAAAATGATAGCACTTTTGCTAATGCTTTCGCAGGCATCTTGTGGGATACGAATCACAGATTACACTTTTTCAGAATTCTACATAATAAAAACTTAATTTTGGCATTAAAAGGCACGAATTTTTTTTTTGATAAAAAAGAAAAACATCAAACTAACGCCACAAATTCCCACCAAAAAATTGGCAAACCTGTTTTGTTGACAAAGTTCTTTTTAAAGGACTTTATTCATACAGCTTACCTTAAGAGCAGGTTCCCAGCGCGGCACTGGCGAACTACCTGATATTTGACGTTATCATTCAACTTTACAGTTGAATTTTGGGTGAGTATCTTGACGCGACTTACGTCCTTTACGTCGAGCGTAAATGCACATTTTCGTTTATTGCGTTAACAAAGTAAACTTCAAAAAAATTATACTAGCTATTTTATCAATACCTTTATTATCTTACTGTCAATATTTTTTTTCATTCGCCTAACTTAAGTAATTCAGGAGAAAAATCTAATAATCTCTCAAAACTACACATTTAAAAAAAAAAATAAGTACCGGGCGAAAGCTAATTAATCATGTTTTTGTTTTAGCGATACCATAAAAAAAGATTCAAAGAATCAGATGTGTAGTTTCACTTTTAGCAAGTTAGCATTCAGCGCAAAGCACTTATTTTGAGAGCCTGCTACTAACTTCATCACAAACTCTACGTTTTCCAAGTTAACGCCAGTATTTGGGTTACGAATGGTTCTTTTCTATTTTAACGTCATTAATCATAATTTATCTTTGAAAAAACTGTGAGGTTATTTAATTAGCTCTGCACTCTTACAGGGCTAGAACTTTACATTGTAATGTGTACCTACTTTCCTTTATTCCACAAAAGACTGATAAAGATTAACATACGAAATGGTACTCACGCTATACATTTGAGGTATGTGGTAGATAGGTAATTCCGCGAAATGTACATTCTCTTGTATGTGTCATAAAAGAAAACCTACAACTGGGTTCGTCACCGGTAGATATTCCTGAGTGTCATGTCTCCTAGACACGACGTATTAAGGTGCTGTGTTGTTCCCATTACACCGTTACGTGCTAGCAATGATAACGAGGTTACACAGCTGTAATATTTTTCACTGCTAGTTGTAATGAAAGAATTAAAATTCTCTTAAAAAGGTCGTTGCATAGCCGATAGGTACCCAACAGATACCTAACAGGTAACCAACTCAACGAAAGTGTGAAAAAACTTCATTATTTTATTTCTTAAACGAGAAGCGTCAATCTGATTTAAACGTTCCGATTATGAAAAGGAATATTTTAATACATTTCCCTAGTAACACGTTAAATTTGAAATGTCACTTTTCACTCTACATGGAGTTCATGAATAATTGAAATGTATTGAATCACTCATAATAACCAGAATTCGGAGCAAATAGCATATGGACGTTAATAATTCAATTGCTTTTATAGACATATGTGTTTTAAAAACATTCGTAACAGTTACAAAAGTCCTGACTCACTTATTTACTGACTCAAGAACGCCCAGCTCAAGCTCTTGGAAATAAAAAGCTGTAATAAGGCGAGATTTTTTTAATACCCACGGGACGGGGAATAAAATGCGAGCGGAGCCGCGGGGCGAAAAGCTAGTTCATTATTACTAACAATATTTGTTACAGAATATTTTATAATTACTTGTCTTTCTTTGTCTAGCAAGATGTAGTTATTAGTAGTTGATACCCGTGGCTCCGCCCACGTAGACATCGAGGGTGCGCGGTAAGCGAGCTGCAACTTATCAATGTTTTGCGTTGAGGGAGCCGAGAGTGGTTCGCTATCGTAGTTGCGTGAACGGTTCGCGGGAATGGTGCGTTGAGGGCGAAACTCAAGCGGCTCGCCATTGATGGTGTGCCTAGTGACTCGCGGATTTTTTTGGGGTTAAGTAACTCCTTCAGAATTGATTGATATATAGAGCACGATATGAAAAATATATCACGAGTGGAAGCGAGAGTGATCAGTAACGCGTAACCAAAAGTGATACTTACTTTGTAATGTGAGGCCAAGTCCGGAGCGTACCGTCCAAGGCCGAAAAAAAATGTTACATGAGTAAACTCTTGTCGCGTGTCGTAGCTGACCCGCACACTTTTTTTTTCTTATAAACCTTCCCTGGTGTGCGCACAATAATTCGCCAGAGTTTCATCGTAATCGGTCGAGGTTAGCAACATAGTAAGCGATTTCAACTATTGGATTTGATCAAAATGTAATGTCCTGCTGGGCGGTATTTTTCACGGTTCGGGGCTACACTGAGGTTAGAGAAGAGAAATAACAACAACTCATACATAACTTAAAAAAATATTTACTTATGTGGTATTATAATTGTCTTCTTCGCATGGTATCTCATAGAGTATAAGACACAAATACGATACCACATAAGTATATTTTTTTAAGTTTGTCTTCTTGATGTTCGCAGAAGACACAAAATATAATACCACTTAAGATAGTTGTTTAATTTATGTATGATTTGTTGTTATTTCTTAGTCTGTGAATAGAATTTATTCACACTTTGCACATGTACATGTTCGCGAACACGAATGCATTAAACAGGGTATTTCGTTAACAACCCATAAGATCCCCTCTGCTGGGGCTGAGGCACGGCTCTCTTCTCACACTCTGGTCCACACACGAGGGCCGAATCTTTGAATTTGGTGATGATATTTTGCCGATATTTATTTGAATTTTGTAATGATATTTTGTATTTAATATTATTTATTCTTGGGCAGGCACAAGCGGCTTTGATGTATGACGCAGTGCAAGTACTAGTAGACGGAATACTGCGACTCCTACGTAAGAAACCGGACGTCCTGCGAGGCTCGATCCGTAGAAACGCAAATTCAAATGCCAGCCGCGTCATGGATTGCAACCCTAAAGGCAAGATTACGCCTTACGAGCACGGTGACAAGATATCCAGGATGATTAAAAAGGTGTGAGAACAAAAGCCACTAAGCTTGTGTGAAACCAGAGTGCGGTAGTGGTAACTAAACTGTATACTGAACTCCTATGGGTGTTTTTCCACTAGCAACGGCACGGCGACGATGACGGTACCTACGGCACGGTGTCCCCTTACTCCCCGCGCGCATACACGCACTGCTACAGTTGCATAATTTACATTATGTAGTTGTGCCGGCCAGCGAGAAGCGGAGGCTTGCTATCCACGGCACGATGACGGCACCGGCAGGGGTCATAAGTGATCATTATCACCATTATCCCTGATTGTCCGTATATTTCAAACATTTTTGCGTCACCGTTGCCGTGCCACTACCGATGCCATGCCGTCTAGTGGAAAAACAACCATTCATAACTTTTCTATGAATGAACGAGATCCGGCCGGATTATGTAAGGTCCGGCCACAGCTCGCTGTATAGTTACTGTTACTGCCAAGCACCTTAGCACTTTGCTGTGTTCCAGTGGGTGGGGCGAGATAGCCGGCGAGATTACTTACATACGAGGCCGTGAGTTTTTGCCAATTTTAAAGTAAAAAAAAAAACATTTTTCGGAGGTCACAGAGTACTGAGAAATTAAGTGTGAGTAAAATAGTGGGTAAGTTTCTAGAATGTTGGGGATACTGAAACAAAATAAACATTTACAAGGAGGATTTCCAATTTCTCATAAACTCTATGATTGATTGAATAGATTCACAAACTTCGTTAGTAAAGTAAATTTGCAGATTTATTCAACTTTATGCATGAATAAGATTTCATTGTCACTTGTCATCCTGCTAACCGCCCACCTGCGTGGTTACTCAATAACATCCAAGTCATATCGTTGAGTTGCAAGCTACTCTCCAGTAGAGCAAGCAGCTTTAATGTTCGCTTGTATATCATACGTGGGTTTCACATTTCACATAAAAGGCCTTACAGACACTTAACGCCACAACCTAAAAATTTAAAAATCTTTGATATAAATTTGTTGATTCTAATGAAACTTTATACTCGTACACTCAAGCAAATCATGAGATTCTAGGAAAGTATTGATACTCTACAAAATAATTATGTTGTCACTCAGTTATAGCGATTTTCATACTAAATTTAAATATTCTAATATTTTTAATGGAAAGTGACGATGCAGTTGAGGATGATACACTAAATAATAAGTAATCGTAAAAATAATTAATACATTTCTTAGCTATACGTATCCTACTTATGTGTATGATGCTTTATTATAATCGGTCAAAATTTTTATTAACATTGAAATTTCTGGTTTGTTTGTTTTTTTTTATTCACAATTGGTATCCCTTTGTAAAAGGAGTTTCTGTAATTGCAACGATTCCCATTCCCTGGAGTTGATTTAAACCCCCCCGCCCAAGCGAATGATTGATTCTAATTATTTCGTATCCAATCACGTTCTTATCGAATATTCCTATATTTCTGTATTCAATATTCTGTTATCTACTACAATTGAACTCCAAATTTTATACGTACAGAATGCTAAATATCTGTTTACAATGGCTCGTTGTACCTCCTTAAGGCTTATAACGCCGCGAACGACCAACTTTATAACCACTTTTTACTTCAATCCAGGATTTTTTTATCTAAAAATTAAATGTTTTGTAATTTGAAGGTTATGAAGAGGGATTTTAGTTTCCTCGAATTATATTTTAATACTCAGAACTAAAGAAAAAAATTTATACTAATGCACCCTTTTTCTAGTTGTAACCATAGAACTGCTGCAATTTTAATCGAAACATTATGATATTTTATGAACTTCTAACCAAAACAATATAAAATGATTTTATTTTCTTACTTTTTGGAAATTCTTGTCATTTTATTTATATTGAATTAAAAAACCACAATTTTCGCTTGATTCGTCCGCAGCGATGGACGCGTAACAGCCACTTTGCAGTACGAGCTGACAAGAACTTTATTTCCAAGCTATTTCGTTCGATGTTTGAGACATCGTGTATCAAGTTGCTAATATTAGGGACGGAGGAGCCTTAACGCACACGTGCTGGCCGCGCTTAATTAGAATAAGCCAATAATTTATTTGTAAACGGCTTTGTTTGGAATTCCTTCAGCATTAATTTAGTTCATGGAGATAATCCTCGTTGAGTGTATCGCCATCTTTTCAGCGCACGGAACGTTTAGTTACTTAATAAACACAAAAATCAAATCTTTTTAGCTGGTTTCAGCCCCCAAGAGGTCCGTGACCTACATATTCAATCTATGGATTTTGAAATGTGTTTTTTTAATATTTGCATTAAAAAAATATATATTTTTCCTAAATACAAGGTTTCAATACTTAGAAACGTCATCACTTTCAGTACAATGATTGAATTCTAATTATATTCGGAATCAAATCTTCAACATTTATTGAGGCGTTAAATGTAATTAGATTTGTTCTGATCGTCAAAACAAATTAGAATATTCGCTTCAACAAGATCAAGACAGTTACAAATGTGACAAAAACATTTTCCGTCCCTTATCTTCTAAGAGAGATAGACGAAGGTCAATAATTAGTACCTAACATCGAAATCAAAAATATTCGTGATGTCGTACCAAAGAAGTCAAGGAGTTGGCAAAAAAGGAGGGATGGCGGTCACTACACCGACCGTCAATTGTTTTATAATTATTTGATTAGTCGAGAATATTTCTCTTTTTCTCTGATCCTTAACTAAGTAAAAGCAAATCCCCTTAAGAAAATTAGATTCCTGGTTTTTGTGAAATTAAATATTCGAATTCGAGAAAGTTGCAACCTTAACTCAGATTTAATATCAAAAGCCAGAAATGCTTTGTGCTTTCTACTAGTCTAACTTAAATAAAGGTTGACTCCCTGGTTAGAAAATTGTAAGAAGGAGAAAAGCGGAACAAAATGACATCTCGCTTATATGGCGCGGCAGGCGTTTTCGTCTTTTGTGCAAACAAAATTGTGTAGAGATTCCTCCCAAGTTTAAGCTATACACTGACCGTTTTATACACGACCGTAGTTTTATTCCGTTAGCTGAAATCCATCAACGATAAGTGTACCTACGTGACGACACTTATCTGTTGGTGCCGACACAACAATCTAATTTAACCAAGAGTAGCAGCTCTTGTAAGAGTACGAGCGAGCATTGTGAGTACGTGGAAACAGGGTGCGCACCTGCCAAGTCTTAATAATTGTTACGGTGCCTACCGTAAAGGCACAGGTGGAGAACACTGGGTGGTGTTTTATAAAGGTGAGCGCGCCCCTGTTTCGAGGTTTTCACGATTAATTAGGTTTCGCTGGGCGACGCTTAATTAATTCCCCACTTTCTAACTGCCCGCGTATACAGGAAATCTGGGCCCCTTCTTGCTATAGGGGGTAATAAAAGCTCTTTGGTTTTGAAATATAAAGTGAGTAATTAAGATGCCTCGCGAATGAGATGACGTGTTTTAGTGTAATAAGTGTTTTATATAGAGGATATAAATAACAAGGAGAGTGCATATTATTTGCCATTAGCATTGACTTGTAATGTATTATTCTTCGCGGTACCTCTGTCCTGTCAGATGGATGTCAGATAAACGTCGACTCCCATTGCTGAGGGACTATTTTTACTTTCGAACGACGAAGGAGGGAAGAAGGTATTGTGATGGAAAAAAAATCGAAGTTGAGATTTTGATGGGGATCGATTGTCTTAAACTAATAGTCTAAAAAACAAAGTGTGTGCGTGTGTGTGTCTGTACGTCCATCCAGCGCTCTAATTCCCAAACTACTGGGCCAATTTGTGTGAAATTCGTATTAGGGAAATATTATTTTTGTACTTGCTTTTGCTAGCGACTTCGCTCGCGTTAACATAGTTTCTATGACTTTCTTCGAGGTTGCGCAGTGCGCGAGCCGCAGGCGGCACGCAAGCGTGGACAATAGTAGCCTATATGTTAATCCAGGTCCTAATCTGTCTACCTACCAAATTTCATCCAGATCCGTTTATATGTTGTGGCGTGAAAGAGTAACAAACATCCTACATCAATACTTTCGCGTTTATAATTTTAGTAAGGATCTCCAGGCGTTTTTCAAATTTCCCCATTCTTGATTTTTAGGGTTGCTACCGAAGTAAATATTTTTTTTACTTAAAATGGCTGTAACGATTTTAATGAAAATCGGTAAGTTACTGTATCTGTATATGGCCTACAGTACGTAATAAAAATACCAATAAAAATCGGAATAAAGTACCTCCCATACAAAAACAGGTTGTAATTTTTCTCAAAACGATTTTGATGAAACTTTGTGAATAATTAAGACTTAATAAGGCCTGCTGAATAAGTACTTATTCATTTTATTTTTATTTTATTTTATTTTATTAGACACCATAACTTATTATTCATCATTCTGATACACCTAGCTTTAAGCTTTAAGTAAATGTAATGTTTATTGTTGATTTGTGTATGCCCGACTACGACAGACGGTGAAGGCATTGCGATAAAGTATGCACAGCGTGTCTGTACAATTTATTGTATATTACGGCGAATATTTGAGGCGAATACATGGGTGGATCTTCGCTTTAAATGTAATCGCTTTAAACGTTATTGCTTGCTTCAGACGGAGATAGACGGGCTGACAGGCACCATCAGGTTCAACGAGGAGGGCCACCGTAGGAACTTCAGCTTGCAGGTTATGGAGATGACGATCGACGGTGACATGGTGAAGGTGACGACTAGAAATTGGATCTAAAATAAAATACAGATGATTTAAATAAGAAATGTAGAGTTCCGCGATCATTGTTTCATTGCTGGAAATATGTTTTTCACATGTAACCCGAAATAATTTTAATTGAAAGCTTCTTTTAGCGACAGTTCATACAAATTCCAGGGGAAGGAGGCACTTTTTTAACGACTTAGGCTACCGATATCTTGCAAAAAGTATATAATATTATACACATGTAGGTAAATTGGTGAAAGAGCCGTTAACTAAGGCTACTCATAATAATGAAAACTATTCACATAAGACCCGCAAAATATTGGCAAAAATCGTAAAATTCGGTCAGCTGATTGACCAATTTTGAAAAAAAAAACAAATTTGGCTGTCAACCAAGCCCCAGTTAACGCCTCCTTTACCAATTTTGTTACACCCTGTATATCACGAGAGGTGCATGATAAAAAAATATCCTCTCTTTTCGTGTAGGATGTACCCCCAAAAACATTATTTATATTATTTATTATTGAGATAGATTTGTAAAATTAAGATTTTAACTGTTTGTACCAAATATCAATATGTTTATTAGGTTGCGTAGTCTCTTTGATGAGATTTTGTTTATCATCACAGGGACTGCGAAACCCTAAAAATATATTAAGCGTCCGCAATGTTAACCTTATGTGAAATCATGTAGCTTAAGATAGATTCGGGATCAAGACACAAACAATGACCATCACTAATAAGCAATTTATTCTAAAATTAAAACCCTACATTTCATGTCATACATACAAACAAACATAAATAAGTGGTTCAATAAGTCCCAAGACTATACTAAAACAATGTATTTTTGATAAAAAGTATTTTGTATTCATTAACGTAGTCTCCTTTAACTACGAGTACGATACAGTCCTTCTAACGCTTTTCTAACTTTTTTATTCCATGTGTGTTAAACGATCATTGGCTTCAAATTAAGCCTCCGTTGCTGCAATTACTTCATCATTTGAGTCAAATTTCTGGCCCTGGAGTATTTTCTTTAGATCTGCAAATAGCCAGTAATTACTGGGGGTTAGAACTGGAGAATAAAAAGGAGGGAGAAGTAATTCGAAGCCCAAATCGCCCAAATTGTTAAGTTTGGCCATCGTTGTCATGGACTTATTACAATGCGCATTGTCCTGGTGAAAGATTTCTTTTTTCTTTAACTGCGGCCGTTTTTCCGCGATTTCTTACTTTAATCACTCGTATTATCCCACGTAATATTCACTATTTATATTTTCCCCCTTAACAGGGTTGTCGATGAAGAGTATTACATGCGCATTCCAAATAAAACCATAACCTTGCCGGTAGATTTATGTGTCTTAGGCCGCTTTGGGCGGCTTTCACCGGCCGCTCTCCACTCTGCTGACTGCCGGTTGGATTCCGGAGAGACATGGTGTTTCGTTTCTTTTCATCCATTGTCACATACCGAAATAAAAATCCTTTTTATTTCTATTAAATAGTGCCAAACAGCGTTCTGAATCCTTGACATATTGCCTTTGATGATTTGTTAGCAAACGTGGCACCCATTTGGAAAAAAGGTTTTTCATTGCCAAATGTTGTTATATAATAGTGAAAATACTACCAGTTGAATTATTCACTATCTCCAATAGCTCGCTCACTTTACCTTTTGATTTTCCTTTCATGATTTTCAGGACTTGTTTGATATTTGGTTGAGTCACTGCTTCATTTGGATCATCAGCATCATTTTGTTTTATACAACCGAGTTTGAAATCGGCAATAACACCGACAAATGGTTGGTTTAGATTTCAACACTTTATAAGCCACTATCGTGCTTGAACGGTCTTTTTTCCCATTCAAATCACTCCATTTTATTGAAACATAAAACTAGTTTTTTTTTCATTTTTCGGAATTACAAAAGTAGCTAGCGTCGCTTAAATGTCTAACTAAATGATTTATTGCTCGATTTTCAAAAAAAAAGATCAGAACAGTTTTAATATATGTAATCTCCAAGTTAGTCTCGGGACTTAAAGAACGATCTGGTACATACTTAACAACCTTCCTTTTTGGCTTCGGGTAAAATGCATTCTTGTTCTCAGATTGCAACTTGGTACGACGATAAAGGCCTCTGTCCTGTCGTCCCTAAGCTTCAGCCGCTGAAAGTGTCGGGCTTGTATGACCGAAATAAGACCTACGTCGTGTCCACAGTGCTGGAGGCACCCTACGTGTTGAGCAATACAGAAGCTAAACCTGACAATGAACCCTTCAAGGGCTTCTGTGTAGACTTGGCTCGAATGCTGGCGGATAAATTAGAAATAAAATGTAAGTTAAAGGCACTTACGTAGGCATAAAGAGTAGATAATGTATGCCGGGCAAGGTGCTGCTAGTATTTAGAAGACAAAGTGGAGGGTACTCTAAATAATTTTTTTTTGTTTCTAATGGTAAGTGTCGTTATTTGATTAGAAAAAAATATATGGAGATACGTGAACACTAAACAGACGAGAGATTTTGAAAAATACCAAAATCTAACCATTACATTTCAAGACAATGAGTTTCTATCTTAACTTCAGTTATTATATAAAGGTAAGATAAGCAAAGTAGGCATATAATAATAAAAAATATTTTTCTCTAACATGCTCCCTAATATTGTTATTAAAACATACGCAAACGATTACAGAGAAAAACCACTCCATCCAAGTTGAATTAAATTGTTTTTTTATTATCAATATTTGGCTATAAAGCAAAAGTTTGTGTGACGTCTCAATTTCTCTGTTATGAAAAAGTGCGGGAACACAAAAGTTTAGTCAAATTTGAAACGAAGAAGTTTCTATTACTTTGTTCAGTGTCTGTACCAGTGGCATGTATTATGCAGGTACTCCTTTCTCATTTGTGTCAGTGACATGAAATAAGTGTTTAATATGCATGTAATAAAATCTTCTTTAGAAAGTTTCTATATCTATGATGTTAATGTGCTTTAGAAAATCATTTTTCACGTCACTGTGTGATACACTTAATTTTTATATGTATTTTTTTATTTTCAAAGATATTTGTGTCAAGTATGAATTAATTAATTACGGCCAATGTACCAATGAGTTTTTCAAAAACTTACGTACATATACTTACCGATTGCTTTAACGGTGAAGGAAAACATCGTGAGGAAACCTGCACACGCCTGCGTGCAAACTCGAAGGTTGTGTGTGAAGTCGACCAACCCGCACTGAGACTGCGTGGTCGACTAAGGCCTGATAGCCCTTATTCGGGGAAGGCTCGAGCCCCTCAGTTGGGACGTATATGAGCTTAGTTAAAATTTTCGTCGTACAGCAATAATGTACGATTGGAGTTTTACTTAATAATATGCAATAAAGTAGCGAATAAAAGGTCTATTCTAGACGCAATCCCAAAAATGATGAGTGCCTAATTGGAGGCCGTGGCTAACGTTTTAAAACAAAACTGATTAAAAGCCAAAGTCTTGTTTGACAGATGAGTTTCGGCTGGTCAAAGACGGAAAGTACGGTAACGAGAACCCCAAAATTGTTGGCGGATGGGACGGCATGGTTGGCGAACTTTTGCGGAAGGTACGTTCAATGTAACATGACCTAGTTAGAAAATGTAGATGGTTCGAAATATATAAAGATTAATAAGATATATATTTGTCATACTGTAAGATAATGATTATTTGTAACAAAAATGGTCAAGTGCGAGTCGAACTCACGTGGAGAAGGTACCGTACCAGTCTGTTTTGCATCAGACTTAGGATTTTCGTTCATTTTTTCTGTAAATTTTAAGATAAACATTATATTTCTCATTTTATTCAAAATTTCACAGAGTATTTCGAAGCTATGGGGGCATGCTCGATTTTCCTATATTTCCTTAATATCTTTTAAACTATGCATTTTAAAATTATAAAAAAAAATATTTGTATCTTATTTTAAGCACTTTTATTTTATACGTCACATGATGCATTTAAAAGTTATTTTTCTAAGTTTCTAACTTTTCTTCCGAAATCAAAAGTCATTCATTTACGCTATACTCTACGTCTGTGATTGGATCCCTTTGTAAAATCGTGTGGAACGTATTGCGAACGGGATCTTACACACCTAAATCATTAAACTATATATACCAAATTTCAACTTTTTTCGTACAGTAGATTCGAAATAAATGGAGTGTGACAGAAGGATGGACGGACAGACAGACACATGACTGATCTTATAAAGGTAATTTTTTTCATCCTATGTGTGGATTCCTAAG
The DNA here is from genome assembly GCA_947284805.1 of Coleophora flavipennella. Taxonomy (NCBI): domain Eukaryota; kingdom Metazoa; phylum Arthropoda; class Insecta; order Lepidoptera; family Coleophoridae; genus Coleophora; species Coleophora flavipennella. The sequence goes on from OX369308.1 coordinate 18,397,002, forward strand.
AAACTTTTTTTGTGTCTCTATGTAAAAGTCTGTGTAAAAGTAACCTAGTCTTTACTTTACATTCTTCTAGTTATTTACACTTGGCCAAAGCTAAAACTAAAATTTTACATTTTTTCTTATTACCTACCCATAAAAGGTATGTGGGTGAAGAGAATCCACTATGAACCCTATAAATGGGTTTCATAAATCTAAAATGCCTTGCACCTCTTCTAGTCTATATAACGTACAAAAAGCCCGATAAAAATATTTTACTTTTCTCCGTAACGAAGCTTAGACATTTTTCTATCAATATTATAATTTAGTTGTCAAATACTATGTCATTTCAGGTCAATGCAGAAACAAATAGTAGGACCGTAATGGAAGTAAATAACGGATGTACAAAAATCTTGATAAAATTATTATACCTTACTCCGTAGCGAAGCTCTTAGCTGGAATATTTTTGTATCAATAATGTAATTTGTTTGTCAAGGACTATGCCATTTCTGGTAAATATAGAAATAAATAGTAGGACCGTAACGGAAATGAAAACATCTAAGATAACAGTTTCTCTACATGAAAATTCAAAAGAAACGGAATCAACAATAGTCAATTTTAATTTACCACTCCTAATTTGTACCTATACTATCTCACTTGCTAAGACTTGGATACTGACAATGTAATTAGTGTACAAGCTTAGTCACAAAGTGTGCTATGTATAGAGCTGCGCTCGGGTTTCTTTGCCGATTAAAACCCGAGACACAGACATTCGAACAATATATAAATGAGTGATATGGCACTGAGAAAAAGCCGATTGTTGTGACAATAGGCTAACCATAACTTGAGTAATAATACATTTCTTAGGTTCATCATATCAGCCGAAAGACGTCCACTGCTGGACATAGTCTCCCCCAAGGATTTTCACGACGACCAGTTCTGCGCTGCCCGCATCCAGTGGCTTCCCGCTACCTTCACCAGGTCCTTGGTCCACCGAGTGGGAGGCCTGCCTACACTACGTTTTCCGTCGCCACTCGAGAACTTTACTGCCCAACGGCCATTTGGTCTACGAGCAATGTGCCCCGCCCACTGCCACTTTAGTTTAGCAATTCTGAAAGCTATGTTGGTTACTTTAGTTCTACTACGGCTCTCCTCGTTTCTGATTCGATCACGCTGAGAAACTAAGAACATAGCACGCTCCATTGCCCTTTGGGTGACCTTGAGCCTTCTTATGAGGCCCATAGTAAGCGACCATGTCTCAGTTCCGTATGTCATCACTGGCAACACTGGATATTGCGAAGCTTCCCGAACGCTGCCCAACCGAGTTGGATTCGACGATTAATCTCTTTCTCGAAGTTGGAGCTACCTAACTGATCTAAATCGATCTTATATGAATTATATAGCAGAGATTATAGTAAGGAACTTAGCAGCAACGAAACTTGCACTTCTTGACTAAGCAATGCCAGTGAGGACTTCGGTTATTTTATTTCCCTTAAGTTATTTCCCAGATGTGATGCCCAACCAAACCTACCTGTCCCATTTTCCCCCTCCGAAGTGTACCAGGCTGTGGTTTTTTCATTTGTTTAAACACGTAGTTACAGTTAATAAGAAAATATCAACAGAAAAATTTAATTACCTAAACGTCAACATAATTAATTGGGGTCAATCCAGCTTGAAGGACCAGACATAATATTTAGAATCGTAAACAAAGACTTAAATCGTGTTCAACAACTGCCAAGCAATTAATAATCAACTACTCAACTGCGATTTATTCAGCCAAATGTTCTACTTAAGTTCAAAAGTAAGGTATTGCGACTCGTGGGTGTATAAGCCACGCTAGCTCCCGGGGAACGTGCAGGGTGCGGAGCGATGTAGCGCTAGGCGGCTTTCTCGTTGTCACGGGCTTCCATTAACTGAAGCTTATGGACCTATGCTCGTAGCAAAAGGGATTTGGTTTTATTTTATAAGTAAATGAACTATCCGTAGAAGAAAGAAGTTAAACTGACAAAAAAGAAAGGAACTAAATAACGAAAAATATGAACCTTTTTAGTTCAACTAGACTTTGTACAACGAGTGACTTTGCCGTTAAACATTTTGTGAGAATAATAAATCCAACAACATTTGTCAGACAAAGTGAGTCATGTAGATTTTGACATAAGCTTAAGAAAATAAAAGAATCAACACATCATATACCCAGACTTACTACCTATACTCTTACTTATCAAACTGCCAAATAACTGGACTTTTTCTCAGTAAGACTTTCCTCTTTATTTGATCTCACTGGGTACTTTTTATGGTCAAGTAATCTTAACCACCGCCATGCAGTCACACAGACTACTGAAGCTATCTAAACTGCATCCCCCCAGCCTGAGGGCTATCAATACCTTCGAGTTAGATTGCGCTGGCGTCGAAGAGGGTAGTAGCTGCGTCGGTAGAAGCAATCCGGGCGAGTAATTTTGACAGCACAGCGCAGACTACGTAACCTTTTTTACGGCGATTTTTACTTATAGATTTTGCGTAAAAATAATGGGAACTATTTTTCCATTGTTAATAATTTGTAACTGAAAATTATTTTATTAATGGTTTTTGTGAAGATTTTATCTCATGTGAAATTTTACTCTGTACGAATACAAAAATTTGATTATAGTAAAAATATATAATATCTGTCAATTCTTATTAATTGGTATTTTATTTATCTAATCACACTGATTTGTTTACAAAAAAATCAAAAAAAGTTGCTAAAAATACCATCATTTAAATTTTATGAGCAAAATAATATAGCGGTCCCTGTGACCGCACGGCGGCGACCGCGTGACAAAAAATCATGACTGTGGTTAAAGGTTAATCTCGACTTGGCCTGTTTTTATGGAGTTTTTTTGTTTAATACCTATCTAGAGACCACCTAGCAACCACCAACAAATTTTATTTTAATAAGAAAATAAAGAGGAAAAAGAAGAAAACAAACTGTACATAATCAGACAGAATAGATAAATAACAAAGTTTAGCTTCACTAAGTTTATGAACGGTAGTTTTTAAAAGTGTTTTTCATGTTCAAACTTATTCGACATGCCCAATCAAAGGGTTTTGCCTATTCCCTCGAGAGACCTTCAATTTTCCGGTGTCAAAAGTATGATTTACGTATAAAGTAGTACCATAATATTATTACTGGATACGCCTAACCTCAAAGTGTAGGTTTCATATTAATTTATTAAGCAATTCCAGAAACGCAGATATACAGTTTTAGTCATTTCCCAGGAGAACTTTTAGAATATCCGAGATCAAGAGATGTCGTACAAAAAAGTACCGCATTCGGAACGTCAAATCTAACAGTGAAAGTTTTATCTTAATATATTGAGCCATCTCAGAAATATAAATTTCTTGCTTTTCGTGTTACGTTACGTTAGGCCGTTAAAACGCCCAATATATTTTTTAAATATTTTTTTGGTGTCCGGAGAACAATAAAAAAATTAGTAATTTCAGGGGTAACTGAGTTAATACTTGGTTATTTGTTTGTTCTCGTCACCGAAGTCTTCTATTTCATGAGTAAGTGAGATCTAAAGCTCTTCCTTACTTAGACTTACCTATTTAGACACCCACGCTCACTAGTTTGTCGATGTTGTTAGTAGTAAGTAATCAATGAAATTTGCTCAAGGTGACGTCGTTTTAACGTTTCGTGTCGCTTATGCCATGAAATGACATTGAAAGTAAGATGAATTTGCAATTTTACCTTTTCAAATGACTGTAATGGCACATCTGTTGCCTTCATTAGGTGTACCACTCATGTCTTTATCGCTGGATTCACCAGTTGTACCTAAATGCATACGAGTATGTCATAAAAGAAAATCTAACATCAGACGTTGGCTTGCCCGGGACTTCATTTCCGTTTTATTTTCTATCCCGTAGAAATTTCAAAAATTCCTGCCTCACCTATTCCTTGTTTATATCTTATAATAGACAAAGAGTTTCGGCTGGGCGTGTCAGTGAGTTTTACGCATTTCCTTTCATATAACTGAACGTATGTATACACTTACAAAGTACCAAATATATCCCGGCACCCTTGCCATGATTACTAAAAGCGGAGGACTTTGTTTTTGGGACGGACAGCGCAAAACATCTGTAGTCACACGTCTGCGTGGTCACACTCAATGAAAAGTACGGTTTGCGATTGAGTAGGATGTGGTGGTCCCTACTCCCCTTAAGACTGGCCTTATGTGCCTTAGCCTGCTGAAGCTGCTGGAAGCGGAACACACACGAGACACAATGTATCGTACCTAATCGTCTAGTATCATATCAGCTCATACACGCCCCCACTGAGGGGCTCAATTCAGAGATTACCAAAATGCGAGTTACATTATTTCAGTCAATTCTAAGCGAAGGGAATTCGTAGACTCCCTCAAGGAAGCCTCAATGTTGCATGCAGAGGGTAAAATAAATAAAATGTCTTGGTTGAGTCTAAAAATTAATTATGAATTTATTTGACTCAAATTGTGGAGAAACCTTACATTTGTAGGCGTAAAACTCCACATTACATTGGTTTCAGCCCTATATTTTATAGAGCTATTTATTCTAGCATTTGACAGTACAAATTTGATATTATAATAGAATTATACAAGTCCTGTGTGCTATCGCTCATTAAATTATGGATGTATATAAATTTGTATTAAATTTGTCTACATAAGGTAAGGTTAGCTTACTTTAGATAAAGTAGACTTATGGCAGCAACGAAAAGGTAATATAAATATTTTAGATTATGCATTTCCGTCAAGCCAACAATACTACAACCACTGTACACTTCTGTAACTTACGGGGAGCCTTGGACTTTACTTTGACTACTCAACTTTTACAACCAAAGAGTACACAACTTTACAGCCGTAAGTGCGTCTGGCAAGTCTTTATTACTTAAATTACATTTTTATAAAGACTCACATATTATTATTATTGTTCTGAACAAGGTTTTAGGTTATAGCGAGCGCTGACTTCTCGCTAGTTCCGGTCTATCAGGAGTACAATTTGTAAGTATAAAACCCCAGGGATATTGAACACTTCAGTTAGCAATAACCATATCTGCTAGTGATATATACGACTTGTGAATAGTCAGGCTCAACCAAACTAAAATCATACATATTCTGTCTTATGAATATCGTTTAAGATGATAGTTAGATTCTTTAGCACAAAACAAGGTTATTTAGTTAATCACACAGAATCTATCTTCACAATACTTCGCAAATATTATAGAGGTTGCGAGCATTTTAACTGAGGGAGAATTTAACTAAAACGACATACGGAACAAGTCCTTAATGTGACGATTCTGTGAGATTATATTGCAATCAAGCAAGAAGCAATATAATAAAACATACCAAATTCCAGTCTCGCCCACACATCGCGCTCTTATTTTCCATCACTTCACACAGAACCAAACTCAGGACCCTTTTCCCGTCAGGGAACGACCGACGAGTTCCAGCCTCTGCCCCCGTGTGTCCTCTCTCTCCCCCTGCCGTTCCGGCGCAGGCCTCCAAACCATATTACTCCCGTCGCATTCGCACACGTGTACGCCCAATCGCTCTTTCTCCTTCTGTCTCGTACAAATATTCTTTTGTTAAATCCTCGATGTGGAGGTCCCTACTCCCCTTAAGACTGGCCTTATGTGCCTTAGCCTGCTGAAGCTGCTGGAAGCGGAACACACACGAGACACAATGTATCGTACCTAATCGTCTAGTATCATATCAGCTCATACACGTCCCCACTGAGGGGCTCAATTCAGAAATTACCAGAATGCGAGTTACATTATTTCAGTCAATTCTAAGCGAAGGGAATTCGTAGACTCCCTCAAGGAAGCCTCAATGTTGCATGCAGAGGGTAAGATAAATAAAATGTCTTGGTTGAGTCTAAAAATTAATTATGAATTTATTTGACTCAAATTGTGGAGAAACCTTACATTTGTAGGCGTAAAACTCCACATTACATTGATTTCAGCCCTATATTTTATAGAGCTATTTATTCTAGCATTTGACAGTACAAATTTGATATTATAATAGAATTATACAAGTCCTGTGTGCTATCGCTCATTAAATTATGGATGTATATAAATTTGTATTAAATTTGTCTACATAAAGTAAGGTTAGCTTACTTTAGATAAAGTAGACTTATGGCAGCAACGAAAAGGTAATATAAATATTTTAGATTATGCATTTCCGTCAAGCCAACAATACTACAACCACTGTACGCTTCTGTAACTTACTGGGAGCCTTGGACTTTACTTTGACTACTCAACTTTTACAACCAAAGAGTACACAACTTTACAGCCGTAAGTGCGTCTGGCAAGTCTTTATTACTTAAATTACATTTTTATAAAGACTCACATATTATTATTATTGTTCTGAACAAGGTTTTAGTTTATAGCGAGCGCTGACTTCTCGCTAGTTCCGGTCTATCAAGAGTACAATTTGTAAGTATAAAACCCCAGGGATATTGAACACTTCAGTTAGCAATAACCATATCTGCTAGTGATATATACGGCTTGTGAATAGTCAGGCTCAACCAAACTAAAATCATACATATTCTGTCTTATGAATACCGTTTAAGATGATAGTTAGATTCATTAGCACAAAACAAGGTTATTTAGTTAATCACACAGAATCTATCTTCACAATACTTCGCAAATATTATAGAGGTTGCGAGCATTTTAACTGAGGGAGAATTTAACTAAAACGACATACGGAACAAGTCCTTAATGTGACGATTCTGTGAGATTATATTGCAATCAAGCAAGAAGCAATATAATAAAACATACCAAATTCCAGTCTCGCCCACACATCGCGCTCTTATTTTCCATCACTTCACACAGAACCAAACTCAGGACCCTTTTCCCGTCAGGGAACGACCGACGAGTTCCAGCCTCGGCCCACGAGTCCCCTGTCTCTCCCTCCGACGCTCCGGCGCAAGCCTCCAAACCATATTACTCCCGTCGCATTCGCACACGTGTACGCCCAATCGCTCTTTCTCCTTCTGTCTCGTACAAATATTCTTTTGTTAAATCCTCTGAACATTCTTCACACAGTCTAACGCATAAATTTGGCAACATGCGTAAGTAAAAAAAAAAGGCAAGCGTCGCGCACTTGTTAGAATAGATAAGTCTGGCAACCTCGCCGTTTCTCCAGTTCATCCGTCTTAACAACTAATTATACTAGGGTTCCGTGCGGTTCTGAAATAAAGATGGCGTTTCTGGCCATCACAAGGAGCAAAACTAAGTATTGGAAATGCCATTTCAGCGGAAACCTGAAGTAATCAATATTGGAAGCACGCCTGATCCCACAGTAGGAAAATTTAAATATCTGCGCTCTATGGTCACAATGGACGCTAACGTGGATTCTGATAGGCTCCCAAACTGAATAAAATTGAACAAAACCACCAGAAAAAAACAATTAGTCGTTCATGTGTTGATGTTTTTAGGGATGCGTCTCCAAAAGTATGACGGTAAAGTCCGACTCGCACTTGAATTTTTTTATTGAGGAACCCGAAAGAATATATAGGTAAACTTTTATTTTCTATTCGTAGGAAGCCGACATAGCTATAGCGCCGTTAACGGTTACACTGGAACGGGAGACCGTTGTCGACTTTAGTAAGCCGTTTCTCTCATTTGACGTGAAACCAACGAGGAGGGAGACTAATGACTCTGGAGCTATATTCAGCTTCTTGCATCCTCTCTCTAAGGAAATCTGGGTAGGTAAACTTGACAAGTTTCTAATACTTGATTATAAAAATGCTACGTAGTCAGCAGAAACAATTTTTCATTAACAGTTTCTTTTATCCGACCTCAAATCCTATCGCTGGATTAAAATTCATTGCGTCTGCTATTTAGCCGTCGACTTATTATAAGTAAGAATTCACTTTGACTTCAAAAGAGGTATTTACGTCAAAAGCTTGTTTAATTTCAGCTCTGTATCATATTTAGTGTTTTCGCTGTGAGCGTCGTGCTATTTCTTGTATCAAGATTCTCCCCGTACGAATGGCGCGTTGTATCATATACAGATACGCAATCTTCTGAGCACACGGAAGTCGCAACTACTAAGGTACTAACAATTCTAAATATGAATTTCTCGGTAATAGTAACCAAAAATTTCACAGAATTAACCATTTCTGAAACAAACAATGTCTTTCCGGGAAATCTCTACATTGTACTTAGTGAATTATTTATTGATTTAATTAAATTGTTGACAACGTTTCAGACAACTGTAGTCAACGAATTCAGCTTTTGGAATTCTATGTGGTTTTCGTTGGGCTCCTTTATGCAGCAAGGTAGCGAGATTACACCGAGGTCAGTGAATATTTTAATATTTGATGGTATAAAGTATATTAGTTGTTTGACTGCAGTAATCTTATCTAAGATCTAAGTTCAACAAAATTCGACCCTTTTAAATGAATGAACTAAACAGTTTATTAGAAATCGTATTGAAAAATTATAAAATGAAACGACCATAAAACTCTTTTAGCATTAAACAAATAAGATTTGAAATATTTCTGGTACATTAATATTTTACAAGTAAACCAAGTTTAAACAAGTAAACCAGAAATATTTCAAGTTTAATTAAATTTTTCTAATTGTTTTTATGTTTGCCGTTGTACTAAAATATTAAGAAATTTTATTGCAGATCTGTATCAGGCCGAATAGTAGGTTCTGTGTGGTGGTTCTTTACTTTGGTACTCATATCGTCATACACAGCTAATCTAGCATCGTACCTCACATTAGCGCGCATACCTGATCAAAATCCATCCTACAGTAAAATAGCAGCATGTCCGGAGGTAAGTTGAATTTCTGTAGATGTGCCTTACTAATATTGTATTTAATGCATATAACTTAAAATACATTTTCATAAGGACGCTCACGGTCGAAGAGGCTTACCGTTTCCAAAAGACGGGTCCACTGACGAGCATGGCTGGCTGGCGTACCTACTCGATCGATCCTCTGCAGCCGCTGACAAAAATAACAAGCCATGCGAGATGCTCGTGACTGTCGCAAATTCCGGAGTCAAAGACTTTGCAGTCGCTTTGCCAAAAGAATCGAAGTTGCGGTGAGTTCTTATCAAGTTGTTTTACTCAGCGTATGCGAAAGTTGCTCCGTGAATGCAAGATACTGCCAAGCGAATAAATACTCCTATTTATCTTTAGTAGACGTTGCAATACATAATAATAAGTATTTTGTAGGGATGGCGTCAATCTCGCTTTGCAATCACTTAAGAACGAGGGAGAAATACAGACTCTCATACGCAAATGGTTTACGAAATCCGAATGCATTGTGTCTGAACAAGTAAGTGTTATATTGTTGATAAAAAAATTACAAGTTTATTTTTTACAATAAAAAGGATTTGGTGGCTTATCTGGTGTTGGCTGTGTTAGTACTGCCTTTCGAGGAAGAAATCTGCACTTTGTTTAGTTACTTAGTTTTGTTGCCACCAAAGTACGAGTACTTATTACTTTGACACCCTGTTAGAAAAGTATAGTTAAACAAGGTTTGTTTAATTGTCGTTTAACTGGCTTGCCGATTTTCAGGTGAGCGTGCGCGGCACAGAGCTGACGCTGAGCCAAGTGGCTGGGTTGTTCTACGTGCTGGTATGCGGCCTGGGCGTGGCGCTGTGCGTGGCGCTGGTGGAGTTTTGCCAGCACGGGCGCGCGGAGGCGGCACGCGCCAACGTGCCGCTGCGCGCCGCGCTCTCCGCCAAGGCGCGCCTTGCCTCCGCTCAGCGCGCGCGCGACTCCAAACCGTTGCCGCGCCGCTCGACTCAACACGGCACTGAGCACGACCGGTTACCGTGGAACGGTGGCGCCTTTACTGGGGTGAGGTTCTGCTTATAAATATTTGAATTTCTAATCTTCTATGAAAGTGGAGTTTTAGCTAGCTACTTACTGAACGATTACGTTTGAAAAGGCTTTTACAATTCCTAATTAAACGATGCCGTGCACATTCGGCTTGCTATATTTCTCTGAAAGGATAAAATCTCACCTATCTTTCACATTGAAAGCCAATTGATATGATAGAACTACAGAGGTATCTCCACCATAGCATAGTCTAAGAATCCATAGTATCAAACGGGTATATATAATTCAACAGTACTACACACCTGCTAACCAGATCAACCAAGACGAGACGGCGCTACACGCCAGCTTTACGCAAGTGTGATCCGCCGCACGGGACGCGGGCACGCTGCGCCGTGCGTCCCACACCCAATCCAAGCCGGTGTCCAGCTCCGTTGACCTCTACCAGCTGTAAGGACCTCCAGATTCGCGAGACCTGTAAGCTCTTCATGCTAATGAGAGCCGCGGACTATTTCTAAGTTGTGCCGAACTCCATCGAACAGCTTAAGGACTCCAAACTTACAGCACCTATTAGATCTTCATGCAGTTGTAACCTGGTGACCGTTTCTAAGCAGTGTTTATATCTATCAACTTGTATCAGTAGTTAAGGTATCGAGACCTGCTGCACCTGTGAGTGATGCTTAAAACCGTCTTAAGCAATCGGTGCATAAAGCTCTTTGTCCGTGTTTCTTTTTATGATCATCTCACTCTTGTTCCAACTTTAAGGTAGTTATTTAAGTTCTTGAACTGTGTTTGTTTCCTTAAAGTTTTGTTACGAATATTAGCACCAGCTGGATTTTTTCATAGAATGTCTTATATAATAGTTGTGGTCAGTACAAACTGTAAAAATTGCTGATCAGCCATAGTATATTCTGGATCACACTAAAATTAAGTGTGAACCACAATATACAAATGGCTATTCAGGAGGCTCCGGTAAGAACTGAAAACCCTTATTCTTTGCAACTTGCTCATTATGTGCCAAATATTGTTATTGGGGTCGGTTATGAGATAGACTCTAAGCACTAATTAGTTTTAACTCCTAGTTGAACTTCCATAAATAAATGAATAAGCCTCCAAGTATTTAGATATGGACCATCAGGGTCTTATACCTACAGTGTTACAATGACATGTTGTCAATTTGTTTTAAGTTTCTTAACTCCTAGTTTAACTTCCAATAAATAAATAAGCCTCCAAGTATTTAGATACGGACCATCAGGGTCTTACTCCTACAGTGTTACAATGACATGTTTTCAATTTGTTTTAAGTTTCTTAACTCCTAGTTTAACTTCCAATTAATAAATAAATAAATAAGCCTCCAAGTATTTAGATACGGACCATCAGGGTCTTACTCCTACAGTGTTACAATGACATGTTGTCAATTTGTTTGAAGTTTCTTAACTCCTAGTTTAACTTCCAATTAATAAATAAATAAATAAGCCTCCAAGTATTTAGATACGGACCATCAGGGTCTTACTCCTACAGTGTTACAATGACATGTTGTCAATTTGTTTTAAGTTTCTTAACTCCTAGTTTAACTTCCAATTAATAAATAAATAAATAAGCCTCCAAGTATTTAGATACGGACCATCAGGGTCTTACTCCTACAGTGTTACGATAACATTTTGTAAATTTTTTCAAGTTTCTTATGAGGAGTGTCCCTAGTTTGCTCCATATAAACGCTTCTCCGCGTTTTTAAACAAAATGTTTGTGGTTTGTCAGATTTTCATAAAAAAAAGTTTAAATTGACATAAGTAGGCTCCAAAATTTGTTTTATTATATTTTTCTAAAATTATGATGAAACAAATTTTTGAGCCTACTACTTGTATATAAACGTAAAGGTAGATACGAGGGTGTATTAAAAATTTGGGGCCTCACACAAAAAAAGTTTACCTATTCTTTTTAAACATCCCTCATTACATTTACAATTTCTTTGGTTATGACAGTGTAAAAACTTATCACTGTAGAATTAGGGGTTTAGAATTTAGAACGAGTTGACTGCGACAAAACGCGCCAATTTTACAAAATGGAGAAAAATGAACAACGTGCGGTTAAAACTTGTTTACAAAAATTTTGACGCCAATTCAGATCCACGATGATATGAATATATATATTATTTTTTTATATATATATATTTTTCTAAGGGTTCTGCTAGGTGGATTCCCAGATTGCTTTCAGTTGAGCCATAACGATGTCGACTTACAATTTCTCACGACTGTTTGGAGATGTTTGAGGCTGATCCGTTTGTGACCATGGATAAAACTTGGGTTCACCACATACTCCCAAGTCAAAACAACAATCGAAGCAGTGGAAAAATACTGGTGAACCGACCCCAAAGAAACCAAAGGCGATTATGTCAGCTGGCAAGGTGATGGCCTCTGTATTTTGGGATGCAAAGGGCGTCATCATGGTGGAATGAATACCTTCCAAAGGCAGAAACAATAAACTCGGCATACTATTGCACCCTTTTGCGCCGTTTACGACCGTAAAATTGAAACGCAAACGCCCAGGGTTGGTAAGTAAAAAAGTGTTGTTCCATCAAGACAACGCTCGCGTCCACACGTCGGTTCAATTTATGGCTCAAATTCGTTGTTGCCACATCCGGCTTATTCCCCTGACTTGGCGCCATCGGACTTCCATCTGTTTCCGAACCTGAAAATCACCTTGGTGGCTAAAAGTTTTCTTAAACTGAAGAGGTAGAAGCCGCCGCAAACCTCTATTTAAAGGCCTTGAGGAATCCTTCTACAAAATGGGCATAGATTCGTTTCAAAACGGATAAAAATCAATAATTTGGGTCAATAAAATACCTTTAGATTAAATGCTTATAAAACTGAACAAAATATATAAGTTGAATCGTGCGCCGAAAGATTTTGAAAAAATATACGAACGTAATATGCTGTCACTATGCCACACTCCATACAAAAATGATCCAACCTCGTAAACACGTTCTAGAGACAACATCTGTGTTTGTGGTTTGTTAGATTCCTGTGAAAATATATCGTTTCAAAGTGATACAGGCTTCGTTTGTGTGGTGCGCGCTAGGGATACACTTCTTTTAATATTTTTTTAGGTATACATATCGGCGGCAGATCATAAGAATGCGGAAGATCGCGATCTGCGCAGATATTTCAGGCAGATCGTGATATGCCCAGGCATTTTATCGCGGGACTCCGATAATACTTAGGGCTTGGTTCGTTAGGTTAGTTGTCTTATGCAACCGTAGAAAGCAGAGCCGTAGACTTAATATTATTCGGAGTCCAACGATGAAATGCCTGGGTCTTTCACGATCTGCTTGGGAATATCTGGGCAGATTGCGATCTGCCGGATTCTTACAATCTGCCGCCGACATATACTTACTTTGCATACTTACTCAATTTTATTCGCGAATATTTTTGGATAGACGAGTTTTTGAATTATAAAATGATTGAAATTTAGTAATCTTGTTCTAACGACAACATCTGTATTTGTGGTTTGTCAGATTTCTGTAAAAATATACAGGGTCTTCGGCAGATGGTTGAAAATACGAAAATGGGGGATAGGTGGGGTCGCCTCCCACCTATTTGGAGAATTAAAAAAAATCTAGGACTTGTAATTTTTTTTTTTACAGGATTTTTTTTCCTTTTTTTAGAAATTTTGCCATTTTTATACCTTTGAACACATGTAACTTTTTGTTTTTTAAAGCTAGCTCCAAAATCTTTTTTTTAATAGACTTTTATAAGATTGTCGGCTCTAAAAAAAATTATGTTTGTTTCAAGTTATTGCTAAAAACAAAATTGTGGGCCCCCGAACTTAAAAAAAAAGTTGAACAAAAATTTCAAACTCAACTTTGCGATGCATTTAAAAAAAAAAATGGGGCTGGAAGGCTTCTGTTTATTTTAAAACATCTCTAAAGCTTAGGCTTATGAATGGTATGTAATTTGTTTCGGTATCTTTTTTGTAACCGGAGTTGTTAATTTTTTTTACTCAATTGGACCATGTTGACGAAATTCCACTAGTTACATGTTTTGTGAAATGTATCAAATGCAAAGTTGAAAATAATGTAAATACGTACTGTTGGGACGGTTACAAAGAGCAGGTACGTTTTTTTACATTCTTGCACACACATAATGGCTATCTTTTGTCATTTATTGGCATATTGGAGTTAGCACTTCCATATGCCAATAAAATGTCCGCATATTCCGCATTGGTAAATTGAGCCATTTTAAACCACAACAAAGTCTTAACAAAACGACTGATAATAACAAAAAGTGACAAACAACAAAAAAACTTAACAAAATCACAAACGTTAATAACGTTAACGTTTTTTTGACGTGATAACGTCTTGTAATTCGATGGAGCCGGCTGCACGCACGAAAAAATGCGTCGTTACCATGCGTCGTTACCTCGCGTCGTTACCTCGCTCTGAGGCGTTCCGAAAAATGCGTCGTTACCTCGCTCTGAGGCGTTCCGTTAGGCGTTCCGTTTAAGGCTTTTTTCTTATGACGTTGTCACGTTCAACTATCGTCAGTAAACTGACTTTACAGACAACCGTTTTTTTTGTTTTCGTTAATTTCACTTTGCTGTGTTTGTGATTTTGTTAAGTTTTTTTGTTGTTTGTCACTTTTTGTTATTATCGGACGTTTTGTTAAGACTTTGTTGTGGTTTAAAATGGCTCAATTTACCAATGCGGAATATGCGGACATTTTATTGGCATTTGGAAGTGCTAACTCCAATATGCCAATAAATGACAAAAGATAGCCATTATGTGTGTGCAAGAATGTAAAAAAACGTACCTGCTCTTTGTAACCGTCCCAACAGTACGTATTTACATTATTTTCAACTTTGCATTTGATACATTTCACAAAACATGTAACTAGTGGAATTTCGTCAACATGGTCCAATTGAGTAAAAAAAATTAACAACTCCGGTTACAAAAAAGATACCGAAACAAATTACATACCATTCATAAGCCTAAGCTTTAGAGATGTTTTAAAAAAAACAGAAGCCTTCCAGCCCCATTTTTTTTTTAAATGCATCGCAAAGTTGAGTTTGAAATTTTTGTTCAACTTTTTTTTTAAGTTCGGGGGCCCACATTTTTGTTTTTAGCAATAACTTGAAACAAACATAATTTTTTTTAGAGCCGACAATCTTATAAAAGTCTATTAAAAAAAAGATTTTGGAGCTAGCTTTAAAAAACAAAAAGTTACATGTGTTCAAAGGTATAAAAATGGCAAAATTTCTAAAAAAAGGAAAAAAAATCCTGTAAAAAAAATTACAAGTCCTAGATTTTTTTTAATTCTCAAAATAGGTGGGAGGCGACCCCACCTATCCCCCATTTTCGTATTTTCAACCATCTGCCGAAGACCCTGTATAATTTCAAAATGACACAGACTTCGTATGTATGAAGTGCAGTTCTCTAAATTATCTTTTTTGGGTATATAGACATTTCCTTACTTTGTGCAAAAACGTTTTAGTAATACCTGCAAAGGTAAAATAAATAACTTTAGGAATTGATTAAACATTGAAAACCCGACTGCTTAACGACTTTAACCCTATTTTTTATCCATTCGGGTAAAAAAGTATCCTATGTCACTCACGGGATTAAGACAAATCTAACAACACCTCGCACTCCAAAATCCATCAAGCCGTTTAGGCTACAGGGCGTGCCAAGGAAATAAACAACATATACAGGGTGGGAAGGAGTATACCGACAAATTATAACCAAAGATTCTAATGCCTATTTAGACAAAAAAAAGTAATATAAACATGGGCCAGTAAAGCCTAATTGTCGAGATATTATTTTTTTAAATAATTCACAAGTTCAAAAAATCTCAAGGGTAACACGCCCTAATAATATCAGATGTTTATCTGACGTTTGTTGACTTGAGCTCTAAATAATCAAGTGTCATACTCTGACGTCACTATGTAGACTAAGGTTTCGTTTAGAAGGGATTACTCTCGTTAAGTGATTTTTTTGTTCCAGAAATTAAGTAAGTTAATAAGGCAGTTTTAGACCCATGTTGATATAACATTATTTACACATAATACCACCAGGAATCCATGGTTAAAATCTGTCGGTATACTCCTTCCCACCCTGTATATACATACATGGAGCGTGCTATGCTCGGTGTTTCTCTGCGTGATAGAATCAGAAACGAGGAGATCCGTACGAGAACCAAAGTAACTAACATAGCTCTCAGAATTGCTAAACTTAAGTGGCAGTCGGCGAGGCACATAGCTCGTAGAACAGATGGCCGTTAAGGAAGTAAAGTTGTCGAGTTGTGACCGCGCACCAGAAAACGTAGCGTAGACAGACATCCCACTCAGTGGACCGATGACCTTTTGAAGGTCGCGGGAAGCCGCTGGATGCGGGCAGTGCAGAACCGGTCGTCGTGGAAATCCTTGGGGAAGGCCTATGTGCAACAGTGGACGTCCTTCGGCTGATATGAATAATTGAATGAATGAATGATTCAATTATTGTTTTGCTTAGGTACACAAAAAAAAAGAGAAGAGAAGATAAACAAAAAAAACAATAAAAAAAATACCTACTACTAACAACAAAGGAATATTTTTCTTTTAAAAAAAGGGAAATACAAAAGCAATACAAAAGGTAATAAAGCTCAGCGTAATTTTTACCCTAAGGCAAAACGCTGTTATTCTGCTATCGCCAGCGCCAGGAATGAATTGCGAGAGATTTAAGTTTCCTAAAAAAATATATTAATGTATGTGTGCATGAGTGTGATAATGTGTGATATGATGATGATGATTATATACATACACTCGAAAAACATAACCCTTCTTCTGGTGCAGTCGGGTAAAAATGAGGGGAACTTTTATTCATAAAAATGAACCACTTTTCTCAAGATATTAAATTCTTCAAAAATTTTTGTACATCGCTCAGCTGTTATTCTTAAGGGTTTCCTTTAATAATTTTTGAGTGGGGAGAGTAAAAAGGTTTTATTAAAAAAAAATGACAAAAAGAATTAGTACCAGATGTTTTTACTGCAACCCAAAAACGTATATACGTATTTAGGACAGATATGTTGTACAACTTTAAATCAAGGGTTCGTGAGAAAATTATCTGCAAATGTTGTTCTTCTACAGGGTGAAAACTATGAGTGTTTGCAGACTTACTTTTAGTAACTTTTAAAAAAAAATACTAAAAACAAAAACGGATCTGTTTAATAAATTACATAGCGCTTTATTTTTTTTAATAAAACAGATTTGAAATTAAAATAGAAACATACGTAATACTTCCATAAGTGATAAATTTATTTCGCACTATCAAAAGCTTTCTTTTTATGCTACAAAAGTTAAAATGAAGCCGATGGATGCGGGCAGCGCAGGACCGGTCGTCGTGGAAATCCTTGGGGGAGGCCTTTGTCCAGCAGTGGACGATTTCCGGCTGATATGATGATGTACCTTATTCAGATTTTTCATGGGAAAACTTGCAAGTATAAAGGCCATTTAAAGTTATAGTAATATACCGAGATTAATCAAAATTTGAAAAGCCATTTTTGAGATATGTGATTTTTACTATGGCGGAAACTGGAAAAAATCAAGATGGGAGAAATCTAAAAAAAAGAAACCGCTATAACATTGGCCAAAACCAAATTTTACCAAAAACCGTCCAGTAGTTTGCGAACAGCACCGGACGGACACACAGACACATACCCACGCACACACACACACACAGATTTTTTATTTTTCGGATTTTAGATTCGGTTAGTATGAGACAGTCGATCCCCATCAAGATCTCAATTTCATTTTTTTTCGCCATCACAACACCTTCGTCACTTCTTCGTCTCTTGGAAGTTAAAACGAAACAATAATTTTGCTCTACAATAAAGGTAGCCTAGTCGTATGTTGTATTTTTTTCACTTTTTATTTTTTTTTATTAGTGAAAAAGAAAAATCTCTTTAGTAACCCCTTAAAACATACTTTTTTTACGCTTTCTTAATATTTGTGAGGTTATTTCCCCGAAAATCTTTGATTTTATCATTAAGAGCAGGCTCCCAGCGCGGCACTGGCGTACAATCTTTTATTTTCCGTTATTAAATCGGCTTTACAATTGAATTTCGCGTAAGTGTCATAACGCGACTTACGTCCTTTACTTCGGGCCTAAATGTAAATTTTCGTTTATTACAAGCTTAATAAACATTCTAGAAAAATTTCGTCTTAGCCGTTTTATCAATACCTTTATACTGCCGGTATATGTTTCATGCGCCTAACTTATGTAATGTAGGAGAAAAATACAAAAATA
The DNA here is from genome assembly GCA_947284805.1 of Coleophora flavipennella. Lineage (NCBI taxonomy): Eukaryota > Metazoa > Arthropoda > Insecta > Lepidoptera > Coleophoridae > Coleophora > Coleophora flavipennella. Next base: position 18,415,063 of record OX369308.1, read on the forward strand.
TCTCAAAACTACATAGTTTTAAAAAATTAAAAGAATTGAGCGAAAACCAATAAATCGTGTTTTTGTTTTAGACATCCCAAAGTAAAAGGTTAAAAAAATCAGACATGTAGTTTTCACGTTCAGGAAGCTTGCGGCTGACTCAATATATTCTAGCAAAAAAACACTTATTTTGGGAGCCTGCTCTTAAAATGGTAATACAAAACGCCTTCTCGCATCGATATGATCATGACTGATCTATACTACATATACTATATACAGATCTATACTACCCCAAAGAAACTTACTCTCATGGTGTTGCGCTATCTGCTACATCTACGGCGGTCTGCATCATCATCATCATCATCATATTAGCCAAAGGACGTCCACTGCTGGACATAGGCCTCCCCCAAGGATTTCCAAGACCTCAGGCTCTGCGCTGTCCGCATCCAGCGACTCCCGCGAACTTCACCAGGTCATTGGTCCACCGTGTTGCAGGCCTGCCTACGTAACGTTTTCCGGTGGGCGGTCGCCACTCGAGAACTTTACTACCTTAACGGCCATCTGGTCTGCATAGCATCATGAAAATTAGGTTAGGGTGGTGCGGATCTGGTAGGTCCAGCGCAAGGGACTCCGACCATGAGTTTTTATTCCTTGTATTTTGCCAGATCAATGGTCGCAACTTTTCCTAGCACTGTGTCCAAAGGACTCGACAATCTTTTAAGGCAAGTAACGAGCGTGGTCGTGATTTTAAGCTCCCGCAGAATTGACACATACACAAAATTGTAATAATTTTATCTAGAACCTTTTTACTCTGGTTATATTTTCTCTAGCGCTTATATTTATAATCAAAAAATATTTTCACCTTTTCTTGATAAAAGGTCGCCATTTTGTTTTTTAAGTAGATAGTTTGGCCCCCCTCAAAACTGTTAAGTTCATCCTATAAAACAGGTATCAACATATACAAAGTTTATCACGACGTGAGTCGAGTTCAAGGTCGGTGGGTAAATCTATTCCCAGTTGACGCTTAACTATAGTTCAACCGTGCAATGCTTCCGGGAGTGGAGGGGGAGAGTCCCACGCTTTATACCGCGTTTTTATATAATGTTTTCTTTTTAGTTTTTTCTCCGCCGATGACAATGCTGTAATGTGTTGAAATCGAAGAGAACGTGCTTCAATGATTCTGGTCTTCAGCAGCGAGTACAGAAAAAGGGTTTAACTGGATAGATAGGAAACACCACACATCTTTTAGAGTTAAAGGTTACTGTGTTTCCGTTAATATGGTGCAAATTTTATCTCCGTTGGCTGTAGTTAGTATAGATTTCTTGTCAAAATGTTCGAAGGTATGAATTTTCACTCATGTTACTGACGTGGCTTGCTGCTTCACTATCCACTCGGCTTGCTGCTTCGCTATCCACTCGCCAGTTTTCTCTATCATGTTCTGATTTCACTTAATCCAAGGCGGTAGCTTGTACTGTCATGAGTATTATGGTTAATTTCAAGCCAAATAATTTTCAATCGCCATATGAAAAGCATCATCGTCGGTAGAATCTCGCTTGAATTTAATGAAACTTATACAGAGATTATAAAAGAGGTCTTTATTTATACTATCATAGAAGCGGGTTCTAGCTATACTTCCTGGGCGTTTGTGTAGCGCATGACGTTTTTCAATATTCAAATTTATCGTTAAGAGTAATAGAGCATTTATCTTTATTGACAAAAGCTGCAAGTTCAACTTTGTGCCCGCTGACAGATACGTCTTCCTCTAACTTCTGTTAAAATTCTAAGATCCTTTTTTTTGGAGAATCTGTTTCCAAATTTCCTTTGGACTAGTGGTTCTATCGCTAAGCAACGAGCATAGATAAACTACTACTCTAGATGGTACTAAGTATCCAGCTAAGTCAATTTAGTTTCAGTTCGCAAACTTTCCTAACCATTTCCTTACGAAGTAGAAAATTCATATGTCTTAGAATATTTTTAAAACTCACTAAGTAGACGAGTTCATAAAATAAAAAAGCTATCAAATTTGGACAGTTGAAAGTAAAATTATCGTATTTTACACTAAGCATATAGTTCTTAATGTCGTTTAAGTATGATGGAAAACCATAGTTGTTAAATGCTGTGTGATATCATAACTTTTATCATTAGATAGATTAATATTGAAATGATTGATGTTTATCGTTAAGTTTAAACCAATACTTATTTATCCTCTTTGCAATGTTTTTAAAAATAATCCTAAAACGACGTCTGTTGGTTTTAGTTCGACTAAACGTTGTTAGTTTATCGCATCGTTTATGGGACTAATCCCCGACGGCACAATTTATAGTGTATAGAATCATTAGGGGTAACACCTAATGTTTATGAGTCATATCAAGCAAAAAATACCCTAGGTGAAGATAAAATATTCTCAATTTTCACCAAAAAGTTCTTGAAAACCCACTTCGAATGATTTTCGTTGAGATAAAAGGTTTAAACAATGATTTTGTGGGTATGTCTTACGATTCCGACCTTTATAATTAGTACACTTTAATACTTTTTTTACTTACTTACTTGTTTGATTTACACTTGTATGAAAATTTGAAAAAAAAACGGTTTCCTAATGTTATTTGCTTTACTGTTTCTCCAAACTGCAGATCTAATAAATATTGTTTACTAGTAGAGTATCCTTCCCAAATTTGGGCAGACACCCGTACCTTAGCAGTGGGTATATATGATGTGTTAACGACAGTTAACTTTTACAGATCGATCTAAAACAGATGATTGGAATGATGACTGTATCAAAGATAAGTTATAAACTATTGATCGCTAAATTTACCTCCTTTTGAAATTACTCATTTTGTTATACTTCAAGTTTTTCAATACCTCAACCAATCTGAATAAAATTTATCCCAACAAAACAAAAATGGAGCCAATTTCGATATAAAAAAATTACAGCGATCTAAATGGGTAGGTTCCTAGTTCTATAGTGGTTCCTAAATCATCACTGCGGAATGTCTAATAGAAATATTTATTTTAAACTTCTATAAGTAATAGAGAATGTACAACGGTATTCTGTTGCTTAAAGAAAATTTGTTATGTTCTGTGCTACTGCATTGTCTAATTCGTCAAGTTTTCACTATTCAATTTACTTTTAAAAAGTAAGCTTTGATTTCTTGGCGCCTTGTCTATTTAAACTTGCCTTGTATTCTTTTAAGCGACTGAAAACCGCTGTACATTCTCAATTACTTGGAGAAGTCTAAAATAATTACTTCCATTTGAAGTTCCGCAGCTATGATTTAGGAACCACTATAGAATTTAGTACCTACCCACTTATAGATCGCTGTAAATTTTTAAAATCGAACTTGACTCCATTTCACATATATGTTTTGTTGGGATATCATCTATCTTTATTCAAGTAATACACATACATATTATAAGATAGTTTTGGTGGTATCGAACCCTTGGTGCGCAAGCACGTGTCACACTGAAAGTGGTTATACATATTTTGCTGAGTAGTGGTGATACGGAACCCTTAGTGCACGAGTAAGACTCACACTTGGCCGTTTTTTTGAACTTTTACTTGAGACCTATTTAGATTCCAAATCTAAAATTAAAATGTCACCGCAAGTGGTCTATATAATTATTCCAATGAGTAGTAGTGGTACAAAACCCAAATATCATAATTCCGTCTCGCACTTGGCCGGTCTTTTTTTTTCCTTTGCATACGCCAATTAACCTACCTAAATGCCTAACCAGTTTCTAAGTCACCTGGAAATGGTGTATATTTTTGATAAATAGTAGCAGTTAGAAACCCTAATTTCGCAAGTCCGACTTGCACTTGGCCAGTTTTTTGATTTTTATGGCAAATTTCAAGTTCAAGTTACCTGGAAGTGGTCTACATATTTTGCTGAGTAGTGGTTTTATGGAACCCTTAGTGCACGAGTAAGACTCACACTTGGTAATTTTTTTTATTTTTTTCTTTATATACGTCCAATGACCTACCGCGATGCTAAATTTCAAGATTATAAGTTACCTACAAGTGGTCTACATATTTTGCTGACTAGTGGTGATACGGAACCCTTAGTGCGCAAGTATGACTTTTTGAATTTTCCCTTTGTAAACTTCCAATAACCTACCTCCGTGCCAAATTTCAAGTTTAAAAGTTTCCTGAAAGTAGTCCACATAATTTGCTGCTTAGTGGTGTTATGGAACCCTTAATGTGCGAGTACGGCTCACACTTGGCCGTTTTTCAGCTTTTCCCTTTGTATACTTCCAATAACCGATGCTAAATTTCAAGTTTCTAGATTCTAGGTAATCGCGGGGGTCTTACTAGACACACGAAATCTCAAGTGTGTAGGTTGGTTCGTGTAATATAACCCACGTCCGGTTACGCCTTTTTATTTTCGAACGTGGCAGACACACTCTGTCATGCATGCATTTATCATCCTGTGTCATAAAAAATCACATAGGCTACTTTTCATCCTTTAAAAATAGCACAGTACAATACAGTTCCTGAGGGACTGAATTTTATTTTTATTTTGTTCGAGTTCTTTAATATCGCTACGGAGTGTTTCTTGCCCAAAGATGGTATAGGGGGTGAAAAATTACAAAGACGAGCATAGCCCGAAATATCTGTTATATTATTTTGTTTATTGGGAAAAATATACCATTTTTCACCTGAAAGTCAACGACGACAACCAAAATGCAGATTTAAAGTCAATTTTCAAATCTACTAGCAGTGGCGGACTAACAGGGGGGCGGAAGGGGCAGCTCGCCCCGGGCCTCCGGTCTTGGGGGGGACCCAAATGCCTCCGCGTTCCCCTGAGCAACTCCTAAACAAGACTTTAAAAATGTGCTTAGTACCTACATAATTTCATCAAAATCAAAACACTACAGCCATCTAGACTATGAACGATGCCTGGTGAATCAGCTCATGCTGCTGGATTATCAATTCAAGAAAAAAAACGTCGATCAATATATGAATGCGTAGGCCGATTTATACAAGAATTATCGACACGATATGGGGCTATGAAACAAATCAATAATATTTTCCAAATTATTAAAACTAAGTTTATGCTAGAAGCTTCAGATGACGCTCTGGCTGTAGCAGTTGACAATCTGGTACAAAATGATAAGTTTGAAATAAAAACTATCTTTGATTTATTTTGTCTAATTTTTTTGTCGATCGATTCGTATTTATTTTTCTCACCTATATCCATTCCATATTGTATGTATGTATGTTTATTTCCTAAATAATTTTTCATTTGCCAGATTTTAACGAAATAAACAAACACTTATACATAAAAATGTAAACTGAATAAAAAGTTTGTAAAACTACATTTCTTTTAAATCTAGGGGGCCTCATTCAGCTTTGCGGCCCCGTGCCTCTGACGGGCTTAGTCCGCCACTGTCTACTAGTGTCTTTTTAAAACTTTTTTTAAATAAAAAAACCTTTCATTAGATTTTTTTTCTTTTTGCTATTATATTTTAAGTGGCATATATATGTTTCAAATACAAAAATATTGCGAAATTTTTATTAGTAAAAAGTGGGTTAAAACATTTCTTAGTAAAAAGTGGGTTAAAACATTTCTAGAACAAAATCTCGTTTTTGCCAGATTAATAAAAGTAACTCAAATGAATTGCAGTTATCATCCCTATTATACTAAACTGTGACTTGTATTCATAAAATTTATAAATTTTCCCAACAAAATATCTTCAATTATTAGAAAAAAGATACAACTAAAGCATAACGCATAACGTCTGATTTTACTCCCCATAATTTTCATATCCCGGGCTTCATCATATGAAAATCAATTCTTAAGGAGTAAACTCAAAAACTTCACTTTCTAACTGACCAACTAATGCAGATATATTATTTTTAACAGTTCCTTGAATATGTCACAAATCCAACGTTTTCATCGTTAAGTTGAAATGGATTTGTTATGTAAATCAAAATATTATTCAAAAAAGATCTTAAACTCATCTATGTATAACTTTCAGCGCTGATGTTAAAATTGAACTAAACATACTTTAGAAACGTACAGTTTCTTTAAACTCTAATGAATCCACATAATCGTCCAACTTATCAACTAGACAGGGCAGTCGTGTGAAATCCGAGGGGCAAGACGAGGGATGTCAAGTTCCATAGTCAAAATCTCGGGACACTGTCTTCATAGATTCCCCAGTGGCTAGTAGTGAGTCAGATTTGATGCAAACAGCGTTGGACCACTGTGTGGATTCTCATAAACTGTGCATAAAGTATCTTCAGCTTTTTTCTTGGCAAACATTACTGTTTAATCAGTTGAGAACGTTGTTTCATGTTATGCTTGGAGTAGTAACCGAATCAGTGTGGATATAACAAGTAACACATCAGCTATATAACTAATCTGTGTGTAGCGCTTGCAGCAGTGACGTCATTCACTTGCTAACTAGGCCGGCTAAGCATAAGTCAAAGACAGAGCTAAGCCTCAAAACAAACAAATGTCAAATTGTTTAGATTGTGAAATTGTCAAAATGAATTCCATGCAGGTACCTAATGTTGATTACTAAATAGAGGCTTGAATGCGTCTTTATGTGATGGAATCTTTCATTAGAATTTTATTAAGCCCATCGAGGTCGAGAACAAACGTGGGTGACATTTGAATGAGGTCGTTCCATTCGAATCAAGAACAGGAAAACTGTCTGAACTTGTAACCTGTATATCCATACTTCTTGGAGAAAAATATTAATAGCGATATAATTTACTGAACTAGGTAATTTAAGTTTATTTTAAAGCATTGTAAAGTTAAATTAGTGGGTATAGATAAATGTCAGAATGAGTGCGACATCCGCGTGTATATTCCGAATTGATTAAAGTATGGTTCATCCGCCCATCAGAAAGCTTCGGGTGGCAAAAAGGATTAATCACATAAATATAATAAAAATTAATTATATCTGACAAATCTGCAGACAGGCGGCCCAATATGTGAATGACTCAAAGGTTTAAAAAAATTCACATATTGGGCCGCCTGTCTGCAGATTTATCTAACAAATTGTCTTTTTGTAGGCAAATTTATTTTTAAAGAAATTGATTTCTTTCGAATTAATTCAAGTTTAAAGATTTTATTTAATTAACCAAAAAACACCTTACGCTACATACTGACGATTTGCATTGCAGCTGATTATTCTCTTTGAATATAAAAGTTAGGTTAAACGATGTAAAATTGATAATTACATACTTGATTCTGAATCTTGTAAAGATACGAATACCTACTTTGGTTATCATTGAAGAAATGTATTCTTCAAACGACTGATTTACATAATCTTTTGTGTATAATTATACTTGGTGATAGATTTAAGGCATATTTTAATGTTATTATTAATGTTAAAGTGATTATATGTTTTATTTGTGAACTAACATTGTAATTAAATCAAGAACAGGTATCCATAGTAATAGTTACGTACCTATAACGCTCACCATTGATGTGTTGAAGAAGTCGTTACATTCCTTAGATGTTTTACCCTAAATCGTAATATATAAAGGACGTTTGTTAATACAAACCAAAATAAATAAAATAATAAACCAGATTGTTTTTTTCTTACTCCGACGATACTTACATCTTTCTTGGTTAGCTAATATGAGGAGCATCTGTCCAAAAGGTCGTATTCCATTTATCAACTTATTTTTTATCCACAAAAATCAGGATTCCAATACAAATGACGTATTTCTCCTTCTATACGAGTAACATTTAGTTTTTATCTTTTTCTATAAAGTTTTCTTTTATAGAAATACGACCTTTCAATCAGATGTTTCTCATTATACGCTCTATAATCATTTTAATTACAAACATTGGCGTATCTTCTGGGCGAACAATGTTAAATTGATGTATTTATTTTATTTTACAATAGATTATAATTTGGATGAACTGACACAATAGGCTGTCATTAACACTTTTTATACCTCAAAATTGAAATATGTATCTGACTAAAAGCAGTCTCAGCGAACAAATTTGGATGAACGATCTCGGATTTTTTAATTACATTTTTGAAGTCCCTCAAAACTTTTAAAAGAATAATGCATAGTATATTTTACTGAGATTGCATAATACTAGCGTGGTTAGGAAATACCTACCTAGGTATTGGAGCAAGATTTAGATTGGAAATGGTATCGTTTACAAACCTTTTGGGTAGGTTTTTCGATTCCATACTGTCAAATGTGTTTTTCCTGTCATGATGCACTAATATTATTGATCTGTCATTACAATCCAGCTTGTATAATCATCATCATATCAGCCGAAAAACGTTCACTGCTGGACAAAGGCCTCCCCCAAGGATTTCCACGACGACCCTTCCTGCGCTGCCCGCATCCATCGGCTTCCCGCGATCTTCAACAAGTCGTCGGTCCACCGCGTGGGAGGCCTACCTACGCTACGTTTTCCGGTGCGTGGTCGCCACTCGAGAACTTTACTGCCCCATCGGCCATCTGTTCTATGAGCTATGTGCCCTGCCCACTGCCACTTCAGTTTAGCGATTCTGTGAGCTATGTCGGTTACTTTAGTTCTCCTGCGGATCTCCTCGTTTCTGATTCGATCACGCAGAGAAACTCCGAGCATAGCACGCTCCATTGCCCTTTTAGTGACCTTGACCCTTCTTATGAGACCCATAGTAAGCGACCATATCTCAGTTCCGTAAGTCATCACTGGCAACATACACTGGTCAAAGACCTTAATCTTGAGACACTGCGGTATTTGGGACGTGAAGATATTGCGAAGCTTCCCGAAAGCTGTCAGCCGAGTTGGATTCGTCGATTGATCTCTTTCTTGAAGTTGGACCTACCTAACTGGACTGTTCGTCCCAGGTATACATATTCGTCCACAACTTGTAGTGTAGAGTCTCTAACCTTTAGAGGTGTGGGTGCGACACGGACATTTAACATTACTTTCGTCTTGTCCATGTTCATTTTGAGACCCACTTGTTGAGAAACTTTACTGAGGCTAACGAGCATTATGCTTAGGTATTTCAAAGTCTCAGCCATGATCATATCGTCATTGAATCGGAGGTGGGTTATGTACTCGCCGTTTCACCATATTGATGCCGAATTCACCCCAGTCCAGAAGCTTGACAACACCTTCCAGGGCGACGGAAATAAATTGTAAATGGAAATTAATAACAACAAATCGTTAAATTATTTTTTATCGTCAATTTAAATTATTAACGCTGAGTGTTTAGGTCCATGACATATCACTTTTTTTAATAAAAAAAATGCATTTTCCTATCAATGCCAATTTGTTCTACCTCGTTTATTATTTGGGGTTTTAAAAAATCACGATATACTTAGGCTTACACGTTTTTTTTTAAAAAAAAATTCTTATCAGCTCATATACGTCCCCACCGAGGGGCTCGAGCCTACGAGGTTGGTCGACTTCACACACAACCTTCGAGTTTCTTCGCAGGCGTGTGCAGGTTTCCTCACGATGTTTTCCTTCACCGTAACAGCGTCGGATAAACGTACATATGAAATCGAAATCCGAAAACACATTGTTACGTGGCAGGATTCGAACCATGGCCTCCGGACAGGAGGTAGCGGCCGTAACCGTTACGCCACCGACGCTCCGAATACCAACGCACCGAATATTTATATAATAGATACCTAACTTGAAATCTATACGTAGGGTTAAAAAGTATCTAAATAAATTTCTTTATCACAACTTTTAATGCTTACATCGTTCCCCCTAAGACACTTTATATTTAGGTCCTGTTTGAACTCCACAATATCAAGGCTGATTTAATACGTCAGTCAACATAAAATACATTATCAAAGATCAATTTCCAGGACAGAGCCAGCGTAGCACCGAGTTATATTTAGGAACATCCAGATCCATAATTTTTGTTGTGCCTAATATGGATTTCCGTTAGTATCCTTATTCCTTTTTAGGTTTCCGGACTCAACAATCCAAAAGTCGGAAACCCTTGCAATTGTATCACGTATTTCCGTATGTCGGTAGCGTAACGGCTAGGGTCGCCACGCCACCTTCTGTCCGTGGTCCAGGAGGTCGTAGTTCGAGTCTTACCACGTACCAATGCGATTTCAAATTTAGATTTCATATGTAAGTTTATCCAACGCTCTTACTAAACTCGCAGGTTGTGTGTGAAGTCGACCAACCCACACTGCGCCCGCTTGGTCGACTATATCCCGATCGCCCTAATTCATGGTAGACTTGAGCCCCTCGGTGGGAACGTATATGAGCTGATATGATGATGATCATTTCCGTATGTCAGTCAGTTTTCTTTGCTTCTAAAAAGTCATGAAATTCATAGATAGATGTAAACTTTTGACTCAAAATGAGAAATTGAGTCAAAATGGCAAAACGACATGTTTATCACATTTATTCAAAAAGAGCTGGTTAGTTCTTCGTAAACATGGATCAAAATAGCTCTTTAATCTCTAGGAAATAAAAGTAATATAATAAAACTCTAATTCAATTTGGAACGTGGATATTGTTATTAAATGTACTAATCACCATCTATCTAAACAAGTAACTACATGTATGATAAAATAAATAGTGCGCGGACCAAACAAGAAAAAAGTTTGCGAAACAGAGAAAAACGCGCGAAATTTCCACCTTCGTAATTGTTCACTTCAATTTGGATTTATGTTGATACTTAAATGTACTAAGTTGCAATTACTTAATTTCTCATAGGAGGTGATAAAAATACACACGAAGAATCACTTACTCCTTTAAATAGTTGTTTGCTCCCTAGGGAAACAATCTACTATTTTTGAAGTACCTCCAATACAGGATGGAAAAATGTAAGACGAGTTCAGACGATAACTACACAAGTTAATCTAAAAGTAAGTAAAATCTAATTTTTATCTTAAATCTTAGTTTTGGAGTCATTCATCATCATACTAGCTCATATACGTCTCCACCGAGGGGCTCAAGCCTACACTGAATTAGGATGATCAGGCCTTATGTCGACCACACGGCTCAGTGTCAGTTAGTCGACTTCACACACTGCCTTCGTGTTTCTTCACACACTGCCTTCGTTTTCTTCACACACAGCCCTCGTGTTTCTTCGCAGGCGTGTGCAGGTTTTCTCGCGATGTTTACCTTCACCGTAAGAGCGTCGGATCAACGTACATCATCATCATCACCATCATCATATCAGCCGAAAAACGCCCACTGCTGGACAAAGGCCTCCCCCAAGGATTTCCACGACGACCGGTCCTGCGCTGCCCGCATCCAGAACACTGGAAGTTGTTGACGAATATGTATACGAGTACCTGGGATAAACGTGTGAGGCTTACTACCTACTCTTCGTTTTTCGGTACTCGAGAACTTTACTACCCCAACGGCCGTCTGTTCTACGAGCTATGTGCTCCGCCCACTGCCACTTAAGATAAGCAATTCTGAGAGCTATGTCGGTTACTTTGGTTCTCCTACGGATCTCCTCGTTTCTGATTCGATCACGCAGAGAAACGTACATATTATAAAATCTAAATTCGAAAACACGTTGGTACGTGGCAGGATTCGAACCACGACCTCCTAGACAGGAGGTAGACTAATTGGACCCTAGCCGTTACGCCACCGACGCTTCGGAGTCATCACTTGAACTGTTTGTCACAGGATACCCTAAACCGGTTCAATTATTTGTTTTTAATGACTTTCCTATGGGAATGGTACATCTGACAAAAATGTGTTGTTATAAGACACTATAGATCGCGGCATCTACTCGTAAGTTAAATAGCGCTCTCTCATTTTTACAAGCTTTTATTTAACTTGCAATGTATGTATGTATGTATGTTTGTTCGGGTGAAATCTTGCAAGTAAACTTTGACCCACTTCCCGGTTTCCGATTGAGCTGAAATTTTGTATGCATATGTGTATCGCGTGACAATGCAATATTAAAAGCTTGTACCTAAAAGTTTTTAGGTTTTTCGAAAATTATTATGTATCAATCGAAGTGCGGGACGGGAAGTGGTGGGCCAGCCCCCTCTCTTCCCTTCACCCACACTACAACCACACGCTCTCTATCTGCGTGAATAACCGTCACCTGTGTTCAACTTAAACAGCCATGAATTGTACTCCCTTTGATTATTTACTCTCTCTGTACTCCATTTAAAAAGAACAATTCATTGATACAAAAAATATTTTTTGTGCTTCTTTTATGTGAGGCACCCCTTAAATCTGTTTGACGAAAAGTTTTCATAATTTTAAATTTTCAGTTGAATAAGAAGGTGGAAATTTTGTTTACAAAATAATTGTAACTTTTCCACCCTGTAAGTATAAAGGATTTTTAAAAAAAATATTTGGGTCGCCGCCGCCACCTTGTGAAATTAATGCATCTAAAAATACTGAAAATTTTGACTTACTAATTTGTGCGCTCGGTGATCTAATAAAAACATCAGTTTTTAGTTTTAGATCATCTGTGTTATTACGGAGCGTTAACAAATAAAAAAAGTTTTTTCAAATACATATTACGCTGTTTATATTAATACGTACATATAAAAATAATGTAAAATCAAAGTTTTTGCGGGACACCGAACCATGATTGCTGAATTGTAGAGTCGACAACACAAAGGCCAGGAGCACGGGTGGATGAAGGATAAGCTCTTTGAATGCACGCAAACTATCCCTTCGTAGCTATTCCTTCAGCCCTCATAATCTTTCCTATGCCCTACGGATTTTTTCAATCAATTTTTTGTCAATTTTTAAAGAAAATCGAAAATTATGCATTTAAACTTTAATTTTAAAAAACTGTTAATTGTAGCCTCAAAGTTTAAATTAAATTTTGATGTACACATTTAAACAAAACTTAAATTTTAAAAAATCCGTAGGGTATAGGAAAGATTATAAAGGCTGAAAGGATAGCTACTGACCTCTCCTATCGGCCAATTCAATTTGGTTTACGATGCACCAAACACCCTGTATACTGGCGTGCAGCTTATAGATACCGGGCACCAATAAAAACCTTTCATTGGGCCAGAAGCCATGAGTTTGCGTGCATTCAAAGAGCTTATCTTTCATCCATCCGTGCTCCTGGCCTTTGTGTTGCCGACTCTAAAATTCAGCAATCATGGTTCGGCGTCCCGCAAAATTCTCGTAAAAGGCCTGTATACTATACGCTTAATTTTCTGGTTTAAAAAAATTACAAACCCAAACATACGAAAAAACATAATGTATTAGCATGATGACCATTTTTTTTAATTTACCATTGGTAAGCCTTTGGCTTAATCTCACGTGGTGACTGATACATAATGTATTAGCATGATGACCATTTAGCCCTTGGCTTAATCTCACGTGATGATGAGTGATGATGTGACGATGCCGAAAATGAAAGCGGGCTTACCATGATTCTTCAAAGCAATGTAGGACTAACTCCTGCCATAACACACCAATGCTTATATAGTTGTTTGTCGGGAAATCAGATAAGGTAGTCGTAGCATACAGCCCTCGAACTCGAACTCTCCTCGAACCCGCGACCTCCTGGTGTGAAACGTTTGGACTTACCACAGTGTGCCACGCAGGCGGTTATAGCGTCTCCGTGTTTGATTATTGAAGGATGATTTTTAGTTAATTTGACGAGATGTTATTTTTTTAATAAATGATGGGAAATTTCTGTTTATTTTAAAATCTTGTACCAATTTTCACCTTTTTTATACTAACTTCACTTAAGGTAGCCGAAGGTAATTCCAGTGTCGATTTACAAATCTCCCAGCCTCACAAACCTCGGAAACCACACCCGAGAGTCACGTCACTATGACTTGGTAAAAAAAATATTCTTCCGGAATTGCCGGAGTTTGCATTCACTTCCGATATCGGTTATCAAAATTGAGTTTAGCAACCCCCAAAAACCATGCCAGGATACCCCATTCGACTAGTGTCGAGTTATTATACGGTTTTTTTTAAGTTTAGTCTCTATGTTGGCCGCCATCTTGAACTTTTAGCAAAGGATTAAAATTCGGCTTGGCAGCATTCAGAATTTTAGGCTTTCAGTATGCTTTTTATTCTAGAAAAGTCATGTTGCCAAAATGACTCCCAAAATGTCGTTGAGCTTGAACCCGTCTAAAATAACTACCGGCCTAGAGCGTGGGTGGGCGTAGCGCTACGCGTAGCTACACACCTACAAGCCTTATTAGAGTTTCAAAGCCAAATAATAAATGGAACACCTTATTTTCAGATTATTTTCGTCATGTCTATCCGTCTGTCACAGTAAATTTACTTGCCTGCCTTTAGACGTTCATCAAATTTTGATCTTAGATTAATTACCTTTATAACCCAAAATGGGTTAAACGCAACTCTGGACATGGCTTCCTTGTGTGGAGTATGGCTTAATTCCTTACAGTTTGGAGAGAAGAGACCCGTACCCAAGCAGAATAGGCGTCTCCTATACATATTAGAAGGAGGATGAAAAATTATTTTATTGCAGTCCTTGTCTGTTTTTTCTACGTTCGACTCCTACGTTACTTGACATTATTTTTATTGTAAAAGATGGCTTAGTCCCGTAGTCGTCTCTTACGATAGGTAATCATTGAAAGAGATAGGATGGCCCTATTTTAAGTCGGGAGCCATAGTTTTCGCCTCCCACTCAGTGGGTGGAGGTCCCATGTGGCGAAGGTCGCGGGAAGCCGCTAGACGCGGGCAGCGCAGAACTGATCGTTGTAGAAATCCTCGGGGGGAGGGGGGAGGGGGAGGGGGGAGGGGGGGGGGGGGGGTCTTTCGTTCAAAAGTGGATGTCTTTCGGCTGATATTATAATGATTATGATGAACCTATCACCTGTATCATGGTACAGTTTTGCAGGGAACACAACAGTTTAGGTGTCCCTTTTAAACTGGCTGTCGGCCGTCACACGGCTTTCACACTTACTATCCGTAGAGATCCACTTGAGTGCGTCTCGCATTTCTGTTCGATGCAGATAGAAAAAAACATCCATCTGAGCTAAAATAAGGAAAAAATTGAAAACAACGAATGTATGGTTAAACAAGAAGAGAATCAGGCGTTGTTCAAGGAAAGTTGCACTAACTCATTGCTTCTGAAATAGCACGTAAACAAAACTTTGGTCTTATTCCTTGAACAATGCCTGCTTCTCTTTTTTTGTTGATATTTACTAATCATGGTAAACATTAACTTCCTCGTTTTGCTTTATATATTTCGGATCATCAGAAGGGTTTTAGCCGGATCTAAGAAATAAACTCGTCTTTGAGATGTTTTGGAGTGTACAATCAATATTCACACACGTTTGCAACACGAGGCTTCACGATGATTCGGATGAAAACCGATTATTTTATAGACTGCGATAAGTCGGCACGGGGCTGGCTTCCCAAGTTGACAGTTCAGCTGCTCGATCAAAAGTGCTCGTAAAATAATTGGCGCCTCTGTCGTAGCCTCTGTAGGTTGGCTGCATTGTCATTTAATGGTTCAATAATCACAACGATTCTGATTGGCTAACAAACAATTACCAACACTACCAACTTCCGGGTTCCGGTCTCGCACCGACCACGCCTTGGCCAAAGATGACTTTTATTACTAACCTAGCTAACCGCTTGACGTTTCAAGATAAAACACACGGTGCTTCGACGCATGCATAGGTGGCGCCACGTCCTTGCGCTCCGACATATATATTTCATTTTACAAAGTGAAAATTTGCACAAACACAATCGAAGAAAAATACATAACAAGTCATCGACTTATGTTTGACAGACAATCGACAGAACTGAGTCATAGTAAAAAGAAGGAATAGTAGGTTATCTTCATACAATGGTACATCGCACACACTCTACAATAATAAAAACGATTTCTTTCCTTGTACTAAAGAAGTCGTTCTTGTTATTGTAGTGTGCGTGCATTCCTACTGACGCGCATACATAAAAACCGCGCGATGTACCATTGTATGAAGATAACCTAAAAAAATTATCTTTTTACTAAAACCGAGTGTTGCCAAACTTAAAATACACTCTGAATTCCATGATCATGTTTCACTAGCCAGACTTAGCTACTATTATCTTTATTATTTGGCGGTATGACTTAGCTTAGCTTAGTTTTTATTGTTGACAGAATTGATGCCGGTTTACCTATTGTGAATAAAAAGAACATTATGTCAAACGCTCTGAAATCTAAAAAAACATATTTATTTTTGTAACGAATGCCCATGTATCGATATTATTAAATATCTATAATATAATAAAACTGTAACGGGGCCGTGTCTGTACATGAAATATTTTTGGAAAATAATAACTGTGGTGGATAATAGTAACGATACAGAGGCCAAAACAACAACTTTTGGAATTTTTGTCTGTCTGTCTGTCTGTCTGTCTGTCTGTATGTTCGCGCATCACGCAAAAACTACCAGGCCGATTTTGATGAAATTTTGTATGGTGGTTCCTTATAGCCCGGGTTAACATATAGGATACTTTTTATCCCAGAAAATTCAAGAGTTCCCGTGGGAAAATCAAAAGTATTCATTTATAGAATGGCTCACCACGCAAATGTGGCTTGAACTATTACAATCAAATTTTACACGTTGATACCCTTATCGCGAACTAAAACTGGGACATTGTGAATCCCAAAAAAATTAGGGTTCCTACAGGAATGCAAAAAATTGTATCTTTAGAATGACTCAACGTAACAATATGAAAACTTTACATTGGGATGGGGTGTTTTGACCATGATTGTATAGTCGGGTATTCTTTATCCCGGAAAACTAAAGAGGTCCCGTGGGAAATTATCTATCGATACTTACAATAATAACAATAGAGTACTTTTCCCCATATTAGCTACACATACCACACATTATAATCATAGCAGCAGAATGTCAATAGATGGCACTGCAGGGATAATAAAACGCGCTTAAGTTGTATTAAAACAATAAAATATTATTTCATACTTTTGAGTGGATTTCTTTTATGTATTTTTCAGCATACGCTACTTTAAACTCTGGAACTATGGTACGTAGCGATGTGTTTCATAGACGAACAGAGAGGTATTTTTTTACAAATTCCAATCGTGTAAAAAAATAAAAACACATAAATCGAGTTTAACATCTTTTAACAGGAGGCACAGATATGGGAACTCTTCTGACGGCGACTATTTGCGTGTGGCAGTTGCTCTCCGCCTGCAATATCAATATCTGTGAACCTCATCAATGTATTTGCGGGTCCTCGGTGGAGGCAATTGGCCATCACTCACTGAGTTGCAGTCGTGTTTGTGAAGATTATCACGTCACCAATTCCTTAATAACCTCACTCGGAGGGTACTGGTCTCGGCCAGATAGAATATTCCATCTTTGATGCAGCCGCCGACCGGGCTTTAGGCGATCTGATGGCAAAAGGCCAGAGGGTTTAAACAGGTGCTAGGGCAGAGAGGAACGTGTCTGCTTTGGGAAGCCACTTTTTCTGCCTCACTCCTCACCCATACGGTACTGCTGCTCAATTTGCGGTGAGAAAGAAGCATAATAAGTACTCGGTCTTGGAGGCAAATTACTGCTTTGTGCCGCTGGTCTGTGAAACAACCGGCTGCTGAACCCTCAGAGGCCTTTGCCTTCGCAAAGAAGATTGGCCTTCGCCTTCGAGAGAGGAGATGTGACGTGAGGTCCTACCTGCTGCTAAGGTTGTCTATTGCCATCCAGCGCGGCAACGAGAAGTGCGTCTTGGGCTCCTTTGGAGCTGATACGACTCGAGGATTTGACCCATATTTATATTTTTAGGAAATTTTATTACTAGATTGATACCTATAATGATTTGAATTAGTTTTTTGATAATATTTCATCATATCAGTTTATATACAAAAAAAAATATTTAATATATTATGTGCATAAAAAAAAACGTCCCCACCAAGGGGCTCGACCTGCCCTGAGTTAGGGCGATCTGGCCTTAGACGATCACGCGGGCCCATTGCGGGTTGATTGACTTCACACATAAGCTTCGAATTTCTTCGCAGGCGTGTGCAGGTTTCCTCACGATGTTTTTCTCACCGTAAGAGCGTCGGATAAACGTACATACCAGTATGAAATCGATATTCGTATAGATATTGGTAAGTGGCAGGATTCGAACCACGGCCTTCCAGACAGGAGGTAGTGGCCCTAACCGTTTTGCCACCGACGCTCTATATTTTATTTAAGATTTAGAAATCCTTACTTTATATTATAAATGTAAAAATGTGTTTATTTCTTTACACCTCTACCAATCTTGATGAAATTTGGCATGCAGGTAGCATGTATCACTGGGAATGAAATAGTCAACCTTTTATCTGTGGAAATTATCATAGCCCGATGCAGTTCCTGAGGAAACTAAAACAATACTCTTTGTTCGTTTTATTTAAAATCGTAACGAAAAAATGGATTGGTGTGATTTTTAGCACAGAGATGAGGTGGAAAATGATATAATTTACTAATAAGTATATCCTGACATAGTTCCCGAGGGATCTGGGGACAACTGTTTTCTACGCTCGCGCACGTCGGTGGCGTCGCAACGGAGCAACGGATTAAAGTGATTTTTTGTATAGAATTTGTTGAGGGGGTGGGAAGTGACAAAGACTGCTAATCCGTATAGCCCGATACAGTTCCTGAGGTACCTGGAGAAAACTCATGTCCACGCTTGCGAGGTGATTGCGACTCGCGCACCACTCACCCTCAAAAAGAGTCATAAAAGCTATGTCCACGTGGGCGAAGCCGCGGGCAAAAGCTAGTAAAAAAATATATGTGAAGAACTGGCGTTTGCCCAAGGCTTCAACCGCGCGGATATCGTTTTTATGCCCGTCTTTGTCGTGCGCGAGCTGCAAGCGTCTTGCTATCGTAAATCTGAGTTTTCGCCGGAATACGCTAATAAGTAGTCTTATGGCAAGACGCGACTGGTAGGAGTAGATGAGGTAGAGCGTGAGTGCACACCATTGAATTTATTGTAGAAATATAAGACCTAAAAAGTACAAGAGAATTAGAAAAGTATGTGTCACGTTAAATTGATCAAATTATAAATATATCTTACCCGAGATAAGTCTTTAAGGGAGTATCCGTTTTCTTTTAGTAATTTTACATAAACAAAGTATTTTATTTTAAGTTACAGTTAAAGTTTGATAGCGAAAAATATTGAAAGATAGGAAAGAGTTCGGACTTTGAAGCACATGCGTTACCATTTTGCTTCAAAATGTGACACATAGGTTTTCATGTGCTATCGCATGACAAAAAAGATCAAAAGGAAGAAGGATAAATAACAGCAACGCGTTACCGTGTTACAAAGGGGGGGGGGGGGGCTGAAAAAAAAGCCTTGAAGAGGCTTAAAATTAATGTTTTTAACTCCAACATATTTCCCTGTTATCATGTACGTGTAAAGAGTGATGGTTTAATGTATCTTTTAAAGTTAAAAAAATATGTCACCGCCTTCAAAAAAACTAGCTGGTGCACAAAACTTAAAAAGAAAACCTAAAAAACAAGGCGAAACTGAAAAAACTGCAAAATTGGAAGGGCGCCAATTTTATAACTCGCATTTACCCAAAAATTATCCGCCGCCTCTGAAGGAAAACATCAATTATTTAGTTACAAAAGTAATTAAATAAATACTCAGTCAAAGTTAGTAAATGACAAGTAGTCATAAGTTAATAAAGACAGCATTAATTAAGTTTAACTTGTTAGTAAGTAAATAACATTAAATAACTATATAATGATATGACAATGGCTTCTTTAATGAGTTATCATTTGCTCAGATAGCTATGATAAAATAGTATTATAAAAACTTTAACCTAGAGTGACAATTGTCGTATGAAATGAAATCTAAAGGTTAATGGGGTGAGTAGAAAAGTTAGAAATATTTGAGTTAGTAATTTCCTCAATACCTCCCTAGTTAGATATCGGTTTGATTTCCTTTAAATGCCACCATCCAAAGGTTTATGATTAAAATGATAAGTCATAAACCAGTGGTGAAATTTTATAGGTAACCAAACATTAATAAATTTAGGGGCTAATTTAGCAGAAAAATGTTTGTCGGAAGAGCTAAGTAGGTAATTACATTTCCAAACTATATCGCCTATATTAAATTATATGTATTGGCGATGTTTTATCGTAAGTTTTGCGTTAACTTGGGATTGGGATTGGATAGTGGTGATTTATATAGTGGTGACTGTACATGTGAAAATACCGGAATTAAATGATCTAAATTATCTGCGTAAATATCGCGAGGAACATAAATAATGTCATCATTACAGTATTTCTCTGAATAAATTTAACCACAAGTAACTAATTCACGGCCAAAGACGAGGTAAGAAGCGGTCAATTTAGTTGTTTCGTTAACGGATGAATTAATGGCGAATGATTCAAATGTAAGACCCAAGTATGGTGGTCGTCGTCAACAAAAGAAGCTATTCCTGTAATTATAGTGTTGTTGTAACGTTCGACAGGGTTTATTTGAGAGCAGTAAAGTGGGGCGTAATGCATTCGAGGTATTTTTTATGTGTTAAATAGGTCTTTGAGTTTAGTACTTATCATCTGTATTATGTTCAAGTTTTATGGTTTCCGTAATACCATAATTCCCCACCCCTCAATAATGTCTATGCAAAATATCACAAAGCCCTCTGGAACTATATCGGGTTATTCTGATTAGCAGCCTTTGTCACTTCCTACCTCCTTTAACTACTTTTATTGAAATAATTGCAAGTCGTATAAATTAGTTTTCTCCTGATCGCTCGGGAACAATGTTGGGCTATTCTGATTAGCAGTCTATGTCAATTTTCACCCCCTCAACTATTTTTATGCAAAAAATCATGTCAATTGGTTGATCTGTCGCAACACTTAGGTACATGCGCGAGCGTTGAAATGAATTTTCCCCAGATTTCTTGGGAATCATGTCGGGTAATTTTGTCAATATTGGTTAAGGTGTTTAATCTTGCAGAGGTTACTAACAAACACATTTTCACATTTATAATATTAGTAAAAATATTGAATACTGGTGCAAAATCGGGTTAACATTGGGAATAAAATAAACAAGAAACCCGATAGCCACAACTACAGTATAATTTTAGTTCAGGTCTTAAACGTTGAAGATAAAATAAAAAAACATGCGTTAAGAAAAGTTTAGAAATATAACGAAAATAGAAGAAAAGAGGATTAAATCTAAAAATACGTCATAATATAAAAAAAATACATCACTTAAAGTATAACACAAAGAAAATAACAAGTTTGGATCGGTAATTGGAAATTTAAAAAAAATTGCTAACCGTGTACGTACGTGGCCGTAAGTGCCGCTTAAAATTATTACATAAGCCGAAAAGAAGTAAATAAAAGTTTTACAGGTTTTTTTAACAAAATCAAGTTACGATTAAGATTTAGGGTTTTAAATTAAATCTTCCTGGTGTATCGATCATGCATGATGTAAAAAAAATCGAAAATACTTCTCGAATTGGTCCCAGGAGAGAGCATGAACAGAGGGTGTCGTTGCGTTCGAGTAGATCTGTTCTCCGGGGTCGCACGCGATGCGATGGACTGGCGCGGCTTGGGTCTATGTATAACGCCGATAGGCTTCCCGCTGGCAAAGGATGGTGGGGTGCTCAGCAAACTAGTGCCAGTCCTATCAGTCACTTTAGCCAGTGCGTGAAAGGGAAAAACCCTAAATTTTAATCTTACTTTGATGTTTTTAAAAAAACCTTTTAAAATTATTTTTACTTAAGCCGAAAACGTAATAGTTCTATGCGGCACTGGCGGCCACGTACGCGGTTAGTTAATTTTCTTTTTATTCCCAATTGCCAATCAAAATGTTTTTTTATTGCCAATTGTTTAATTCCCACTTGTTAATTCTTTATGTAAATATTGTGGGCCATGACATTTTTCAAAATATGGTGTTTTTTTATGTAATTTTCTTTTCTTCTATTTTCATTAGTAGTATTTCTAACCTTTTCTTGCCGGCTGTTTTTCCTTTTATCTCCAATGTTTAGGACCTGAATCGGCTATCGGGTTACTTGTTTATTTTATTTCCCACGATAACCCGATTTAGCTACAATTCACAATAACATAATTTGTCCCTTCTTTTTGTCAGCAAGTTATCAAAAACTAAGGCTACTATCACTAGTTTTTTCATGAATTCAATCGGTTGGATCTCACCTTTGCCAGTCATCTCGATCGTCTGTTCCAACAAGTGTATATTTTAGTTACTCAATGTAACTAGTTGGACATTTTTATTCCAAGTAGTCACATTACTTTGAAATCCTCATTTAATGTAACTAATGAGACTTTTTGTCCAATTAGTTACATGGTAAAAAATATAAATAATTTTAATTTTAGTAACAGCATTTAATAACAAAACATAGTTTCTAACTTACGAAAATCAAAATAAAAAACGAATCAAGGGGAAGTTGCAATGACTTATGATCAGGGGTAAAAAGTCAAAATTTTATCAAGGAAATGATTTACTGTTGTGTCTCTTAATAATAATTGCAAACGCGTTTTCAATACAAAATTATCATTCATTCAGTCAACTGTTTTCCGTTTTCATTGAGAGGTTGAATTGTATTAAAACGGAGGAGGTTCTCAAGTCAACGCGTATATTTGTTTTTTTTATGTGTGACTGTACGCATAACTTTTTACAGAGTAGTCCGATTTTGATAAATCTTTTTTTATTGGAAATGGTATACCCCAAAATAGGTCCCACATAATTTTGGAAAAAAAAATCCTAAAAAGTAGTAAAATAGGGGATGATTGATTGTTCAATCACTGATTGTAATGTATGACCACGCATAACTTTTTACATAGTAGTCCGATTTTGATGATTCTTTTTTATTTAGAAGACAAAAGTGCTTTAAAAAGATGGCGCATCCATTAGTATATTTTAGTCACAAAAAATTAAAAACTTTTAACAAAAAATTAAACCAACAAAAAAATAAAGAACCTGAAAAGCGTAAAATAAAAAGAACCTTTAAGTCTAACTGAGCTCCTACACTTGTGTAAATACCAAAATAATTTTGAGTCGGTACCAAACAAACGGAACGTTTGTCCATTGCCAACAAAGGGAACGCATCACGTTGCGTCGGTCGCCGCAGCCGTGCATTCTGCTGCTATCATTTCCTTTTACTAATAATTAATTTGCTTATTTGTTTGAATGGCACCGACTTTAAATTATTAAGGTATTGACATAAATGTAGGAGCTCAGTTTACTCTTTTCTGTTCCTTTCTTTTTACGCCGGTTTAAATTTTTGTTAAAAGTTTTTCAAGTTGGATTTTCCGAAAAGAGAAGATTTTACCACCCCAGTCCAAAAACCTAAAAACATCTTCTAGGACGGCGGTGAACAGTTACGGAGATATGACTTCACCCTGTCTTACCCCTCGCTGCAGCCGGATAGGTTGCGAACGTAGGACCATAGGACGTTGGGTTTTGGACCATGCGAAGTTTTTTGTGTGGTTGGGGCTACCCTATTGGTAGGGGTATATAAAGCTTGAATGTATCATATCAACTCCCTGAGCGAAGCTGGGTACCCCAGTAGATTAATAAACAAAAGTAAGTAAGTAGTTTATTGAATCCAGGAATAAGTAGAAGTAGAAACAACTTAAAATTTGTTTTACAGCTATGATACCCTCACGCGTGTTAATATATGTTAGCTCTGCTTAAGCATTTAGACAGTGTGTTCCGGTATTTAAATACTAACTTTTGGCCGCAGTCTCCTTTGTCTACATCATAAGCGATCTTCTGTGTAAAATTTTAGCTTTCTAGGTTCATTGGTTTCGATGGGCGTTGATGAATCAGTCATTGAGTGAGTGAGTAACACTTTACTATAACTTAACCGCCCAAGCTCCGATGGAACCTAACATCGAATTCATATTATAATAGCGATTATATTAGATTAGGTGTCTTGATAGCATTTCTGGTCTCGTTACGCTATCGCAGGGTCCATATATTATTGTTATTGGACAAATGCAGATTCACTGAGAATGGATTGTGTCACGAATCTCCATATTACGTTTATGTCACAGTAAGATTTTGTTTACAGGGTGAAATTAAAATCGCCGGCCAAATTTTTAAATCAGCATAATATGCTCGTGAAACAGAACAACTTTTCCCAAAAAAAACCTGTATTTATAAGTTTAAAAAACGGAATTGTCATAGAAGATAATTTTGCTCCAACTAATAATAAATATTTAATCGTCAAAAGAATAATACTACAATAAAAGTCAATA
Source organism: Coleophora flavipennella (assembly GCA_947284805.1). Lineage (NCBI taxonomy): Eukaryota > Metazoa > Arthropoda > Insecta > Lepidoptera > Coleophoridae > Coleophora > Coleophora flavipennella. The sequence goes on from OX369308.1 coordinate 18,439,145, forward strand.
TTACAAATATGTAACAAAAAATAAAAAACTTAGTCAACACGCGTGTGTGGTCGAAAATTGCCCGTGACACTCGCTACATTTCCTCCCTGGATGGTACTGGACAGCTGTTGGATCAGAAACGAGCCCTCAAGGAGGTCACCGCTGCGCTGGGATAAACGCGGGCCCAGCTCGCGTCCGACCCTTGAGCGGCTGCGTAACACACCCCTGATGCTTCTACGGCGAAGGAAACGAAGTCACATCGCAATAGTTCCTTCTACCACTAAAGTGTATGGCTCACTAGAGTGATTCCACAGGGGAGCGGAGCCAACAGAACGCGAATTCCGAGGTCAGTGAAAAGCCGCATAATAGGCACAGGTCGCGTCCCACACAAGACACCTGCCCTGGAGACTAAAAATTATCTACGTAATTGAAGCTAACAGAGATGGGTTGTCGCATCGGTACTCCATTATGGAAAATAAGCAGCCATTGGTTTTGATGTCGGCGGGAGGAAAAACCGCTACCACCTTCGCATAGTGCTACCGAACTGAACTGTCAAATCCAATATGTTATCTACTTACTTCGAACCACTGATCAACCAATCTAACAATCATGCATGTCATATCAATTAGGTTAACAATGCTATATTGCACGTCAATATGACAGGGCCGGACTTGGCAATAATTTAAAAAGCTATTAGGAGCTCACCTAAAATAATAGCTGTATGCCGCAATGTTAGTTATTTACATGCGCCTGTGAACTATCCACAAACGCTCCAAGATGCTTATTATTCACAAAATTCAATAACTACCTAATACCTTTTGAAAGTAATTATTTTTCTTCTTGTAAATGGTTACAAAGCGTAGTGAAGATAGCGGCCGAAAGGGGACAAAATAGATTACTTATGTATGTATTCTAAATCAATATAAACATTCCAATTGAAGTTTAATTCGTTGCCGACTCGTAGTCACACCAGATTATCACACCAGTATGACAAACAGGAATTTTTAATCACGTGATTCATTTGAATGTACAAAACGCAGATTGCACGCCGCGAACTCGCTGCACATCCAAGGCGTTTCGCCGCTAGCTCGCTGCGCACCCGCGGCGTCTTCGCGTCGTGTTCGCCACGCAAACATTGCGAGCTCGCTGTGCATTCACCTTGCTTTCCACTCGCTAGCAACTCGCTAGTTTGATATGGCCCTTAAAAAGTGACAGCGATAGCATCCTTATACGGATGTTTGTTACTCTTTCACGCAAAAACAGAAAGATTATTCACTGGAATAGCACATACACGTAGGTACATAAGTAGGTAGGTATATACTTACGTTTATTGTCACCGAACCTGAGCACTTTATACTGTTACTACGGTTACGACAAAACCATATTTGAGACAAATTTTTATAAACTTTCTGTTTATAGTATTGGTGTTGCTTAAATAACAACACTTGTCCACGTTTTCTTTTATTGATATTAAAATCCATATCACAAAGTGAATGTGAAAACCAATAAACAATTAGCATAATCATTGATGTGAAAATATGGTGCAAATTATTTCGATTGTCATTTGTCTGTCATTACCATTATCTCAAGCATTGCTTTCCAAACGGCCAGTATAGATAAGGTTGCATTATGATAATATGAATCACTGGAAATCCACAGCTGAACATAGGCCATAGACTTTTATTAATTTATTATGTAGGTACTGCCGTAGAAGGAAAGGAGAATAGCAATAGAAATGTCATTAACGCTTTAACGTATCGCACAAGAAATAGCGATATTTTTCCTAGGCACACATGTAAAGCATTAGTATTGCTGTTAAAATAAATAAATAATTAAATAAATAAATATTCTGGGACAAATCACACATGGTCATCTGGCCCCAAAGTAGGATTCCCTGTGTTATGGGAACCAGAGACTGATATAAATACTTATATAAGTTTAAATACATACATATATAGATATTTAACACCCAGACACAGAGCAAGAAAATCTGTTCATCACACAAATGCTTGCCCTGGGTGGGGATCGAACCCACAACTCTCGGATCAGCAGTCAAGAGCAGTAACCACTGAGCCAACGAGTCAGGAAATAAATATAAATAAATAAATATCGGATTTCTCTATCACTCGTTAGAAAAGACAATAAGCCACCTCGTCATCACAATTCTTTGCTTTTCATTGCTATTCTTTCTACGAGGTATGTACTGCACTAGCAATTATGGTAAACATGGTGTGGTAAAATAAGTAGTGTGACAAACGAGAAAAAAAAATCATGTTTGTCATACTGGTGTGATAATCTGGTGTGACTACGAGTCGGCAACGGTTTAATTATCCTAAACCGGTACTGCGTTGGTCGGTCTGGAAGGATATTACGCTTAGTTAAGCCCCACGTATACTGGTCGGTGGCGGTCAGTCTGTCAGGTGCTGTGATCGCTTACCGGTCGTTGCTTCAGAATCTACATGTATTATCAATTTATAAGGCAACACAGAATTATGGAACTACATTCACCAGTCTAATAGTAAAACTTACTCTTTACTGAATCAGCCTTACTAATATTATAAATGTGAAAATGTGTTTGTTGGTTACCACTTCACACTTCAACACCTCAACCAATCTCGACGAAATTTAGTATGCAGGTGTAGCTTGTCATGACAGTCTTCCCCAATGGGGAAGGACATAGGCTACTTTTGGTCCCGTGAAAATAGCATAGTCTCATACAGTTCCTGAAGGTTCAGTACCTTAAAGTTCCTGAAGTTACTGAAATTCTTTTGTTGGGCTTTAACATCGTAAGGGAGCAAAGGATTATTGTAATTTTTTGCACAAAGATGGTAAGAAATGACATAGACTACAAGTTAGCATAGCCCAAAATAGTTCCCGAGGGATCTGGGGAAAACTTATTTCCAGTCTCGCGCACGTCGGCGTCGCAACGGAGCAACGGATTGACGTGATTTTTTGCATAGAAATAGTTGAGGGGGTGGTAAGTAACGGAGACAACTAATCAGAATAATCCGATATATTTCACGAGAGATCTGGAGGAAACTCCTGGCTACGCTCGCTAGTCGCTTGCGGCTCACGCACCACATACCCTCAAAGACAGTCATAAAAAACGATTACCACGCGAGCGAAGCCGCGGGCAAAAGCAAGTATACGCATACCTTTAAGTACTCTTTCTTATAATTATTGATAGCTGTTGGGTGTAGGAATTGTTTTTACGTTTAGCTGTTCATATCGTCAAACCCTGATTCATTAATGATCTGGCCAGACTTTATTATGATGTGGGCATTGAAAAATATTGGAAGATTAAAGATTTCATTAAATTTGACGATTTCATAATCTGGTCAAACATTTCATTAAATGGTCAATTCTATTATATCAGTACGACATATACATAGTATAGTATCCCTTATACTCCTGGCAACTAAAACTAGGTTTCAACCAAATATTAAAAATGAACAAGTACAGATTTCACACGCGCTGGTTTTAATACCAGCCTTTAAATGAATATCACAGCGAATCTGGCAAGTTAGGCTAACGTCGGATTAGAGGCTTTTGGTATCAAGTGAGTTTACGACACTTAATGAATTATTTTTGGAGTTTACTCCTGAAATGATTTTCATAGACGAATGATTTCATAGCGGTACGGAAAATATATGGAAAGTGAAACGATTTCATATACCTACTCGTAGATAGTACCAAAAGCGTAGTACAACGTGGAGTTCGTAAAGAAATGAAATAATGTTTCTTAAATTTTGACTTATTACAATTTGATTCTATTCGCATATTAATTTTATATTTTTAAAAGCTTTTATTTAACTTGCATCGTATGTATGTATGTTTGTATGTATGCGTGTATGTGCGTATTTTTGTTTTAGATTGACTTCCAGGGATCCGATTGTTATGAAATTTGGACTGAAGCCGTATTTCCGGTTTTTGAAGTTGTACTGATAATGAAATTTGGAGGTGAAATCATGGTCCCAGAATCGTCATTTATTTTTAATAGAATCGTATAAAACAGTCTGATTTGAATTTGGAACCATATATTTTTTATAGTCATTTGAGTCTTTAGTTTTTTCAAAACATAAAACAAAACATAACTGTTTTTAAATAAAAGCTTGTACCAAAAAGATTTAAGGTTTTTCGAAAATTATTTATATATTATCTATTATCTAGGAAGTCTGTGTTTATCACCAGGGAAACCGTTTGTTGTCTGTAAAATGAAGTATCCTGTTGGATTATGCTTTTTTAACTTTTTTAACTCGTATATTCATGAGCATTCGGCTTCTAAGTCTTTTTCTTTTAAGCTTTTTACCTCTTTTGAAATAAAATATTGTACCTACATAAAATCTTTTAATTTTATCGAAAATTATTCTCATTTGAATGACTCAATCTATTTGACAAATATGTATATTGTTTTAATTTTAGTTTTAGTGCCCTCTTATTATTTAATATCATCAATGTTTTAATGACATTTAAATCTATTTAACAATAGTTATTTTCAATACAGTTGCTCGAAAAGTGGTCCTTTATATGCTAGTCAAGTGTGCGCAAAATTGATTTTACCTCACTCGTGATTTTACTTTACCCCTTTTTTATTTCTAGCTCGGAGGAACAAAACATTTCTAGCAATTAAAAATATAATAACCAAAGGTACAGAATCTTTTTTAAGACTTTTGATAGGAGAATTTTAAAAGAGATTGGTTCTTCCTCCGTAAGATTAGCACATAACGCTAGCTGATTAGATTCTCTTTGGGTTATGTCTTTGTAAAAGAATGATAATAAAATTGAAAGAAGCGCATAGGTTACACCAAGGAATAGGTCATCTTTCCAAGGAGGTTTTATTGCTTATTATAATAATTACACGTACACATATATTTATTCTCCTTTGTTCACAAATATATTATAACCCAAAAAGAATCTAATCAGCTAGCATCATGTACTAACCTCTCGGAGGAACAACCTATCTCTTTTTTTGAAATTCTCCTTTCAAAAGTCATATTTTTTTATTTGCTATAAATGTTTTGTTCCTCTAAGCTATAAATAAGTGGCAAAGTAGAAAGCACATGTGCGGTATTTTGCGCACAGTAAAGTAGCATAATATTAAGTACCACTTTACGAGCAACTGTATTGAAAATTTTGTTTATTGGATTTGAATTATTTATATTCTATCATCTAATTATTGGATTGGATTTGAGTTTGAGTGAGTATAATAATTTGATATTCTTGAATGTTTTATGTTGAATGTCAATATGACATGTATTAACGTCCCACACAATTTATATTTTAAATAAGGAAAATAGACCATGAAACTGTAACTTGCTAACTTAGGCTTTTATATCAGAAAAGATAAAGCTTCTTGGCCATACAGCCTAAACCACGAGGCCGCAGGTTGAGAAGCCCGGAGAGCTCCTTGCGAGCCGGAGAGTGAGCTTCGCATAGGTCGAGGACGAAGCGCTCCCTTCGTGGCCGGAGGCCGATCTCTGCGTAGAAAAACATGTTTTTTGAATAAAATTATTTCACGATGAGTAAGTTTCTGTTGCGCGTTGGAGCTGATACCTACACTTTTTTATTCTTTAGAACAATTATTTTAAAATAAGAATAATTTAGAACAGTACTAAAAAATAATTAAAAACAATATTTTGTGGTTTTGCAAAGTACCAGTATCGATTTTAAATACAATTAATAGATATATACCTAACAAAAAAATTCGGCAAACTCAATTTATAGGATAATTATCTTTTATTTTTTAATTCACAATTGGTAAGACCTTGGCATCATCTCATCTAATAACTTCATCTCACCTCTTTGCCGTAGATAAGCACTCCATCCTGCATAAATAATATCTTTCGGTACGAAAAGACACTGAAAGCGAGTGTGGAATCTTATGTTTACTCTCATCAATGACTCTGTAACACTGTCAATGGACCATGTTATATGCATTTCAACGGGCGCGGCGCCTTAAAACTAATAGTTTAAAATAATGGACGAAAAGCCACCAAGTGCGAAAGCCATCAAAGGCCAATAATATCCAAACTGTGCAAAAATCTTTTTTCGTCATTCGCTCTTGAAGGCAAGAAACAAACGGCCGACTCCGACTGGAGGCTTTTTCCCGGCTGTCATAAATCAGAGCAGCAGATGGTGTTGACCTACACTATTATTGCCATGTTCCAGCAAAGAATTATTATTGCTCTCAGGGCGTCCTGGGACGCCATTTTCAAGTAATAACTTTCTGGAATCGCGTAGTACGGTCAATGGGTACGCATAGATCTTATTACGCAGACTTGTGCAGAGTTAAAGAAAAGTTTAACACCAATAAACTTAAGCAGCTAACTGTTCTAATATGTCAATTCTGACCTACGATGTGTACAACACCCGAGTACATTGTATTGCGAACAGCTCAACGAAGAAGTCCCCCAGCGTATATTAAATAAATTTGTTAATGTTAAATTCAAAAACAATATTATAGAGCATCAAAAACAATATTGTATAGCAATCGTAAACCCACCCTACGCTAGTTAATAATGGTTAACTTGGTTTGCACTTCCCAGGAATCGCTTTTAATTTACCTATGTGAAATATACGAGCGGACCTCATAGAGGGTGTAAAAAAATTGTTTAGGACCCGTAAACTGGGGATTCTACTGAACAACTTTCCCCAAGGAATAAATAGTCAATTCTCAAAAAAAATGGAGCGCTCATACAAAAAGGAAAAAATTGGTAACTCAGCTAATCGATTTGTATATATCATATATATGTACAAGCTGTTTCCCGCGGCTTCGCCCGCTCAGATCTCGGTGAAAAAAATTCTATACCTATTCTCAGACCTACCGAATATACACAGAAAATTTCATGGAAATCCGTACAGCAGTTTCGGAGGTGTATGGCTACTACTACTACTGTGACACGAGAATTTTATATTTATAGATTGTATATATTTAGGACCCGTTAACTGAGTATTCTACTGAACAACTTTCCCCAAGGATTCAATGGTCCATTCTCCAAAGAAAAATTGGACCGTCCATACAAAAATGCACAAAATTGGTCATTCAGCTAATCGATTTGTATAAAATTTTTAATAAATTTCATAAGTCATAAATTAAAAGCTGTTCAACATGATGAGTAGAAGCGTAACGGGACCTACACCAATTTTGTTATACCCTGCATACTAGTACAACAAATATGTATTCTGAATTCATAAAAGCTATTTAATAAAGTTTATTTGATAATAGATACTGTGAATTCATAAAGCTATATTAAAGTTTATTTATTAACATCTGTACTATATTCAATAATAATGCAAATATATTATTTCTTCTTTCTTTTGAGTACCTATAATATGTACAAGTATCTATCTACCTTAAGGTATACTATTTATCTCCATATAGACACAACACATGTCGGTCAAATTTTATTGACATTTGAGATGTTTTTTTTTCAATCAGCCAGTTTTTAAAGTGTTACTTGAAGGTCCCTGAATGAGTCTAGTATTGCGTTATATAGTTACATTTTTTTGCACATAATTGCACTGAATTTACAACGTAATGTAGTTATAGAACAATTATCCGATGCTAGTCAGTCAACATTTCTTGTGGCTCTTAGGAATACATATTTGGCTCTGAACAAGTAAATTGTTTTTACGAACATACTCACTTCAAAAATATATAAGCAGGAAGGGTTAATAGTTTTAGTCTTAAGAAATATGGTTTACAACTGTCTAAAGGATGAGCTCCACACAATGAACGAATATATTTTTTGTGCTATAAAGACCAAGAAAGATTAACACCATTTCACAGCCATGGTGAGCTAACAAAGTTGTTTTTTGAGAATTCACCTTATATAATTGGGATAACGATTATGTTTAATTTACTGCACAATTTTTGCTACTTGGTTATTCCATGTTAAGTACTTAACAAAACTATTCCAAGAATGATATATTAATGGCATAAATTATTGTTAGATTTATATATCGAATGTCAGTAACAACACAGATTTATACTGACATTAGATATATAAATCTAACAATATGCTGTTCTTGTATGAAATATAATCCTTCATCCAAATAACAATAGATTTTTTTTTATTCATACGCATTAATGCAAGTTTTATTATATATCAAAACAATAGTGATATCATCCGTAAATAAGATACATTTATGCTTCGTCACGTAGTGAAATCATTTTTAAAAACAAAAGGCCTAAAAAAGTTTAAAAATAAAAGGTGTTAACATTCTTTAGTAGATATCGTCCCTTAAAAATGTATGTTAATCACCTCTATGGCGTTATGGTTAAGGTCATTAGTGCACATCGGGAGGTCGCGGGTTCGATTTCCGGTGGAGTCTAACTTTGTAAAACTCGGTTTTTTTTTTTATGCACAATTGATAAACTCTTGACAACATCTCACCTGGTGGTAAGTGACGATGTTGCCGAAGATGGAAGCGGGCTTACCAAGATTCCCCAACGCAATGGGGAGCTGGCTATCTTATCTTCATGCCGGAACACACCAATGATATCAACATTTATATTTGGCGGCAAGACTTAGATAATATGGTGGTAGCTAGCCAGGCGGGCTTAGAAAATGCCCTACCACCAACCAAATCGAGTCTTACAATTGACCCCGCCGGGAATCGAACCCGCGATCTCCTGTGTAAAGCCAGTGAACTTTGCCTCTGAGCTACGGAAGCGGTTTGGTTGGTGGAAGGGCATTTTCTAAGCCCGCCTGGTTAGCTACCACCATCTTATCTAAGTCTTGGCGCCGAACATCAATGCTAACAATATAGATGTGTTCCGGCTTGAAGATAAGATAGCCCGAATTGGTGCCCGCTTCCATCTTCGGCATCATCGTCACTTATTATCAGGTGAGATGATGTCAAGTGCTTACAAATTGTGACAAAAGTGTTTTATTTTACTTAACACTCTTTATAGGAAATCGTAATAAAAGTAATAAGATTGTCGCAAAATAAGTTTTAGATAGTAAGCAAAGTTCATGCAACAAATGACGGAAAACCTGAATAATTTGAAAATACCAAATAGATTGATTGCACTAGTGGCAAGTTGCATGAAAAATAATGAAAAATAATTGCATGAAATATAATTTACTTTTATCCGACGCTCTTACGGTGAAGGAAAACATCATGAGGAAACCTGCACACATCTGCGAAGAAACTCGAAGGTTGTGTATGAAGTTGACCAACCCGCACTGGGCCTGCTAAGCCCGGTCGCCCTAATTCAGGGTAGGCTCAAGCACTTCAGTGGGGACGTATATATGAACTGATGTGATGATGATAACTAATTTACAAATCTTTTTTTTTTACTAAATAAGCCGATGTCATCATCATCATCATATCATATCAGCTCATATAATGTACTAATAAGCCGATGTATTTCAACTAAATCATAGAAACAAAAAAAAAACATTTGTTCCATTATTATTTTTTAAGTTAGGGTCTGTCAGACCCCCCCACCAGGCATGCGGTGTGATTTTAACCCGCCATCTAGCGATTTACTGTTAATATTGCGGCATCACATTTACAGAAGCCGCCAAGTTTCGATCAGGGCCGTATTATTTTTCCAAAAAAGTAAACAAAAATGTCACGTGCAAAGAATCCGAACTTAATAAACCCTTATAAAGATCGTTTTGTTATTTACCTTTTTTTGCAGTTTTAAACCAAATTGCATAACATTTTGTTTAAAAAATACTTTAGATAATAATATGTATAGATCTTAAAAATAATAAAAAGGAAAGTAATTGTTTTTTAGAAGTAGGTATTTCCCATACAAATTTAAAGAGGGGTGATAAATTATTTTTGAGTGTAACCCTGTGTAGGTTATCGCTGTCTTTTTATTTAATTTTTTTGTAGAATCATTTTTATCAGATGTACCGTTTACAATATATAGGCTGCCAAGGGAATTTTAGGTTTTCCATTAAAAAAAATACTTAAACGCCTAGTTTCCATAGTACAAGGAACCTTAGTAAATGCTTCTTATCTTAAATGTTTGTTTTGGTCGAGAAAATGCTACCTACTACACCTATACAGTAGGTAGGTATTTGAGTGCCGTCGGTTCATAAAACATCGTTTGAAGTCACTATATCGAAGTAACTATTTAGTAATCTGTGACTATATCCTAACCCGTATCATATGTTTCTGTTCGAGCTTACAGTAGTTTTCTGATGCAGGAATAGCAAAAAATGTTTTGACGTAAATTTGATGAAAACGTCTTTGGGCTCAGACGGGGGGTGTTTTACAATTATGTAGGTACTTTATTTTATTTTTTATTTTATTGGAAGATTAACAACTAAAAGAACAGTATAAAAGCTACATAAAAGCAGAAAGCTACCACTTAAGGTTCCCCAGAAGGCTCAAGTTTTCATACAAACATAGTTCGGCTTTAATACAAAAACTACATGCCAGATCGAATCCAAACTTTGCGAATATATTGAGTAAACACATATCGATGTTTGTAATTAGTTTACGATATACTAATATAAAACGGAAAAAAATAAAAGAAGTTTCAATCTTTCAGTACAAAACTAATTTAAGCCTTCGTTTAATTATGTTTCAATTTACTACAAACTAATCACAAACATCTATATGTGTCTACTCAATACATTACAAAGTTTGGATTCAATCTGGCATGTAGTTTTTGTATTAAAGCGGAACTACTTTTGTATGGCAACTCGAGCCTCCTGGGGACCCTTAAGTCTTCACTAATAATAACATATAAGAATTAAATAAACAGCAAATTGGAAAGATCACAGCAACATGCAAGTACTTAGTAGTAGCGACAAAAGCAATTTAACAAAGAGGGTATAGGTAAGTATTGAAAATAAATAAAGGTAATAAAAAGTTACAGCACTTTGTTGGTTGGTGGGCTAGTCCTCGAAGAACGGTCGATTATGCATACGTCTCGCCGCCACCACACTTTTACAAAATAGATCGAGTCTTTAATTCTTACACAAATTGTTGAAATTATTGCTTGCTCGCCACAGATATTAATTTTGTCTGAAATTGGTAGAAGCGGAGGGAATAAATAATAAAGGATTGTATCTAAGGAGTTTTTTTGGGCTCGTACAGAAATAGAAGTTAATAATTCTGGACTAAAATATTTATACATCCATATGCTTATACCGGTCGAATCTGATTTTTTTTAATATACATTTGATTGCGGCATCAAATTCAAGAATCTAAAAAATACTCGTGGCACCGACATAGCTCGCCCCATTTTTTTCAGACTTAAAGCAATATACAGATATTAGACATATAAAAGAAATGGATAAGTACATACGAGTTGCTGATCTAATTTACTAAGTGGGCTTTAGCAGGGCGAGATGTACTCCGGTATTAAAATAACTCTCTATCAAAGGATTTATCTATCTTGATTGCGTTCGACGGTAGGTACAACGTAGGTACTTAGGAGGTAGCAATAAATTAGATGTTAATCAGCGAGGGAAAGACTGGCCGCGCGCCCAATAATGATGATACGGCGGCTGCGGCGCGGCCCAACAGGCCTCTTGAGCGTATACATTTGTACACCCGTCCTTTCATTTATCCTTTACAGATCTGCGGTGAGGATCCACATAAATCGGGAACTAGGTAATTTTATTTTTAAATATTAATATATTTCCGTGCCTATCAATCGAAGGGGAGGCAAAAGGAAACTAAGTAATTATAATAATAAATATTCAGGGACAAATCACACATGGTCATCTGGTCTCAAAATAGGATTCCCTGTGTTATGGGAACCAGAGACTGATATACATACCTATATACGTTTAATTAAATACAATCATTTATAGATATTTAACACCCTGACACAGAAAACAAATCTGCTCATCACACAAAGGTTTGCCTTGGGTGGGGATCGAACCCACAACCGTTTGATCAGTAGTCAAGAGCACTAACCACTGAGCCACCGAGTCAGTCAAAAATTATACCGGTGAGCCTTGCTTGATCTCCAGAAAACCATGTTTTCTTGCACATGTATATTGTTTGTACTGCGTGAAAATCATTTATCAATCAGTATTTGTATCATTGTGCAAATTTATATAATCATCTACGTATTTAGTACATGCTAATATTTAGTCTGAGCATGCAGCAAAAGGAAAAGTAATAAAAGCTCCTCAGCCATATAAATTCTAGATAGCTAGGGGTAAATTAATATAAACACGTCTGTCTATTATGTGTACCACTTTTATCGCAATGAAATTCCTTTATTTGTAGTGATGTAAAAAAACCCGTGATATAATTATATCTAGGGGGTATATTGTACAGGTAGACAGTTTTAACGTTAGTTAATGTTACTTTTTTCTGTTTATAATAGCCCCACTTGACGCGAGTCTTAACAAAAATATTTTTTGTAAGATCTTAATTACATTTATAGTTATATATCCCAAGTGAGTAATGTAGCATAAATGAATTAAAATCGATTTTATAACAATGCTACATGATACGTAGAATTTTGAAAGATTATCTAATAGTTGAAACCTATGAAAGAAAAAGAAAATTGCATGGTAAATATAGATATAATCAAAGAAATAGTTAAGAAGATTAAAGGAAAAATATAAAATAGGAATGTCATCGCTGATTCGTAAAAAAAAGAACTTAACATTAAGATTTTGAATTTACAAGTTTTCAAATAATTAATATAACGAAATATTTAAATATACGGTAGCAACCACGCTGTCCACGCTGAGGTGTACCCAAATGAGGGCGCTCAAACAAAAACCGGTGGGCCGGACGAAGAAACGCACACCATAGTCCTTTGGTGCTCACAATGACGAGCACGAGCTGGCTCTCAGCATTGTTGGGGCGTCGTAGACTAAGACCCTAAAACGTAAAAGGACCGTGATTCTCATCACCACTTGACACAAGTTAAAACGATGAAATAAATATGGAAATACTTACCTCTTAAAAAATATCGTAGAGGGACCGAGGACAATAATTAAAACATCTTGCTGAGCGAAACTGGCACTAATAGATAAATTTATAAAATATTTTCAGAAAAATACAAATAACAGTCGCGATGACAATTCCTTTGTAAAAAACAACACACGGCAGTTTGACAATCTATCACAAATTTTAAAACAATTCGGAAAAGTGAATAAAATCCAAAACTGAAAGAGCCAACGGCAAGAAGATGCGATGGGAAAACTGATTTTAAAGCAAGAAGTTTCTGCTTCAGTAAGCTATGAACCATTTACTTTCATAGACATATATCCCTAGTGAGTAAGTTATGAACCATTTACATTCATAGTTATATATCCGTAGTAAGTAAGCTGTGAACCATTTACATTTATAGTTATAATATATCCCTAGTGAGTTAGCTATGAACCATTTACATTCATTGTTTTATATCCCTAATGAGATAGCTATGAACTATTTACATTCATAGTTTAATATTCCTAGTGAGTTAGCTATGAACCATTTACTTTATATTCCTAGTGAGATAGCTATGAAACATTTACTTTCATAGTTATATATCCCTAGTGAGTTAGCTATGAACAATTTACATTCATAGTTATATATCCCTAGTGAGTTAGCTATGAAAGATTTACATTCATAGTTATATATCCCTAGTGAGTTAGCTATGAACAATTTACATTCATAGTCATATATCCCTACTGAGTTAGCTATGAACCATTTACATTCATGGTTATATATCCTTAATGAGATGCTATGAACCATTTACATTCATAGTTATATATCCTTAGTGAGATGCTATGAACCATTTACATTCATAGTTATATATCCCTAGTGAGTTAGCTATGAACCTCTTGCGTACAACTATCTACCGGGCATAATTTTATTCCTAGAAATGTAATTTAATAATTTGAATTTGATAAAATCCCCTTTTCTTGGATTTTATCTCTTTAACAATAGTTATTTTTGTTACAAGAAGACAAAGAAATATTTTATTCCTCGAGAGCGAAATTTTGAATTCAGAGCAAAGCGAAGGATTCTATAATAGAATCACGAGCGCTGCGAGGGGTTTTAACCCGTAACAGCTAGAATGAAATACAAAAACTACTGTCTATAATGGGTGTAAAACCATCCACCATTTTAAAAAATGGTAAAATTGGTGATTAATTATTAGAAATTGTATACAATTTCATTTTATCAATTAATTTGGCCCTTTGTTGGTATATATCTGTAGTTATTTGTACATATTTTTGAAAAAAAAACCAACAGTTATTTGTTATACAAGAGTGTGAGTTGTTTTTTAACCACGTGCTCAATTTTGGTGACCGAACAAGCGAAAGAGTCTAAATTTAGAATCCTGAGTGTTAGCGAGAGAATCAAAAGAGCACGAGGTGAAAAATCTTTGTACTCGAGTGTAACACGTAACTTTTCATTCCACCTCAGCGAGGAAGTTACTAAATGGAAAAAAATACATTTGCGCATTACAAACAGTTTCAGTCAAATCTGTTGGGGTAAAATAAACTTACGCTATTATTAAAATTTACGCTAGGATCACTCATTTTAGGTTTTTCACTTGTTTTCAAGTTTCTGGTTTTTAACCTAAGGTTTTAACAATATGACGTGGAAAAAAATGGCACGCGCAAAGCAAATTAAAAAATATACACCAAGAAGATTCCGAGTCTGAGATTTTAACAAATTAAAAAAGGTTGTATGATAAATTCGGCACCATGGAGGTAGAAGTAAATAGGTTATAATGTTTTGAATTCACGATATTCTAAAATCAATTTACTTTTCTCCTCTAGCGAAGAAAACGGCTTTTTCACTCAGATATCGAAGAGCAAAAATACAGTTTCCGAGATGGTGGGATGAAATAGTTATTTGTTATACATGAGTGCAAAGTTGCTTTTTAACTGCGTGCTCAATTTTGATGACCGAGCAAGCGAAGGAGTCTAAATTTGAATCACGAGCGCAGCGAGTGTTCAAAAATTAGAATCCTGAGCGTTAGCGAGGGAATCAAAAGAGCACGAGGTGAAAAATCTTTGCACTCGAGTGCAACACGTAACTTTTCATTCCACCTCAGCGAGGAAATTACTAAATGAAAAAAAAAACATTTGCGCATTACAAACAGTTTCAGTCAATCCTGTTGGCGTCAAATAAACTTCCTCGGCACTATAATCACTCATTTTAGGTTTTTCACTTGTTTTCATGCTTCTTGTTTTTAACCTAAAGTTTTAACAATATGACGTGAAAAGAAAATAGCGCGCGCAAAGCATTTTAAAAAAAAAGTACACCAAGAACGTACCGAATCTGAGTTTTTAACAAATTAAAAAAGGTTGTATGATAAATTCGGCACCATGTACGTAGAAGTAAATAGACATAATAATGTTTTGAATTCACGATGTTCTAAATTCAATTTACTTTTCTCCTCTAGCGAAGGAAAACGGCTTTTGCACTCAGATATTTACTTAATCCTCAAGCGAATAAAAACGACTTTTGCACTCAGATATCGAAGAGCAAAAATACAATTTCCGAGATGGGGGGATGAAAAATATTTTATTTTTATAATATGACCAGATTTGAAAGCATAAATGAGTTTTTACTTCTCATGCTCTAAAAGTACGCCAATATAGCCCTACGAAGCGGAACTAAAGTGACCACTTTAGTCTCTAGGGAGTGAAAAGTAGTTTTTTAATTTCCTTCACGTGACAAAGACAAACTCAAACAGCCAGTAAATATACTATTATCTGTGTAGTGTGGACCATCTCAATTGCGAAAATGTTCAGAGTTTTAGTTCCATGGTTTTTCCGCAAAGAAGGTGGCGCCATGTGTTTTAAAATCTTTTGTGATTTTTATTTTATTAAGTAATAAATATTTAAAGTTTTTGTACTAAATTTACTATTTTTCTCGCACTCAAAGTGAAAAGTACAGTTTGCACCTCGAGACTAGGCTCGCAGGCTCGGGTGTCAAACCACCTCTGGTATATTATGGCTTCGTATAGTTCCTCGATATAAAGTATACTATTATCACCCTAGACACTTTAAAACCAGTTTGTCGTATTAATTTATTTTTTACATTCAACCTATACGTGAGCGGCTCGAACCTAACTACGGTAATCTATCAGAAGTATGAACGCGGACCAATCAGTAGAGAGAAAGCTCAAAATTGAATTGGACCACGCCATCCTCTTATGCCAATTATCGTTTTTCGAATAGGTATTATGAAAATATTATTACGTTATTTAGTAGTCCAAAACAAATTCAACTGCTCAAAACTGTCTAAGGATTTAGTAAATTTTTTGTAATAAAAAAAACTACTTTATTTTTTTCAAATCTTGTCTTTCTGATCAGCTTTTTACTTTAATTCGTATGTTTAAGTTAACAACGTACCCGTAGATTTTGCAAAAATAAAAATAAAATACAGTTTTTGTAAATTGTGGGAAATTCACTCAAGGTAACAGCGTCAATTAAATTGAAAAAATTACCAAAAATAAAGATTTTCTAATTTTTTATTGTAAATATAATGAAACTAATAATCTGTTTCCACCATTAATATGAATCACATATTAACAGCGATTTGGCATGCTTAATATTAGTTCATCAAAATCAATTTGAGAAATTACCGCCTACGTACTTTTTAACAAGTTAAAAAGTTGTTGTGTGGTATGTACAGCATCAATTGAGGTCTGACTATTGAGCAGTAGATTATACAGAAGACCGAGGAGTACAATCAGCCACTATGCTTGGCGTTCGTGGACTATGAGAAAGCCTTTGAATCTGTCGAAACTTGGGTGTGTTACAGTCTCTCCAGCGGTGCCAAATTGACTATCGATATATCGAGGTGCTGAAGTGTTGGTATGAAAACGCCACCATGTCGGTTCGCCTCCAGGATCTACCAGGATAAACTCGGAACTTATCCGGCTGCAGCGAGGGGTAAGACATGGAGACGTTATATCTCTGAAACTGTTCATCGCCGCCCTGAAAGATGTTTTTAAGCTTTTGAACTGAGGTGGACTCGGCATCAATATCAACGGCGAGTACATCACCCACCTTCGATTCGCTGACGATATCGTGGTCATGGCTAAGACGACTATAGATGAGTTAGGCACAATGCTCGATGGCCTCAGTAGAGCCTCTCAACAAGTAGGTCTTAGAATTAAGATGGACAAGACGAAAATTCGTCATACTTACTTAAAGGTTGGAGGCTCTACACTCGAATTTGTTGCCGGGACAAACAGTCCAGTTAGGTAGGTCAGACTTCGAGAAAGAGATCAATCGTCGAATCTAACTCGGCTCGGCAGCTTTCCGGAAGCTTCGCAATATTTTCACGTCCCAGATACCGCAGTGTATTAAGACCAAGGTCTTCGACCAGTGTGTGTTGCCAGTGATGACATCGGAACTGAGATATGGTCGCTTACTATAGGCCTCAAAAAAGGCTCAAGATCGCCCAAAGGGCAATAGAGCGTGCTATTCTCGGAGTTTCTCTATGTGATCAAATCAGAAACGAGGAGATCCGTAAGAGAACCGAAGTAACCAACATAGCTTTCAGAACTGCTAAACTTAAGTGGCAGTGGGCGAGGCACATAGCTCATAGAACAGATGGCCGTTGCGGCAGTAAAATTCTCGGGTGACGACTGCGCACCGGAAAACGTAGCGCAGGAAGGCCTCCCACTCGGTAGACAGATGGCCTGGCGAAGGTCGCAGGAAGCCGCTGGATGTCGTAGAAATTCTTGGGAGAGGCTTATGTCCAGCAGTGGACGTCCTTCGGCTGATATGATGATGATGATGATGATGATTGAGCAGGCCACGGTAGAACGTTGATGCGAGCCTCGTCGACAGTGCGTGTTACGACTCTAGCTGTGTGTGGACTTGCATTTTCGTGCATTAGTTAAAACGAATCACCCAGCCGGCCTCGCAAAGGGATGATTACTCTGAAACAATCCTCTCCGCGTAAATCTGTGCATTAAGGTTGACCCTGATCCATACAAGATCGGTTCTTCCTCCGATCCAAACACCGGCCTATATCATTATTTTTTCCCCACTGTATGGATGAACTTGTTCAGATCTCAAGCGTTTTTGTCGTCAAGAGGTCCTCCAAACTCGAATACGTCTTGTAGCCGGTCTCATATCGAACGAGATCCATCGGAAAAGCCCATACAACGCCAAGCTTCTTCCTCCTAATCTCTGTGTTCGCGGCCCCATTGTAAACGGGCCTACGGTTGTAGGGTGCTATAGGTGGGACTCTCAGCGGCCTTCGAGAATGCAGACCAATTTCACGTAAACGATTTCGGATGGTCTGATTGCTTAGTAATAAGCTTGAAGAGCTGTGGAGCCTTGTAACCAACATCATGGCGGTGGAGGTGCGATTCGAGCAGTAATTTGGATGTACCGGTCCTGTCTGCGAGTGGTCATGCGATATCGTTCTCTATGTCGTTCGGTCACGCTGTCCGTGATACGATAACGTAACCAGAGGCGGCTTATAAAGCTCTGTGTAGTGCCAAGAGCGACCGCCACTTTACTTTGCCTGGAACCAGCTTCCAACATTTCAACGACTCTCATCATCTCACCTCTTCTGGAACCAGCTTCCAATATTTCAACGACTCTCATCATCTCTTCTCGAGTTAAATGACGTCGTCGCTCCGTATGAACACTTTTTTTAGTTTTAATGCAGAAATTGTAATTATTTTGTCAAAACACCACTACACACTCAGAGCAGTTATCACAACCACACAGTATTATAGAAATCTAAATTGACAGTTGATTTCCCCTTTACAATTGAAATTTAAACAAAGTTCTTTTTTAAATAGTGAGATTCACTAAGTAGAATCAATACCAAAAAAAAATATTATAATTAATTTCAATTGCACCGATACCCTAAAACGTACTTAATCCCTACACACTTTGAATGTATGTATTTTTTTTCAATGTATTATCGTAATAACAAAATTCATCCAGAAAATGCATTACGCGTTACAAAAAACCACTGAGGTTTAAATAGGAACGTTATTCAGCAGGTGAATTTTTAGTACATTGTTTTTGTTACAAATTTCTAGGTAACAGTATTACAAACGATAACTACCTTCCTTAAATAAAAAAACTTATACAAACAATAAAACTTTAAAATTATACAAACTTTTATTTTTTCACAAATTTGCCTATATCGCCAATATTTTCAGACTTTTCATACAAATCGATCAGCTGATAAACCAAGTTTGTATGTAAAGTCTAGGATTTTATTCAGTGTCTGCCAATTCTTAAAAAGTTATTCAGTTACATGAATAGAATCACCACCTACTAAGAGGCATAGAGTAAAACTATAGTAACAAATTTAATATCCGTCTTTTGAAGGGAGACTCAATAATTTTGCTTCAGTAGTGGTCAACTATCAAGTTTCCTATTGAAATTGAAATAGATATCTAATACCAACTACTGTAAGTGTAATTGCCCGAACTTGAGTAAATCCTGGGATGAGTTGGTAAAAAACAAATGATCTGTTAAGTTATCTGCTAGTCACTGGAGTTACGTATTATCATTATTAAAAAAATTATAAACAACAGTATTTAAAGTATCAAGGCATTAAATTTTCAGCGTAAAGAACTAATACTATACTATAGTATACTACTACTTGTGTGAATTTGAAAATAAAGACGTGATGGAGAATAAAACGAGAAATGACTTTGAATGAATTTTCGAAGTTTGATGCAGTCTTCATGCCCTATTTCGGACTCATTAGGGTGTATCTAAAAATCATTATTATTATTTGGTCTCCAGCGACTTTTCCATAGTTCGGGAATTTACAATAACATGTAGCTATCGTTACGAGGGCTGAGAAAGTTAATAATATTAACCGTTTAATTATCTTCGAGTATTCCTTAATTTTACGAAATTAAAGTTGTTGTGTAATTTCATGTTTGTCAACATAGTGATAAAACATCATTTTATTTACATTGATGGTCACCCTACACGTCAGGCTATCCTTGGTCCTACTTAGTAAATCTTATCTGAATCTCAGTTTTCATTTTCCATTGACAAAACACGTCTAAAGAGTTCTCATCTACTTTTGAACTAACCGTTGAAAAATCTTTGCACCTTCAGCAGAGTAGATAAGATACAAAGTAATAATTTGGTTCTCGAGGGCGTTAGTTTGAATTCAGAGCGAAGCGAAAGATTCTATAGTAGAATCACGAGCGCAGTGAAGGATTCTATAGTAGAATCCCGAGCGTAGTGAGTAGTTCAATATACTTAAAAAAAAACAATTTTTCATCAGAGCCTATGGGAAAAAGAAAATAGTTTATCATCATAGAGAATTTAATGTCAGTTTGTGATATATTTGTCGCGGCTTAAGGTGAGTGTGAACATAAACTTAAGATTAGCCAGGTAAAGTTGTTTGAGTAAAGTCTGATTATTAGTTGGTATTCGGCGTTTAACCCAACACTGGCTGGGTAATGTTTTTGGGTGGTGGACGAGCGAAGCGAGCGATATTAGGTTTTGTCAGGTTTGGTTGATTTTACAGTCGAAAAGCCTCGCGACCCCCGTGGGTGAAGTTTAGCCATCTAATCTTAAGTTTATGTTCATCGCCTTTAGCCGTAACATATTCGCGAGGCTCTTCGACTGTACTTATATATATATACGTATACTTATATTATATATATACATATAAAGCGTCTCCAAAATAACTACGGTTATCTATCAGAAGCACAAATGCGGACCCATCAGAAGAGTCAAATCTCAAAGTCTCATAGGGACGAATTTGAATTTGGATTCTCTAACACCAATTGTCGTTTTTCGAAATGCTTTGCGTTGCGTTCTTTTAAATTTAAATGGTTATTTAAATACTGAAATACATTTAAATATTTGAGTTTGAGTTTTATTTGTTTAACAAGAGAGCAAAGCGCGTTTTTGTTGGCAGTGCCAATCCTGAGCAAACAAACGATTCTATAATTTAATCACGAGCGTAGCGAGTGTTTCTTATGTTATAATATTGAATGTAAGAAGGAAATCAAAGGCACAAGAAACAAAAAACTTTGCTCTTGTGTATTAACAAAAACACTTTTAACCTCACTAGCGAGGGAAGAAAAACATTTGTAGCTAAATTGAACAATATGCACAGGCCTAATCCATTGTAGATAAACGTTAAATCTAAATAAACCCGACAATTATTAAAGCATTGTGTACGAGAATAAAAAAAAATATCCCATTTCGTTTTTAGGGTTCCGTAGCCAAATGGCAAAAAACGGAACCCTTATGAATTCGTCATGTCACAGCCCCTTTTTTCCAAAACTATAAGAACTATACTGTTGAAACTCGGTAAGTAGATGTATTCTGTAAACCGCAATAAGATTTTCACACAAAAATAGAAAAAAAAACAATAAATTTTGGGAGTTCCCCATACTTAGAACAGAAACTTAATTTTTTTTCATCAAACCCATACGTATGGGGTATCAATGGATAGGTCTTCAAAAATGATATTGAGGTTTCTAAGATCATTTTTTTCTAAACTGAATAGTTTGCGCGAGAGGCACTTCCAAAGTGGTAAAATGTGTGTCCCCCCCCTGTAACTTCTAAAATAAGAGAATGATAAAACTAAAGAAAAATATATGATGTACATTACTATGCAAACTTCCACAGAAAATTGGTTTGAACGAGATCTAGTAAGTAGTTTTTTTAATACGTCATTTATTATAGATAATGGTGCGGAACCCTTCGTGCGCGAGTCCTACTCGCACTTGGCCGGTTTTTTTTGTGTATATACATATATATACTAGCTTTTTCCCGCGGTGAAGCGTGGAAAAAGAAATAAACATTCAGACTTAAAAAAAAAAGATTAAGATTATTTTATTTTTAAAAATGCCATTTTTAATTTCTCCAAAATTGACATCACCGTTCCTTATCTCTATCTCTCTCTTATTTCTCTATCTCTTATAGTATAGAATTTCCCCATACCGACCTACCATAAGTACCTATCATTATGCTTGCGACTACGGCTATTACTTTCTATTACTATTAGTTCACTATTTTAGTTTACTATTAGAATCTTTACTTATATTTTTCTTATCTTTTATTTCATTTATTTTTATTTTATTTTCTCGTATCTTTATCTATTATTTTATTTTTAAAAATGCCATTTTTAATTTCTCTAAAATTGACATCACCGTTCCTCATCTCTATCTCTCTCTTATTTCTCTATCTCTTATAGTATAGAATTTCCCCATACCGACCTACCATAAGTACCTATCATTATGCTTGCGACTACGGCTATTACTTTCTATTACTATTAGTTCACTATTTTAGTTTACTATTAGAATCTTTACTTATATTTTTCTTATCTTTTATTTCATTTATTTTTATTTTATTTTCTCGTATCTTTATCTATTATTTTATTTATGTTTGTATTCCGTGGGTATAGTTTCCATACTACGGTATTTTGTTTATAAACAGTATAGACTGTTTTAATAATTCTCCTTTGTTACCTATAACTTCAAGTAGATTAGTATTTTATTATTATTACATTACACTAGGTGTTGCCTGCGGCTTCGCATCCGTGGATATCGAAAGTGAACGGGTTTTTAGCCTATGGCCATCCTGAAATTGTATTTTAGCTCTTGGTAAAATATTTCTTTTAAATACAAACTTTATATAATATAAGTAATGGATAAAATTTCAGTGTAAATTGGTAAAAAATTGTAAGCAAAATTTTAGCTTTATCGGAAACCGGAAAGTAGTTCTAATTTAGTTTTCAAGAAAAACGTGTGATATGATCGATTTTAATGTATGGGAGAGAAAAGGCTTCTGGTTGCCAAAATAAAAAAAAAACCGTTAAATCCTCGACCCAAAGCAGAAAATCGACGGCAGTTGGAGAAACGCCGAGACTCAAAAGCGGCTGACCCGAACATTATCGGAGAGTCGAAAGCTCACAGACTCCGGTGGCTCGGCCACTTTGAGACAATGGGAGAAAATAGGGATGTAGAGAGCCTATAAGGGTCAACCTAAAGGTCGACGCGCAGTCGGTCGCCCCAGGTATCCATGATGTATTATGGTGAACGCGGGTCCGCGCGAGCTCCAAGCTGGCGACTGGCAAGAAACCGCACAAAGCCGGGACAAATGGCGTGGTAAGTTCTCGTATCGGAGGCCAGGATACACTTGAACCAGCGGAGTAAGTAAAAAGGTGCGAGTATTAAACACTACGAATTCAAGAGACGATAAACATTACCTACGTAAGTCACGAGGTTATCAACATTTTTCTGTGTCAAAAAGTACTGCGACTATAGACGAAAGCGAGAAACCAATACATTTAAAACCCAAACGTACGCGTTCTGCTATCGCAACAAAAACCATTGGTCTCCGTCTCCCAAAGAAATGTACCTATCAAAAGTAAAATACCCATAAGCTGCGAATAGCACGACATTAACCTACCAGCATTTGTTCAATCATAGTAATGCGTTATTTATGGGAGTCAATTGGCAAGCGGTAGGAGCGTCGAGTAGATGAGCTGGCAGATAAGGGGGGTAAAAGGGAGGGGGAGGTCATTTGTGGGGAGTGATTTATTTCGCGTCGATTGCCGTGATCTCGACCTTTGTTGCCGCTTTGTTACCGTTATGTTACCGCTGTGTGACCGCACGTGGTCCCGGTGTTACGCAACAAAGGCGTGACGGGGAGAAGTGACGGCGATTACTCATCTACCAGGCACCGTAGTAGGAAGGAGTAGGTGTACCTATGATCCATACCTCTTTAACATTCGATAAGGGGAGCTTACTCTTGATATTGCTAGTCTATAGGAATGGACTAGGAAAAAGGTTAGCTTTATAAGTTTATAAACTTTTAAAAGTAGCTACATCTGTTAATCTAAGAAGCGTTTGCAGGGTCGCAGGTAAAGGTTTATTTTTTCACAAACGGTGATCAAAATTATTAACAGGTCAAGTTCTTTTAAGAAAATATCCAATTGACCTAGAAATCTACAAAAAAAATTTGTCTAGACAGGACCTTTTAAGATAAGTTTAACCTTATTTTGAGAAGCTGGATACTTGTCCTAAGGAAAGGATTAATAGGGATGACGACAACATCAGAAATAAATTATGAACTCTTTATAACTAAATAACTACTAAAACTACTTAAACTTCGAAAAACCTTACTCGTTTTGTTTTCCATCAAGTCTTCGATTTTTAATTCACCAAAATCACAAAATGAGTACATATATGACGCTGCTAAGCTATGACGTCACGCCTAAGGTATCTCTAACATTTTTTGAACAAAATGTCGTTTGTGATAAATGATAAAAAGTAACTTAGATGACTAGCATTCGTCATCCCTAATCAATATTTTTGCAAAAAAACACTTATTAAAAAAACATAAACTTTCACTAAGCGTGTCCACAAATAACTTATCATTAAGTATCTATATTATTTAAAATTTATATTTTATATGAGCATCACAAATTCCCTTTATTAGTCAAGAGGGTAAAACCAAGTTTGCCGTGCACGGACCACAGCAAACAAACATACTACGACACGGAATATTTAAACCAGTTGCAACATTTACATCGTGGCCATAGAGGTAACGAAATAGCGACTCAAAAGATTCATTGTTCAAACAACTAAGAAAGCCCCCTCGCCGTCCATTTACGAGTGGTAACTCGAAAAACAAAGGAATTTCGTCACATCCGTGTGTCTTTCCACACGTCACAGTTAATTTTCTCTGCCCCTGTAAAACCTACAATAATTGTGAGTACACTGATGTAAATTTATTATAATAAAGGTTTATTTGATCACTTTTTAGGGTTCCATAGTCTAAAAGGAACCCACAAGAAAACAACAGTTTCGCCGTGTCTGTCTGTCTGTCCGTCTGCCCGCGGCTAAGCTCGGAGACTATTAATACTAGAACGCTGTAATTTGGCGTAGGTATAAGATATAAGAAAATCTTTAAAAACAAATTTTAAGGGTACTTCGTCTACATTTAAAGAGGGGGTGTCGTCGTTAAGTAGGTATTTTTATAAAACATTTAAGGGTTTGCTAAAACCATTTTTCGATTCAGGGATCGGTTTGCGAAATCATCATTACAGCTCATATACGTCCCCACCGAGGGGCTCGAGCCTACCCTGAATCAGGGCGATTAGGCCTTAGTCGATCACGCGGGCCCAGTGCGGGTTGGTCGACTTCACACACAACCTTCGAGTTTCTTCGCAGGCGTGTGCAGGTTTCCTCACGATGTTTTCCTTCACCGTTAAAGCAATCGGTAATGATATGTACGTAAGTTTTTTGAAAAACTCATTGGTACATTGGCCGTCCAGATTTGAACCCGGTACCTCTGGTTAGATGGACCGAGTCGTTACCGGTTGAGCCACCGACGCTTTTTTTACCGGTTTGCGAAATATTAAAATTTAAAGTGCTAAGTTTTGTTGGAATCAAGTGTCTATCCACACCCTTCCCCACCCCTACAAGCTAAACCGCTATAACGTCAGTACTAATATATATACTTGCCGCTAGTTCACGATATCTGAAAAATATTGAAAATAGTAGGACATTATAATCAGTTTAAAAGGAAAACTATCACGGCTAAGAAGGCTTTCTTAGTTTAGGAGTAATAGTCGATCAACTTAAAATGTGCAGTAGAATATGTAAAAAGTTCATAGATTTTCCATAGAAAATGTAAGTAAAAACCAAGTCAAAACATAATTTTGTTTTTTAAAACATTTATATTTTGAAAAGATTACGGAACCCTACCTTGCTGTGTTGTAAAAAAAAAAGTTCATAGATTTTCTTTACAACATGTTCTATCAAGAACTGCAAATATAATTTTGTTTAAAAATAAATATATTATTATTTTTTGAAAAGACTACGGAATCCTACTTTGCTACTTTGGCCAGTTTTTTTTTTGATTAGGTTTTGTTTTAAAACTTTTTAGAAATTACGTTAAATAAGTCCTCCTTCCCATTCAAAGTACTCATTCTCAAATGTTTTGTTGTCTGTCTGTATGTCGTAGTTCTTTGAAGAAGATTTTGCGTGACAATTGACCAGTCAGAATCCTGCTAGTGCGTGACAATGCGCCACCATGATGCCAATCTGTAAGCACAGAGGCCTCGTAGAATCACTGTGATATTCGTTTAATAATAGAAAAAAACTGTATTTTGTCAAATCTCTTGTCATTTTTGCATTTCACTTGATTCATGTTAGTGATCTAAACATTGTCATTACAGATACGAATTTTTTTTTTCTAATGTGCGAAGATTCACGAAAACAGGCAAGTAGTTATTTGTTTCCATGTGGAGTATTGATTTTTGTTTAATAATTTATTAAAGTTTGTAAGGCATGCAGGGGCAACATGGGGTATAGGTAAGTGTAGTATATAAAAGAAGAAAATTACCGACGCTAAATCGTCATCGTCAGAAAACAGCGACAGTGAACCCGAAAATACGCCCTGTCTTTATTTCACAGGTCGCTTTTTAGAGTCTATAGATGAATGGGTGGCATGTGCTGTGTGTAAAAAATGGGCGCACTGTAGTTATGCTGGTGTCGACGATGAAGACGAAGAAGCGGTATTCAGATGTGAATTTTGCCAGTCATCATATATTTACGACTTTTCACGTAATGATACTCATTGTATTAATAATATTTATCTTGAAATTATGTAATAAGTACCATCGCCCCATCTTGCCCCTTAGAGGTGCCCCATCTTTCCCTACCCAGGAGGTAAGATGGGAAGATGGGACTTATTACACGTTTTTATATTTTTATACATAATTATCAAACAAGAGTTCCTAATAATTATTGAAATTGAAAGACTACTTATTGTAGGTAATAATCAAAGTAAAAAAAACTTGAAAAGAGTAATATTATTCGTTTTATTGGCTTTCAAACATTAACTACCCCGTCATGCCCCCCTCTCCCCTACCTACCTACATGTGCTTTACGAATTTTTATTGAGCTGCAGCGCCCCCTTTAGGTCTAAGCTGTTAAACTATGTCTAGAAACCTACTCTGACAGTGACACCTATAGAGTAATTATGTAACAAAATTGATGTACGAGTAGAGTAGGTCCCGTTAATTGGGGCTTCTTCTCATCTTACTAGCAACTTTTGTTCTATGCCTGCTGAAATTTCACTATTCATACAAATCGATAAGTTGAATGACCACTTTTGTGCATTTGTGCACTCACATACAAGGACACACACACACACACACGCACACTCAAGGACACAGTCATACAAACAATCTCTTAACCCAAACGCTTGTACCGCCTCCGTTCCGTTCCGTCCGGAGAAGCCTATAAGCGCTAACCTTCCTGGCTATTCCGTTGTAGTCTACAGCTGTAAAACATATCTAGAAAACCTTGATGATGATATGACACCTGTATAACTAAAAAAAAACGCATCGCAATCCACTGAATAGTTACTAAAAAGCCCTCAAGCGCCTACAGTCCTGGCTGCTGTAGCGTTCCCTGGTGGACTACCACCATAAAACATGTCTAAGAACCTGTTCTGTAATAATACGTTTTAAATGCAAAAAAATCGCAATGAAATCTGCCCAGTAGTTATCGAGTAAAATGGTAACAGACATACAGAGACACACTCACAAACTCGCACACAAACAACCAAGCACTAACCCCAAACGGATATACGCCTCCGTTACGTTCCGTTTTTCGTGGGGGGATGACGACAGCATCAGAAATAAATTAAGAACTTTACTCTTGATCACTAAATTGACCTCCTATTTAAACTTCGGAAAACCTTACTCGTTTTGTTTGCCATCAAGTCTTCAATTTTTAATTCACCAAAATCACAAAATGATTACATATATGTCGCTGCAAAACTATGACGTCACGCCTAGGTATTTCAAACATATTTATAACAAAATGTCGTTTTTGACAGATGCTAAAAAGTAAATCAGATGACTAGCATTCGTCATCCCTATTATAAGCCAAACTGGGATTTTGTAAGTTGTCTGCTTACAAAACCTATTTTAACCGACTTCAAAAAAATAAGGAGGTTCTCAATTGGTCAGCAGTGTGTAGCATGACGTAGGGACGGTAAGGTATGGGTATGGGCGTGGGTAAATGACCGTGAGTGCTGACAGATAGATGAATTTAATTACTGATGAAATATAAAACCCGAGATGGGTCTTTTGAAAGACTATCAGGTTCTCATATTGTATAAAGTATTTTTAAATGGTGAAAAATTATGTATTAAATGGTGAAAAATATTGAATGACATCAAAGAATGGATTTTCAATCACATGTGTCAAACTTTGTTTTCAAAATGTGAAGCATGGATTGTTCTGTGGCAGAGCATGAGAAATAGATGAAATAGATCTATGCAAAGAAGAACAAAATATGAGCAACGCGTTACCGCGTTACAAGTGGACTTCTTTCGGCTGTTATGATGTAGGTATAGACCGATAGTTGTATTCTTTCAGGATATTCAGGTGAGCTGATGATGGAAGGTTCGTTTCCTTAACTTTAATGCTGCTGAGATGAAGATGGAAGCCGTATCGGTAAACAATATCCTTTTGGCGATTGGGTTTAACGTAGTTAGATAGCATTATCACTAAAAAAAATATTTAAAAAATACTAACCGAATTTAAACAAAAATCACTCAAAGTTATGTAATAATGTTTTTTTTTATAAATACACGAAATTAACCAACAATAACTAAATCAAAGTTAGGTACGAAACTAATGACTGGCCTAATTTTTTTTGAGATCGGTGCCAGCAAAACCATCGAATCTAAAACATTTGATAGGTAAGTATAATTTTCTCAATTGCAGGTACAACTTAAACAACACATGTCATCATATTTTGAAAAACTTTATTTTAAAATTTTCTAATTTTCCCCCAAAAAGTGGCACCCATTTTAAAATTTATTTATTTACGTTACGCGTCCGTCTTTGGATCACCAAATTTCAACTCAATCGGTCCGGTAGTTTCCGAGAAAATTGGCTGCGACAGACGGACAGACAGACACACGAGTGATACTGTAATGTCTGTTGTTACCTTTTGAGGCACGGAACCCTAAAATACGACCAAAACACACGTCGGACTCACGTGGAGAGGGCTCGTTAGCATTTTGTTTTAAGAACGTAAGTTTTAGGATTTTCGTTTAAGTTTTTCTGTAAACTAGTTATATAAGTAGGCTCTTTCAAAGTGTAGTTTCAGATCTAGTAGTTTTTAGAGACAAGATGGGCAATTCTCATTTTTTTATATTTATTTAAATCATAATCTTCTAAACTGTTCACTTTAATTTTTTTTTTATTTTCTGCTTTCAGACTGACGGAAAAAGAGACACATGATTTATCGCATATTTTAGGTTTTTTCTGTAATCTACATAATAAAATAAAAGAATTGATAAAAAATAATGCGAGTTCTATCCCGATTTGCTTAATTATTTTTTTAATTAAAGGTATATGCACAGATTTGTCATCAAGCATTGGAAATTACCCCCCGCGAGCGGCTAGCGCCTTGCGCACCGTGCGCACTCTAATACGTAATACGAGATAGTCCGGCCGTTATATTTAACTAATTTGCTTTTTTTTAATGAAAGGTCAAGCATCCTACATATTAAACAAAATTATGAATTATGATGATTATTATACGAGTCCGTCCAGCCGTTCTATCCATTTGCCGTTTTTTTTAAAGAAAGGTATTTATGCATAGATTTGTCATTAAGCATTAAAAAATCACCTAACTTTTACTCTTCTCAAATCAATAAAAAAAATGGAATCTATTTCAAGTCTGTCCGGTCGTTCTATCGAACCAATTTTCTTTATTTTTTTAATGAAAGGCATTAATGCACAAGTATGTCAGCAAGCAATGGAAGTCACCTAACTTTCGCTCTTCTCAACATATTATACAAAATTATGAAATCTAATATGAGCTCGTTTGGTCATTCTATTCAACCGAGTTGCCATTTTTTTAATTAAAAGGTATCAATGCAAAAATTTGTAAACAAGCATTATAAATCACTCCCCTAACTTTCGCCTTTCTCAAATAAATAAAAGAAATAAAAAAATATATGAAATCTATTCCGAGTCCGTCCTGTAGTTCTTTGAAACCGATTTACTTTTTTTTAAATGAAATGTATTGATGAACAGTTTTGTCATCAAGCATTGAAAATCACCTAACTTTCGCCTTTCTCAAGTTTTAACCAAGACTCAAACACGATTTTCGCAGTTAGGAGCATTCTCGCAAACCGTGCAATAACGAAGGCGAGCCGCTTGCGCGGGTTGCGGGTCGCCCGCCGCGCACTCTTGATGCCCATAGTAAAAAAAGGTAATGCTGCTCCAGCACGGGTCCTCCTCGTCTTTCTGTGATTTTTACAAAATTTCTGGTGTTTTCGAATTTCGATTTCATATTTACGTTCATCCGACGATATTACGGTGAAGGGAAACATCGTGAGGAAACCTGCACACGCCTGCGAAAAAACTCGAAGGTTGTATGTGAAGTCGAGCAGCCCGCACTTGGCCCGCGTTGTCGAAAAAGGCCCGATCGCCCTTATTCAGGGTAGGCTCATTTGAAATTTGTCTCTAAAAACTACTAGATCTGAAACTACACTTTGAAAGAGCCTATATAACTAGTTTACAGATAAACTTAAACGAAAATCCTAAAACTTACGTTCTTAAAACAAAATGCTGAAGAGCCCTCTCCACGTGAGTCCGACGTGTGTTTTGGTCGTATTTTAGGGTTCCGTGCCTCAAACGTACTCAAATTCTTAATAAATAAAAAAAAAAGGCTCAAGCCCCTCGGTGAGGACGAATATGAGCTGATATGATGAGGTACCTACGGCTGCCGCCCCGGAACCGTGAATGTAGTGGTCGCGACGGGCGACCCACGACGGTCACGGCACGGTTGCTGCGCCATGTGAAAGCTCTTAAATAGCTCATACATTACTACTTTCTCCGACCGTGCCGTTACCGGATGTATGTGAAAAGGCTCTTACACGTCAACCATTAAAACGCTCAACACGTTAAAAAACCGACTTCCATCGCAACAACTTAGTACACTTTTGCATTATTAAGCTATTGTATAGCTTTTATCGCGGGCTTTGTGGGGACCGAATCAAGAAAATTCGTAACGCAAATAAAACCTGACACCCCAAAAAAAATATATAGAGTTCTAAAAAACATACAGTGCCATCTATCTATCCATCATGATGATGATGATGATGATGGCGATGGCGATTTATGATGGCGATTGATGATGGCGATTGATGATGGCGGTTGATGATGACGATTGATGATGGCGGATGATGATGAACTTTCTTAGTGTTAATTTAATACATAAACATCCCACGCCCCAAGGACTATAATATGGTACTGGTGAAAACTTCATAAATAAAAAATAAATAAATATTTATAATTGCTTAAGTTGATAAAAAAAATGCTATGCAATAGCTTTACCGCGGCAGTCCCCGAGTGCCACAATTCTTTTTTTTATTGTTGATTTTTGTTAATTTTATAATAAATTACTATACCGATTTTGATAAAATTTATATGGTACCACACGGGAAGCACAACTTTCAAATCGTAAAAGAATCATCAAAATCGGTTTACCCAGTCAAAAGTTCTGAGGTAAATGAGATAAAAAAAACATACAGTCGAATTAAGAACATCCTCCTTTTTGGAAGTCGGTTGAAAATCATACGAAATGTAAATTAAATCTTTTTTTTCAATTGATTAGGTATTTAAATGTTATAATAATTTTAGAAAAACATAAAAACTTTTAGGTACAAGCTTTTAATATTGCATTGTCACGCGATATAAATATGCATTCCAAATTTCAGCTCAATCGGAAACCGGGAAGTGGATCAAATTTAACTTGTAAGATTTCAACCGAACAAACATAGTATACATACTCGTAAATGGCAAGTTAAATAAAAGCTTGTAAAAACGCTACTGTTTCAACCAAGGAGTTAGTAGTAATGAGCTTACTGGCTTGCGTACGGTCCACAGCGGCGGTACGTTGCATTGCGGACTCATTTTTTGGGAAGGGTTGATTAATTAAACAGCTACATTAGTTTCAATATATTTTATAAATTGGTTGATTAATTAAACAGCTACATTAGTTTTAATTTTTTTTATAAATTGGATATTCCGTTTAATGTTTCAACCAAGGTGTTAGTACTGGCTTACTGTCTTGCGTACGGTCCACAGCGGCAGTACGTTGCATTGCGGACTCATTCTTTGGGAAGGGTTGATTCAATAAACAGCTACATTAGTTTCAATGTATTTTATAAATTGGTTGATTAATTAAACAGCTACATTAGTTTCAATGTATTCTATAAATTGGATTTTCCATTTAATGTTTCAACCAAGGTGTTAGTATACTGGCTTACTGGCTTGTGTACAGTCCACAGCGGCGGTACATTGCATTCCGGACTCATTCTTTCGGAAGGGTTGATTAATTAAACAGCTACATTAGTATCAAAGTATTTTATAAATTGGTTGATTAATTAAACAGCTACATTAGTTTCAATGTATTCTATAAATTGGATATTCCTTTAATGTTTCAACCAAGGTGTTAGTACTGGCTTACTGGCTTGCGTACGGTCCACAGCGGCGGTACGTTGCATTGCTGACTCATTCTTTGGGAAGGGTTGATTCATTCAACAGCTACATACGTTTCAATGTATTTTATAAATTGGTTGATTAATTAAACAGCTACATTAGTTTTAATTTTTTTTATAAATTGGATATTCCGTTTAATGTTTCAACCAAGGTGTTAGTACTGGCTTACTGTCTTGCGTACGGTCCACAGCGGCAGTACGTTGCATTGCGGACTCATTCTTTGGGAAGGGTTGATTCAATAAACAGCTACATTAGTTTCAATGTATTTTATAAATTGGTTGATTAATTAAACAGCTACATTAGTTTCAATGTATTCTATAAATTGGATTTTCCATTTAATGTTTCAACCAAGGTGTTAGTATACTGGCTTACTGGCTTGTGTACAGTCCACAGCGGCGGTACATTGCATTCCGGACTCATTCTTTCGGAAGGGTTGATTAATTAAACAGCTACATTAGTATCAAAGTATTTTATAAATTGGTTGATTAATTAAACAGCTACATTAGTTTCAATGTATTCTATAAATTGGATATTCCTTTAATGTTTCAACCAAGGTGTTAGTACTGGCTTACTGGCTTGCGTACGGTCCACAGCGGCGGTACGTTGCATTGCTGACTCATTCTTTGGGAAGGGTTGATTCATTCAACAGCTACATACGTTTCAATGTATTTTATAAATTGGATATTCCGTTTAATGTATCTGTATAGTATTATTAAGAGTAGTATAAGTTCAGTACTTATATCATCCTTTTTTGTGTACTCGTAGCTTTGATTTTTCGATTTGTAATAAACAATAAAATTGTGAATAATTGTTTGCTGTTGTGGCTAGCTAGCTATCAGATAACGGCTGTTATCAGCTGGTAGTTGTATAAACTACCTACCAATAACAGCTGTTATCTGATAATTTTTTGTTCTCTTGTCAAATTATTTCAGTTTGTTGTATTTAAACATATTATTGTTCCTAGATTAAATTTTACAGACTCATTGATGATCTTGATCATCCTCATTATCATCAAAACCGTCATCATTATAACCATCATGGTCATTATTATCATCACCATCATCGTCATCATGCTTACCATCATTCGGAAAACAACTACCAAATATGTCACTCTATGACTCAAAAACAATCTCTAGCCATCCCATTAATAATACCAATCCTACAGGAACCAGTCACTTTTCAGCGATTAGAAGTAGCTTTTATGTTAATTTTTTTGGTCTTACTCCGTCTGCCTATCAAATTTCATCCTAATCCGTACAGCCGTTTAAGCGAGAAGAGGTAACAAACATACACACAAACTTTCGAGTTTATGATATTAGAGGGATGCTTTATAAAAAAATTGATAACGACAGTAATTAAACTTAATTTTTTTAACTTCTTCGATCACCCAGTGATATTTGGATAGTACTAAAGATATTAAAGTAATTATAATAAACCACTAATATAATAACGTGTTGAGACACTGCTAAACAAATTGCTGTACACCGAAAAAATAAAATAAAAAAAACCTTTTACACTTATTTATACCACAAAAACATACTTTAATATTATAACACTCAAGAATATTGCGTGGTAAAACGGAAACTCCCAGGGCAGTGTCACTCAGCGAAATAAAGTGTCTTGATTATATTTTTTGCTGGCATTTAATTATGGATCTCAACGTAATGCCCTCATTAATCATAGCGAGGGCAGCGCATACAGAAATAAAGCAAAATAGAAAGGACACATCTTGCTTTAACGGAGGAATGAGTACCAGATTCTCTGAATAATTGCATCAAGTGTCCACACACATATGCGCACAATTACATTTTATACGTAACATTGTTAGGTAATACAGGTTTATTTTGTACAGGATATCTCAGTAAACAGTGATCCTAACAAAAACACTGTGTAAAAACGTGCCAAGTCTTGATTAAGATTGCTTAAATCAACCTCGGACGACTAGGTGCGGAGGTCGTTTCCACCCCTTTGTCTTTATTGTTCCACCTTTACGCACGAAGCGTTTTGCTTCTTCCTTCATCATGCGAACGGCCAAGGAGTGGAATTCTCTGCCGGCGTCTATATTCCCGGATTCGTATAATTTTGGAATCCTCAAGACGAGAGTGAAAAGGCAACTATTTGAGCTTGCATGTTACATCCTCGACTGCATCGGCACTTACCATCAGTTAAGGTGCAGCCAAACGCACTTAAATAAAAAAAGTAGTATGATGAAATAAAGTGCCAAGTCTAAACTTGGCACATTTTTACAGTTGTATATGTTAATGTTAAATGTTTTTGTTAGTATTTCACGGATTTCACTTTTTTTACAAACATAAGTAATAGTAGGATTTTTTAGTTTTGGTTTTTGTAAAATGATCACAATGAACAGCTTTTGCTATGGCATCATTTTTCTCTCTTCACTCGTTTATCGTTCCCCTTATGGTTCCTCATCAGGTAAGAAAGATGAAATGGGACTGATCCTCACTTTGACACTTTTCCCTTTGTATGTGCATTAAAACCTATCCTTGTACCAAACAAGTTTGTAGGTAAGCTAGAAGTACTTTAGATTTTTATGATCGGTGAGTGAGTGAGTCAGTGACAAATAAAATATCAGATATTTCGCAAACTTCATAAGGTACAAATATTTAAATAACAAAATCGTAGACGTAGGTTTAGTATGTAATATTATTTAATAAATTTTAGCACTTCTATAGGTAGAATTAGACTGCACACTTCTTGATATAGGTATCGAGAATGAAGATACATGTGGCTTAAAAGTACATACCTTGAGTTGCTTCAAAAAAAGGACGGTACGGTCGTGGTTGACTTGGCGGGGGCGTTTTCGTGCCTCCAGATACGCTGTTGGTTCGTAGAGGTGGTCAAATGCTATCGGCCTGACACTCATGTTAGTGCGTCAAAAGTCCACGGATTTTAGTTTTCAGATTTTGTAAGTAAAACTCTTTTGCTGGACACTGAACTAAGTTTGTAAAAAACCCCCCGACCAAAAACCGCTAAAAAATATAAAATAATATGTCTTTGGCCCTTTAAGTTTAATATAAGTAGTGATATTTAGATCTCAGAGTCGTCGCGTAGGGGGACCGCTAAGTTGTGAAATTATTAGTAAATAGTTGCAGTAAAGTAAATACACTTGTATTCAGTTTTTATTTTATTAACATGGCGACCCCCCTACCCGACGACTCTTAGATCTAAATATAATAATTAAATTAAACTTAAATGCCAAGACATATTATTTTCTACTTTTTAGCGGTTTTTTGTCGGGGTTTTTTTAAATTTTTAATTGAAGTTAAATTTCATGCTTGTAATACGTTAAGTTGGTAAAGAGTTGGATATCCTGCAAATTCCAGGAGATGCTGCAGCATCAGGTCAAGGTTACCAAGTTCTATCTAAAACCTATTGATTGATACTATTCCAATGAGCCCAAACATGATACCTCTGCTGTAAGTTGGCGAGGAGTTGGGTATCCTGCAGATCCCATGAGATGCTGCAACATCAGTTCAAGGTTACAATGTTCTATCTAACACCTCTTCATGGAGACTATTCCAATGAGCTCAACTTCGACGCCTCTGCTGTTGGTGGGTGAGGAGTTGGGTATCCTGCAGATTCTAGGAGATTCTGCAGCATCAGGTCAATCTAAAACCTATTCATTGAGACTACTCCAAAGAGCCCGAACACGATTTATCGGCTATAAGTCGGTGAGGAGTTGGATATCCTGCAATTTCCAGAAGATGCTGCAACATCAGATCAAGGTTACCATGTTCTATCTAAAACCTGTTCATTGAGACTATTCCAATGAGCCCAAACATGATACCTCTGCCGTAAGTTGGTGAAAAGTTGGGTATACGGCATATTCCAGGAGATTCTGCAGCATCAGGTCAAAGTTGCCATGTTCTATATAACACTATTCCTTGAGACTATTCTACAGAGCTAAAATACGATACCTCTGCTGTAAGTTGGTGAGGAGTTGGGTATCCTTCAGATTCCAAGAGATGCTGCAGCATCAGGTCAAGGTTACAATGGTTTTGCAGTATTAATACAGTAACAGGGCACTAAATTTTGAATCGTTCAGACCGTTCAGTTCATACGTTGCCCACATCCCTTCATCACCTAGAGAGCTGATGATCCTCAAAGAGCTGAACAGATCTTCATAAATTTTAGCTATGTACCACCTCGATCACGTCAGCTTCCAAACAAAAAAAAACGAGACCTACAGTACTCGCATATGATGTGTAACAAATCACTGTTACACATTTCCGTCCCATTTCACGAAATCACTCCCACAAATTTCAGGAAAGCGAGAGCAAAGCTCATTCGTCAGATCGAATAGCGCGCGCTTTCGCGACTTCCTGTTACACATTTCCGTCCCATGTTACACATTTCCGTCCCATTTCACGAAATCACTCCCAAAAATTGCAGGAAAGCGAGAGCAAAGATGTTACACATCAAAAACCGCATCAAAATCAGTTCAATCGTTTAAGAACTACGATGCCACAGACACACATAGATACACACATCAAACTTATAACACCCCTCTTTATGTGTAGGGGTTTAAAAAAATGTAAACAAACAAGCGAGCCAAATACAAAAAAAACCTTCCAGATTTTATCAGCTTATCAACAAATTACAATAGTGAAAGACGGCCGCAACAACGGGTTCTGCACAAGTCATAATCTCGAGCCTACCCTGAATGAGGGTGATCATGCCTTAGTCGACCGCGCAGGCCCAGTTCGGGTTGGTCGACTTCACACACAACGTTCGAGTTTCATCGCAGGCGTGTACAGGTTTTCTTACGAAAGAGCCTTCACCGGAAGAGCGTAGGATGTACGTACATTCATGAAATCAAAATTCCACATTGGTACGTGGCAGGATTTGAACCATGACCTCTTGGACAGGAGGTAGCGGCCCTTGCCGTTACGCCACTGAAGCTTTTTTTTTATTATTCACAATTGGTAAGCCCTTGGCATCATCTCACCTGATGGTAAGTGACGATGATGCCGAAGATGGAAGCGGGCTTACCAAGATTCCCCAACGCAATGGAGAGCTGGCTATCTTATCCTCAAGCCGGAACACATCAATGTTGTTTACACTGGTGTTTGGCGGCAAGACTTAGATAAGATGGTGGTAGCTAGCCAGGCGGGCTTAGAAAATGCCCTACCACCAACCAAACCGAGTCTTACTAGTTGACCCCGCCGGGAATCGAACCCGCGACCTCCTGGTGTGAAGCGAATGGGCTAACCATTCGCCACGGAGGCGGTTAAAATTATTTAAGTCATAATAACACAAAAGAATTATCCAGAAACTGAAACATTTTCAAAAACTTGCTTTCTCCGAAACTCAAAAGTTACAATCAGAGATGGCGTGCTTATTAATTAAAGTAACAAAAGGCCTGGATTAAATTGCGTGAGGTAGAGGCATTCACATTTCCTATGGCTGTTCTAGTTGTCTTGATTTATCTCAGTGGTCTTAACTTATAGACTTTCAGCTTTGCCTTCTACAGAGACAAAGGAATACTTGGAGAACCCACCACCAATACAGATAAAAGTTTGTAGGTAAACAAAATACAATGTTTTTAATTAATATGATTTTAATAAACGACTAACCTCGAAACTACTTTTTCAAGGCTTAGTAAAGTGAAAAAATCAATCAGTCAAAATCTCCTCCACTTCTACAATAGAATACCTAATTATGTATGTGCATTGCAAAAAATGAAAAGTTCTAGAGGCACATAAGTCCACAGACTATTTAAACTATAGTGTATTCATAACAACAAATTAGTAATTCATAACTTATTTTTATGACATGTATTCAATAAGGTAGTAAGAATTGACATTTATATGAGTGCTTTATGTACCTATATAAATAAATTAGCTTTTGCCCTCGGCTTCGCCCGCGTAGATATAGTTTTCCCGCGTAGATATAGTGTTTATGACTATGTATAGGTTTACCTGGTACCAGTGACTTCGGGTAATGGTTGTATACCCACCCTGTGGTAAGTTATTTTGTGAAGTAGGTGTATGTAGGGCATGCTAATAAGGTTTTGGAAAAAAAACCGTTCATACTTTTAGCCTGCCCAATGTACATCGACCTCTGAAGCTACCTGTAAGATTTGATAAGCCTAATTGAAGGAAAAACAATTGGTTATTTCGATTCCTTCGGGAACCCCCCGATTTTCCGGAAACAAAAGTATATTTTCGTAACTATAAATAGGTGTTAACATATTGAACATACCTAATCTAACAGTGAAAGTTTCATCTTCCTTTCTTGAGGGAACCTTTGATTATCAAGGATTGAAAATATGAGGCCACGTAAAGTACCCTATGCGATATTCGACACGCCTAATTGAAAGAAAATTTATGGATAAAAGTTATATTTTCCTGACTTGAACACGCCTGGTCAAACAGTGAAAGTTTTATCCTTATACATTAGGCCATTCCAGCCAAACAATATTCTTCCTTTCCTTCGGGAACCTTATGATCATCTGGGATTGAAAATATGATCGCGCTTTAAATACCGTATTTGCCCCCCATGGTTAATTTTCAAAAAATATTTCATTTACAGAGATCCATCGGGATTTTTCGGGCGATCCTGATTAACAGTCTATGTCTTTTTTCAGCCCCTCAACTATATCTATGCAAAAAAATCACGTCAATCCATTGCCCCGTGGACGTTGACAATGAGTTGTCCCCAGATCACTCGGAAACTATGTGTATAAAATCTACAATAAATAACTACACAAATAAATTAAAAATAAAAACCCGACTGCATAAAACTTAATCCCTCTTTTTTAATTAGTTAGATAAAACATAATATCCTATGTCACTCACGGGATCAATACGAAGCTAACGACACCTTGCACTCCAAAATCCATTAAGCCGTTCACGCTACAGAACGTGCCAAAGAAATACATATACATACACTCGAAAAATATTAGCCTTTTTCTGGCGCAGACGGGTAAAATCGCGACTCTTGGAATCCCCTTTATCACTTATTTTTTTATTATTTGTAGGTAAATCCTCCGTAATATTAAATATTCTGTAAAAGTTCGAAAAGTTTTTTTTTCACTAAGTCCAATGGCGTCGCACAGCAGCCATGTTTTTTAACAGCACCTATCTAAGAAATTTTAGGCTACTAAGACAAATCTAACGATACCTCAATTATGCAAATCCGTTCAGTGGTTCTGGAGATATGAGGTAATAAAGAATATTACATACATACAAGATACGCGCGAAAAAGAAAACCCTTCCTTTGCAGTCGGGTAAAAAAAGAAATAATATTGAATCCGGCACGGACCAATACCTACCTGCACCTAGTATGGAGTCTCCGGCCATGCCAATCTTGAAACACGTTCGTGGTGTGACTAGGTTGTGGTTAAAAACTTTATAGCACATCGCCATATCCAAATACATTATTATTTATTTATTACTGGCCGTACAGCTAAAAGGACCTAGATTGGGAACTGTAAGGTTTTAAATAGGTACAGATGGAGAGAACTAGCAAAGGTCAACGGCCAGGCACAGCGCGCACAGGTAGTTTCGTTGCGGCACGGCACGAATCCGAATCCAGCGATGTAAACAAAAGACAGGGCCGTACTACACGAGAATATTATTTGTAGTTAATAATAGAATGTGGTGATTTTTGTAGAATTCTGTATGGTCGCTGAAGAAAAATTTGTTCAGTTTCGTTTACTGAACTTGCCCTTAAAATAGTTTGAGCTAATTTCGTTAGACCTTTGAAAGATAAATAGATTGTGATAAAGTAACACAAGAACTGCCTTTAAAATGTCGTATTAACTAACGTTACCTATGGGTTTAGAAATAAAAGAAACAATATTAAATTAATTCTAATAATTATAACTTAGCTAACTCAAACTATGAGTAAGGTACCATTCAAATTGTTGTCATAAAAACAAATACATACAATCAACAAATTTATTTAAAAAAAAACCGTTAAAATGAACCCAAAATGGATGTTTATATAATAAAATAAGACACTTCATAATCCCTACTAATATTATAAATGTGAAAGTAACTCTGTCTGTCTGTTACGCTTTCCCGCAAAAACTACTGAACGAAATTGGCTGAAATTTGGTAGGTAGATAGATTAGGACCTGGATTCAGACATAGGCTTACTTTTTACCACGCTCGCGAGCCGCTTGCGGCTCGCGCACTGCGCACCCTCGAAAAGTCATAGAAACGTTGTCCACGCGGGTGAAACCGCGGGAAACAGCTAGTCTAAAATAAAATGCAATTAACAGCAAAACTTACTACTACAAAATCTAATAATAAAGTGAACACATGAAAAGTTTGTCACACACGGAACAGATACTATAATATTTTATCTGCGAGTATCATCATCAAATAAAAACTCAAAGTATCGTAATGTATCACACACGGGACAGATACAATAATATATTAAAACCGAACATTCTGTTACGAGTCTTTGAATGAGCTACACCTAAAACGCTTTATACAGAATGATGAAGAAAGTTAGTTCGCGTATGTTTCTATTGGACTTTTAGACAATTCGCAAGAGGACGAAGCTGAATTTGTATTGGACTTACATGTTGCTTTTACGAAAGTAGCGGGATACTTCACTCTCCTCACTCCTCACCGCAGACTACACTCTCCTCACTCCTCACTGCAGACCAATCCCGAAAACACCCGCGCCACGCGAAGATTTTTTTTATTCACAATTGATAAGCATTTGGCATCATCTCACCTGATGGTAAGTCACAATGATGCCGAAGATGGAAGCGGGCTTACCAAGATTCCCCAACGCAATAGGGGATCTGGCTATCTTATCTTCATCAATGCTGTTAACGCTGATGTTCGGCGGCAAGACTTAGATAAGATGGTGGTAGCTAGCCAGGCCGGCTATGAAAATACCCTGCTACCAACCAAACCGAGTCTTATAAAGTTGACCTTGCCGAGAATTGAACCCGCAACCTGCTGGTGTGAAGCGAATGGACTAACCATTAAGCCACGGAGGCAGTTATAAACTGCAGATAGATGACGATCAAATATATATTATCTGCACCGTGTGTGTATATTCATTGATTTCTATGAAAAATGATATTGTAACATATATATCGTACGTTAAAGATATCTTATAGTATATTTCCCGTATTTGACAACCTAAAGAGTCTCCAGGAGGCTCGAGTTTCCATACAAACGTAGTTTTGCTTTAATAAAAAAAACTACGTGCCAAATTGAATCCAAACTTTGTAAATATATTGAGTAGACACATATCGATGTTTGTAATTAGTTTTCATAGTAGTCAATTTTAATTTTTAGTTTTGTACTGAAAGTTTGAAACTGCTTTTATTTTTTTCCGTTTTATATTAGTACATTGAAAACTAATTACAAACATCGATATGTGTCTCCTCAATATATTTGCAAAGTTTGGATTCAATTTGGCATGTAGTTTTTGTATTACGTTTGTATGGAAACTCGAGCCTCCTGGCGGCCCTTAAGGCGAGGCGTTGATTGGAACATTTGTCTGTTTTTTCTTTACGTGTAAAGAGTAAAGAAAATTACCACACTTTTGCCCTTTTTCAATGTTTTTTCATTTTCTGAATGAAAGTTTACAAAATAATAACTTTTTTCACTTTGTATTAACAAAACAAATATTATTATATATATTTTTTTATTTATACTTCAAAATATTAGTCATAACTAGTTTGGGTTTTTTTTCTATCGAGCCAAAACTGCTCAATCGTATTTCTAATAGCTTTTGACTTTAAGGAACATCATCAACAATAAGGGTATTTTTTCAACCTTGTGTTTTCTATCGTTTAGGAGTAATTGACTTACCGCCCTAACGATTTGTTCCAGCGAAGTCAGCG
Source organism: Coleophora flavipennella (assembly GCA_947284805.1). Lineage (NCBI taxonomy): Eukaryota > Metazoa > Arthropoda > Insecta > Lepidoptera > Coleophoridae > Coleophora > Coleophora flavipennella. Next base: position 18,481,422 of record OX369308.1, read on the forward strand.
GCTACACAGTCTCCACTGTCCCGCCGTCCCTCGCTCGGTTAGTCTATGAGTACAGGCGGGACTCATGCACACAAATATAATCGCTTCGACGTGTTTAGTATGTATGGCACATGTGACTACTGCACGAATGCTCCCGCTGTACAAATCCTATAAACATTCAAACTTTACGCAAGCAAGTTACGCATTAACTAAACGAGTTCTGCTCTTAAACACCGTCTTTTATACTGATATTTATTTCATAATTATTTCCTGTGAAATATATATTGAGGAAAACACTACCAATAACTTAAAACCGATCGTTCAGTCGCTTCTATAATATGGCCCGTTTAGTCGGGCAGCAATGCAATAGCGCGCACCAGTCGTCGTTTTTGTTCCGTCCACCGCTGCTACTGTCGGTCATACCTAAAGCGCCACTTTCAGCCAATATTTGGATAGTATTGTCAACATGGCCATCTTGCGTCGTGTCTAGCCCCTCAGACACAACAGGTTGACACAGTGTCGACCTGGGGCTGGGGTTACCAGATGGTCGGGATTCGTCGGGATAATCTCGACTTTTCATATGATATCCCAACCCCCGAAAAATACAAAATATACCGACTTTTTGTGAGCTTTAAATTTTATACTCGTTGGTAGTTAAAATAGCGCGGTCGACCCAATTAAAGCTGAGCTAGTTAACCGATTAAATTTTGATCTTGGTAGCTTAAATTTTTAAGCACACCACGAGAAAATAATTAGTAGTCAGTGAAATCAAACTCTAAGTATATGTGGCACCAAAAATAAAGGCGATTCTTAGTTTCATTATCAAAATTAAAAAAAGTAAAATGTTAATTACTTGTTTTAGTTGTTTTGTTTATCCCGATAAAAACTCTTAAATCCCGACATTTTGAAAATTTATCCCCAGATTTTTATTTCCTGATCTGGCAACGTACAGCATCTGTGCTAGTAAGTTTGTTTATACGTCCGCGTAGAATAATCCACGTATAACAATCTTTATTACAGTGTAGGGATTCAAAGGTTAAATAAACATGAAAATAAAATGAATTTTTTGTATATTTTATGAACACGAAGCTCGGCCTTTGATCTAGTGAAAAATACACGGGGTTATTATCTATTTACAGCGAAATCGAAATACTACACCTACCGCAGTATTTCTTTGTAAACAATGTTTTTTGTTTTTCCTTCGGGTGCTAGGTACTCTGTGCGCTTACTCTAGAGCATTCCACATACAACTGGCCTTGGTAGAAGCAGCTTTCCCTCAAGTCTATCCCCGCTACCTTAAGAGTTTGACCTTGAACTTTAATAATGGTAATTGCGGAGCAGACTTTGATGGGAAACTGCACTGTCTTGAACTTGAAGGGGTAATTTGATGGTCTTAGGGTTCCCCCTAGGAATAAATACAGACTCTCCTCGAGAACAACCGGTCAGTATAGTTGCCTCGATTACATTGCGATGCAATGTTTTCACTTGCAATCCGGTGCCATTGCATAATTTTGGTGGATTTTTATAGCGCAGCAACATAATTGGCGCGCCAACTCTCAATTTTAATATGTGAGTCAGGAGACCGGGAGGCTTCAGTGTATTCAGGAACTCGACCGGATAATGAATGGCATCATCGGTGTTTATCACTGAGTCGACGGATTTATATTGATATTCAACCCCTTCGAAGGAACTCAAAAAAATTACATTTATGACTGAGGCTTGTTTGTTTTTTGTGCTAGGATGGCACGCTCGCATAACGATTCTGCAAGTTTATCCTGGATTTTATTAATGTTTGGGTACTTTTTAGCTATAAGGTCTTCTACATTGGAAACAATTGTACCTAACTCTGTAGGGAGAATCATATTATTATCCAGGTTCCAGGTTTCCCGGAAACCACCATTTCCTATTTTAAGCAACAGGTTTGAGAACTGTCCGGCAGTAACATCTCCCCTCAGATAGACTCTCATATTTTTGGGAAGGCTCAGTTTTGTCACTGAAGGCCACAAATGAGACCGCTTCACGCACGCTTTAACTTTATTCCCTCGCTTTCCTCTGGCCACTATTGGTAAAGTCTGCCGGAAATCGCCTGCTAACAATACAGTAACTCCTCCCATTTGACAATTATTATTACTCATATCTTGTAAAGATCTATTTAGGGCTTCAAAACCCACTTTATTAGCCATAGTACTCTCATCCCAAACAATTAATTTCGTTTTGCGGAGTACTTCTGCCATAGTATTTTGGGTACATTGCAGAGTGGGGTGACGATTTGTATTAAATCGAGAGGTTTGTGTTAAACGCAACGCCTCCTTCCAGCAGCGTGGAAGCAAATCCGGACGATGCGACCGCTAAGGCGATATCACGATTGCTTGTCGCTTTGGACAACAGTAAATTTAATAGTTAAGTCTTGCCTGTTCCACCAGGAGCATACAAAAAAAATATAATTATCACCTACAGCTGCGCCGATACTAAAAAGTATTTTATAATAGATATGTCTTTATTAACTCGACTGGGCAGCGTTAGAGAAGCTTCGCAATATCTTCACGTCCCAAATACCGCAGTATCTTAAGACCAAGGTCTTCGACCAGTGTCTATTGCCAGTGATGTGATGACATACGGAACTGAGACATGGTCGCTTACTATGGGCCTCATAAGAAGGCGCAAGGTCACAGGACCCATTGCCCTTTGGGCACAGTACAATAAAGAGTACTAGCGTATTTGGGTGACCTTGAGCACCTGAATAACCTAAAAGAATACAATTATCGGTATTGCGTAGCTACGTATAATGTTTAAATAATTATCCTCTAACTTCTGACTATTTAGGAGTTGTTACTTCCATCATCAGCTCATCAATATCAGATGATAACTACAAGACGCAAAAAGTTGAATATTTATAGATAATACAAAAAACACAAAATAGGTACATAAAACACGTAATACATGCCTATAAAATTTTAGGGTGGTCATCGATTTCCCTGGGATTATATCATCAGATCCTAACTTGGTGACAAATACAACTATCGGTCTATACATACCTACGTCTAAAATTTAAAGAATTATCCTCCAACTCCTAACCGTTAAGGAGTTGTACCTTCTACCATCAGCTCATCAACATGAGATGATGACTACCAAACGCAAATAGTTTATTAGCTTTATAAAATATATGAAACACGTGCCTACAAAATTTGAGGATTGCCCTCACTTTCCCGGGGATCCCATCATCAGATCCTGACTTGGTGACAATGGGACCACTTCGGGGTATACTCTTTCGAATAAAAAATAATTATCAAAATCGGTTCACAATTGACAGAGTAATCGGTGAACATACATAAATACAGCAAACATGGAACCTCCTCCTTTTTTGAAGTCGGTAAAAAAGAGCAAGTTTTATCTGTATATTACAGAACATGAGGGACTGTGGTATTTTATTGCAAAATCATAATACCTTTTTAGGAACGGTGTGTTCCTATTTGAAGAGAGCAAAGGGAGAAATCTTCACCAGGCGAATTGGTATGCCTGGGGTCCGGCTGTGGACCAATCGTTGATGATTGGTATCTGTATTTAACCTCAGCGCTGAAGAAATTCTAATAGCGCGTTCTAGGTGTCGTATTTCTTTTGTTCTCTCGTCGCTTTTGTTAAGGTTCAGTGGCGGGTTACTTCAATTGCCGCCACACATTCAAGCAAACGCATTTTTCACACAAAAATAGTAAAAACTTGTACTAGGTATTTATATTAGTGTCAGCTAATTGGATTTTAACTCCTATATCACCCCTTTAAGTGCTATTTACGGGACAGACTGTATTGTACCAAGTTATAACGTTTTTCGTCCAGTACATTTGAATAAAAACGGGTGTCACTGACGGACATATAGACAAATGAGTGATTTTATAAGGCTTCTTTTTTCACCAGATGTACGGAACTCTAAAAAGAGATTTCTTAGCAGCCTGTGTTGAGCTACGCAATTTTCACGGGATAAAATTTATGTAACTTTTCACCTCGTCAAATACATATAATCTAAAAATAGAACCAGTAGTTTTCGAGAAAAATAGTAACCGACTTACGTACACACTCACAACCAACCACTAACCGCCTCCATCGAGTCCTTCCGTTCCGTCCGTCGGGGTTAAAAAAAATACATGAAACTGTTTCTCCGTTGCGACATAAAAGAAAGACAAACAAACAAAACACTTTCGTATTTATATTAATTTAAGGCATTTTAAGGGTTAGCTACCTCAGAACTATGCATTATTGAAGTACCCTATATAGTTTTAATAACCTTTGAGTACATACACCTAATTGTAAACTAATTTTTTTTATTATCCTTGTCTGTACTTATTCCATCCACCGCGAATTGTTCTTTACAAAACTTGAATTGAAAAGCCTTCCAGGCTCAATTTGAATGCAGGAAAACTTTGCAATAGCTTTTATTCCTTGTCGGAGAGCAAATAAATTTACGACTTACGATGAATCAAGTATTTTTTTCTTAACTTACCATGCTCCTTTGGTTTTAAAAATTTACAATAATTAAGTATTTATAATTATTTTTCTTCCTCGGTCGATTATTTTTTCGACCACAAGTAAGATAAGTATATATGCCTGTTCCTTTCAGGGTATTTGATCTCCCTTAAGAAAATAAAGATATATATTAATATACTTATTTATATTATATATTTATGTATGTGCACATAACTGTGTATCCCTCTGTATTTGTAACACTCTTGAGAGAACGTGTTGCTCTTGCGAGTGTTAACGTCCTTGGTAATTAGAGCACGCGCTATATATTTCCATCTACTCCGATTCTTTGCGTTACGAGAGCATTCTACAATGGAGCTCTGCTTTGCGAGGCAGCTACGAGACGGTCTGTCCAGTAGGTTGATGATCTGCCTCGTCACATCGGGAATGAACATTTTCTTTTTACCTGCTATTATTAGGCGCTCCATGAAGTTTTTGTTTCGAGTTTTGTGTTTGACATATCTGTGAAAGTGTGTTCGGTATATCAAATATTTTACAAAATAAGATTCTGTAGACATTTAGAACAAAGCGTAGTCCGATATTTGTAACTTTAACCGCTAGCATCACATCCCCTCTGCCTCTGCAGATTCTAAAGCCTAATTGCATTGCTCTCTGCATCGTGAATGAAAAAATGGCTCTTTTGAGGCACATAGCCATTGGTTTACTGTGAAACGTCTAGTTTTGACGTCCCTGTCACATTATTTTTTGGCTTCGTGGTTTAGCCTTACTTATATTAATACTGACTTGTTTGCTATAGTGCCGCGGTTTATTACTTGGTTGCTGTGGAAAAAACAGATTCTTTTGCCACTTCAGTGGCACTCTTTCGTCACTTCCGTAACAGTCTAGGTTACGTGATTTTAAAGACGTTTCGAACCAAAAGACATCACCAAACTTGGCATTATGCGGATTTGGTGTTCGTCGTGATATTTTGGTTCCTCTAGATCTTTCAAGCCTGCTCCCAGCTGAACACGTGATAGCGCTTATTCTTCTATGTAGAAGAGTTGTGGTATACTCACTTAGACTAGACGCCGACTTGTGGTTTGTATGTACTATTTACGTAATATGAGTCAACAAACAGCAATAAAACTTCAAGAATCAATTTACAATTATGCTACTGCTACTTACGTTAAATGAAGCTGATTTATCCGTATCACACCCTCTCTTGTCAGCTCCATGTGAAGTTTGTACCCCAGATTTGATTGGCTGCGTGACCGCTGAGTTTTGATAGTCGATTTTGCTCTAAAATGCAAATGTATTTATCGCGTAATGAAAACCAGGCACGTGCTAGGTGCATTAGTTATTCATTGGAAGCCTTGCACGTCAACACAAGCGAGCCCGCGTGTGTTAGACCGGTGGCGGTGACTTGTGTGGAAACCGATATTGACGGAGCAGACCAAACTGCATTTGACTGCAATAATTAATGAATACTCTTTTGGTCACTATGCAAACTGATTGCCTGTTGATTAGAAATTTACGGATTATCCATCGATTTCATATCCATCGAATTAAATGCACCTTTAGGTTATATGTGGTTGTGGTTAAAGTTTATATGTGGTGGCAAGCAGATGGACATAAGACAATAGGCAGATATTTCATAGAATTTCTTATACGAGGAATATTTTTATCTGATTCGATCACGTTGGGAATCTCCGAGCATAGTTTGTTTCTTCGTACTTTAGATGACACTGAGCCTTCTTATGAGGCCCATTGTCATCATCACATCAGCCGAAAGATGTCCACTGCTGGACAAAGGTCACCCCCAAGGATTCTCACGACAATCCGTCCTGCTCTGCCTGCATCCAGCGGCTTCCCGCGACCGTCACCAGGTCGTCAGTCTACCGTGGGCGAGGCCTACCTATCTATGCTACGTCTTCAGGTGTGCGGATTCCAGTCGAGAACTTTACTACCCCAATGGCCATCTGTTCTACGAGCTATGTGCCCTGCCCACTGCCACTTGAGTTTATAGAGGCCCATAGTGAGCGAATAATATTAGGGTTGCACTTGCGTTTATGATACGGTATCCCGCATCGTATGGTTCACAAAACTGGATACAATTCAAATATATATACAGGGTGGGAAGGAGTATACCGAAAGATTTTGACCATGGATTCCTGGTGGTATTACAAGTAAATAATGTTATGTCAACATGGGTCCAAAACTGCCTTATTAACTTACTTAATTTCGGGAACAAAAAAATCAATTAACGATAGTAGTCCCTTATGAACGAAACCTTAGTCTAAAGAATGAAGATGTTGTACGATGTCAGTATGACACTTGATTAAAATCTCAAGATAACAAACGTCAGATAAACATCTGATATTATTAGGGCGTGTTACCCTTGAGATTTTTTGAACTTGTGAATTATTTAAAAAATTAATATCTCGAAAATTAGGCTTTACTGGCCCATGTTTATATTACTTTTTTTTGTCTAAATAGGCATTAGAATCTTTGGTTAAAATCTGTCGGTATACTCCTTCCCATCCTGTATACAGTATTGAAATAATAGAGAATAACGTATTTTATAGAATGTAACCTTAAATATGTGAACACAGCATGAATAGACAAGTAGTACTTATGAAGAGGGAAAAGCTGATAAGGAATAATAAATCAATTTTATCTACTCTCATATCGTAAAGTTCGAATTATAAAATTCAAAAATAATTTATATTGGCATATTTTATAAACACAATACCGAAATTTAAAAAAAAACACTTTATAACATTATTTCTCAAACAAAATAATGTTACAATGTATTTTTTTTTCCATTACGATACAAGTTAATCGAAAAAGTTAATATCACCAACGAATATCTATATATTTTTATTATTGGAACGCACATGCGGTTCGCGCCATTTTTATAGCGTTACAAAAAGTTTTCATTCCAATTTTCACTTGTCTGTGACAGCGCCCGCTTTAATGCGTGCGTGGTGATGTTGTAGGTTTTGGCGTAATTCATTGGATACGTTTTAGTTGTAGTTACTGAATTTCTTGGATTATTTTCATTCTTGCTTAAAAATGACTGAGATCAGTGAAAACATTGTTTTTACCTGTCTGTGACAGCGTCCGCTTCAGCGCAAGCGCGGTGATGTGCTGGGATTTGGCGCTAAGACACGTTTTGTTCTAGGTACTGAATTTCGTGGGGTTTTTTTTCTTACTCTTTCAACTTTGATCTTTGTTGTTTATTTGATTCAATCTCAATGTATGAGATTAGATAAAGTAGTGTATGAAACTGCACTTAACTAGGTATTAAAACACTCGTATGAAACTATTAAAAACCTCGCCAACGCTCGGTTTTTAAACTCATAACACCCCTCATTATGCAACAGTTTCGTAATAGTAGTTTATGAAACTGTTACATATTATGTAAGTTAAAAAAACAAGCCGGCGAGTTTTTTTATAGCATTACACTAGTGTTTTAAGACCAAATTATGTGCATTTTCATACACTACTTTATCTAATCTCATACATTGGGATTGAATCAACTAAAATACAAAGATCAAAGTTAAGAGTAAGAAAAAATCCCACGAAATTCAGTAAGTACCTACAACAAAACGTGTCATAGCGCTGAATCCCAGCCCAGCCCATCACCGCGCTTGCACTGAAGCGGACGGTGTCACAGACAGGTAAAAACAACGCTTTCACTGATCTCAGACATTTTTAAACAAGAATGAAAATTATCCACGAAATTCAGTATCTATTTAATGAAAAACCAATACATCACCGCGCATGCGTTAAAGCGGGCGCTGTCACAGAGAAGTAAAACTTGAAATGAAAACTTTTTGTATTGCTGTAAAAATGGCGCGAACCGCATGTGCGTTCCAATAAAAAAAATGATATGGAACTTCGTTGGTGATATTATCTCTTTGGTTTAACTTGTATCGTAATGGAAAAAAAAATACATTATAACATTATTTTGTTAGAGAAATAATGTTATAATGTTTTGTTTTTTTTTATTACGGTATTGTGTTTATAAAGTATGCCAATATAAAGTCGTTTTAAAGTTGATAATGCGAACTTTACGATATGAGAGTAGATAAACTACTATTCTAACACAGGCTATAGAACAAGAGAATAAAATAAAATCAAGAACATTTCTCATACCGTTATAAAATGAACTTATGCGATAGGTATAAGGGGGAGTGCAGAGCGAGATGAGTTCGACACACAAGGAGAAGAAGAGTCTTCTGATTTTGTAAGCAGCTACCAACGCGGGGCAAAAAAAAGCTAAAGCATTCAAGAATATCCGGGGCATCGATGTTATTACGGGCAAGGTTTTAAAGGAACATTGATAAGATCGAGTATTTTCGAAGTTTGTGCAAAGCAATCATGTGGTTTTCTATTTATTTCACGGAACGTGAAATTAAAAAGAAACGCTTTTTAATACGTTCAATGCGTTTTTGATAAGCCCAATTCCATAATCGGTATCATCGTCACTTACCATCAGGCGAGACCATCAGGTGAGGTGATGCAAAGGTCTCATTAATTGTGGGTAGTAAAAAACCTATCCCAATGAACCTGATATCCTGGATTCCAAAAAACAAACAGTACTTATTGTAACATGCTTATCACTTCGACAAAAATTCATAATATGATGTACAATATAATTTATAAAACAAAAACCAAGTATTTATTAAAATAACGTAGGTGTAATTTTTTTCTACGTATTTAATATACCCTTCTCTTTTACTCTGAAAGCCTAGGTATCAATTGTGTTAGAAAGAAACAAGCGCTATATAATTCTGCCATACCAACTAATTAATATTATTATAAAATAACTTGAATTACTATTGATACACATTTAATTTGGAAATCTTATATTAACATTGTTAACAAAAAGATATTGAGCTAATGTTACGCTTTATCAATATTAAGTAATGTTACTTCAATAGATGTTTGTAGAAATGCTTATTACGGATATATTATGTTTACTAGGGTTACCAGACGGTCCGGATTCGTCAGGATTTCCAAGATATTTTATATGATCTCCAGACTCCAGAAAAAATATAAAAGCTCCAGATAAACAGTTTATCGTAAAGTACCAGCTGGCAAAAAGATGATTTTTATTTGTTTTATCGATCCAGTGAGCAATGCCTACTGCGAAAGGGTATTGAGCTTGCTGAACAATTTATAATCAAATAAAAGGAATCGCATGGCCTTCGCCTTAAAGCCGAACTAATAACTAGGCTGAATTTTAATGTAAATTGTTTGAATTTTAAATGTTTCCTGAACACACCTCAGGGCTCGAAATTGCGAAATTGATAGAGGTAGTAAAATCAAGCACAAAATACTTGTGGCAACGTAAAAATGAAGTTTAATGAGAGAAATAATTCAACACGAGTTTGATTCATCCCAAAATTGTTAATTATTAAATAGAGTTTAGTCATTTTTTCAATATTGTTGATTTTAAAAATAAAAAGTAAAGTATTGATTCTTAACATTTATTTCTCCAGATAATATCTGCAAAATCCAGACATTTTTAAAAATTATCCAGATAATTTAGTTTTCTGATCTGGCAACCCTAATATTTACCACAATTTAACGAGTTTTTTGGCGGGATTTGTGGTGGACGCATTCGTAGTTTTATTTTGTTGTTTATTCATTGTTTTCTGCTGGCATTTTGTTCAAGAAATGGTGCATTTTGGAGAAAATCGTCTAGTGCACGTGAGCAATGTGGAGAACAAGAAAATAAAACGAAGGAGGACGTGAGAACCCAACTTGCTCTGGGTGCAGTTTTATAGACGCCCAACAGCAACTGGGTGTTCCACCTCAGAATGCAGCTGCTGCAAATGCTGTCAAGAACTTCAGAGAAGATTTGTAATGCACCGGCACTAGCATTACAAATCCAAAAATAAATGAAGAAAGTGAAAATTATTTACGAATCCGGCTGAAGGACTAGTTTCCATGGCCAAGAAAAATTTACAGCAAAAACCACAATTTAACGTATCTTATATTGGGGCAACTCTTTTAATGTTCAGTCCACTTTCATTCTGCAAAAAAGATGTCCTAGGATTATTTACAAAATATGAAAAGGAAACTTGTCGCAGAAATGAACTTTGGAGTAGATACAAAAATTATATGTGTGTTTAAAGCTACATATTTAGTGCTACGAGAATTGTGACGGGTACTAAAACTTTAAATCATTTGCCTAATTCAATCAAGTCTCAGGAAGGTGCTCATTTTAAAAATTCACTAAAAGGGTGGTTGATTGAAAATGTCTTTTATAGTTTCGTCATATCAGCTCATATACGTTCCCACCGAGGGGCTCGAGCCTACCCTAAGTATACCCTACAATCGGGCCTAAGTCGACCACGCAGCCCATTGCGGGTTAGTCGACTTTGGACACAACCTTCGACTTTTTAATAGCTTAAAAGAATATTTTTTTAAATTAGTTGCATTGGTAGGTTGTCATCGAAATGGCTAAACTGAAGGTGCCTTAACAATCTGTAACAACCCTTTTTACTGCCAAATGTTATCTTACCACAGAAGAGTAAAGGACAGTGAAAATGGGACAGTAAAGTTCTCAAGAGGCACCCGCGCGCCGGAATACGTTGCGTAGGCAGGCCAGCCCTCCACGCGGTGGACTGATGACCTGGTGAATATGGCGTGAAGCCGCTGGATGCGGGCAGCGCAGGACCGGTCGTCGAGGAAATCCTTGGGGGAGGCCTTTGTCCAGCGGTGATGATATAATATGATGATAACCTTAATATCTAGAATAATTTTTTACAAGCTGTTTTATTAGCTTGCCGAGTTAGTTAATTTGTTTGTTAGTTAGTTTAGGACAAATCTTTGAAGCTAAATTCAGCTGAAACTTTGCATACACGTTAAGTTTAGAGGACAATGCATGGTTAGCTAAGTGACGTCAGTCTTAATCCAATATTGCGGACTCCCAAAGATGGTCAATAAGTTATTTTAAATGAAAGGGTTTCACTTAAAGTATGATATAATATTTTTGTATATAAATAGGCCTCCCACTTGGTGGACTGATGATCTAGTAAACGTCGCGGGAAGCCGCTGGATGCGGCAGCTCAGAACCGGTCGTCGTGGATATCCTTGGGGGAGACCTATGATCATATAAATACACAAAATTAACCAATAATAACGAAATCAAAGATAGGAATGAATCAAATTAGGTGTCTACAATTTTTTTCAGGTCGGTACCAGCACACAAAGTTTTAGATTCTGACTTGCTGACTATGGGAATACCTCAGGAGTATACTATTTCAAATTATTAAAAGAACTTTGAAAATCGGTCTACAATTGACAGAGTAATCGCTAAACATACATAAAATAATAATTATTATAATTTTTTGAAGTCAGTAAAAACAATTTCCCACAAAAGTAGCAAAACGCTAGTATTTTGCCGCTCTTGTGGGAACTTCAGCATTGTAGTATAAATCTTGTGTTCCGTCCGGTTTATCCTTAATTTCAGTAGCTTATTGTGGACATAATAATGTTACTTAGATAGAATAATGAGATATTTTTTGAAGTTTTTGTTTTGCGTCCTTGGTCCCGCTCTATACAAGAGCATTTTAAATATGGTTACGATGGCGATGCTCGATAACCTTTTTTAGGTATTCGTTCAACACCTTCACGTGATCAACGACCTACCTACTGCAAATGTTGTATTCACACAAAAGGGATGACGAATGCTAGTCATCTGAGTTACTTTTAATCAGCTGTCAAAAACGACATTTTGTTCTAACTTGAGCTTGGTATAATATTAGAAGCTGATATAATATTACTTTTAATGAAATCTTAATTAAATTGAATTTATTTTTAATTAAATTGCTTAGTTTTACCCTTGAGTGCTCTTCTAGCTCTGAAGGTAAGTAGGTACCTACTAAGGCTCAACCACGTTATCCAATATGCATGCCATGTATGTGCCTATAATTATACAGATATGTAGATACCTACCCAAAGCGATATTATAGCGTTCTATACAGGTTGTAACAAACTACGGTGTAGGCAAAGTATATATCTTAGTACTAAGTATAGGATCTGTTAACTGGAAAACTTTATCTGAGGAAGTCCAACATTAATAAAAAAATAATTCTGTACAAAAATGCATTATTCACTAGAGGTATGAGGATCTTTCATACGCGGTCCAATCAAGTGGGTAAATAATAAAGACTATTTACTACGTTAAAGAAGATGCATTACGAAATATCATTTAAATAAATTGTGACTCTAGAAATGACACAATAAAGTGCAATTCAGATCACACAGCACCAATTACCTATATTGTATTCACCTATAAGTTGCCTCTCTTTCTTTCGCGTAACTATTATCTCTTCTGACTACTTTAGGGTTATCTTTTTTCCAGAATAATGAATTTGAATATCGAATAGGCTATCAACTACCACGGCTCTCTCGATACATCGCATTCCATCAGCGGCCTTGAAGGTGAGCACAGCACTCAGTAGTTGGCCTTTTGCCTGTGTTACAGAAAGTACCTATACATATTAAAAAACAAAATCCCCCCGCCGCGTCTGTCTGTCTTGTCAGAACGTGATAAACTCAAAAACAATCGAACGGATTTTCATACGGTTTTCTCCAATGGACGTAGTGATTCATGAGGAAGGTATAGGTGTATGATTTCCCACTCTGGTTTACAAAAAAAATTCTTAAAATTGATCCGTCAGCTGATCGATTCGTGACGTAAAGTTCAACAATTGTTTTGCGAAATTACTAAAATATGATTTACCATTTTTTACACCTGTATAGGGTAGAAATTGAGTTGAATGTTTTGGTGAGATTGGCAGCAGGCTGCGGTTACAGCAGAAGCAACCGACCGAATTACGAGATAGTCTCAGGCGATGGTACACATAACATATGCCAGAACCTATATACCTACTTTATTTATTAGTATAATGTACAAACCCGTGTCATAGTAGTGTCAATCAAAAAGTGGCTGCACGAGAAACGATTTTACGAGTTTTCTGAATTCCTGGAACGGCCAATACTATTATAATTCTATCTATCTAATTAATGCTAACGACGACGGTTACTGTGTTATTGTTATTTTGTTTTTTATTTTATTGCATTAATATGCAAAAAAATAGTTATTTTTAAGTAGTAGTAACTTTGATTATATGTTAAAATGAAATTTATATGTAAGGTTGCCTAGACCTTAGATTATTATTATAATCTAATTTTGTATTTTATTTTCGACTTGTAACAATTGTTATCAATAAAATTTATCTTATCTTATCTTATCTTATCTTATCAGTGGGCGTCGGGAGCTTCGGTGGCATAACGGTTAGGGCCGCTAACTCTTGTACGGGAGGTGTTGGTTCGAATCCTACCACCACAGAGCAGAACCAATAGAAGAGGTGCCTTAAGCATCTGAGCACTGAAGCCACCAACTGAGTCCTGACGTCATAGATTTTAGTTTTAGTCTACTGAACACTTGGGGCGCTGTCATCAGTACGCAACTAGATATCGCGGATATACCAATTGTGCCTACCACGTACCAATGTGATTTCGGTTTCATATGTATACGTTTATCCGACGCTCTTACGGTGAAGAAAAACATCGTGAGGAAACCTGCACGCGCCTGCAAAGAATCCCGAAGGTTGTATGTGAAGTCGACCAACCCGCACTGGGCCCGCGTGGTCGACTAAGGCCCGTTCACCCTAATTCTGGGTAGGCTCGAGCCCCTCGGTGGGGACGGTTATATGAGCTTTTATGGTGATGATGATTGTTTATGTCAAATAAAAATCTGTCCTTTGTTTTTATCACCTGAAAGACGTCCACTGCTGGACAAAGGCACAGGGACCAGAGTATATGTCGCGGACATATTGAAAACGTATTATAATACTATATATATTATATACATATAACAAAACGGTTAAGCAATTTTCAAAATAATACATCAACACTGCGACTTACATAAGAAGTTAATTTTTAACTTATTTTTGGAGATACCGTTACAATATGAAATTGTCACACTTTGCGTGCACTGTGCGATCGACTATAGCAAAAATAAGTTCCTCAAAAGTTTCTTTGTATTAAAATTACAGTATAGGGAAAAAGTAGACACTAAGATAACTTAAAAAAATGAATATTAATATAATTATTTGAGTTTGCGTGTACCATCCTCGACTGCATCATCACTTACCATCAGGTGAGTTGCAGTCAAACGCACTCAAATATTTAATAAAAAATAAAAAGTGCTGGGCTCCCTGAAATATATAGAAATGCAAACATGTCAATGAAACGGAAGCGGTGAACTCTTCCCATGGTACCCACCACCCCATCCCGGTTTGAAACCAAAGACCTTCTGTTCCAGTCAATTACGCCCGAGTATCTAAGGTAGACCTGTGATAAATTTCCTGCGTGACCTGCATCAACAAACGGGCAAGGCATCTACACTCCACGACGAATTTTATCTCTTCTTTTATCTTATTTTCGTACACCTCGTACAGAAAATTTTAGGAGCGACACGTAGTAAAAATATCAAGAGGCTGTTAAAAGGTAAATTTAAAGAACGTGTCTGAAATTATAACCGGAGCCGTTACCAGGCTCTTTCTTGGTGGGCGGGTAGCTATTTGCATTTTGCCGGCGGCGGATCCCCCACTATATCACGGCTTCGGTAATAGCTATTTCTTCTTTGTTTTCATACTAATATTTTATTATTCTTCCACTTTCGTAGGTATTTTATTTTAAAATTTTCATATAAGAATTACACGAATTATCATGTTGTAGCGACGTTGTTCTTTCAGTTTTGATTCGTAAAGGTTCTCTGTAAATATCTTATGTAGGTAGATATCTAAAAAACCCTAAAACTTGTAGGTATAAAGCACTTGCAGGTATATGCTTTTATTTTAAAAGAGTTTTTGTGCTCAAAAATCCAAATCGTTAGTGTGCCAAAAAAGGGCTTGGATTCTATTGAAAAAACTCGTAAAAGAGGCACTTTGATTCCACCTCCAAAGTTCATGATCAGATCAACTGTAGAATAGCAAAAAGATCTGTTATCACCGGGAATACGGCTTGGTTTGAAGCCATATTCCAGCTCAATCAGATTTCTGGAAGTCATTCTAAAATCGTTTGCAAAATTTTATCTAAACAAACTAACTTTACAACTTTACTAACATACTCGTATATACATTGCAAGTTAAATCAAAATTGTGCAACTGTATACCTAATTTTATTTAGGATATTTAGTTGTTATTTTAATAAGAAAAATTTTTTTTAAGAAATTTATCTTTTTCTTAAAATCTGCCTCCAACCTTAAATTCACAATGGTTATTTTTTTGGTTATAGGCGTCAATACAGATCAATTGACACCTCAATCACTAAAATCAGTGCAGCCGTTTTGAGTTTATAATTTTTTCAAACTATGCAGACGCCGCTTCGGAAAAGGTCCGCCATCTTGAATTCCATTTCAAGTATGGGGAAGTGAATTTTCACTTCCTTGGATAAAATCATTCATATTGCTCCCTAGTATCACTGGATAAAGCGGTTTGCTTTCTGCATAAAATGCAGCTTCCGATGTAAATATTGCCGTAAGTCCTGAGACTAATAGTATACCGGCACTAAGATAGTATATACATATCGACGCTTGAAAGGCAAACCTTACTAAGCGACATGGAGTTAAATGTTCAGGAAAGATGATACAAGTTTTTTTTAACAGAAAAAAAATCATAACTTTTTAATTTTTTATCGTAAAGAAATAATTGTTATATCTTAGGCATAGTATTATTTGACGCTAAAATTTATTTAAAAAAATATTGATCTATCCCTTTTAATTCTGAATCTTTTGTCGGTTAAATAGTAATTTCCTCAAAAAAACATTCAGGTAAAACTATATTTACGCCAGAAACTTCTAAGTTACCAACAGGTTTATTCGTTTAATATGCCTAAGCGAATCTCAATACGAATAGGAAAAAGCTGTATAAGTTATAAAATATTTTTTTGTGTAAACTGAAACAATTATCTAAATGATTTAATTTCTGTAAGAATTACCATAAAAAATAATCCAAATAATAATTCAAAAGAAATATTTCCAAGACTAACAGACATTTTGTATGAATTTAATTAATGAAAACAACCTTCGGCATTATTTAAGTATTTATTGCAAAATTTTAACAAATTTAATATACTACACTTTAAACACTAACAACGAGGTATTGTCTTTAATAACATTTTTCTTTCTAAGAACAAACTTTTAGAACAAATATTCGTCAAACATTAAGTACTATTTAAGATTTTAACCTAATTAAGTACTATGAATGAGTATTTGGACCACACTGAGATCACAGAGTTTTAATAATCAGTCTCACTAATAACTATGGCACAGAGTGACTTATTTCTGAATTCACATAGCTAAATGACATACAAACTATAGAAATTACTTAGGTCTCTATATTCTCACTTAGCGTTAATAACTAAGGTACAAAACTAAATTACTTACTGTGTAATGTGTTGGTAAGCAACATCACATTTTGAAGTGCAACCTTCTATTCACCTTGTAAGTAAGATTCACATAATGTCTATGTATCACAATTTTTTAGGAACCTTAGGTATATTTCTTTCTTAATTTTCAAAGTAATAACAAACAAAACAATGAACTTATATCAAAACTAAACTTATAAGTAGTAATATTAAAACTTAAATTGTCTTTAGGTATAAAAAATCTTTGTTTAGTAGTAATTAAACCTAGAATAATAATCCAATCTTCATATTGCACCAAATAGCAATAGGTAGGCTATTACAAATCATCTTCAAAATTGTTTACCAAGTAGATCAACCAAATAATCGTGCATTTTCTAATTACTTAATATAGAGACAGTGTTACAAAAGATACTACTAATCTTGCAACTAATCTTGGAATTAAAAAAAAGATAACAGAAAAGTAGGAAAAAGTAGATGAGGAACCTCAATTAAATCAATTAAACATAGTCAGGGTCTTCTATATCCGATTCAGGTAACACGTCTTTGATATTTCCATCTCGTGGGATATTAAGGTACTCATGATGGAAACAAGCTGGAATGATTTGGTCAGTACATAATTTACGGAGATCGTCATATTTCATTTTTGAAATAGGAAGTAACGATCTATAGCAAGACATCAATGGGACCGTAGTTTTAGTCTGGACTTCAACATTGAATAACTTGGCATCAGCATTCATCGACGTTTTTATAGACACAAGTTGTTTGTCTTTCTTGAAAGTTGCAATTCGGACCTTACTAATTTTTCCAGTAAGGTTTCCTTTGTAATATTTGTCTCCAATATTATACCACTTTTTGAATTGCTCATAACACATTCGCTCAACTGTAAATGGCGATGGATTCTGCCGAGCAGTTAAAAAAGTGGTAAACCATTGGGAAGGTGCATAAACAGTAGTGTGTTTCAGGTGGTTTTCAATGATGGCGTGAGAACTACCCACTGGCATATAAGTATGCCCAGTCAAGAGGAAATTTAATTAAATTGTTTTAATATTGTTACATTCCTGTAAAGTCTGATGAATCATAGCCATAACAGTTCCGATTTTGACCTGGACAACAATCGCAGTACATCAATAATCGCTTGATGTTTCCTCTTTCATCTACCGTTTTGATGTATTTATGAAAAATTGTTGCTACTTCGTTGGCACCTCGCTTACCATTAGATTCGTCCCAGAAAAAACAGAATACGTTACGAGTGCCATTTTCGTAAACACACAGGTTATAAACAGCCAGTTTTCTACTGTAGTATAAAAGCATCGAAGGGGAAAAGGGCGTATTCAAGACCTTCTGAAGATCAAAACTAACACACAATGTAGATGGATCTTCTTTGTGGATACGTTTGAGACTTTTGAATCGCGCGTAGCTTTCATCCTTTTCTTTGTTGTGTTCTTGTTTTTCCTTCAGCTTGTCAGGATCGGTCGTTTTTTTCAAACAGAATGCATTTCTTGCACTTGTCTTTCTTTGGTACATGAAAACCAATGTTAAACTTCTCATCAAATATTTTTCGGAAAATTCTCTCACTCACCACATCAACTCCCTGATCCACGAAATGCCTTTTATAAATTTTATAAAGATTTGGAATGTTCTTAAATTCTTCCGGCAAATATATTTTACTGGAATCCTGACGGCAATAATGAGAAGGAACTGCTGGTAAACTCTTTATGAAGTCTACAGCAGCATCTATAGTAGTTTGCTTTGTCTTATTCGCCGGTTCCGACTTTCCTCTCATATCTTCCTTGGCACTTCCACATTCAGCGTTTTTAACAATACTGTAAATGGTTCTATCAGAAACATTAATAGTTGCCGCTATGAATTGCAGACATACGTTTCTCTTGCCCTCGCCTTCATTTATAAAGTATTTTATTGTGCAGCTTCGTTTCTCGGAGTCAGAACGCTTACGTTTTACGCTTAGTCTTTGCGATAAAGAAACTAGCCAATCGCGACGGCGTACTAAGTCCAACTTCCAAAAATGATGGAATATACTTTCTCTTCTTTCTTCTGGGATAGATCCACAGTCATTTCCACATCTTTTTCCTTGGCATGGATTCGGCAGGATCTTTTTAGCTGGTACTGCGACACCCTACTTCGTCGTATATTCTTCTCCTGCCTTCTTCTTTTTAGACCTTTCATTTCTTACATTAACTTTTTTAACCCTCATTCCAGATTCACCTACGGTTTCTTCCAGATCTCCACGTTTAGTTTTTCTTCTTCTGAACCTCTTTTTCTTTTTGCCAGTTTTCTTGGTCGAGCCCAGTTCATCGCTTTCGTAGTCACTTAAATATAGTTCTTTTGACCAGTCGTCTGAATCATCAATATCCCCGTAAAAAGTTGAAAAGTCTTCTTGGTCAGACAAATAATCAATTTACTTAGTTTTTATTATGCATTTACGTATTTTCTTTTTATTTTGTGAATTATCCTGACCATTTGATTGTACTTCTATCCCCGCAGTTTCTGTGTAAAAGAAAGTGGATAATTTAAGTAGGTACCTAGCCTATACAATAATTGATTTGAATGTTTATAAGTGCCCTGACAAAATAGTGTACCATAAAAGGTTGTAGGTAGGTAGGGTGTTGTATGTTCTGAGTAGGCAAAGAGATATCTAGGTAAACGACATATAAGAATAAGATAGGATAAGAGGTATACATATAGGTAGGTAGATATCATATTTGTTTTGAGTACTTAGGTAAATAGGTAGACAGTAAACAAAAGATTCTTAATTGTAGTAGACAGGTATACAATGTTAGTGTGTACCTAATCACAATAACAATTTATACTTACAGGTTCATCATCGAAGTTTAATTTTTGTTTACACTTGGGCGATTTTGTTATTCCAGCAGAAGTTAGAGCAATGTCTATGATCCTGGATGAACGGGTTCTTTTGTTTCTTTTGTTCATTTTGTCCTCATACGTAGGTATCGCATCTGTAAGTACCTAAAAAGATAAAAACATCATAAATACCTGCGTATAATTTCATTTATTTCAAAATATACGAAGGGGCATGAAAGTATTCAAATCCACACAGTACCTACCTCAAAAGGCAGAGTTTTAAAGCAAAATATATTAGGAATGTGAATTTTACTTACTGTTTTCTTAATCACTACGCGCCAAAACCGATGTAACAGTGGCGAGCCCGCAGCGCGACAATCTACCTTACCGACGCGCCACCTCCGAATGAATGCTTGCGGATTCATAATGCTCCACGCAGATCGATGTTTCTAACCGACATTTGACACTCGGCTGCGCTTCCTAAGCGCTGTCTTCCCTAGTTTTTAAATTCAGGTAAAACTATTTATGCTACATTTTTCATACAATATTTACGCCAGTAATAATATCTAAACGACAATCAGTTCATAACTAATTTGTCAAGTAAAATTATGCAAGCGACACAAAATTATTACTGCATTATATTGTAAAATTATCTAAGCGACAGCAAATCAATATTTAATTACTATGTAAAGTTGCCTAAGTTCAGTGTTACGCTGATTTTCTAACAAGCATTAATAACTAAATACTAATAGAACGAAACACAGTGTAAGGAACAAATGCATAAGTTAACACTTTTATCTTTTTAATGTTGGTATAAAACATGCTAAGTAACTTTGATGGAATAGTCTAATTCAGGTAAAAATACCTAACTATTTCGTACTCATAATTATTAATGAAGAAAATTTATCTAAGTTAATGGTTAACACTAAACCAATTGAGGAACCAATAACTATCCGTAAAAGTTACTAAGTCAACTTGTCTAACCCGCCGACACAAGTAAAATGCATATTTTTTTGTCGCTTAGGGAGCCGAAATTTTCCGAATACTAAGGATTCACATACTTCCTAAGCGACAACAAAACTCATCGCAGCGCTATAAGACCCAGACCAATCGACGCGATTTTTTTTGGCGATTCGATTGATATATCAAACTCAATTTGACCCATACTGTCGGTTAGTAAGGTTTGCCTTTCAAGCGTCGATATTATTATCATGAAACAATGGTGCAGAAGGCCAGCACATCAAGGTAGACACTCATAGTGCGATTCGGATCCATACGCGTACGGCATAAGAACGGTCTAAAGTGTCTAGCTAGATGTACCTGGCCCCTGTACAAATCGTTCTGTGTTGCCATGACGACCGCAGGTCGCAACTCACACTTGGCCAGTTTTTATTATTTGTTGTTTTACTTCAGTATTTAATTTATTTTATTCAAAAAAAAATACCTCATCTAACATACGAATTTGTAATGAAAGACGTAAAAAAGGGTCTTTCGTTACCTCCACTTGTACCTTGTTCTGGCAAAATTTAATTCGGTAAGAAGAACTTCAATATTATGTTGTCACTATTGTTGACATTCTAGACAGGTTTCTTTAATTGATTTTGTATAAGGCCCGTAATCTACTTGGTGAGAACTATAATTATGATATCAGTAATATCCGTCGTTCTATTATTTCGTTCTGCCATCGAAAATAAACTTAAATAAAAGTAGGCGGTGTGCACAGAACCCAAGCCTACCGAGGAAGCGTCGCAATCCAGCACAAAAGGCTGCAAAAAATCAGGACATGTGACCACGGAACCTGTAATAAGAGCCTCCTTTAACCTGTCAAACACACCACCAGCTTCCTGATTCCAATCTATGGGATCCCTTCCTTTCTTCTTTCCGATAAGGGAAGTAAGTGGCACAATTATTGACGAAATTATCATCAAACCTTCGGTAATATGTACAAATCCCAATAAACGCGCGCAAATCTCTCGCAGTGCTCGGTACTGTGGTAGATTTTAATAAACTCAAGCTTCTTCAGATCTATCTGCAAACCTAAAACCTAAATATCACAACTCGGTCTGCCAAAATCGCATTTCTTCAAGTTAATGAACAACCATCTTTGAGATGATGAAGAACCCGCCTGAGCAGCAGCATGTGACATCCGCAACAGCAGCATCATACTCAAAAAGCACAGTTCTTGCCAGAAATAAACTTGTAGTTTACAATAGTATCAGTCAGACGCTGCATCTCCGAAGCAACGTTCGTGAAACCGAACGTCATGCGAACAAATTCAAGCAAACCACTATACCAATAATTCCGCCAGTCAATCTGCCAGAACGTACTCTTACAATCGATTAACGTCATATGCCTAGCTATCCAAAATATCCTGTGGATAAAAGTGGATAGGAATCCCGAACGGTAACCGAATTGAGCTTGCGACTGTCAACGCAGAACCTGAATGAGCCATTTTTTTCGTCACCATCACATCAGGACTAGCCCATGGTGAACGCGAGAGACGAATGACACCAGCCTGCAACATCTTATCTATCTCCTCATTCAAAACAAAATAAAGAAAGCCGGAAAAAGCGGTTAATGGCGTTGTTTTATGGGAGGGCCGGTCGTCTCTTGTCGGATTATATGTATCTTGTAAGATTTAATAAGAAAGACAATCTGGCCAAAGAATCTATCTATTCAGCAGTGAAAATCCTTTTCAAATCCTTTCAGTAGTTTCAGTGATAAAGACGGAGGTAAATAAGGGCAAAGTGAAAAGCAGCTCTTATTTACAATCACCATATCACTTTTGATTCAATTGACTTTATAAAAAAGCAACCGAAAAAGAAAATATTTTTCGAGCCACATGAAGAGAAAGAAGTGTCATAAATTTTCCACGCTGATAAGAGTGATCTACCCCTTAGAATGTAGCCTAACCCGTAGGATGTAGCACATTTGTCGTCTCTTTCATCACATTGGCTCCGGAGTTCTGAGGGATGGCCCTCATCTGCGACAAGCACTCCTCATAACTGTTCATTCACAACTTTGGAGTTTTAGACAGAAAACAATTTGAAGGCTAATAGCGATTGGCGAATATTAAAACTGACCATCACTAAGGTAGACTTAAGGAGTTCCAGCTGACTTGACTTAAGGATTGTGCTATTTCTGTAGAAAATAATGAGTATTACATAGTACAAAAATAATAGTAGCTTAATTTAGAAAGTATCTACCTACCTCAAAATTGTTTTTAAACGACTTCCAAAAGTGTGGTATGTGTGTAGTGTAGGTACCTATGTTACGCGATGTCATCGCCATCTGTAAACCGATTTTCATGTTTCTTTTTTTTATTCGGTAGGTTATGCTTTCCGGTTAGTTCCATTTATAAATTTTATCAAAATTTTGTGTTTTGAGGACTTTAGAAAGTAAACAAAAACAAATAGAGTTACAAAGTGTACGAACGAATTGTCTGTTTTTAGGGTTCTGAAATCAACAAGGAACCTTTATAGTTTCACCATTTCCATCCGTCTATCCGCGGCTTAGCTCAGAGATTATTAGTACTAGAAAGCTGTAAATTGGCATGGTTATAATATTAATCACGCCGACAAAGTAGTACAATAATCTTGAATAATTTTTTTTTTTAATTTTACATTTAAAGAAGGGATGATTTTTATTCGTTGACGTACCCTAAAGTGTGGGGTATCGTTGAATAGGGGAACTACTAAGGGTTTGCTTAAACCATTTTTCGAATGAGGTTCGGTTTGAGAAATATTAAGTTTTAAAGTGCTAATATTTGTTACAGTCGAGTGCTGCCCCCAGCTAAACCGCTATTTAAGGACAACTGAAAAAAAATGAATTAGGAATTGTAATCAATTTAAAATATAAACTATATTGACTATGTACACTTTTTAGTTTAGTAGAAATGGTCGACCAACTTAAGGTGGGCAGTTGGATTTGAAAAAAAAACAGATTTTTCATACAAAATTTTATGCTATCAACTGCATATATAATTTTTTTTTTTTTATATTATATCTATTTTTTTTAAAGACTACAAACATTTACTTTGCGCGAGTCCGACTCGCGCTTGGCCGGTTTTATTAACGTGTTTAAAGCGTTGTCAATCTCGCAATCTGCCTCCAATCATGCATCAAATAAAGTTGACGCTATATTGCTCAACATTGCCTAGGGATATTTTATGATCTTACATACAAAATATATTGTTAAACATACAGTTACGAATATTGTTCAATTCCAATAATAGGGTTTAGTTCATGGCCTTTTTTCTTGAAATCGGTTAAACCACTTAAAATAAAATTCATGTATATCCTATCCATTTCCACTAGCATTGAGCGATTTCTGGCTTAGTAAGAAGTACCTGGGCGAACGAGCTTTGCTAGACTTTATTAATCTGTAATAATTTAATGATAACCTCCTCCTAACCAGAGGTGCCGGGCTCAAATCCGGACGGCCAATGTACCAATGAGTTTTTCGAAACTTACGTACATCGATTGCTTTAACGGTGAAGGAAAACATCGTGAGGAAACCTGCACACACCTGCGAAGAAACTCGAAGGTTGTGTGTGAAGTCGACCAACCCAAACTGGGCCCGCGTGGTCGCCTAAGACCCAATCGCCCTATTTCAGGGTAGGCTCGAGCCCCTCGGTGGGGACGTATATGAGCTGATATGATGATCCATAACTATACTACAAAAAAGCAAAAAATAAAAATAATGTTATAATTAATTTGGCAAGTCACTAGCGAGGTTTTTTACTATAGTCCTCAACTTGCCAAGTGTTGACGTAATAAACTCGACTTAGAAAACATCCATTATAGATTAGACTTGGGACATGCCCCGGGGGCCATGATGCGCAGCACAAATTCGAAGCTCAGCTAGGGGCTTGGCTCTGCTAGAGATCTCCTAACTTTTAAACGGTGAAAGCATTACGAACGTGTGAGTCTTGGTAACCAATTTACAAGAAATGTTTTTGGTGTGGTCAGATATTCTCATAAAAGATGTGTAATAATTAAATGACAACACAATAACTATAGTTGGCAAGTGACTAGCGAGGTTTTTTGGTATAAGACTCAACTCGCCAAGTGTTAACGTAATAAACTCGACTTAGATAAACATCCATCCAGCACAAATCAAAGCTCAGCTAGGGGCTTGGCTCTGCTAGAGATCTCCTAACTTTTAAATGGTGAAAGCATTACGAACTTTTGAGTCTTGCTAACCAATTTACATGAAATGTTTTTGGTGGGATCTTTAATGTAAGATGATTAAAAAGAACGTATGTACTCTCCTAGTTAAATAATAAACTAAATTTTTAATTCAATGAAAATGCTGCTTGTAGTTATATAAGTATGATACAAGGGTGGTAAAAAGGTCAATAATAAACGAGTGACATTTGTGAGCCCGGGCAGCAGGCGAGGGTTTATCATCGTCACAAGTTTGATATTTTCTTTTACACCCATGTATCATACAACGTTTTTCAATACAGTTGTGAGAAAACAAAATAAAAAACGACCGTGACAGAAAAACAAAATAAATATAAATAAATAAATATTCTGGGACAAATCACACATGGTCATCTGGCCCCAAAGTAGGATTCCCTGTGTTATGGGTTACCAGAGACTGATATACATACTTATATACGTTTAAATACATACATATATAGATATTTAACACCCAGACACAGAGCAAACAAATCTGCTCATCACACAAATATTTGCCCTGGGTGGGGATCGAACCCACAACTCTCGGATCAGTAGTCAAGCACACTAACCACTGAGCCACCGAGTCAGTCAAAATACATTGGTATACATATCAAGGTTTCGGCAACCAAAGTTTATTTTATGTGACTTGTGGCTCATTTGAAATGTCCGGGGAGTACTCTCACTTTGTTTTTTCTTATACATACACATAAGTTTATTTTTTATTACACATATATTACCTAATTACAATTTTATTCGTTTCACAACCAGGTAAAATATCTTAATTCAGTTTTACGAATATTGCCCCATACTTAAGCTAGCACACGTACGCATGCGTAAGTTTTATTTAATATTATCATAAATAGACTACAATAAGGCTTGGGATAATACTATTATAAGCATTAAAACCTCCTTGGAAAAGGTGACCTATTCCTTGGTGTAACCTATACGCTTTATTCATTTATATATATTTCTCCTTTCTTCACAAAGATATAACCAAAAGAGAATCTAATCAGCTGTCGTTATGTACTTACATATCTCTTTTAAAAGTCTTAAAGAAGATTCTGTATCTTTGGTTATTGTATTTTTATTTGCTAGAAACGTTTTGTTCCTTCGAGCTAGAAATTAAAAAAGCGGTAAAGTAAAAGCACGTGTTGCACCGCCCCTTAACTTATTCTATCGCTGTTTCCCTGTTGGGTTTTATTCTATATTGTCAATTTCTTATTTTTATGTTGTGATGCAATAAAGAATAATTGTATTGTATTGTATTGTGTGTGGTAAAATCGATTTTGCGCACACTTGACTGGCAAAGAACCACTTTGCAAACAACTGCATTGAAAAATACATAATGATTGTGACTTTTTGGAAGACTGCTGGAGCACAAAAATCGGTATAATGTAGGACTGACCACAAAACTCGGAATAAATTGCCAAGTTATTAGTATCAGAGAACATAACAAATTTTCTTTTAGGCAACTGAAAACCTTTGTACATTATCTATATTATTTACTGTATAAGTCTGAATAAATACACTCGCAGCAAAAAAAACGGACCGATAACAAAAACCTCAATAACTTCCAACATATTGTAACTAGTTTATGAAATAAAGACTGTATTATCTATAGACAATTTCTTAGTGCTTAAATAAAAATAAGTCATTAAAACTTCAAGATTATAAAGTTTTTAACCGCCTCCGTGGCGTAATGGTTAATTCACTCGCTTCACATCAGGAGGTCGCGGATTTGATTCCCGGTGGGGGCAACTTGTAAGACTCGGTTTGGTTGGTGATAGGGCATTTACTAAGCCCGCCTGGCTAGCTACCACCATCTTATCTTATCTAAGTTCCGGCTTGAAGATAAGATAGCAAGTTCTCCATTGCGTTGGGGAATCTTGGTAAGCCCGCTTCCATCTTAGGCATCATCGTCACTTACCATCAGGTGAGATGATGCCAAGGGCTTATCAATTGTGAATAAAAAAATAAAAAATAAATTTTGAATAAAACTAAGTTAAATTGAAAGTAAATTTTTTTCACTAGATTTCTAAAAATGTGCTACGGTGTCAAATGTGCAATGTTTACACATTTCAGTATTTTGTATTATCACCACATTATTAAAACAGCTGTTACAGGGTTTGGCATGCTTTCCACCAGATTTCTGAGCCGATGCTGAGGAATATTCTCCCATTCCTCTATCAGTATTTTTTTTAGTTCACGAACGTGATTGATGGGAAATTTCGCTGGTGTACACGTCGTCCCAGTTCATCCCTGGCATGCTCGAAGGGGTTCAAGTCTGGGCTGCGTGCTGGCCACTCCATGCGTGTGATAGCGACATCATCAAGGTAGTCAAACATCCGAGCTGTATGGGGACGAGCATATCTTGCATAAAGATGGCGTTCTTGCCTATGTTTACTAAAAATGGGCCAATATACTCGTTTAAGATTTCATTCACGTTTCTCTCTGCCGTTAAAGTTCCATTTTCGATCATCACTAGCTCAAATGGAAGAAATTATAGCCCACACGCGTATGGAGCCTCCGCCGTATGACACTTTCTTTTCAATGCAAGCTTGGTTATAGCGCTCTCCTGGTCTTCTGTACACTCTTTGCCTCCCATCGTTCTTGTATAGCATGAATCGTCCGAAAACATAACTGTTGACCAGTCATCGTGAGTCCAAATCATGTGTTCTCACGCGTAACTGAGCCTTGAATGTCGATGCCGTCTTTCGATTTTTGGACCATTGGCGGGTCTAAATGGCTTCAAGTTTGCTTCACTAAGACGCCGCCTCGCTGTACACGTGCTCGGATTGCTCCCTCCAGCACGAAGAATATGATTTTTGACTTCAACAGCCCTTTGAAATTGATTTCAATATTGTTGACACCATATAGTGACTCTTCCGCGCTATCGTGCACCTTGTTCGGCCTGTTCCTGGTCTGCGAATATTGGATCCAGTCTCTTCAAATCGCTGGAGTCCTCTTTGAACGGTTGATAGCGACACACCAACAGTTCTCGCTGTACAACACTGATTGCGCCCGTCTTCAAGCATTGTCTATTCTGGTACACTCTTCAGTGGTTAGTGACATGTTTTTAACTGAATTTGATCAGATTATTGAATTTCTGCACAAGAAATGCCCTTTATATATGACCGAACAGAAACAAAAATAAAACAAATGGTTCCAAATTTGATGTGCAAATTTTTTCAATCATCTTTGTTTTTATTTTTGCTTTTTATTACCAAAAATATATAAAAAGGTTTTACTCCTTCATTTATTTGTAATGAAATGAACTTTAATCAAGTTTTAATTTTAAATATTTTAAAAGATATCACAATTTTTATAACCGACCCGTTTTCTTTGCGATCCAGTGTATTTTAACTTGAAGTCCTGTAGCTATGATTTAAGAAACCACAGTAGAACTTGTTTGGTTAGAACCATATTGTATATATCAGCAAATTTAGATTAAACTTGGCTCTCTTTCACAATGATGTTTTGTTGGTATTATTGTCTTTTGTTTTGCATAGCAACCTGACTTTACTTGAATATCGGTGGATGAATCCTTATTGTGTTTCGAGTATAATATTCAATCCCATTCAACAATCCACACAATTTCACAAATTATTAAACAATACCAAACAATACAAGAAATAAACACTCCCAGACATAACCAAATTCTGTGTACTAAACTGATCAAAATGATACTATTTTTAACTAAAGATTGGAATCTATAGAACTATCTTATCTTGTTCTACTCGTATTGATTCTTAAATTAAATAACAATATTTAAATATTATTAAAAAAAATCCTTACACACCTATTTACGAAATTTAGCTGGTTTAACGTTAGCATAAATAAAATTCTGCAACGTACGGAGCCGCGTTCGAGTAATTTCGTGCAAGTGACTTGTTTTGAGAAAATTGAGTAATATACGAGAGCGGGCACCTGGTCCCCGCTAATACAACTATACTACTTTATACTTATTGCTGTTTAAGGCTTATAACTATATAAAAAGGCTACAAAAATTTAGAGGAAAAGGCGGTAATATGGGCCCTCCAATTGGTTTTTCAGGTTTCATTGAAATAATAAACCTAGAGATTTGTAATAGGTATCAAATTGTCCTAAAATCTGCCATTAGGTTTCTTGGCATTGAAAATAACTGGTTTTAGTTTCTTTTTTTTTATTCACATTTGGTAAGCCCTTGGCATCATCTCACCTGATGGTAAGTGACGATGATGCCGTAGATGGAAGCGGACCAAGATTCCCCAACGCAATGGAGAACTGGCTATCTTATCTTCAAGCCGCAACACATCAATGTTGTTAACATTGATGTTTGGCGGCAAAACTTAGATAAGATGGTAGTAGCTAGCCAGGCGGGCTTAGAAAATGCCCTACCATACCAGCAACCAAACCGAGTCTTACAAGTTGACCCCACCGGGAAGATAACCCGCGACCTCCTAGTGTGAGGCGAATGGACTAACTAATACGCCACGGAGGCGGTGAATAACAATTCTCAACAATTTTTAATGTGTTATAATAATGCTGGGCGGACTGTTGTTATGTAAAGTTTACCCTTTGTTTAATGGGCATGTGAGGGTCACACAACTGAGTGACCGATATATTTGACTATGCACCACATAATCATTCACGTTGGTGTCCTTTATTCTTTACTAGTGGATGCCCGCAGCTTCGCCCGCGCAGATCCCGATTTTTGCAGTTTTCCCAAAATCCTTTCTTAGCCGATGCCTACGTCATAACATCTACCTGCATGCCAAATTTCAGCCCGATGCGTCCAGTGGTTTGGGCTGTGCGTTGATAGATCACTGTCAGTCAGTCATTCAACTTTGAGTTATATAGGGTGACTTTTAATTAGTTCTTGATAGCAAAGGATATTTCTTTGGGAAAGTTGTTTGTAATCACGAGTAGATTCATATCCTTAGCTATCAAGAACTAATTAAAAGTCACCCTATATATACATATTTAGATTCCAAGGGAATCAAAAGCTTTTTACTTATGATTGAAGCCTTTATAGATTTCCAAAATTATTTTTAAAAAGAAAACACAATTATATGTAAATTTCTGCACTTTTGGGGGCTACTTGAAATGATGAAGTAATAAATTACGGGAACTCTTAAGTGAAGCTGAAGGAACATTTCGAATATCTTCTCTATTTTGCTTGCAGATGTTGTGTGGAGCAAGGACAATGTCACTCGCGTCAAAGTATATATAAGGTGTAATAAAATGAGCTGAAACTATTTTAACTCATGCTTCTACCCATGAAACTGAACAACTTTCCCCATGGAACCCATTGTCAAATCTCAAAAAAAAATTAGCTCTCCCATACTAACTCGATCAGCTGATCAGGCAACTAAGTATGGGAAGTTCAAATTTTTTTTTGAGATTTGACTATAGGTTACATGGGGAAAGTTGTTAAGTTTCATGGGTAGCAGAACCATTTAAAATAGTTTCAGCTAATTTTGTTACACCTTATATATTAGTACTAACATACAATGTGGACACTCCCTGCCGCTCTCTAGATTCTGACCTCACCCCCTCATCACCCCGATTGATACAGATTGGTTACAGTATGGTTGTCGAACGTATAGGATTTCGCCGCCATTTTGTGTGTTCCGTCATTCCTTTTTTTCCGTCATTCCTTGTTCCCCATTGCGTTGGGGAATCTTGGTAAGCCCGCTTCCATCTTCGGCAACATCGTCACTTACCACCAGGTGAGATGTTGTCAAGGGTTTACCAATTGCGAATAAAAAAAAATAAAAAAAAATCGGAACGATAAAGTTCCCATATTAACATCTCCTCCGTCAAGGCTCGCTGGAACGTAAACCTTCTAGTAGAAAATGCGCCACTTTGAACTCAATTCGTAAATAAATACTATACATAATCGTGTGTCCCGTTGTTCAATCTAGTCCATAAATAAGTCTAACGTAATGTAAACAAACAATGCTTGAAAGTTGTACGTTTCATTCACAATCGGTTTTTTTTTCACAGTTTCTCAGAAATACAAACTTGTATATATCATTCAGCAATTTATAATTTGATTTAAAACTTAACAACCATCAATATTTCAAGGATATTTAATAGAATAACCATTAATATATATTATAGACAACAAACAATCAATAGGAATCAAAATCAATTATAGAATATAAGATATATCCTTCATGTCCTAAGCATTGACGCGTGTAAGTGCTCTTTGGTGGATAGAATGGCCGATATTTTCGATAAAAATCTATGCAGCTATACATAAAATAGTACATTACTGCAGCGGCCAGCAAAACAGGCATAGATGGAAGAATGTGTAAATGTGGGCCGAAGCAAAGCCGAGGCACACATACGTAAGTCCATCAATGCCTAGTTGTGGCCAAGGCTTGTATATTTCTCAAACACGCTTGGAAATTTTAGTATTATTTTGACAACCTTCTTCGAGATAAATCGAAATGGCTGTAATGGGTAAATACATGCGAGCAGCGGCCGGCAAAATTTGTATGAAATTCCATATCTGTAGTGTTTTAGCGGCCAAATAAATTACTATGTAAACTCATATCTGTCGTGTAATTTAAAAATGGAACGATGTTTTACTCCGAAACATGGCTACCAAGGAAGTAACTTATCAAAGGTTTTATTCATATTTCGAACTGGCTTGCAAATAGAAAGCTGTTTATGGAAAAAAAACAAATGAACGCTTTGGCGCGTGCATTCAACAACTGTATTTTTAAATAAATAGTTCTGCCTAGGCACTACTCAGTTTTAATTTCCGCGCATTATTTGAGAAAAGTACTATACAAGCCTTGGCTACAATAAGGCATTAATGGACTTACGCAATCGTCTATTTATACGTTCGTCTATCAATGCCTCTTTTGCTGGCCGCTGCAGTAATGTACTATTTTATCTATGGCTGCATAGATTTTTATCGAAAATGTCGGCCATTCTGCCCACCAAAGAGCACTTATACGCGTCAATGCTTAGGAAGTGAGGGATTTTTTTATATTCTATAATTGATTCTTATTGATTGTTAGTTGTCTATATATTAATGGTTATTCTATAAAATATCCTTGAAATATTGATGTTGTCTTATACAATACAGGTGTAGTGTTTTTGGTGTATAGAGTTTTGTTGTTTACATTAGCGGGGCGATATATGAGTCATAAACAATGGCGTCGCGCAGGAGCTGGGGGAGCGCCAGGGAGATGTTTCTATTATGTAGAAGTACTTGAAGGGTAGAAGGCTTTGCTTGCACCGGCTGGGCTTTATACCGACAATTCTGGACATGTCTTTATGAGTTTAATGTAGATTTTTCTGGCACATTTTGGACTCTTCCTCCTAAACCAGGGTCTAGATACTTTTAATAGAAAGAAGGAGATCTAGGAGCGGAGGGTGAGAAGGGGCACTTGCCCCGAGCGGCGAAGACTAGGGGGCGGGCAGCCACTCGCCAGTCAATACCTGTACATTACAGAACCTGTGTAACGCCCTTGTTAGTCTAATATTTGTTTCATACGCACAAGAATCTAAACATATCGTCGTGGAAATTCTTGGGGGAGGCCATTTTCGGCTGATATGATAATGATGTATTTCAAATACCTAGGCTAGGTTAGGCAATAGGCTACGTTTTCATCGTAATAAATAATTTTGTAAAAATCTTGGTATCTTATTTGTAGATTATTTTTTGCCTAGAGGGCGACAAATTAGCACTCTGCACCCCCTTTTTTTAAAATGTAGATCCCTGTCTAGAAATAATTATTGCCTATGGCTGTGTAGAAGGTTAAGTTTTTGATATCTTCCAAAATAATTGTTTTACTTACTCAAACGGGACCGTATTACTAAACTTACGACATACATCCATCGTATGTCATAGGACTGTATGTTTTTAACCGTTAGGTATAGCTAAACATTTGAAATCACACAATACGTTTTCTACGATACTAATGATTGACGTCCTAAAGCATCTTATTACACATGTAAAAATGCAATAATAATAATAATAAGACACACAAAATAAACAAAATTAAATTTAGTAGCCTAAAACTCGGCAATTTTAATTAAAAAAATTAAAAGTCGAATATCTCGAAAAGGGTTAAGTTTAGGGTAGGGTGTTTCATAGTGAAATAAGTCAGAAATGATGGGTACTCCACGCCCTTAACGGATCTAGAAACACTTTTCCTATAACCCTGTATACAGTAGCCAATCTTGTTAGCAAATGTGCGAGCATATTCAGTGCACGTTAGGACACCACTGATAAAGTGGTACTTGAGTTTGGCAGCAGCTCTAGCTTTTAATTCTTCACGCTTCGTGTCCAGGACGGACCGGCCCTGCTCTTCAAAACTGTGCACCCATTTCGGACCAATCTCCTCCAATCCGGTCGTTGGCTGGCTTGACTCTCCCAGTTTGAGGGCAAAATGTTGCTTTTCGTGTCTCTTCTAAACATCTTTGAAGCGAAGGAACTGACCACCTTGTTTCCGCTTGCCGTTCTGGAGTTCTGAGAAGAATATACGTTTTGCCACTCGTTTATCCGACATTCTTAACACGTGTCCGCACCACCGCAGTAGCCGCCGCATTAGGTAAGCTTCTATCCCGCAGATATTGGCTTTTCGTAGCACATCAGTATTTCTGATCCGGTCGGACCATCTGATTTTTAACCCCCGACGCAAAAAAGAGGGGTGTTATAAGTTTGACCGCTATGTGTGTGTGTGTGTCTGTGTGTGTGTCTGTGTGTCTGTCTGTGTGTCTGTCTGTGGCACCGTAGCTCTCAAACGGGTTAACCGATTTGGATGCGGTTTTTTTTATTTACAAGCAGGTTTTTTGGCGATGGTTCTTAGATACGTTTTATCAAAATCGGTTCAGCCGTTTCAAGGTCATCAGCTCTTTTGTTAGCTGCGGTAGGGTTGTTAGACTCTTAATGTGTATTTACTTTACTTTCAAACATACATGTGACCAAAAACTTGAAACACTCATGTATGCTTAATAACTATGCAGGATTATGGAACTCTTGGTCTGATGCTGCAGCCAGGATATCCAGAACACTAGCACACTCTTAAAAAAATTATAGCAGATATGTCGTGTTTGGACTCGTTTTGATCAGTATTTGATTCTGCATACAATGCAATGGTGGCAACACGGTGAGCTGATGCTGCGGCCAGGATATCCAGCACACTAGTACACTCTTAAAAAAATAATTGCAGATATGTCGTGTTTGGACTCGTTTTGATCAGTATTTGATTCTGCATACAATGCAATGGTGGCAACACGGTGAGCTGATGCTGCGGCCAGGATATCCAGAACACTAGCACACTCTTAAAAAAATAATAGCAGATATGTCGTGTTTGGACTCGTTTTGATCAGTATTTGATTCTGCATACAATGCAATGGTGGCAACACGGTGAGCTGATGCTGCGGTCAGGATATCCAGCACACTAGTACACTCTTAAAAAAATAATAGCAGATATGTCGTGTTTGGACTCGTTTTGATCAGTATTTGATTCTGCATATAATGCAATGGTGGCAACACGGTGAGCTGATGTTGTTAAAATCCGTTAAATTTTTGACATACCTACGTACCTGAAACTATGACTAACTGTGAACTAAATATTATTGAGATAAACCTTCGCTTTGATTTCTTATATAAACCCCCGAAGCAAAAAGAGGGGTGTTATAAGTTTGACGCCAATTTCTGTGTGTTTGTGTCTGTTTGTCTGTGGCATCGCAACTCTCGAACGGATGGACCGATTTTGATGCGGTTTTTTTTACGTGAAACAAGTTTCCTTGCGGTGGTTCTAAGCTATAATCGATAAAGATCTGTTCAGCCGTTTGAGGGTTATCAGCTCTTATCTAGGTGACTAAGGGATCTGGGCAACTTATACAGGTCTGATCGATTCAAAATTTGGTGCCTTGTTAATGTAAAAATATTGCAAAACCATGATAACCTTGAACTGTTGATGCAGCATCTCCTAGAATCTACAGAATACCCAACTCCTCAAAAACTTTCAGTAGAAGTATCGTGTTTGGGCTCAAAAAAAATATTCAAAACAATTTATTTCAAATAGGTGTTACACACACTTTTAAATAGAATTAGAATAGAAATTATTAGAATAGTCTCAATGAATAGGTGTTAGATATAATATGGTAACCTTGACCTGATGCTGCAGCATCTCCTGGAATCTGCTGAAGTAGCGGTTAAAAAAGTAAAAAACTTCCATGGGTCCATGGATTTGAAGTTTAGAGTTATAACACATTTAATTGCAGCTTCAAACAAGGGAGGTGAGCAACTTCCACAGGCTTGATCGATTCAAAATAGGCTAGATTTTGTGTCGCAGTATCGTGTTTCGTCCCGGAAACTATTTGTATGAATGTGGGGGTAGAGTTTCGATTGTATGTAATAGTTATGTAAAGTTTAAAAAGCACGAAATAAAAATTAAATTAAAAATTTAAAAATCCCCCGACAAAAACCTCTAAAAAGTAAACAATAATATGTATTGACCCTTTGAGTTTAATTTAAGTAGTAATATTTTGATCCAAGAGTCGTCGCGTAGGGGGACCGCTAAGTAAATAAAATAAAAACAGAATACAACTGATTTACTTTACTACAACTAATTAGTAATAACTTCACAACTTAGCGGTCCCCCTACGCGACGACTCTTGGATCAAAATATTACTACTTAAATTAAACTCAAAGGGTCAATACATATTATTGTTTACTTTTTAGAGGTTTTTGTCGGGGGTTTTTTAAATTTTTTATTTAATTTTTTAGGACTCACTGACTGACTCATCAAAATTATAGCTCACTTCCAGGTGACTAAGAAAATTGTAATTTG
Source organism: Coleophora flavipennella (assembly GCA_947284805.1). Taxonomy (NCBI): domain Eukaryota; kingdom Metazoa; phylum Arthropoda; class Insecta; order Lepidoptera; family Coleophoridae; genus Coleophora; species Coleophora flavipennella. The sequence continues at coordinate 18,517,120 of OX369308.1, forward strand.
GCATCAAGGTAGGTTATTGGACGTGTACAAAGGAAAAATTCAAAAAAACGGCCAAGTGTGAGTCATACTCGCGCACCAAGGGTTCCATATCACCACTACTTATCAAAATATACAGACCACCTCCAGGTGACTTAGAAACTTGAAATTAATTTGGCAACACGTATACAAAGCAAACAATTCGAAAAATGTATATAAATATATATACATGCTGGGCCGCGTTCGTGCCAGCTCCAACAGAATCCTGAGCGTATTTGTAGACCGGTGGGACTCTCCAATGCTGAGTCGCTGGGTCCGGATGCATGGATCCAGCAGATTGTTGTATTGAAGTCTTTGTTTTATACGTTTTGCTTTTGTATTTTACTAACTCTAGAATTAAGATCTATGTTACTAACAAAACTATGGACTAAGTTGTCTGTAATAAATGTCTAATAATAATCATAATAATATATATATGATGAGTAGTGGTGTTACACTTGGCTATTTTTTTATTGTTTCTTTTGTATATGTCCTACCTCGATCCCAAATGTCAAGTTTTTAAGTGTCACATAGAAGTGGTCTATATGTTTCGATCATTAGTGGTGATAAGGAACCCTTGGTGCGCTTGCAGGCATACTGTATAATTCTTCATTATACATACGGTCGGGCAAATGTCAGGCAAATTATATAATGGTGAGGGTAGGGAGCCTCGCTTCGCGAGGATCTTTGACATTTAAATCAATCAAATCTGACCGAACCTAACATCGCTCGCTTCGCAAGGTCATTTACAATCTGCGCGTGCGGCATTTTGACAATTTTCCTGACTCGGCATTGCCGTTTATATACGGACGAATTATTACAATTTGCCTTGTTCGGCATTTTACAATCTGCGTACAGAATTTTACATTTTGCCTGACCGTTTACATACGGACGAATTATTACAAATTGCCTGTATCGGCGTACAGCATTTTACATTTTGCCTGACCGTATTTAAAATGACTAATCATACAATTTGCCTGCCACATATACACCACTTCCAGGTAACTTATCTTATAAACGTAAAATTGGGCATGGAGGTAAATTTTTAGTCGTATACTAAGAAAAGAAATCGAAAAGCTGGCCATGAAGTGCAAGTCAGACTCGTGAAATTATTTTCATTACCACTACTATTCATCAAAACTATAGACCACTTCCAAGTGACTTAGAAATGTATTTGGTATTCAGGTAATTTATTAAGTGTATACAAAGAAACAAGAAAAAACTGGCCAATTGTGAAACGGAATCGCAAAATTAGGGTTCCAAACCACCACTCATCAAAATAATTATATATAAACCAAATGACCCAGGTAACTTTGTAACTTAATAAATAAGTAGTATCAAAATAGGTTATTGGGCGTAATAAGGAAATAGAAAAAAACCGGCCAAATGCAAGGCGTATTGGTGGTGCAACTTGGCAAGTTTAAATAGTCAAGCCGTCAAGCAAGCAAAGCTTACGTTTTAAAATAAATGCCAACGTAGACGAGTAGCACAACTGAAAACCATTATATTTGGAGAAGTATAGTATAATTACATCAGTTTGATGAGCCGTGGCTATGATTTAAGAAACCACTATAGAACCTGGTACCTGCCCATTTAGATCTTTGTAAGTTTTTTGTATCGATCTTGGCTTCCTTTCACATTTATGTTTTGTTGGGATAAACCTTACTTGTTTTTTTTATCAAGTCTTCAGTTTTTTATTCATCAAAATCAGAACGGGAACATCGAAAACAACGCGGGCGTAGCCAAAGGCGGACGGCTAGCAATATCATAAATGTGAAAGTTTGTATGTATGAATGTATGAACGGATGTTTGTACAATATTGACGCTGATAAACTATGACGTCACGCCTAGGTATTTCATAGTACCAATGTGTCTATATTGCAAGAGCTTAACATCACAACGAGGCTCTCAGTAATCTGCCATCAAAGGGCCCTTCGCTTCTTTGATCATATTATGCGGTCTGCAAATCACAGCCTGGTGAAGCATATCATCCTGGCCCATAAAGAAGGCAAACACGCTAGGAACAGAGCATCTTCCCGATGGATTGACGCTGTAAAGAAGACTGTAGGCGGGAACATCCAGAGGGCAGTCCACAGCATCATCAACGGCAGCCATTGGAGAGACCTAACTTATGGGTCGCGATCCTCAGCCCTAAGGGACCGCGAAAGAAGAAGACGAAACTCAAATGACCAGAGCAGTATAATCCCTATTAGTGCGCTGGTACAACTCGCCATTTTCCCAAGATTAACTTGCATTTATTTTCAAAATGTTCATTCAGATTTCAGTTTTATACGAACATCAAAATGGTTACATCATCGAAATAAAGCAAAACGTGCAAAAAGGCACACTCGTCCGCACGTGGCCAAAATGTACAACACTGCATATGTATATGTAAAATTTCACATTGTCCGTCCGACCGTTTATTCGTTAATTGAGTAACAATTCAACAAGTGCCAAAATTTTTACACGCGGCGCTTATGTCTGTTGTTTCGTATTTAATGCCGAACGCCGAAACATTCATTGATTTTTTTTGGTTAAAGTGACCTTTCATGTCGCGAATAAAAAACATTTTATTTCATTTCATTTATTTATTGCAGTGTCACAACTTATAATGTAATAACATAATAATATGAGTAATAGTAGGTAGGTGTTATTTCAATTGATTATGACGCCCCGTGAGGGCATATCAATATATGAGGGGCATAAGTGCTTCAGTTACAGTACCTAAGTAATCCATAGTAATATTATAAATGTGAAAATGTGTTTGTTTGTTTGTTACCTTTTCACGCTTCAACGCCTTGACCAATCTTAATGAAGTTTGGCATGCAGGTAGCCTGTGTTACAAGGAAGGACATATGCTACTTTTTATCCCGTGAAAATAGCATAGCCCAATGCAATTCCCGAGGGAACTGAAAATATACTCTTTTTTGGTTAATTAACATCGCAACAGAACGATGGATTGTGTGAATTTTTGCACCGAGATGGTTGAGGGGGTGGGAAATGACACGATTTACTAATAAGCATATCCTGAAATAGTTCCCGAGGGAACTGGAGAAAAGTCACGTCCACGCTCGCCGAGCCGCTGCGGCTCGCGCACCGCGCACCCTCTAAGTCGCTCACAAAAACGATGTCCACGCGGGCGAAGCCGCGGGCAAAAGCTAGTAGTAAATAAATATAATACATTAATATAACAAAAGCAAAATTGGAACAATTGTTATAAAACATTAATTATTCACAGATTTATGTAGACTATCAACAACATACCTAGTTTATAATGCAATAAGTGATTTATAACTAAGACAAGTAATATTATAAGTAGAGCTGTCGAAGTTAGGGAGTTAAGCTAGTACGAAAAGGGGATCTTTTATATATCATCCATCATCATATCAGCTGAAAAACGTCCACTGCTGGACAAAGGCCTCCCCCAAGGATTTCCACTACGACCGGATCTGCACTGCCAGCATCCAGCGGCTTTCCGCGATCTTTACCAGATCTTTTATTAATTGATTTGGTTACCATCGCCGAAAAAAATCTTCTAGTTTATAATAACAGTTTTGGAGGAATTTTTTTAGCTTTCTAATAAATAAATAATTTGATTCTATATTTTTTATGTCATTTTTTATATCATGGGGACTTAATGCAATTATGTTTAGTTTTGAGAAACGTATTTTTTGTTTGTAGAGATTGCGATTGTTTCGTTTAACGATTTCATTGATGGGTTATACAGATTTTAATGTGTTCTAACAAATTTGGATGAATCTAAAATAGATGTTAACGTAAGAATGCCGTGCTTTATAAAATGGATGCATTTGGTCTATATTTGTTAAGATTCGTATACATTGTCTTTCTAAAATTAAAATTTCCTCTTCATCTGTGGAATTTTCCCATAAAATTATGCCGTTGGTAACAGAGATTTGTTACCATAGATGGGTTAAGCACTAACAAACAACATTTAAAAATCGAATCCATTTACACACACATCATACTAAGTACCTACCGAATGCTACTATGAAAAGAGATGCCAATTGGCATCTTTTTTTTGCTTCACTTTTTGGACGCATGTAACCTATCTACCTCCCCATTATATAGCATATCTCTGGTTGGTAAAACTAGATTGTGCGATGCGTAGTATGCTGCGAGAGCTGTTTTAAAGTTTTTACCTTTTTTAGGTTATACAGTGCGTAGGTGAAAGAAGATAATTTACTCGACAATTTTTGAAGGTGTATTTTCCGATTTAGGTGTGTATCTAGATCTATAGGTTCCCAGTAACCGTAATCAGTCCAGTTTACTACCTATGTTGGGGTTCCGTACCAGGTGGCAAAACGCTATTACTAAACCTTCGCTGTATGTCTGTCTGTCCGATCTCTTTGTATCAGACTGGGTAGGCGGCTGCTTTTTTTACAGAATATGTGTTACTATGGGTGATTTAATAACAAATAAAAAGTGAGTAAAAAATTAAGACGAGTCGCCATACTATGCATGGGGGCATGTCCATGGTAGATATAGGTTGGATGTGAAAAAACATTTTTGCTCTATTGTCATTATCCAGGGAGGAAACAGGGGACTACGTTTGTATGGAAAAAATGACGCCCGCGTTTTCTCTTAAAGTGTTGTAGATGCAAAAGACTAAAAAGCACTCTGTGTTCCTAGTCTATCCATAACGGCTTGCACGCTACCAAAACAACACCCCGTATTTACTGTGATCACAAATGGCACGGACAATTGTCGTTACTCTATTCTGGCCGAAACGTAGCCGATCATAACACGAAAACTCTATAAGTTAATTACCGTGTGAGGGCTATTGATCTTGCACAGAAATCGGTTGTTGGCGTTGGTGAAAGCTTTTAAGCCCGCTGTAGTATATTTAGCTGCATTGGGACCACTGGCCATTAACTTAATTGGATTCCTTTTGGATGTTGTAGCTGTGCCGCGGGCTATTGGTGCAATACCGTTCTTTGTTTCGCAGTTTGTTCGTGGGCCTCTACTCTGTTATTCGGAGTCGATATAAAATCCGGCATAACGGTTGTTTTTGTATTTTACTTTTCTTTATTTCTTCTAGACATAAAACCCTGTTATTTTATAAACTACATAATGCCAAAGTATATAATTATATTAGTACTAACGTACAGTATAGACACTCCGTGCCGCTCTCTAGATTCGACCTCAGCCCCCCCGTCACGCAGATTGGTTTCTGCTTGGTTTTCAAACGAAAAGGATGAGAAACTACTACCGCTGTGATTTCGTTTGGTAATTATTAAATCCAAATTTGGTGCACTGTTGTTTTAGGTCACATTGTGATAAAGGCAGTAAAAAAAACTTAAACAGATATCCTTTGAATATAAAGCAAAACAAAAAGCCAGTTCATTATTTCGTATTTGCTCGCTCACCCATGTTTTACACGACAAAATTTTTTTGTATGAATCTTCATTCTAACTACATTCTTTTAGAAATGCAGTATGTTCGTTCGCGGGATGTTGTAAACTTAATTAATTTAAAAAGTTTTTTTTGTAATTGAAAAATCAATTTGATTAGATGGTGTGAAAATATGATACGAGTTGTATAGAAATATCTAGTGAGGTGATATTATAGAATGTGATCTGATCACCGAATAATATATTGAGATTGACTGCTAATGTAGGTTGTTAAATTCGAGATTGTTTCACCGACAAAAGAAACGACCAGCGCTCGTGTAGCTATGTTTGAAGATCAATTTTATTAATGTAAGCTACCTACCTACCAAGTAGCCACTGTTGATTATTACATGCAGTAAATATCTAACAAACCAATGCCGCCGGTGTTTCAGCCCTACCTGCATTCATGCCTATAGATAAATAAATAAATAAATAAATATTCTGGGACAAATCATCTGGCCCAAAGTAGGATTCCCTGTGTTATGGGAACCAGAGACTGATATACATACTTATATACGTTTAAATACAGACATATATAGATATTTAACACCCAGACACAGGGCAAACAAATCTGCTCATCACACAAATGTTTGCCCTGGGTGGGGATCGAACCCACAACCCCTTGGATCAGTAGTCATGAGCACAAACCACTGAGCCACCGAGTCAGTCGATACTTCAGTTGTTGATGAAGCGCTCGTTTGTATGAAGTGCCGGGATGTGATAATGCTTCTAGCTTATTTCTTGATTATTCTATCAGCTATCACATTCTTATGAACTGGAGGTCTCATTCCTAGAAAGGTGGCCACTTTTGAAAATTTAAGTACCTACCTTGTTGCCAAAACCCTACGAAACATAAATTTAACCCCAAAATAATAAAAGGGAAGGGCTTTCAGCGTGTGTAACAAATGTAGGTGGGGTGTTTGCTAATCCACTTTCCTCGAAGTTCCCAAAGTAAATTTAAGCTTTTATTCGATCAAACTTAAAATCTAAAAGCATATTAAGGAATTAACATACTTTGTCAAGAAGTTTGCGTGTTAAACAACGTGCCTCCTTAACCAAAATCGCTTTTAGCCATTAGCAGTTTGTTATTCCACGCACGGGTCTCTCTCGATAATCTGTTATTTTATTTGACACCGACGACGTGACGAGTCGGCGGGATGCAACATTTTACCTCCAATGATAATATACTTAAACGATAACTGTCGTATCTACCTATCTCCCTTGACTTATTTCACAACCACAAAATTCAATAGAGATGAACAAAAATGAGACCAAAGTGTTCAGCTGATACGCCAATAAAAACCGGCTAAGTGCGAGTCGGACTCGCACACTCAGGGCTCTGTACCACCACACGTTCCCACACAAGTATAACATCATCATCATCATCTCAGCCGGAAATTGTCCACTGCTGGACAAAGGCCTTCCCCAAGGATTTCCACGACGACCGGTCCTGCGCTGCCCGCATCCATCGGCTTCCCACGATTTTCACCAGGTCGTCGGTCCACCGCGTGGGAGGCCTGCCTACGCTACGTTATCCGGTGCGCGGTCGCCACTGAAGAACTTTACTGCCCCATCGGCCATCTGTTCTACGAGCTGTGTGCCCTGCCCACTGCCACATCAGTTTAGCGATTCTGTGAGCTATGTCGGTTACTTCAGTTCTCCTGCAAGTATAACAATGACACCTATTTATTTCAAACAAAAAATTCAACGCGAGCAACAGATATAAGCTGTTATTTTCTTTTAGTTCGGACTATTTAGTGCGAGTGCGACTCACACTTGGCCGGTTTTTATTACTTGATGTTTTATTAAAGTATTAGTATTATAAACACACCAAGTATGATGTATTACCTTTTTTACGATAGAAAAAGCCTTTAAAAATACACGTTCCTTTTATCGGGACAAAACACGTTTCTTGTGTCCTCCCCCCCCCCTTAATTTTTCTCATTTTTATATTTTGTGTACGTAAATCCCCCATTGTAACAAATAATCTGTAAAAAAAAACAACAACCAGCCACCTAACATATTCTTGTTCAAAAGATACAAAGCCTTTTAAAAGTCGGACGGACAGGCGGAGAGCGTAGGCTAAGTAAGTAATAGGGTTCGGTTACATAGAACGGAACCCTAAAAATTAAGCTAACTTTTGGAAGGCAAAATGTTCCTTGAAATTACGTCAGTAGCTAAGTATGCTAACCTAATAAAATTGTCTACATAAAAATACAATTTGCGGCCCACAGGCACGAGGATGAGCAACAATGGAACAAAGAAGAAAACGTGTTACATTTTCGCTTATCTGCTTCATATAAAAGGGCGTAGGTAACACACTGTCGTTCCGTGTAACGTGCTAACTAAGACAAATTTGGCAAAAGGGCCGAAGATGGGCCCTTCCCTCAATTAAGTAATTAGGGGCGGTTAACCCTCTGAAATTCAATAAGCAGTTGCTATGCATGTATAAAAGTAAACAGGTAGGTATGTGTGTGGGTACTCAAAAAATTTGTTTTTTTAGGGTTTCAGAAAGATTAAAAAGTATCTAATGCCACAGAAGAAGGCTTAGAGGGATAAATATGCGACCTCCACGTGCCCCTAACTCCATTTCGATGCCTGCACATTGAAGAGGAAAGTATAAGTGTAGGAGGGAGAGGCATATGGAATAAAATGAAAGGATTACCACCAATGTACTCTTTTAATTAGTCCACTTATAACTGTACGTTGAAAATTATAAAATAATACATAAAATAAAAAAGTAAAAGGGTGACGCTCAGAATCATCCAGAATAATAATTAGTCGCAAAACATAAAAACCGGTCAAGTGCGAGTCGGACTCGCGCACGAAGGGTTACGTACCATTATTTATAAAATCACGTTTGTTGTAAAAAAAATGGAAATATTAATTTTATTTAAATTTAATTGTTTATTTTTAAAGTGAATAGTACAACTCAATATTCTGTGGATATTTCAAGCGTCTACCTGTTGCCGTTCTCAACAAAACAAGCAACAAATCAGGTTTGTTGTATGGGAGCCCCCCTTAAAATTTTTTATTTATTTTTAAAATGAATATATAACTAAATAATTTGTGAATATTTCAAGCCTGTATCTATTGCCGTTATCAATATCGAGCAAAAACTAACAAAAAAATCACGTTTGTTGTATGGGTGCCCCCTTAAATGTTTGTTTTATAGTAATTTAATTTTTAAAGTGAATATATAACTAAATATTCTGTGATTATGTCAAGCATCTACCTGTTGCCGTTATCAATATCGAGCAAAAACGACCAAAAAAATCACGTTTGTTGTATGGGAGCCCCCTTAAATATGTATTTTATTCTGTGTTTTAGTATTTGTTGTTATAGCGGCAACGGAAATACATCATCTGTGAAAATTTCAACTGTCTAGCTATCACGGTTTATGAAATACAGCCTGGTGACAGACGGAAGGACGGACAGACAGACGGACAGCGAAGTCTCAGTAATAGTTACGTAAGTAGTTTTTACCCTTTGGGTACGGAACCCTAAAAAGGGAAAAAAGATCAAAATTAGAAGAGAAAAGACACAAAAAAATTAATGAAGATGATTTAAAAAATAAACTAATTAAAAAGTAGTACGAGTATGTACTAGTCATCGCTACTCGTAATGTGCCTACTGACAAGATTTTGTTTTTCAATGTAAAAAGGTTACCGGTTTTAGTAAAGCATCGATGGCTGGATGGAACAGTAACGACTCGGTCCTCTAAACCAGAGGTCCCGGGTTCGTATCCGGACGAACAATGTTCGTAAACAACTCGAAAACTTACCCGCTGCTTCCAACTTGTTTCCAATATCGATTGCAAAATATTTATTTTAAATAGGTGTTTACACACACTTTTAAATAGTCAAGAAACCTATTACAAATAATGTCATAATTAATTAGGAGGGCGAATTCGGGAAGGTTATACCATACTCCACACACGGGTGCCAGCTCGGTTTAGTGAAGGTGGACACGGTTTAACGACTGCCATCTAGTGATAACGACCGGCACCAACAGTCAAATGACCTACACGAAAGAGAGCAGTCAAACGACCTACGAGATAACAGTCAAACGACCTACGAGAGAACAGTCAAACGACCTACGAGAGAACAGTCGAACGACCTACGAGAAAACAGTCAAACGACCTACGAGAGAACAGTCAAACGACCTACGAGAGAACAGTCAAACGACCTACGAGAGAACAGTCAAACGACCTACGAGAGAACAGTCAAACGATCTACGAGAGTCAAAGTAACAATGAGTTTTTCAAAACTTACGTACCTACTGAACAATTACTTGCCGATTTGTTTAATGGTGAAATAAAATAAAGAAACCTGCACATTCGGATTTCAATATGTTTGGCACTAGCTCAGGAAACTATAATAAAGATAGAAAAATAGTGTAACTATCGAAAATTTTATACAACATAAAAGTATTTATTTAATCATTAAACACACATTTATTTATAAAAACTTGTATTCTATAATTATGCTCCAAAGAATTTAACATATCCTTCAACAGGTTTGAAATCCACAGAAACCCATGCACCGTTTTGTACAGTTTTGTAGTGCATGAACACCATAAGACAGGACAATTTGATTAGTATTCTTCTTGTTTTCGAGTGGAAGTGTCAATTCCTTAACATTATCTAAGTATACTCTTGCCAAAATCGTGCCACCTCGATCGCCTTGGGTGTTGCCTTCATTATGTCTTCTGTTGTATATTAAGGGACCTTACAACACGTTGAGAAATGTGAAGTAATCTGGGGTTCGCCACATTAGCACGATATGTTGGCATGTTCAGAAAGTATTCCCCATTTTTTTCGGGCTGTCCTTGGATAGTGCTACTTCAGTTCGCAATCGATTTAGAGCTTTCCAGGTTATCCACTCAAGCTTTCCTCCAGGTGGTAACTGATCGGCTGTTTAAATGAAATTCACTAGGTTTTTTGTTCCAATTTCTTTCTGGGTCTCACCGTATAGGATTTTTTATTCTAATTTACCCTATTGGTTACGGAACCTTAAAAATGGTGAGTGACATGAGATGGGCTAGAGGGTAGTATGCAGGCGAACCGAGTCGTTTAATAGGGGCTAGTCCGAGCAGTCGGCGGGCGTGTGAGTATGATATTGCGACTAGCGAACATAGCGGATGCGCTGCAGTACCGCGGCCTCTGCAACAGCAACCTCGGCGCGTCATTGTACTGGACGCGGAGGGCGCTGCATGACCGCTGCGTATAAGTTCACCCACACAGACTTCACATGTAAAAGGACTTACAATAGGCTTTAAAAAGCGTTATTTTAACCTGATTTTTACAAAGTACAAACACAGTGGAAATCTGCGGGCCAACATGTTACGAGTATATTGGACAGCCAGCGCCCTTCGCTCCCACTGTATCTCGAGGTCGTCCTTGAGATGAAAACAGCGAAACCCAACGGCCCAGGTACTTAAATACAGATACTCACATCAGTGGCGGCGGCACTTTAGAGTAGGTTTTGGTGCCAGCCTTGAAACCATAGCTCGCTCTTCTTAGCATTGCACCTGAGTCCGTGAGCCTCCACGTCCCCTCACAGTATTACTAATAGAAGGGCATGTAGATAATTTAAAAAGAAAATTATCAAGACCAAATCATTCTTAGTTTAGGAGTAATAGTCGACCAGCTTAAAATGTGCAGTTGGTTTTGTTTAAAGTTAATAGTTTTTACATTGAAAATGTTTTATACTAACTGCATTTTTATAATCATCATCATCATATTATATCAAGGATTTTTACGACGACCGGTCCTGCGCTGCTCGCATCCATCGGCTTACCGCGATCTTAACCAAGTCGTCGGTCCACCGCGTGGGAGGCCTGCCTACGCTACGTTTTCCGGTGCGCGGTCGCCACTCGAGAACTTTACTGCCCCATGGGCCATCTGTTCTACGAGCTATGTGTCCTGCCACTTCAGTTTAGCGATTCTGTGAGCTATGTCGGTTATTTTATTAATACACAATTATATTTCAAAGGCCCGACACGTACTTGGCCACTTTCTTATACACTTAAGTATAGATATGCATGAAACAATAGGTAAGTAAGTAACTAATTAATGCGATAATTATTAGAATGTTAACCTACACGAACAAAGACAAAATAACTTCCTTACCAAGCCTTAATTCTCTCCATTCTCCTTGATTCAGCCAGGACCGATGTAACGTAATTAAATAAGGCGCCTATCACACCGATTAGCTTTCACGGAGTCAACAACATTAATATAATAACGTACCTACATCAGTATTATAATATGCCCAATAATGACGTATATTCAGTATTACATGCCCAGTAATGACGTTCCGTCCGTCGATGCCGCCGCCGCCGGCCGTATCAGAAAACTAATCCTCTTTTATTGGCCTAATCTCGGCTATTATAAAAAATATGTCTATCCAACACTGTCTGATTCCTACATTTCTATCCATTTTCTTATTATTATATAAATTACTAGCTTTTGCCCGTGGTTTCGCCCGCGTGGACATAGTTTTTTTTATATGACTATCTTTGAGGGTGAGTGGTGCGCGAGCCGCTAGCTAGTTTTCCCTTGATCCCTCGGGAACTACCTATATCATGATATGATAATTAGTAAATTATGTCATTTCCCACCCCACAACCATCTCTGTGCAAAAAAACACAAAAATTCATTGTTCCGTTGCGAGTTAAAAGAAATTAACCAAAAAAGAGTATTTTTTTTAGTTCCCTCAGGAACTGCATCGGATTGTGCTATTTTCCCGGGATAAAAAGTAGCCTATGTCCTTCCTCGTGACAAAGGCTACCTGTATGCCAAATTTCATTAAGATTGGTCATTGCGTTGAAGCGTGAAAAGGTAACAAACAAACAAACACATTTTCACATTTATAATATTAGTAAGGATAAGGATAAGGATAGGATAAGCATTATAAGGATAAGGGTTGTCATAAAACAAAACTTCACTTATAATTATTAGCAAAAGTTTTCAGAAATGTTAAAAGTAAGGCGTAAGTACCTATTAGCTAAGATACCTAGAAATATAAGAAATATAATATTACATCTAGTTATTTTTTTTATTAGTAGTAGTTATATATTATTGTTACAGTTAAAAAAGTTTTTCATTTTTACGAATAAACACACTTTTTGTCACATCCTGTAGGTATAACACATTAGGGTAACTTTGGATTTTCAATAAATGAATTTACGTCTATGTATAGGTTTATCAGAAATTTCGCAAGAAGACAAGAAAACTCGATTTTAAAAGGTAAGTACCTAAAGAGCAGCTAAGATTTCCCTAAGTTTAGATAATGTATGAAGGTAACGTTAAATTCTCACTACCTACTGAGGATTATTTTTATTTAATAATAATTTGTATGTACAAACAAGATTTAATTTGAAAATAATTTTAATTATTTCGTAATCTTTACAGCAAACCTTTTCAATTGATACCCATATCCTGTGAGTACTATCTAATATTATATATATATACATGTCCTGGGGGTGCATAAAAAAAACTGGTCCGCCATCTTTGGGAGTCCGCCGTTTTAGAATGACGTCACTTAGTTAACCATGCATTGTGCTCCAAACTTAACATAAATTATGCAAAATTTCAGCTCAATCGGAAACCGGGAAGGGTTTTAATTTAGCTTCCAAGTTTGTCCCAAACTAACTAAAGCATGTAAAAACAACCCGTGCACATTCATTAATGACAAAACAGAATACTTTAAAATGCCCTTAAATCTATGATACCCATATCCTGTGAGTACTATCTAATATTATATATACATGTCCTGGGGGTGCATAAAAAAACTGGTCCGCCATCTTTGGGAGTCCGCCGTTTTAGAATACATAATTATTATAATGAAACTGTAAAGGGACCGTGTCAGTACATGAAATATTTTAGGAAAATAATAACTGTGGTGGGCATTAATAACGATATAGATGCCAAAACAAGAACTTTTGGAATTTTTGTCTGTCTCTGTCTGTATGTTCGCGCATCACGCAAAAACTACTAGGCCGATTTTGATAAAATTTTGTATGGTAACCACCATATACCATAACCTTATAGCCCGGGATAACATACACAAACAATACTTTTTATCTCGAAAAATTCAAGAGTTCCCATGGGAATATTCAAAACCTCCACGCAGACGAAGTCGCGGGCATAGCAGTACTAAATATAGTCGCTAAGCTAGTAATTAAGACGATACAAGAAAAATATTTAATTGCTAAGTGGGCGGAGTCAAGCTTGATCAGGGGGGCGCACCCCCTCACTAGATTACGCGGCCGCTCATTGCGAGTGCGTGCGCAGGAACAGAGCAGCATGGAGTCGCATTTTGATAGTTAGCTTCTCTTGCAAAGGGACGAGAACAATAAGCAAGAAAAATAATGTTTTTGTCGACTTAGATATATTTTTAATGCTATCTTTTATTTTTGTGTATTTATTTTTAATGTAATAACTTTATTCGAGTACGGCGCTGTAAAAAGGGTCACTTGTACAGAAAATAAAAAAGGGTGTTGACATAAATAATAAAAAGTTGTAGGTGTATTATAATAGACAACTTACTTCGATTTTTGGGTGATAAAAACTACTATCTATAATCTACCAGTTTAATTAAAAATTAAGAACCCGACTGTATTTTAAGCCTTAAAATGACTTATAAATGACTATAAGGGGATCAAGACAAATCTCTACTAGTATAGTAAGGTCTGGTAGTAAGGTGGGAAACGAACGAACTCTAACAACACGCACTCCATAATCCATCCGATACAGACTCACCCAACATACATATACATAAATCCACTAGCGAGCCCGACAGACGTTGTCCTGCCCAAATCATGAAATTGCGAAAAATCTTTAAAAATAGCCCAGTGCGTGTAGGACCACGCACAATGTAGGGTTCCATAGTCTTTTCAAAAAAAATTAAAAACAAAATTATTTTCGCAGTTATGGAAAATCTATGAACTTTTTACAAATCCAACTACAAATCTTAAGGCAGTTCCGTGAGCCATAAATCTTAGCCTAACAAGATCTTACTTTTAAAAAGAAACGCTGAAATTTGTAGACTTGGAAAAAATATTTAAAATACATGATACATCATTCGGCACAATTTTATCCCAAAATAACCTCTAAACCCGTAAGTGACTGGTTACTAGTGCAAATCCTTTTAAGGGGATAAACTATATCTAATTTGCAACAAAAAGTCATTAACTGAGGTTCAGAAATCAAGTCAAAGCCCGATTATTTTTTAAATTTTGTATGAAAATATATTTTTCCAAATGCATAATACAGTAAAAACTTTCTCATTTTATCAGCTTTCCAGAAAAGTCAAAAATTGAAAAAATACACAATAATTGCAACAAAAACAATGATTGTAGTCAAAAGGGTACCTCAAATCCCATACAAATGTAGTTTATCCCCATAAGGATTTGCACTACCTACCAGTCACCCAATGCCAAATGAAACAAACTTTACTCTATATACAGGGTGACTGGTAAGTAGTGCAAATCCTTTTAAGGGGATAAACTACATCTAATTTAGAACAAAAAAAGTCATATTAAATGGGGGTCGGAAATCAACGGCGTAATTATTATGTAGGTATTACCTACTGAAGCGCTAAGTATCGCTTCAAGCCGATCTCTTTTGTTGCGTTTCATAATTAAATTCTTTTTTGATGTCGTTGCTCTATGGAAATTGAATTTGAAAATATTTGTTATTTTTTGACAAGAGGAAAACAAAAGGTTGACCGTGATCTCTTCGACAGTCATGTGCATTTTAAATTTTTGGATATATTGTTTTATAATGTTTTGTTGAGGCCCACTATTTTATTCAGTGGTAAGTAATTTGTATAAGGAAACCGCTTTGCGTGTATTTTTGGTACTGCTGCGAACTAGATCTATATATGTCCGTAGGGTTTCATCCACCCCCTGCGAGGTTGACGTCCCCGACGGTTTACCTGATTAAGGAATAATCCTGGGATGGAGCTGTGCTGACCACCAGCCAGTCCTTTCCACTGCCCGCCCAGCTGCTTGCCCAAAGGGAAGTGAATACTTATTTTATCTTTTATCCCGAGCGACTCTCTGACTCTCTGACTTTTCTGCCGTCCTAGAAGATTTCCTGCTTCCGGTTTCTAACCATTAGTTATTTATTTTAAATTTTTAAAAATGTTTTGTACCTGATACGTGTTTTTTTAGAAAGATAGGGTAATTCAGACCAAAGTGAAATTTAATTATTTTAGAACTTAGTAACTTATTTAAGTACCAAAGGGACGGTGACGATCGTTGCCTACCGGCATTCTATAAAATAACCTTTTTATATACAAATAAAATTGTCACTTTAAATTTATCTCCGGAAATTGTCCATAAATATATTAGGTTATCATTTTATTGTCAACACGGTCAACCAATGTAAATCACATCTTTTTCTAATACCCATATTGTTTATTGTTCCTTCTTTTTAAGAAAAATCATAAAATACATATATTCTAATTTACCCCATAATATTTTTTTCTTAAAACTCCGTTTAGGCCCGAACCTCTAAATCTTACGTATCATATGTGGCAAATTCCGTGAGGGTTTTTATCCCCAGTTTCCATTATTTTTGTCACACTACTTATACCAATGCCAAATTACAGTTTTCTAGTACTAGAGTCTCTGAAATAAACTGCGGACAGAGGGACATAGCGAAACTATAAGGGTTCTTAATGACTACGAAAGAACCTTAAAAAAATAAAGTAAACTCCTAGAACCTGATCCTGGCGCTACCTATCGGATTAAATTGTGAACTTAAACCACTCATACACACACACAAAACTTCTTCAAAACCGGTCGAGCCATTGAGTTTATTGCCAAACACACGTACAGAAGAATTATGCACGTACATACATACATACATATTTTGTCAGTCGGTTAGAAAGAAGGCGATTCAATCTTTAGTCGCAAGGTTTATATTTTCACTTTATCATAAAATGTTACTTTATTACATTCAATTGTAATTGTAACATTTTATGGGCCCTCGAAAAAACAGGTGGCAGACAGTAATGCGCGGGGTGGTTTCAGTTTCAATTCAATCTTTAGTCGCAAGGTTTATAATTTCCTTTTATCATAAAATGATACTTTATTACATTCAATTGTAATTGTAACATTTTATGGGCCCTCGAAAAAGCAGGTGGCAGACAGTAATGCGCGGGGTCTCAGTTTCCATTCAATCTTTAGTCGCAAGGTTTAAAATTTCCTTTTATGATAAAATGTTACTATATTGCATTCAATTGTAATTGTAACATTTTATGGGCCCTCGGTAAAGCGTCGGTGGCTCAACCGGTAACGACTCGGTCCATCTAACCAGAGGTACCGGGTTCAAATCTGGACGGCCAATGTACCAATGAGTTTTTCAAAAACTTACTTACATACTTACCGATTGCTTTAACGGTGAAGGAAAAACATCGTGAGGAAACCTGCACACGCCTGCGAAGAAACTCGAAGGTTGTGTGTGAAGTCGACCAACCCGCACTGGGCCCGCGTGGTCGACTAAGGCCTAGTCGCCCTGATTCAGGGTAGGCTCGAGCCCCTCGGTGGGGACGTATATGAGCTGCAATGATGGGCCCTCGAAAAAGCAGGTGGCAGACAGTAATGCGCGGGGTGGTTTCAGTTTCGATTCAATCTTTAGTCGCAAGGTTTATAATTTCCTTTTATCATAAAATGTTACTTTATTACATTCAATTGTAATTGTAACATTTTATGGGCCCTCGAAAAAGCAGGTGGCAGACAGTAATGCGCGGGGTGGTTTCAGTTTTTATTCGGTGACCGTGCAGGTAACGACGTAAGAGGCTCATTAGAGCGACGGCTGAGTGGCGTGCGGAGGCTCCATGTCAGTTGCAGACCTACTTTGAACCCTTTTTATACCTGTCGATATAAATAAGGTCTCTTGAACAGAAATATCTGAAAAAATATAACTCGGATGCTTATCAATTGTGGATTTAAAAAAACTGTTATGTGCGAGTTAGACTCGCGCTCCGAGGGTTCCGTACTACACACGTCTCCACACAAAATGCAAAAGAGATCAACGCGGGCGAAGGAAACATACTTTTTTTATTCAGTTCGGTCGGACCACTTAGCGCGAGTACAACTCAGAGTAAGCTGGTTTTTGTTATTTGTGTTTTTCAAGTTTCACGCTCATATGAATTACCGTTTTTACGATAGAGCTAAATCAAAAATACCTACAAAAATCACGTTCTTTATACGAGGACCCCACTCTTTTTCCTTTTAGCTGCAACAGAAAAACACATTCTGTAAAAAATTCTAATGTCTACCTATTCCGGTTCATGAAATACAGCCGGCTGTCAGACATACGGACAGACAGCGGAGGCTTAGTAATAAAGGCAAGTAGAAAAACAAAAAAGGAAAAAAGTAATAAAATCATGTATAGATAATTCGAAAGTTCCTCAAAAATATCCTTAAAAAATACTTTTTTGTGAGGAGATTTCTAATGTATCACTATTCATAGCATCTTTTATAATAATGACAATGTAATTAAAGGTTTAGCCAATTTATTGGCCTACAGAATGTAATTTAGAGCCATAAAAAGCAATTCAAAAATGTTAAATTTCGGTAACGGATGAAAAATCGTTCGACTCCGGTCGTAAGTAGGTAGTTTTTGAAGCACTGACTTTTCAATAGTAGATTGTTAACCAAGGGTAGAAAGTGACCCGTTTCACCCGACATATTTCTGGTATATTAAGAATAATCAGCTAAAATTGAAGGTGAAATTAGAACAATTAAAAAAAAGACAAATGCAACATTTTTGCAATGGCCACTTGCCACGGCCGACTAGATTGTACCTAATCGAGTTGGTCAAGACGTGCATCTAGATGGCCATGCCGAAACGTGGAAAAAAAGGGTCTTGTATCATGGCATTGGCATTTGGCATTATGGCGGGCAGCAGAATAGAGTGTAACACGACTTGTAGGTAGTAGGTAGCAGGGCGTAGGTTCGAAATAAAGATGAAGAAGATGCGTGCTACAATTTAGTTTATTTAAATATTAAATAAAGACCTAGAAATAAATAAACAGGAATTTTAAAAGGATTACACACGTTATTAATTTATATCACAAATCTTAAAAAACTTAATATAACTTACCCGAAATGGGTCTTAGGAAAGTATTAATTTCGTAAATTTAATTTTATTTAAATGATAGATATAATTATGAATGTATGGATCGGAAGAATTTGATATTTTTTTAATAATATAATGTTAGAGGGCGTCAACGCATGCGCGGAAAAGAAATAAATGGAATGAAAAGAAGGTTGAATGAAAGGAGAATGAATAACTGCGCACCGCACTACAAGAGGAAAGATTTTAAATGTTGATCTTCTGAAATTGTGACAAAAATAGACCAACTGTAAAATGATTTTATATCAACCGATAGATCGTAATAAACACGTCGTTTAATGTATTGCTGAGTTTAGATCTATGAAATCCTATTATTTTAATTTTTATTTAATAATATGACGTAACTCAATTATCTTCGACTCCGTGGCAAATAAAAAAAATACTTTTCACCCTAGGAATGAAAAAGCAATTTTCCACCCGGCTATCTACTCATGAAAATTAAACTTTCCGAATAGGAGAGATGAAAAATTACAACCACTGTGCCCTCGCGTCACGCGAGTTTCAAGCGAGCATAAAGCACAGCATACATAATAAGACATTTCAATGGGATTTTTCTTTGTAGTGAGACGGGCGCATTGTATGTAACTGCAATCTGCAGTCTCATTGTTACCTAAGTACTTACTTTTTATTTCTAGCTACGGCCTTGGCTGCATGTGTGTCATCGCCCACTGCTGAACATAGGCCTGCCCAAAATATTTGTAACAACGACTGATCCTGCGTTGGCCGCATCCAACGATGCAGTAACTAAGAAAAAAAAGAGCTTTTTATAAAGAGCGACGAAGAGCAAACCGACAAACAATGAACGATGTAGTAGGTACGGTCGGCCACACCCCGCAAATAAGTTGTAACGTTTAGACCCAAAGCCGGTCTCTGGTTTTCATAGCGTAGCTCCGGTTCCGCTTATACGGTACGGTCGGCCACACCGCGCAAATAAATTGTAACGTTTAGACCCAAAGCCGGTCTCTGGTTTTCGTAGCGTAGCTCCGGTTCCGCTTATACGGTACGGTCGGCCACACCCCGCAAATAAGTTGTAACGTTTAGACTCAAAGCCGGTCTCTGGTTTTCGAAGTGTAGCTCCGGTTCCGCTTATACGGTACGTTCGGCCACACCCCGCAAATATGTTGTAACGTTTAGACATAAAGCCGGTCTCTGGTTTTCATAGCGTAGCTTCGTTTCCGCTTATACGGTACTGGAGAATAGCGTACAACCTGACTTATTTTAATCCCACACTTTAGCCAGCACTGTGATAATAACCCTTCGAAGGTACCGCTACACGAAATTGTGACATCGTGTGTCGATTCCGAGATTATCGAACGATATGAAAGAGGTTTCTGAACCTATACCTTGTTATTGCTTGACGCTTGTGGTCTTTGGCATATGACATGATATTTTATCAAATAGGAACTATTTTTCTATTTTGTAGAAACGGAACATGACGCAGTGTAGGTAACACAAATTGGTAGATAATAAAGCGAACACCCCACGAAGTACATACCTAGTTGCAAGAACATTTTTCAATTTGTATGGGAGGTACCTTTTAACATATTTTTTTATCCACAATTGGTAAGCCCTTGACATCATCTCACCTAATGGTAAACGACGATGATGCCGAAGATGGAAGCGGGCTTATCAATATTCCCTAACGCATTGGGGAATGCATGTGGTTATCTTATCTTCAAGCCGGAACACGTCAATGCTGTTAACATTGATGCTTGGCGGCGACTTAGATAATACGGTAGTAGCTACCAGGGCGGGCTTAGAAAATGCCCTTCCACCAATCAAACCGAGTCGTACAGAGTTAGACTACCCCGGTAATCGAACCCGCGACCTCCTGATGTGAAGCCAATGGACTTAACCATAACGCTACGGAGGCGTGTAAAAAAATATCTTATTTATGGATGTTAGTACCTAAGTTTTCTCGATTACGTTTTGACAAAATATACTTACCTTTCGCTATTTTCGAAAAATAAAAAGTTAATAGTTTGTTCCAAAAATGTTTAAAATACTTAGATGTGACGTCATAGTTTTTACAGTGTCATTATTATGAACTCATATAACAACACCTCGCACTCTAAAATCCATCAAGCCGTGTAGGCTACAGAGTGAACTAAATAATTAAATCACCTCTTTTTTGGCTAGTCGGGTAAAATTTTATCTTTTTTTTTATTGGTAAACCCTTGACAACATCTCACCTAGTGGTAAGTGACGATGTTGCCGAAGATGGAAACGGGCTTACCAAGATTCCCCAACGCAATGCGGAACTGGCTATCTTATCTTCATGCCGGAACACACCAATGATATCAACATTGATATTTGGCGGCAAGACTTAGATAAGATGGTGGTAGCTAGCCAGGCGGGCTTAGAAAATGCCCTACCACCAACCAAACCGAGTCTTACAATAGACCCCGCGACCTCCTGTGTAAAGCCAGTGAACTTTGCCTCTGAGCTACGGAGGCGGTTAAATCTTATGTCACTCACGGGATCAAGACGAATCTAACGACACCTTGTACTCCAAAATCCATCAAGCCGTTTAGACTACAAAGCGTGCCAAACAAATATATAAAAATACATATATATATACACTCGAAAAACATAACCCTCCTTCTCTCGCAGTCGGGTAATAAATTTAAACTTTTTTACAGGTACTATTTATTTTAGACTCTCCTAGATATACCTACCACGTATGACATGTTTTAGATAATATCGTCGATGACGAAAATTTCAAAACATCCTTAGCGCTATTTTGAAGAAAAACCGGCCAAGTGCGAGTCGGGTTTCGTAGCCTTTTTAAAAAATTTATGTATATTTAAAAAAAAACAACATTGTTGTTGCAGTTGGTAACAGAACATTTTGTATGGAAAATCTATAAACTTTTTAGAAATCCAACTACACATCTTGCGTTGGTCGGCTATTACAAGAAAGTCTACTTAGCCATGATAGTTTTCCTTTAAAATTGATTATATTATGTCCAACTATTTACATTTCTTTTCTGATTTCCTGTAAGAGCAGTTTGTAACAGCGTATGATTACTTCTAGGCTTTGTAATATTTATTTGTAAGATGTAATTAAACGATCATATTTGTGGAATTGTAAAAAATGTATTATTTATTGAAAAATGCAAAAGTTTAATATGACAGAACAAAAAACGTCATATTTATAAAAAAGAAATAAAAAATAGTTTGGAAACTAAAAATAAACTTAAAAAACGGGCAAAATAACTAATTTTTTAATCGTTCGTTTGAAAATTGTACCGTTAGCCAGAATTAGCTCTACAACTCTTGTTTTGGAATCACTCCCTGTGATAACTCTAGCCGTCGTCGGCAAAAATTGCAAACGAACATTGTCATCTTTCAATAGAACAAGCTGACGAACCCTTATATTGGATTGAGCATCCTGCCATTCGGTCCTTTTATTTAGTGACATCAAATAATCCTTTGAACAGGCCTGCCAGAAATGTTGTTTTATTTACTTAACAGACCTCCAAAAATGCAAACGATTGTAAGGAATATCAATCAAGAAAGGTTGCAGTCAATGAAAGGATTTAGTGATTTTAAATGATAACTAGAACTGGAGTTAAAATTCTTTCCTTTGTGAATACAATCAATTTCATCTGAAAAGTAATAATTTTGAATTGATTTGATTATAACGTGCAAAGTATCTTGAAGCTCTTTTACAGTTATAGTTCCTGTATTTGTGGGAAGCTTCTTGTATTTTGAAATAAACCTACAAATGTAAACCACAACATGTTGCATTTGGTGTTAAAAACTTAGTAAATAATATGATATTTTTCTGTCATCGATTGGAGTATTCGCATTAGAGAATAGTGCAACATTTTGTAAATCAAATAGAGGTAACTCTATGTCTAACAAATAAAAATTATAGCCGCAGTTGTCATTTTTTAAATAATCTGGTCCATGCCACCAAAGAGAAGAACTTTGTATTTCATGCGCATTTGCGCCTAGAGATAGAATATCAGCTGGGTTTTCCAGGCCAGGAGTGTAATTCCATGACATGCCAACCGTAAATTTCTGAATTTCCTTTATACGATTACTCATATATGGCGGTAGCTTTGTAGGAGCCAACTCGAGATGATTTTTGAATCACAGAACAAAAATACCTTCCAAAACTGAAAGGACTTTGAATACTAGTTTGGACAATAACATATCTCCGTTAAGTTCTAGCTTTGGGATAGTTAATTTGGAACTCTGGCTAACGATACGCGATTTGTCACATAATAAAGTCACATCTTCGGTTTTAACCTTTAAATATATACAACAACCGTAAGCATCCGCAGACGCGTCACAATAGCCGATTAGCGTCACAATATCCTGTGACTGATGCAAATGTAAATCACGTGAAACAGAAATGTCATTCAAGGTTGATAGAGAAGCTTGAATATCCCATATTGCCTTGAGATCGGAAGGTAGAGGCGTTTCCGAATCAAGATTGCGTTGCCATAATATTTTGTGCAAAATTATTTTACCTTTGACAATAACGGGTCCGGCGTAACCCATGGGGTCAAAAAATTTGCTTACTGAACTTAGTACGTTTCGCTTTGTTGGAATTTCAGGTGCTACTACTAATTTTAAACGCATCTTGTTGAGCATCATACGAAAGACCTAACGTTTTGACAGTCAAGTCTTGATCAAGATCCTTTTGTTTAAAGCCGTACTTTTCTTTCGTTATATCTAGAATTAGAGACATGTCATTTGAGCACCACTTGTGTGGTTCGAAACTAGCTAACTCTGGATGATTTGGATGCTGCGTGCCAGTTTTAGGCCTGTAATCCACCAAAGCGGAGATGGGCGGAGAGGAGAGAAGGGCGGCGTACCATCTAGGGTGTACCCACTGAAGCTGAGCGGAGAAGAGCGGGCTCACTCGCTAGTATGGGACTAGAACAGTTCAAAAAGATCTTTTTTAAGTGAAATAGCTTCTTGATAAGAACTGCTCCTACACAGTATATCATCGATGTACCTACTAGACAAAATCGCTTCGCTAGCCAACTCATACGTATCTTAGTATCTATGAGCCAACTCTATTAAACATCGTAAAATAAAATCTTAAAATCAATTTATCTAATCATTATCTTTCAAGACTGAAAGACATGATACGTCAAAAACGTAAAGTTTTTTTAAAAAAATAGCAAAGGAGATTGGAGTTACAACATTCGTCCCTCCCCATCCTTACTGGTTACATTTCTTCGCTGAGTCAACGAAGGGGTCGCACTGTACGCTGACTTTGTCGGCGTGAAGTTGGGGTCAACATGACAGCGCGCGGTAGTCTCTGGGTGACCTCTTGTGGTGATGCTTCTGGGCTTGGTTGCATGTTGCCTGGTGCAATATGAAGCCGTATTCCCGATGACAATAGATCCTTTTGGTATTTTGGAATTGATCTGATGATGAACTTTGGAGGTGGAATCAAGGTCCCTGAATCGTCTTTCATTTTCATTAGAATCGTATGAAATGCAGTCTTTTTTGTGTTTGGAACCGTGTATTTTTTATTTGAGAATTTGGCTTACTCGTATATCATAAAAAAATATTTTCAAAAATACCAAAAAGAAAATTATTTTAAATAATTTATAATGTATTTTTTTACACCCATCAATGCTTAAAGTGCCTTGCTAAGCACGGAAACGGTCGAGATAAATGCCACTAACAGGCGAACCCATCTAGTTAATGACCCTGCTTGTGGTCAGTTAACGCGAACACGCAAGTCTCACTGAGCTACTACAGCTTCCTCGTAACCCTACCTGGAAGTTACCGCCAGCGGCGTCGTCATCTTTGTCGGATTCCTCGGTTTTGAGTAGCTTCAACTTGGGCTTTCTCTTCCACTTAATCCTCTGGTCGTCGTCGAAGTCGCTCTCGGCGCCATCGCACGAGGACTGCTGTTGGCCGCGAGTCTTTAATGATTTCTTGAGGAACTGCAGCTGATGGTTGTAAACGTACGGCAGATGATAATGGCAGAAAAGCTTCTGCGCTCAAGGGAACGCTTGGTGGTGTTTGAGTAGGAGTGGGATTGGGCATTCGAAAGGTTTGTGATAAATTCTGTGTCCCTACAGGACCATGCATAGATGATAGCTGGTGTGAGTTTCTGGGTGTAGCCATTGAGCTCGGAGGTAATGGTTCAGATGGCAATCGAGGGCGAATATGATCGGCATGCCTGTGAATGTTATCTCCTCTTGGGGTTGAAATGATATAAGCATGTCGATGCTTCCGTTTGGCTACGACTCCTGGCTGCCAGGTTTTCTGCAACCGTGTTCTGTGAAATACTGTATCACCGGGTAAGTATTCTGATTTTTTGAGTGATGTTTCATTAATATTAGCTTGTACTTGTTGGTACTGCCAGGTTCTTCTTTGGTTAGGTCTGATATTTGAAAATAAACAATTTAGTTGACGTCCAAACATAATTTCAGCTGGTGATTTGCCGGTGATTTTATGTGGCGTGATTCTGTAGGTGAAAAGAAATTCCCGCAAGCGCTGTTGCTGGGAGTCAGTTAAGGACAAGTATCTCGTTTTGAACGTATGCACGAGTTTTTCCGCTAAGCCATTAGTCCTTGGGTGGTAAGGTGATGATCTGACATGCAAAATTCCTTAACGTTGACAATATTCCTTGAATTCTGTTGACGTGGACTGTGGTCCATTGTCAGATACAATCATCTGCAGAAGACATAATGTGCAAAATACGTCATCAAAGATTGAGCACAGGTTTACTGTAGTTATTTTTGTCATCAGCCTTACTTCAATCCACTTGGATAAGGCGTCACTTAAAACCAACCAGTATGTGCCTTCGTAAGGACCGGCAAAGTCAATATGTATTCTTTCCCACACTTGCTCCGGAATAGACCAGGAGTAAATAGGAAGTTCTGGGTTATGTGGTCTATGCTGTTGGCATCTAGCACATCTCTTGACAAAATTATCAATGTCTTCATCGAGTAATGGCCACCAAATATAGAAACGCGCCAAGGCCTTCATTGCCGATATCCCTGGATGACCTCTATGCAGGTAAGCCACGAATTTTTGTTGAAGTTTTTTTGGGATTATCATTCTTTTTTGCCACATCATTATCTTATTTTCCACAGTGATCTCGTTAGGTTTTCTGAAGAAATGTTTTAAGTCGTTGTTGTATCCTATTTCTATCCAGCCAGTTCTCATATACTTTAAGACGTCCGATAGTGTTGAGTCTGAGCTGTATTCTCTCTCAATAGATCTTCAGAAAAATGAAAATCAGCCATTCTAGCTCCTAAGAGGCGTGACTCGATTCTGTGTATTGCTCGCTCTGTTTTCGATGGTTGAGTATCGCAGTTGGGTAGTCTAGATAGGCAGTCCGCTAGTGTGTTAATTTCCCCCTTTTGATAACTAATCTCGTAGTTGTAACTGCCTATTAGTAGTTCCCACCTCACAAGTCTATTGTTAGCCAGCTTAGGAAGGTTACTCTGTGAGCCTAATATGAGTATTAGAGGCTCCTGATCAGTTATAAAAATAATTTAGTTCCTCGTAAGTACTGGTCAAATTTCTTAATTCTAAATAAGATATTGCTGAGTATTTTGTTTCTGCTGAACGTAGTTTTCTCGACGCATAAACTATGGGATGTTCAGTGTTTCCATTTTTATGATACAGTACTGCTCCTACTCCCTTCTCTGAGGCGTCACAAGCAAGGAAAATGCGTCGATTTACATCAAATGCAGCTAAAGGTTTCGACGTTGCTAAGCATTTCTTCGTCGCTTCGAAAATGCCTCTTTCGTGATCTGTCGAGCGTCATGGGTATCTTCCACTGGTCAGTTCATGTAGATCTGCACAAAGGCCATGTAAGTGAGGTATGAATCGTTCATAAAAATTGACAAGCCCCAGAAATAACCGTAATTCTTTTCCGTTAGTGGGTTCAGCTGCTTTAGAAATGGCCTCAATATTTTTTTCGTGGGGCGTATGCCGTCTTTGTTGATTATGCCACCAAGGTATTCTATTTCGTTTAAAAGGAAAGAGATGTTATTTAAGTTTACTTTGAGCCCTACTTTATTAAACGTTCAAAAATTAAACTAAGTGTACGTAAATGTTCATCCATATCTTTGCCTGTTACTGCGATATCATCAAAATATACTGCTGTATTGGGTATATCTCTTAGTAGTTTGTCAAGGTAATGCTGAAAAATAGAAGGTGCTGTGGATATTCCAAAGGGCATTCTGTTGTATTGAAAAAAACCTTTTATGGGTGGACAAAGTAAGGTACTTCTTTGAATCAGGTGCTATTTCAAACTGTAGGTAGGCGTCTTTGAGATCGATTTTAGAAAATATTTGTCCGGTGGTTAAGTTTTTTCGTAGCTGATCGAAGAGTGGTACTGGGTGTAAATGTTTCACAACAACAGGATTTAGTGTGCTCCTGTAGTCTCCACAGATTCTTGTCACCGTTTTGTTTTAGAACGTTGACTGTGGGCGTGGCCCACTCTAGAGGTGTTAAATTTGGGTCAACTTCGTTAATGATTCCTTCAGAGACCAGACGGTCTATTTATTTTTCGATATTTCGCTTTATTCCAAAATTTGATTGACCGCGCTGGTAAATGAACATGTTCTGCTCCTGTTTTGACGTGAATATTAACTTGATGGCCATTTACTTTGCCGAGTTTGCCGTCGAAAAGTTGTTCATATTTTTTAAGATGTGTTCAAGTGTTTACCTTTTTGATGAAATATACAGGCTTCGGTAACTCCATTCCAAAAGCCTCACTCCATTGTAAACCAAATAGCATTGGATCAGCGTTTTCCATGACTACTACGGGTACAATTTTCTGCTTTTTTTCTATCTCTACTGTCACTTATGTAAGGCCCTTTGATTTGAGTTTATAGTTGCAGTATGCTTTTAACTTAGGTGCTTTTTTTAGAGCTAGGGCCCCTATTTTTCGCCAAAATTGAGTGCTTATGATTGAATATGCAGAACAGGGGAACAACCCAATCCTTAGTGCAGCGTTTTCCGTTGATAAGCATGTCGATCCTTTTACAGTCTTTTTTACGTGCCTGTGCGGTACTGCAAACTATTTTATCGTCAGAGTTCCCATTTTCGGAGGTACTTGATCCATTGTCTGTAGTGTCCGTTACTGGCTGTAGCTTGTGAAGAGGTTTTTGTGGCTTGTTTTTCACGAGATAAGCTCGGCTAGTTTTGATGCAGCAGCTTTCGTCGTTTCCATCTGTGTCACACTCTTCGCATGTATGTGCCTTGGCTGGACAGTTGGCAAAGTTACGTTTATCGTATTTTCCACAGCGAAGGCATTGGAACGTATTTTCCGAAGGCTTCTGTAATTTTCTGTGTGTTGATTGTGTTGTTGTTTAGGCAGTATTTTCTTTTTATTTATTCTTTTAATGCTCATCGCTGGTGTGTCATATTCGGTTTGTTCCCGGGATTGTGCAACGGTGAAGAGGTCCGAAAATGTGACTTCTTTGGTCTCGCCGTCATAGGTTTCTTTCAAATCTGGCCAGTGGCGAATTTATCGCGAAGTTGTCGCTCTAATAAATGATCATTGTAACTACAATCTTCACTTAGGCTTTTCAAACTGTTGGCGTAGTGTTCCATCGATTCGTTGTCATTCCTAATAAAATTCCAAAATTCTGTGAGAGCTTGGTATCGTGTCCTCTTGACACGGTATAAGTCTAATAGTTTAGTGCGTATAATAGAGTACGTGCTCGTATTAAAAATTTGGTGTAAGCGCCGTCTTTATCTCCCGGAATATGTCGGGTGTAACACAATTTAAAAGTAGGCCCTTTTTGAGGGCGTCATCCTTAGTTACACCATGTACCTTACACTTCGCTTCAAAAAAATCCATGTAGCCGCTTACCCGATAGTTGGTGGGGTAAAACTTTTCCATTGAAAATGCCTTAATGATAGCCATCCTGTTAGGTGGTTTTTGCGTGTTGCGAGGTGCCTGTGCTCGTCACGCTGTCGTCCGTCGGTGTCGCAGTCGCCGCCGCCGCTTGTGTCGTGGTGTGGTCGAGTACCATTCTCATGAAAAAATTAAAAATGAAAATGAAAAAAGTTTATTGCAGTATCTCATTGTAAAAAATATTACATGTTGCAGGAGACTTCTTTTAAGTATAAGAATACTTGTGCCAGAAGAATCCGCTCTTCCATAATTGATATACAACACAGAGATACAATAAAAAAATAATTAAAAACAACAAAACTTTACTAATATATGCGCTACGTATTGATAAGTATGCCATTCTCATAATTTGTAACATTTGTTCCTGTTACGCCTGTTGAACGCTCAGGAATTCTGCAAATTGTTCGGCGTCCATTTCGTCGCCAATAAAATAAAGTCTTCAAATCAATTTATCTAATAAAGACATGATACGTCAAAAATGAAATATTTATTTTAAACAATAGCAAAGGAGTTTGGAGTTACGACACATCGTGTGGCTAAAAAGGCTAAACTTGTCAAACGAGGCTCAAAAGAGGCTCACCTCTAAGGTATTGCTTCAGGTAATACAGCTTTTTGTACTGATGACAGTTTTTGTCTTGATCTATAAGTAAGCTGAAAAGATCTATTAAATTTTTGTAGTTATCAGTCTTGCCATCGAAAACTGGGATGTCTATTCTAGGTAGTTTAACAAAATTACAAGGTTGCCGGTGAAGCTAATGAAACTTTCTCCTTGGATGGTATCTTCTGTAACATACGTTCGAAAATTCCCAGCAGTTTAAAGTAGTTTTCTTCAAACTCAAAGCTGCCGTCATCTTCCTTTCAGCAATAAAATTTCGTGTTGGACTTCCAAAAAATTATCGTGGGTTTTTACCGAGGGACCTCTATTGAACACTCAATTCTACCGCATCCCAAACTATAGTGGGATCTTGTGATCTTTTCTAAATTAGTGAGAGCACGCTTTTGTCGCCCTCGACTTAAATGTATTTTTTCAAATCTTTTTCATCTAACATTGCGTCTCCCGAATCTACAAAATTGTCGCCCTCGAACATGTAAGGTTTCGGCACCAAAAAAATATGTAACAGCCTGTGATTACTATAGGCTTTGTAATAATGTTAGATAAAATTAAACGAAGTTATTCGTGGAATTGTAAAAAATGTATTATTGATTACTAATATTTATTACCGATTGCTTTAACGGTGAAGGAAAACATAGTGAGGAAACCTGCACACGCCTGCGAAGAAACTCGAAGGTTGTGTGTAAAGTCGACCAACCCGCACTGGGCCCCGCGTGGTCGACTAAAGGCCTAATCGCCCTGATTCAGGGTAGGCTCGAGCCCCTCGGTGGGGACGTATATGAGCTGTAATGATGTATTATTTATTGAAAAAATGCAAAAGTCTAATTTGACAGAACAAAAAAAAACATCACATTTATAAAAAAGAAATAAAAAACAAACAGTTCTTATGTCATTGACACAGTTAAGCTGGTAAGGAGAGTGACACTTAACTTTGAAATTTGCACTTTAAAGCTCAAACGGAACCCGGGATCCCGCAGTAGTTTTGTAAGACCTATTCAACGATACCATACAATACCCCACACGAAAGGGTACGTCAGTAAAAAAAATCACCGCCTCTTTCCAGATACCATAATATAAACATTTTTTTCAAAATTTTAATTTAACCACTTTGTTGACGTGATTAAGACGTATACGCATGCTACATTACAGCTTTCTAGTACTAATAGTCTCTGAGCTAAGCCGCGCACAGACGGACAGACAGACAGGGCGAAACTATAATGGTTCCTTGGTGACTACGGAACCCTAAAAGATAAATGGGAGGTACCCTTAGTATTTTGAAAATAGAAAATCTAAGACAGATACTCCTAGCAAGTAATTTAGATACCACATGTGCAAAATTGAATCCAAATCGATCCAACAGTCTCTCCGTTTAACAGTTAAACGGACATACATACACACATTCATTTTTGAAGTGAAAACTCCTTTAGGCGCGTTAGGCATTTTTGAGATGGCCCTTTGGGCATTTTTGAGATGGGAAAAATCCATTAAACTCGCGACACTGTAACCATGTAACGTAACCGACACCTTACCAGAAACACTGGCAGGTTCAAAAGTTTTAAAACTGTATTTGAGATAGGAAAAAACATTTTTTTTTTAATTTGGATGCGTTTGGCTGCTTCTTTATCATAGCAGCTCATATACGTCCCCACTGAGGGGCTCGAGCCTTGGCTGCTTCTTACCTGATGGTAATGTGCCGATGCAGCCGAGGATTTAACACGCAAGATCAAACAGTACCTACTGCAATTATAACCATGCGATACTAAAACCACGTAACCGATACCTTACCAGAAACACTCGCAGGGTCAAAAGGTATAAAACTGTATTTGAGATGGGAAGAAACCATTAAACTCGCGATTTTTGTTTATTAAAAATTTGAGTGCGTTTGGCTGCACCTCACCCGATGGAAATGTGCCGATGCAGCCGAGGATGTAACACGCAAGATCAAATAGTGCCTACTATACTGCAACTGTAACCATGCGATACTGAAACTCTTACCAGGAACACTCGCAGAGTCAAACCTTATAAAACTAAAAAGTTTTCTCTTCTGTCAGCACTCCCGGTGTGGTTTGGTATTTATTCTCAGCCACTTTTTTCTCAGCCACTTTTTTTGGTGTCTATTACTGATGTAGAGTAAACTTATGTGAAAATCTGAGTTGATGTTGATGAATTTTTGTTGAGTGAAAAGTTGATGGAAAAACTTTGCAAATGAAATGTTCATGTGAAAAATGACATTGTCTTTGTCCACCTCCCCCAAGGATTTCCACGACGACCGATTTTTTTTAGTACACAATTATTTATTTATTAAAATTTCTTATTAGACAAAGAGTAGGAAAATATTACTGAAGACGTAATTACGAGTAAGTAGGTGTGCTTCTGCAGACATCAAATTCTTAGGTGATTGTCAAATTGAGATAATAAAAAAAATACAATGTTATTCACAATTTCCACAACTTCTATTACGTACTTACTTGCATAAAAACACCATTAAGTCCCGTCGGTTTAATGGGTTGCTATTAAAAGATCAGTAAAAACTAGAAGTCCCGCAGTTGACTTCCGAAACTCCCGCATACATAATAATGATTAAATTCATAACGCTCTTTGTGCTCAACAAGCCATTGTGATTGTGCACCCACCGTGGGGACCACGTAAAAACACCAAACTTCTCTTTATTCCTAGTCATACAGCAGCGGATGTTTCTGAAAAACGTAAATATAGGTAAGTATCTACTCTTTCCTACAGTTCTACATCACAATACGTTTATGCGATGCCGTGCTTGAATTGCTGTCTGTTTGTGTTATTTCGTCGAGAAGGCTTTTAGAGTATACATGCATGCATAGAAAACGTTGCTTTTAAGTAAAAGGCATCAGTGCCGGCTGCCGTCCATGTACATCTAAATTGACGATATCGCTGTGTGTTTATCCTTACTAATATTAAATGTGAAAATGTGTTTGTTTGTTTATTTGTTTGTTTGTTCAACACCTCGACTTATCTTGATGAAATTTGGCATGCAGGTCGCCTGTGTCACGGGGAAACTTTTTATCCCGTGAAAATAGCGTAGTCCGATGCTGAAAAAATACTCTTATCTTTGGTTAATTTCTATAACATCGCAACGGAACAATAGATTGGTGTAATTTTTTTCACAGTGATGGTTGAGGAGGTAGGAAATGACATAATTTATTAATTAGCATAACCTGACATAGTTCCCGAGGGATTTGGGGAAAACTTAGTACATCGGGGTCGCAACGGAGCAACGGATTGAAGTAGTTTTTTTTTTCTACAGAATTGGTTGAGGGGGTGGGAAGTGACATATACTGCTAATCAGAATAGTCACTGAGGAACACATATAGTTACTGAGGAATCTGGAGAAAAGTAATGTTCACGCTTGCGAGTCGCTTGCGACTCGCGCACCACTCATCGTCAGGCAGTCATAAAAACCATGTCCACGCAGGCGAACCCGCGGGCAAAAGCTATTAAGAAATCATATCAGCCGAAGGACGTCCACTGCTGGACATACGGCTTCCCGCAAGGATATCCACGACGCGACGACCGGTTAAAGAATAAAAAGATTTTATTTAAGTTAAGAGATAAAAGTTTTTATTTTCACCGGAGGTGCGGCAGCTGCACCATAATAATGAAGATGACTTCTTTATATTCATGTTAATAAAACGTACCTAAATGTTTTCATTCAGTTATTAAATTATGAAACTACTTGTATACTAAAAGAATCCCAATTCCCATTAAAGTTACTGATTGCACAGCAAAATACTTACCTCACTATATAATTAATAAAGCAACAATTTAGGTTCGTGGCGCACCACTATTTACCTACAACTATAGCGTTTATGGCGACCGCGCACAGGAAAGCGTAGCGTAGGCAGGCCTCCCACTCGGTGGACCGACGACCTGGTGAAAATCGCGGGAAGCCGATGGATGCGGGCAGCGCAGGACCGGTCATCGTGGAAATCCTTGGGGGAGGCCTTTGTCCTGTCCAGCAGTAGACGTTTTTCGGCTGATATGATGATGATGATTGATAGCGTTTATCTGGTTTAAGCAAAACTGTTTTATTATTTCGTCAGTCAGATCCGCCACCCAGGAGGAAGGAGCTTCGCGAAGCTCCTCGACGTTATAATCAATCAAACCTAACCGAACCTATTATCGCTCCCTCAACTCTAGTCCAGTTGAGAAGGACAGATAATTTGATGTGCAATCAGTATTTTTGATATGATTGTCATAAATAAATGATGAAAAAAAATTGATAGGTGATGATAATTTCTTTGATGATTAACTAAAAATATTCCTTTAATTAATTACTACTGTTATTTACATACAATCTCACAAATTACGTTAAATATTTAACAAACTATATAAATGTTTGAGCGATCTATAGGGAGAGATGGCAAGGTAAAAAATTCTCGGCCTGGCAGTAAAAAACATTGATTTTTAGTTTAAAAATATATTTATTTTTCTACGTAGTCCCATCTGTAGCTCATTTTGTCCTGCGTTTCTCCAATAAATGAATCTCATCCCTGAAGTGTGATTCTGGAAGGTCTGCAAAATACCCTTGGACGGTTGCTATAAGCTCTTCATTTGACTCACAAAACGTTTGCCAGCCACAAACTTTTTTTAATTTAAGAATAGATGAAAGTCTGATGGAGCCAAATCTAGCGAATTGGGTGGATGTTCCAGCAAGTCTTACTTCAAAGCCCTTAGGTTTCCCATTGCCAAAGCACATTTGTGGACAGGTGCGTTGTACTGATGAAAGATGATTTTATTTCTTTCGCAATCCTGGCCTCTTCTCACGAATATTTTATCTAGTTGCTCCAGAAGACTTTCATAGTATGTCCTATTTATTGATTTACCCTTTTCAATGTAATTGATAAGAAGAATGCCTTTTGCAGAAAACACTGGCCATGACTTTTCCAGCAGATAAAGTCGACTTTGCTTTTTTTGGTGGGAGGCCACCAGTTTTGTTTCTGGTGTGTAGTGGTGAACCCACGTCTCATCCATAGTGACAAATCTCCACACAAAATTATTCGGATCCTTCTTAAAACGGTCCAAACTTTCTTGGGAGAGTTGTTTACGAATTTGCTATTGGTCAGCGTTTAACAAAAGCGGCACCCACCTTTCGCAAAGCTTTCTCATATATAGTATTGGTGTAAGATATTCAATTCATGATGTAAGATGTTTCGTACCCTTTCTTCTGATATGCCTACGGTCTCAGCTATCCCATACGCTTTAAATCACCGATCGTCCAATATCATATTGTGCACATTCTCGATGTTTTTGTCTGTCTTCGCAGTTTTTGATCATCCACAAGGATCATCTTTAAGGGATGTACGCCCACGTTTAAATTCAGCCGTCTATTTTTTGATGGTTGGAAACGAAGGCGTATACTCTTTGTAATCCTTTATTAACTTTGGATGAATTTCTGTTGGCGATAACTCGTCCAAAACGCAGAGATTAATGACGGCACGATATTCTAATTTATTCATTTCAAGCGTGTGTGGCGGTGGCGTAACGGCTAGGGCCGCCGCCTCATGTCCGGGAGGTCGTGGTTCGAATCCTGCCACGTACCAATGTGATTTCGAATTTAAGTTTCATATGTACGTTTATCTGACGCTCTTACGGTGAAGAAAAACATCGTGGGGAAACCTGCAAAACGCCTGCGACGAAATTCGAAAGTTGTGTGTGATGTCGACCAACCCGCACAGGGCCCGCGTGGTGGAAATAAGGCCCGATCGCCCTAATTCAGGGTAGGCTCGAGCCCCTCGGTGGGGACGTATATGAGTTGATGTGATGATTCATTTCAAGAAAACACGACACGTGTATCTTTAAATATTTTTTTTAAGTTTTAGAAAGGATCCCTATTTTTTTTTAAATTAAAATATAGCCTATAGCAACCGCGGATAGTGTAGCTTACCAACGGTGAAAGAATTTTTTAAATCGGTTCAGTAGTTCGGAGCCTATTCAAGACAAACAAATCTTTCCTCTTTATAATTTTAGTGTAGATTTTACTTGTACCTTGTCTTGGAAATTATTTATCTATCTACTAGCTGACCCAGCAAACTCCGTAGTTCCAGAGTAAATGAATGTAGCTAAACCTAATTTTATTTATGTTTTTGATTACGTAATGAAATGAAATAATCATCAATTAGTTTAAAAAACAAAAAAAACACGCTTTTAGTAAACACGTTAAGTAGTTATCTTGGATGTCCGCCATGTTGGATTTAAGTCACGTGACTATTTTTTCGTATTCCTGACAGCAAACCCTTTCATTTGATACCCATATCATGGGGGTGCATTTCAAATAGTCTGTCCGCCATCTTGGACGTCCGCCATATTGGATTTGTAACTCAGAGCGTGTGCCAAATTTCATCCTAATCAAAGACCGGGAAGTGGGTCAAATTAAGAGTCCAAGATTTTCTTACATACATAGTTACTTACAAGTGAAGCTAATAAAAGCGTGTTAAAAATATGCATATATTTTCATATCGCGCCACAGATTTGATGATTTGAGGCAAGCGTTTATTTCGTTGCCATCAGTCGATCTTGGAATGACTGGCAATGTTTGGCGGAAATCACCAGATAGTAAAATCATTACGCTTCCGAAACATCTCGAGTCATTGCGCAGATCTTTCAATGTTCTGTCGAGTGCTTCCAATGCGCGTTTGTACGCCATTGTGCATTCGTCCCAGATGATGATTTTAGACGCTACTAAAACTATGGCCATTGTAGAGTATTTTACAACTTTACATGTCGGTTGTTCAATAGTTTGAAGGTTTAACGGCAATTTTAACGGTGAATGAGCCGTACGACATCCATCCAACAATGTGGCCGCTATCCCAGAAGAAGCAACTGCTACCGCAATATCGGATTTTACACGAATAGTGGCCAACATCAATGACAAAAAGAATGTCTTCCCAGTTAAACAGGAGGCATCCAGGAAAAATAAACCACCTTTTCCATTCAATTGCTTTTATTAATGTATCATACACTTCTCTCTGTTGGTGGTTTAACAGGGGTATATTCGTTTGAACAAATTGGTCTAATTCATGTTATGATCAACATCAATTTACGTTTACGCTCCAATTTTCGGTTAAATGCGTCATTAATTCAATCTGGTGCTGGCATTCCAAACCTAACTTACAAACTGCCGCACATGCGGTAATACAAGTCTTTGATCAAGAGCAAAGCCTGGTTATGCTTCTCCTCATTCTTGAGGCGAATGAGGAGAAGCGTAACCAGGATTTGATTAGTTATTTGATAGTGATTTCTTGAACTGACACGAATTCGATGTAAAATGTCTTCGGACATGTTATCCTTGTATTTGTTCCACAGATCACGTATATTCGATGGGACGCATGTCAAAATGATAATAGCAAATAATGTGCGTATCTAACTTAGAGATGCATAAATAGTTGCTTCAGCGATTGTCGTGTCCCAGTGAGTATCATTTTCAATCAAATTGAGTTTTTGGCATGCAGCACGAAACGTTTGGCACACTATACCATTAATAGTTCGAAGTGATTCAAATGATGTTGGCCCACGAATATTAACGCTCTTCTCGTGCGATTTCTTGTTTTTCTTCAGTGGATTTTTTAAAACAAACCAATTTTGCAATTTATAGTTTATGTACTGACAAACAGCGACAGTACTTTTCATTTCGAATTATTTTACCTGAAATTATAGAGGGAACCTTAAACTAATCGTATGATTAATAATATAATATTATTTAGTTTTGTGTCCAGTGTTTTTAATTTAATGTGAGGAAAGAGAAGTGACAAAACAAAACCTTTCTAACAGACAGTAAGAATATACAGCCAGTAAAATAACATAGAAAAGATTGTATATCGAACACTCCCCGTAATTTAACAACCTGTATAAAATTTCAATAAACAACTATGAACTGCAACATATATAGCAAAAGATAAGTAAGATAATTAGAAATAAATACATTTGAAAAAGGAATAACCACTTACAACATTGCTAATAAAACATTAAATAAAAAAAGAATTCATCCTAAACCTAGATAATGGGTAAATTTACAATGTTTTAATTTGGAAAGTGGTTTGGTCAATATGTCAGCAGTCATAATATCTTCTGTGCAAATGTTTTTCACGACAATGTCTTTATTTGCTAGTGATTCTCGCACAAAATGATGTCGGACGTCGATGTGTTTTGTACGTGAGTGATAAGTATCGTTAGTCGTTAGTTTGACTGAGCTTTGATTATCAGAATGGATTGTAATGGGCTGATCGACTGATGTCTTTAATGAGTGTGCGAAGGTAAATTAAATAGCCTCTTTACAGGCTTCTGCCAATGTCATATATTTAGCCTCTGTCGTAGAGAGCGCTACAGTTCGTTGTTTTCGCGCTTCCCAAGATAGAGATGAGCCACTTATAAGATAAACATAACCCATATATAAGCGTCTGTCAACTATATAACTGCCGTAATTTGCGTCCGCGTAACCTATTGGAAAACTATTTTCATATTTGGTATAAGTTAGCTTCAGGTTTTGGTCGCTTTGAGATACCTAAGTACTCTCTTGGTAGCTTTGTAATGCACCTATCCGTGATGTGTATTGTATTGGCTCAAATAAGATACAGTTTGTGCTTATCTTGTTTTGTGCCGATTAAGACATACATCAAAGAACCAATAAGCTGCTGATACGGAAGATCAGTTGGTTCATCTTCCTTTTTAGGAATAGCCAGTCTTAAACCAGGTTCCCTTGGGGTGGATACTGAATGTGCATCGCTCATTCCAAATTTTTGTATAAGTTTATCGATAAAATTTGTTTGGTCAAGAGTATTTACTCTCATTCCTAAACAATCTTTAAGGGCTCCGAGGTCCTTAATAACAAATTTTGGTTGCATTTTATTTTTAAATTCTTGTAATTCTGTGTGGAAATTACAAATAATAAAAAAGTCGTCGACAACAAAAGCATAAAATATTGCAACTATAAAAATGAATTCTTCCTATTTTCTGTAGTAGACGCAGTGTTCTCAGGACGACTGTGTCATCCCAAGACTAGACATAGCTTCGCATCCTTTTTTATTCCATTGACGTGGAGCTTGCTTTAAACATAAAGCCATAAAGCGATTTTTTAAGAAGACAGACTTTTAAAGAGTGAGTTGCAAACCCATCTGATTGTTCCATTAGGATTTCTTCTTCAAGGTCTCCGTTAAGAAACGCTGTTTCAACGTCAATGTGTTCAATTTTAAGATTTTATTGAACGGCAAAAGCTTAAAAACATCTAATTGTAGATAATTGTGTAACAGGAGAAAAAGTCTCATTGTAGTCAACACCAAAAACTTGAGTATACCCTTTAGCAACAAGTCTGGCTTTGAACTTCACTATCGCTCCGTCAGTATTCTTTTTAATTCTGTCCATTTGCTTTTGATAGGCTTTCTATTAAAAGGTCGATTTACTAACACCCAAGTTCCATGTTTTATCAAAAAAATGTACTCGGATTCCAAAGCTTTAAGCCACTTATTCTTATGAGTATCCTCTATAGTTTGCTTGAAGGTTTCTGTTTCGTAATCGCTAGATATCATGTGTGAGTAATGATCATATCTGCCAGGCGGATTACGTTCCCTTCGAGCGTACCTAGGTTCAGTGACAATATCAGTAGCATTTCCTGGTTTAGTTTTAGATATTTGGGAAGATACTGCCACGTACCAATGTTTTTTCGAATTTTGATTTCATATGTACGTTTATCCGACGCTCTTACGGTGAAGGAAAACATCGTGAGGAAACCTGCAGACGCCTGCGCAGAAACTCGAAGGTTGTGTGTGAAGTCGACTAACCCGCACTGGGCCCGCTTGGTCGACTTAGGCCCGATCGCCTTAAATCAGGGTAGGCTCGGGCCCCTTGGTGGGATAATATGAGCAGATGATGATGATGATGACTGGCTCAGTATCTACAAAAACTTCTGAGTTTTCAGGAACTGACATTTCTGGTATAATAATATAATGTAGACGTTAGAGGCTGGGGTAACTGTTGCTCTACATTGACTACTTTGAATGAAGGAGTTTCATTAAGAGTAAACGACTCCTGAGTTTTAGCACCAGGTATTTTTTCTTC
The DNA here is from genome assembly GCA_947284805.1 of Coleophora flavipennella. Taxonomy (NCBI): domain Eukaryota; kingdom Metazoa; phylum Arthropoda; class Insecta; order Lepidoptera; family Coleophoridae; genus Coleophora; species Coleophora flavipennella. Next base: position 18,556,259 of record OX369308.1, read on the forward strand.
TATAAAGACTACATCTCTTTCTAAAATAATATTTTTCGGATTTTGAGGATTCACTAGGCGATATCCTTTGCTTTTTGTGCAATATCCGACAAAGATACAAGTCTAGGTATTTGAGTCTAGCTTGGTGCGTTTTTCTTTAGGTGTAAGCATATGCGCTTCACACCCAAATACTCGGAGATATGATGGATCAACAGATTTCCCAAACCATAAATCGTCTGGAATTTTAGTATTTAATGCTTGAGTTGGAGATAGATTTTTTAAGTAAATAGCTGTGTTTACAGCTTCGCCCCAGTATGATTTTGGAAGGTTAGCATCTTGAAGCATTGATCTCGCTTTCTCGATAACAGTTCTATTGACTCTTTCAGCTACTCCATTTTGCTGAGGAGTGTAAGGAATTGAGGTCTGATGTATTATACCATTTTCCTTCATAAAAGTCGTCATGTCATGTTTGACGATTTAAGGGATCATACACGGATGTCCAAGGCGCCTATGCCACAATAACATAGACTATTTTGAGTTCGTTAAAGGAGCAGTACTATTATCTGTGACTTTGAATTGAAACATTCCTTTGTTAAAGGGAGCTGTTCAAACAACATAGCCTGCGACTTTGCATCCTTCGGGGATTGTCGCGCCTTTCGGGGAGAAAACTAATACAAAATCATTTGGACTAAGCTGTTTACAGATATTAAGTTAGCTGCCATATGCGGAGCATAGAGAACATCATTAAAAGTGTAGCTTTAATCACTTGTATTGAGTACAATAGTACCTTTACCTTTGGAAAAGGTTTGTTCTCTATTAGCCTCAGTAATAGGCTTTATTAAAGGAGATAGGTCAGTAAAATGTTCTTTCTTATTACACTCCACTATCAAGATACCATAAATCAAAAAAGGTAGTAGCAAAAAAACACATATCTTTCAAATGTCCCTTTTTACGGCAATGAGTACAAAACTTCACCATTGAGCTCTTAGCGGTAAAAACTTTGTCACTAGTAGAAGCTTGGTCCCGGTTACTTTACTTGATGAGAGCTGAAACTACAGAATCCGATGAAATTTTGGAACGAGAATGTTCAAGTGTAATCACTAGCGGTCTAAAGCTTTCGGGTAGGTTTGCTAGCATGAGAACACCTAAGAAAGAGTCTCCGATCGGTTGGTCTATACTTCGTAGTTCTGCTTGTGTAGCTAAGAAGGAATTCACTTAAAGCTCCAAGTTTCCTGTATATTAAATCGTAAGTAGCTTCTTCATGAGAGTGACGTGTCTTACGAGTTCTGCATCAGCGTATGCGACTTTGAGTTCATTCCATGTATCCTTAGCTGTCTTGACGTTCTGGATCACAGATAAACATTTTGACAGAACTCTAAGCAAATTTTTGCGGTAGCTTTCGCATTCCTGCGTTTGTTCTCTTCTTTGTTGAGCGAAAAATCACCTTCGATGGTGTCCCTCAGGTCCACGTCGACGAGAAAACATTCCATGAAAAACTCCAGGTAGAAGTTATCTTTCCCCTGTAGTTTCGCAAATTGAAGCTGTTCGTGCCAGCTGTAGGAACAGCAGCATCAGCACGAGTGGCAGCTCTGGAGGATTGGTCCTCTCCGATTTTCATTTTGCAAGTAAAAACACTAAAAACTAGAAATACGGCTAGTAGAGAGGGCACTCTGGGCCCATAACCACCAGAAATTATAGAGGGAACCCTAAACTAATCGTATGATAAATAATATAATATTATTTAGTTTTGTGTCCAGTATTTTTATTTGATGTGAGGAAAGAGTAGTGACAAAACAAAACTTTTCTAACAGCCAGTAAAAATATACGGCCAGTAAAATGACATAGAAAAGATTGTATATCGAACAATTTTCTATGTATTTGGATGTTTTTGAAAAAAAATATGGATTCCGATATTTTATTAGTTATTCTGCTATTCTTGGAGGAGGCGAATCCAAAAAACCAATAATCATGAACATCAGTCCAGCCGTTCTTGAGTTATAAATGTTGTAAATTACCCGACTTTGTTTTATGTATTTAGATCTATCAAACATACAGGAGTAACAAAAAAACAACATACAGTCGAATTGAGAACCTCTTCCTTTTTGAAAGTCGGTTGAAAATGATTACAGGAGCATTTTAAATTTTCTTCATCGAGATAACTTAATAACACTTCAATGCGCCCTTTACGCCAATGCTGGTTGTACCGTTTATCTTCATTTTATATTATTTGCGATTCTTATCTTATTTCGAATTCCTATAGTAATGAACGAAAATCAATCGAACTATTACATTATAGGCATTCTTTGTTTCCATTATTAGAACAATTAATGAGAGAGATGACATTCAACACTTGAGATTTTCCAATAACCTAGGTATGCGCATTCAATTAAGAGAGGCTAAGTAAAATACAACCACGGTGAATGTGACATAACTACTTATAGGCAGAGTATACACATTAGTACCCCTGCCGTTCTCTAGATTCCGACCCATAGAGTAACTTACAAACTTATACATATGTTTCGACCTCACCTCACCTAACCTTTAATTGCCCTAGATTTTTTTAGTACGATAGCTACATGCAAAGTATGCACTGTAGCTTCAAAAAACCGGTCAAGTGCGACTCGGACGAGCAGACCTATGGTTCCGCACCACCACACCTTTCCACCCAAGTACAATAATTATAACTATTCATTTCAAAACAAAATTAATAAAGCGAGCGACAGAAAACTATGTTTTCTCATGTAGTTAGGACCTAAGTCCTTAGTGCAAGTATGACTCGAATTCAAAAAATTCAAAATCTTTATTCGTGGTATCCATGGTGATTTGTGATAATGTAAGTCTCACAACTAGCCGGTTTTCATATTTTTTTGTATTAGCACACTTAATAATTTTTGTTACTTGTTAGTTATTCCCTATCATAAGACACATTATGTGAAAATTACAGTCGGCTACCTATTACGGTTCAAAGGATACAGCCTTTTAAAAGTCGGAAAGACAGAAAGATGGATGGACTGAGACAGACAGCGTACGCTTAGTAATAGGGTCCCGTTACTTGGTACGAAGCCGTAAAAACCTACAGGACAAAAGATAAAAAAACGAACGATATTTTTTCAATAATAAATATTTGAATTTAGATTATTTAAACGATTTTTTCCGGGAGGTCGTGGTTCGAATCCTGCCACGTACCAATGTGATTTCAAATATAGATTTCATATTTATGTTTATCCGACGCTCTTACGGTACAGGAAAACATCGTGAGGAAACCTGCACATGCCTGCGGAGTAACTCGCTGGTTGTGTGCGAAGTCGACCATCTCGCACTGCACCCGCGTGGTCGACTAAGGCCTGATCGCCCTAATTCAGGGTAGGCTCAAAGCCCTCGGTGGGGACGTATATATAAGCTGATATGATGATGATGATGAAATTTATTTAAATATTTTGTACCATTTAATCGTACCTGACATAAAAATAAGACAAGAAAAATAAGACAGGCCGTATTACGTACTATTATCTAATCTGTGGTATAGCTCGCAGAATCGATAGCGAATGGGGAAGAAATACTGTCGAGTGGCGACCGCCCGCAGGCCGGAAGACGTACTTAGTGATGTACGGCCCCCTGCCGCTAGGTAGACTTATGATCTAGCGAAGTTCGCAGGAAAGCCGCTGGATGTATGTAGCTCACAATAAAAGAAATTATATGTATTGTCACGAAAATGGCCCCACGTTTCGGCATACTCCTTTCATATGTTGCTGAAGTGGGAGTGAGACTGATGTAGTATAATTTTCATACTGTCAGAATTTTGCTGTGTAGTGAGTGTTACAGAAATAGTATAATTTTAATACGGTTTGATTTTCTCCGCTAAGTCTTTGAAGTCAGCTGTTCTTTATTGCGTCTCTAGAGATATTACAGAAATTCCGTGTTCAGAATCGACTATTGAACAGTGGAAGTATTTCGGCTGCAATAATGATTTTAATTATTTTATATTAATTCGTAAATTAACTATATTTTGAAATGCATAAGTATCATTGTTGTACGAACTTAATCGTCAATGTTTTTAGGGTTCAAACATTTTGACAATTAACATTGACTATGACAAACGTGATTGTATCTAAGACTTTATTTTGTAGTATAGTTGGTAGTTTAAAGGTAATAATTATAATAAGATTGATATTCGCATGCCAAATATAGTGAAATATGAGGACTTCCTAAATAATGTTAACAGCTTTAAAACCATGTGTTATTGCAAATAAATTATCATTTTCTTTTTTTTTTTCAATAAATGAGGTTAATAAAATAATGTTTTCATGAGGATGTGATTCAAAACCAGAAAGCAAATTTTTGAATCAAACCTTCATGGCTCCATAACTTTGAAACTTATACAGGGTGTCCAGTAAATATAGGTACAAACTGAAACTAGGGATAGATCAAGTCATGACCTATCCGAATTAAAAAAAATATGTCTAGTAAAACTTCAACCGTTTCCGAGATATGGCGGGTTTTTTGAAATTTCCGTAAATCACAACTTTTAGTCAGTTTCAGGGATGCTACAGCTGCAAATGAAGGTATTATGAAATACTTTTTTTTGCTTTTTGTTACTGAAGAATTAGACTATCAAATGCATTGCAATATTTTTTTAAGAATCTACCAGTTTCCCGTAGTAAAATAAAAAATATTTTAATTTTTACACATTAAAACTGCAATGTCCCAGATTTGGTAGCTTATGCTGTAAAATAAATGCACTACGCTAGTCCGGACCATTACTTTAAAAAGTTGTACATTTTGTGCAGATTCCGAAATGGTTTAATACTTATAATTTTTCCCAAAACAAAAAAAGATGACTGTAGCGATTTGGTTTCAAAACGAACCCATTTTGTAATAAGTAGTTAGGTTTAAATTTCGATTAGAAACCTTTTTTTAATTGATAATTTACTACTTTTCATGTCATGTTGGCTATTTAAAAGATAGGAAATGAAACAAGTTAAAATTTAGACGATCTTTTATTAATACACGCTTAAGCGTAATAGTAATAGGCCCATTTGAGCTAACTGGCTCTCTAAATACCGAAAAGTACCTACAGTTTTTGCAAAATGATTTACCATTATTAATGGAGGATGTTAATCTGGAATTGCGGCTGCAGATGTGGCTTCAAAATGATGGGTGTCCAGCCCATTATGCTAGAAGAGTAAGAGAATATCTGAATAGCAATTTTCCAAACCGCTGGATAGGGCGCTTGGGACCAATTTTGTGGCCACCACGGTCACCAGATCTTAATCCATTGGACTTTTTTTATTGTGGCTGCCTGAAGGAAATGGTGTACAGACAACCAATAACAACTGTCAATCAACTGAGGCGACGAGTTGAGGAAGCCGCTCGCCATATTAGTAACGAGGGATTCGCTCGTCGCTTAAAGCGATCTTTTATTAAGAGGTGCAGAGCGTGTATCTTGGCACGTGGCGGTCATTTTCAACATTTAATTTAAGCGTGTACTAATAAAAGATGGTCTAAATTTTAACTTGTTTCATTTCCTATCTTTTGAATAGCCAACATGACATTAAAAGTAGTAAATTATCAATTAAAAAAAGGTTTTTAATCGAAATTTAAACCTAACTACTTATTACAAAATGGGTTCGTTTTGAAACCAAATCGCTACATCTTTTTCTGTTTTAAGAAAAATGATAAGTATTATACCATTTCGGAATCTGCACAAAATGTGCAACTTTTTAAAGCAATGGTCCGGACTAGGGTAGTGCATTTATTTTACAGCATAAGCTACCAAATCTGGGACATTGCAGTTTTAATGGGTAAAAATTAAAATATTTTTTATTTTTTTACGGGGAACTGGTAGCTTCTTAAAAAAATATTGCAATGCATTTGATAGTCTAATTCTTCAGTAACAAAAAGCAAGAAAAAATATTTCAAAATACCTTCATTTGCAGCTGTAGCATCCTTGAAACTAACTAAAAGTAGTGATTTACGGAAATTTCAAAAAACCCGCCATATCTCGGAAACGGTTGAAGTTTTACTAGACATAATTTTTTAAATTCGGATAGGTCATGACTTGATCTATCCCCAGTTTCAGTTTGTACCTATATTTACTGGACATCCTGTATAATTAGTCACCCAGTTTATGGTACAGATGTAGTTTAGGATTCTGATCCAGAAGACCTAGGCTGTAGACATTGCGAGGTGGAATATCTAAAGGTCTGTAAAAGGGTTTAAAAAACAAAATTTAAAAAAGCCCACGGCGATTAGCCACACTCATAAAATTACGTGAGTATATTCAATTTTGATTGGCAGTCCCCGACGGATGTACTTGGATTTTTTTTTATTTATCTCTTGTTTCTTATTTCCCTCTAGTCGGGGAACTTAAAAAGTTATCTAATCCTTTTTCAATTACGTTTTAACATCCGTCGTGGGCTTTTTCTAAATTTTTAATTTTCCTTTTTTTAACTTTTTAGAGACCTACCTACTTCCAGTAAGTTCTTCCCATTTAAAGTCTACTTACTCTCAAAAGTTTTGTTGTCTGTATGTCGTAGATTGTATAAAATCTTTACAAACTTTAATTACTTATGCATGCTTTATGAATTTTTATTGAGATGCAGCTCCCGATGACGGTCCACGGCTGTAAAACATATCTATATACTTGCTCTGTTAATTGCCCGCAGCGGAATCGGTTGCAAAAATCTGCAGCTGCCCCTGGTGGTCTACTGCTGTAAAACATGTCTTAAAATGACAAGTGAAAAAATAGTGAAAACTTGCCAAGTTACACCATGTTAGTACCACAGAACATAACAAATTTTCTTTTAAGCAACTGAAAACCGTTGTACATTCTCTATTATTTGGAGAAGTCTAATACTTAGTAAATTATGGTACAAGTGAGTAATGTTGGTGATTACTGCTGAGGCGCCATTGAGTCCCGAGCCGTCAGGTGAGGGTCTTAAAGGGAGCCGAGGACGGTAATCATCAATACGCACGTGTATTATACGACGTTTTTCAACACTCTTGTGAAGAAAATAATAATAAAAAATCATTTTATTGGTAGATCATCATCATCATATCAGCCGAAGGACGTCCACTGCTGGACATAGGCCTCCCCCAAGGATCTCTACGACGACCGGTTCTGCGCTGCCCGCATCCAGCGGCTTCCCGCGACCTTCACCAGGTCATCGGTCCACCGAGTGGGAGGCCTGCCTACACTACGCTTTCCGGTGCGTGGTCGCCACTCGAGAACTTTGTTGCCCCAACGGCCGATAATAACAACATATTCGTAGATAATAACAAGTAATTTCAACAGTGAAAACGACTTGTGAATTTTTTTTCGCTATGGCGGGAAAAATTAATCAGTTTTCCAATGCGCGCGCATCTAACAATGGCAATCGGCCATAGACTAAATGAATGAGGTTTCTTTTTTTTTTGGCTTTCCGCGGATAGCGTTTTAGCCACGTACAAAATGGGGAATTTAAAGTTTTCTTTATTACAGAGAAAGCAAACGATATATTTGAGTAAAAGTTTTATTTATTAAACACGTACAAGTTGAAATTATCTATTTAATTATACGAAGTTGCATGAAATGAGTAAGCAATAGGTACATTAATTTATTTGTACTATTGAACACGATCTTTTTTTTATCGTAACTTTTTTATGAACAAAGCAACTCTAACAATAAAATAAAGAAACTCTTCAACTCACTTGTGAATAATATCAATGAAAAAATCACAGTTTGGTAACATAACAGGTGTCATTATGTGCCTAATTGCGGTGAAATTAGAGCCGCTTTATGGGCAAGTGTGTTAAAAAATAAATATTCTATTCGAAGATCCATAGCTATGATTTCGGAACCACTATAGAGAACTTGGTATACCTACCCACTTAGATCGCTGTATTTTTTTTATATCGAACTTGGCTCCATTTTACATTTATGTTTTGTTGGGATATCATTAATTTTTGTAAAGTATTAATACTAATTTGCTATCTTTATTCAAGTTATGTAATAGACATAAATATAATATATTGTTGGTGGTACCGAAGCCTCGCTGCGCAATTCCAACTCGCACTTAGCTAGTTTTTTGAATTTTTACACAAATATGCCCAATAAACCTATTTCGATTCCTAATCTCAAATCTATGTCACTTGGAATTGGTCTATATAATTACTCCAATGAGTAGTAGTGGCACGGAACCCACATTTCGTGATTCCGACTCGCACTTGGCCGGCTTTTATTTTTCCTTAGTGTACGCCCAATAACCTACCTAAATACCAAACCAGCTTCTAAACCCGGAAATAGTATTTTGATAAATAGTAAGGAACCCTAATTTTGCAAGTCCGACTAGCACTTGGCCAGTTTTTGGGTTCTGTACCCAGAGGGTAAAAACAGGACCCCAATATGAAGACTCCGCTGTTCGTCCGTCGGTCTATCTGTCCATCTGTCACTAGGTTGTATTTCATGAACCGTGATAGCTAAACAGTTGAAATTTTTACAGATGATGTATTTCTGTTGCCGCTTTAACAACAAATACTAAAAAACAGAAAAAGTGAGTCACCATATTTAAAAACGTGGTTATTTAAATGTGAAGAAACTAGCGCCATCTAGTATGATGGTATGGAACCCTTTGTGCGCGGTTTTGTTTTGCACTTTACCGGTTTTCGATTTTTTTTTCTTTGTATACGCCTAATAAAATAACTTCATCATCATAAAATAACTTATCTCGATGGTAAATTTAAAGTTTTAAGTAACCTGGAATTGTCTATATACATATTTTGCTGAGTAGCGGTGATACGGAACCCTTAGCGCGCGAGTACTACTGACACTAGGCCGTTTTTAAAACTTTTCCTTTGTATACGTCCAATAACCTACCTCGATGCCAAATTTCAAGTTTATAAGTTACCTGGAAGTAGTCTATATATTTTGCTTAGTGGTGATACGGGGCCCTCAGTGGGCGAGTACGACTCACACTTGGCCTTTTTTCGAATTTTTCCTTTGTATACGTCTAATAACCTTCCTCGATGCCAAATATCAAGTTTGTAAGTTACCTGGAAGTGGTTTGTATAAGTTATAAAATTAGTGATTTTCGAAAGTCATCTCAGAAATGGTAAAAATATATTAATGAAAATTGGGATTCTAGGTAATCGAGGGGGTCTTACTAGACACACTAAATCTCAAGTGTGTAATTAAAACAGATTTTAAGTAACAGGTCGGTCGCAAGGGGCCCGAAATGGTACGTGTAATATAACCCACGGCCGATGTCGCCTTTCCCTTTTTGAACTTTGACGTGTGTCTAGATCTAAGCACATGCCCTGAAATGATAATTTAAATGAAAAAACCGCAAGCAAACCGGCCTAGTAGTTTTCGAGATAAATCGAAACATTAGCGCTAACCATCCTGGCTGCTGCAGCATTCCCTGGTGGTCTACCGCCATAAAACATGTCTAAGAATATGCCCTGAAATGATACCTTTTAAATTAAAAAAAAACGCATGGAAATCGGCCATGTAGTTTTCGAGATAAATGGGAACATTCGTTCATATCCCTTCTCCATTCTGTCGCTAAACGGGTGGACCAATTTCCATGAAATTTTCTGTGTAAATTCGGTAGGTCTGAGAATAGATCGTTATCTATTTTTCATTCAGAAGTTTTAATGGTACCGGTAAAAAACGGGATTTGCGCGGGCAAAGCCGCGGGAAACAACTAGTATACTATAAGTATATAACTTAGATTTCAAACAAAGGGACAAAACTTGTAGACATTTGTCAATTATGAAATAGAATACAAAATTTTCATTTTAAGGCCTTAAGATAGCTCAAATGACAATATTCAATTCAAATTATTGAAAGACTGTGTAAAGCTATCACTATGGAAAAAATATATAAGATACTAATTAAAGAAATAAGAAATCGATTTAATTAAATACAATTTTAAATATATTACCAATTTTGATGTAAAAAATTATATTGTAGACCCTGTTTTTGTCAATGATTGCAAAATATCTCGAAAACCAATAGTTAATGTTGAATGAAACCAACACACAAAAATCGGTGAATATAAGACCTTTCATTTTAATTGAGCACATTTTTTTAAAACTTATTTGAAAATATAGAAAAGTAGTAAAAACATGTAAAAATCGAGAATTGGGCGTTCGGTTTCAACGTAACAGCCGTATTGATTTGAACTTAAAATTAACAGATTTACATTCTATATTATTTTACGATATTAAAGCCTTAAACATATCTATCATAATCATTGTAAAAATACTGTTTTTTGACAAGATTTGCAAAAAATAATACTATCACTCCATACAAAAACAAAACAGGACCCTATTACTAAGCTCCGCTGTCTGTCCGTTTGCCAACAAGCATGAACCGTAACCTATTACGGTTGAAGACTATTGAAATTTTCACAGAGTGTGTATTTCTGTTTATAACAACAAATACTAAAAATTAGAAAAAGTGAAAAAGGGGGTCTCCATACAAAAACATGTTATTTATAGGTCATTTTAGATGTAATATTGATATTGATTTAGCTCATGGTAAAAACGGTAATTGGATCCTTGGGGGAGGACTATGTCCAGCAGTGGAAATTTGTTTTATTCTGTTTTTTAGTATTGGTTGTTATAGAGGCAACAGAAATACATCATCTGTGAAAATTTCAACTGTCTAGCTATCACGGTTCATAAAATACAGCCTGGTGACAGATAGACAGCCAGAAGGACAGCGAAGTCTCAGTAATAGGGTCCCGTTTTTACCCTTTGGGCACGGAACCCTAAAAATCATATATTTGTCTCTCGCGTTAATGTCTTTTGTTTGTAATGTGAATAGGTATCATTGTCATTATACTACGTAGTTGTGTGGACTTGTGGTGGTACGGAACCCTCGGAGTGCTAGTCCGACTCACACTTGACCGGTTTTTTACACTTATCCGAATATTATTCTTTATTCTTGCCGGCACTTTAAATGTTTGGAGAATTTTTATGCCTTTGTCATGGGACACCTTGTACTTTATATTATTGCTTTTACCCGCGGTTTTGCCCGCATGGATATCGATGGTGCACGGTGGGCGAGCCGCTCCCGGGCGTGCGCACAGCAATTTAACGAAATTTCAACGCAATCGGATAAACGGTATGGCAGCGCATATTAAAATAGGACCAAAAAAACAAACGTTGATATATAATATTATATTTTAAAAATGCACACAACGACGTCTGTATCGCAAAGAGAGAGTTATGCAATAAAAACTACATATTATAGTTTCCTTGAAGTCAGAGTTAAATTTATTGCACAAATAAATAGTACTAGTACCTACTAACTTACATTTTTCTCGCGATACTCTTTAACAATCAAATATTACGTACTTATTGATTACAGTGATTAAATATTTAATTATTAAATCTAGCTAATAAGTGTACATGCACTTTAAATCAAATAAAACATTATTTTATTAAAACAGTTATGCAATTGTTATCTCATTGATTATGGCATTGTTCAAAAAAATTGTAGTGGGTATAATTTTAAATTTTTAAAATATTAAATATTCTCAGGTACTAATTTGTTTTTTATCACTGGTTATTTTTTATGATTTTTTAAGTTCGCAAACTTATAACGTCTTATATGAAAAAAAAACACAGTCCCAATGTTAATTTCCAATTGACGACTATGAAATAAATTTAATTATCATTTTTGGAGTCTCGTAGTCAAATTATATTAGGAACAGAACAGCCTCGGCGTTCATTTAATATGATGATTGTTAAGAAATTTAGTTACAAGCTATTTTTTTTTTTTTTTAGGGTGCGAAATTGTAATGATAATTATTTTCGTTGATAATTATCGGATAATTATTAAACAGTTGACCGATAATTATCGGCGTTTATTCTTATTTATGGCTCTTTATTTTTTTACTAAAAATGAAAACACAAAGATATTAGTAAAAAAAAATAACTCATTTAAGTTTTAATTGTTAAAGTGTACTTAAGTTTAATCACGGTTATTAATCAACAATTTCGTTTTTGTCATTTTTCCCGAATTAGAGGTTTGACGCGTTTCTTCGACACGGCACGAAACATCAAATCGTTCTCATATAAACACTGCAGGACACAGTGCGAGGCCAGCGTTTTGTCAAAGCTAACTATAATATTACTGTTTTGTTTTTATATTACCAAGATAGTTATAAACCTTATAGTTATCGATAATTATCACTTCGAAATCTGATTTTTTTACCGTATAAAATGGAAATACTTCCAAATGATTTGGCTTTTTTTTATTGAACAATGCCAACTAGTTATTTGAATCATTTGAATAACTATTTGTTAACGGCAGTTGGTACAATGAAGACATTTTATAGGTACACTCATAAAAGTAGTATAATGAAAAAAAAAAGCACCGAGCGGGAGCAAACGAAGCGAAGTTGGAAATTCGGAGCACCCTGACTCGGACACTTCATAAATTTAGTGATTTTGACACGATATCGATTCTGTTGGACCTAAGGTGAGGCATTGATTGGAAGTTGTCTGTCTTTACTCTTTATGTGTAAAGAACAAATAAAATAACCACACTTTTGAACTTTTTCAATATTTTTTCGTTTCAGTCAAAAACTACAATTAATTTCGAAAAATCCAACTGGAATATTAAAGAGTGTGTTTAGTTAGACTAATCGACTAAGAAAATTTAGAGGAACTAAATCGGTCCGGTTTGCCTGTAGAATTCAAACCTCTGTTTTAAACCAGGTTTCTTTGATGTACTTTATGTTCATTGAAATGAAGAATCAGGTTACAAAGTATTACTTAAATATGTATTGTAATTGCTGAGAAAAATTACGATCCCTGCGACCTAAGTTTCCAATGCGTCACCTTAACATCAGGTATATTTTATATGTGTAAAATAAATTACATTACATACTTTTCTAGACTGTTTTAATTCAATAGATTGCTTAAGGATTCTTTAGAACATCAGATTATACGATATGCCGGAAACATATATTTTATGCAAAATAATAATTTTTAACAACAGTTTTATTGCATTTTTTTATATTTATACAAGGTAGGTACTTAGTAGATACGTGCTTGCAATTTTATTTCTAACTAAAACCACAAAACTATTCTTGGAATAATATAAATTAACAATGTTTTTTACGATACGAGTAGCAATACAACTAAATTACATATTTCATGATCAGTATCATATCAGCCGAAAGTCGTCCACTGTTGGAGAAATGCCTCCCCCAAACATACCACACCACAACGACCGGTCCAGCGCTGCTGACATCTATCGGCTTCCCGCAACTTTCACCAGGTCGTCGGTCCACAGAGTGGTAGGCGTGCCTAAGCTACGTCTTCGACGCCACTCGAAAACTTTACTGCCTACGAGCTGTGTACTGCTGTTTAAATATTTCTTTTTTTTTCATACTGTATTCGTGTAAAATATCAACAGTAGTAAATAAATAAAGTAAAATTGATTAATTTAATATTATGCTTATTTATTATAAACCGCACATTTAAGTATTATTATTATTAGTATACTACAATCGCGTTGCACGCGTTCTTACAGGTGACCGCTGCACGCTGCCTATCATGGATAATACGGCTGGATATAATTGTTCACAAACCTACAACCGCTCTGAGCGCAGCGAATATATTTTGACAATTGTGTGACGGTTAATCGTACCACACAATAAATGACGAAAACAGAGATTTACCTAATTATAAAAAGCGACAAGTTAAACATAGGACGCATATAAATGGTGACCGCTGATTCACAAGCCTACAACCGCTTTGAGCGAAACGAAAATTTTATATTTTGACATTTGTGTCATGGCTAATCGTAAAACACAGTAAATGACGAAACAAGACATTTATTTAATTATAAAAAGTGACTGGTTAAATAAAGGACGCATTTAAGAATTTAAACAATTATACAAAAATAAAATATTCTTAAACATCATCTATGTCACGCCATAAGCATACAAAATTAAACTGAGTTACGTACGGGATGTCCATTTCTTGCGATTTGAACATGGGTTCGAATAATTATGATTCGGTAGCTGCGTAAGTACTTAACGATTTATATTTAATGTATATGCTAAACCTAAATAAACCTAATAAGTATAATTACAATAATTACATAGAAAACATAATTATTAGCAATAAACATCTCAATAAACGACTAAAATAAAATAAAAACACCTACAAGAATTTTATTCAGGTGATGGCTTCAATAAGGAATGCTGATTTTTTTTCAGGCAGTTCATAAGATTAGATAATACTTATAAATTAATACACTTACAAATTAATAAATAAACAATACTACTTAATACTTATAGTTACTTCCATTTACAGGATGGAAACGATGTGTTTACAGAAGATTTCTCCGTAACTGCACAAGATATTCTAAAACCAAAAAATGAATTCTTTAGCTGATTACCTAGCGCTTAATAGGGTTAGAATTTTTTTTCTTTTTAATAATAAAAAGGGTCTAAACTAATAAACATGTCGTCAAAATGTTTTAACTTTATACCATCTCATCTTTACTGAAATATCAATAGTATGAAAACAATGTACTTGATTATAAGGCTGTTTTTTGCAGGTATTCAAGACTATTTTTTTAAAGTATCTAAATATGTAATGCATAAAAGAAAGAATTTGTCCTTAAAAATCATTATTTTTTTAAAGAAAGAAAGATTTATTATTTTTTCTAAAAAACAACATTTACTTAATTCTTAAAATTTGACATGTTATTCTTAAATAAAACTTATTTTATAAAACAACTTTCAGGATTATAGACAATTTTATTTAGCATAAAGATACAGTTTTTGACATAGATGTACGAAAAAAAATTCATTTGTATGGGTTAAGTAGTAATTTTTGGTAACAGATTATCTTTAGTAGTAACGGAGAAAACGTCTGTAACGTTTTTACCTGTATATTACCAGAGGAATCAGTCTTGCGGATAGTGGAATGGTAAGGGTGGTTCACGTACATAGAGGTCCTACTAGGGTTCTTCTGAATTACTGGTTTCAATAAAACTGGATAACTTTCTCCTAAAAATTCATAAGTAGCAAAAGTGTCCAGTGTAAATTTTAAGGGGAAAATAAAATGGCGCGTACAAGTTTCAAAGTTCCAAAAGATACCCAAACAGCAAGTTCTTATGCTGGCAGTCTGCTTAGTATTGTGACAAATTAAAGTTCTAAAATTGATCACGGAAGACCCAATGATAGAGATGGGTAAATCTCTTAACCCTAAAACAAGACTCGGGTTCATCGCCGGCATGATTCCAAAATTCTCACTCATAGGGGCGAAACAAAGTTTTTAACTCTGGGTAAATACCCGATATTTAAGTTAAAATCGGCTTATATTCCGGGTGGGTTGGCCACGACATCAGCCCGTTAATGTTAATAAAAAATAAAATAATTAAAATAATATCATAAAAATATAATTAAGTTCACCAGATCTGTAAAGTGTATCGTGGCCGTAGCCAAGGAGATTCAATGTAAGTACACTGTTTAACATTCAAGTTATTTAGGGATCCTTCAAGTTATATTTTTCATACAATTAATGAGTTTTTGAATAGCATCAATTATTACATAAGACATGTGCAGGTTAGAAATTTCCATTATACCTATGGGCAAGTTTTATATTTACCCTGTCAGTTCTCATAAATGTATAATTTTGTATATTCGAATGTGATTTTGTACATTCATGTCATTTTGTACATTCGTGTATCATTTTGTACATTCGTGTATCATTTTGTACATTTATGTTACTTTGTACATTCGTATTATAATGTAAAATTCCAATATTCCACTGAATAAGTCCTAACATACGTGGCAGTGGCCAGATGGCCATTGGGGCAGTAGTTATAGAGTGGCGACCGCACATCAGAAGACGTAGCGTAGACAGGCCTCCCCATCGGTGGACTGACGACCTGATTAAAGTCGCCCGGTCCTTGTGGAAATTCTTGTGGTGGCTTTGTCTAGCAGTCTTTCGGCTGATATGTTGATGATGATGATGAGGAAATAAAAGTCATCATATTAAATGTCAATACATTTAAAAAAGATCTCAAAAACACAACCAGTGGCTTCGTCAGTAAGTAGTCCAGTAAATGAATGTCACAAAGGTAGAGTGTGGGCAGGAACCTCAGCGATTCCTTTAGGAACTGATTACGGTAAGAACATACTAATAGTCCTGACGTCAAGGAGGTGAATCGAAAAACAGTGGTAAAAAGTTTTATACAATTGTGCAAAATGCCGCCTAAACAAAATTCGTTTACAAGAACAAAGAGGGTAAATATAGCACTTGCTCATCTTGAAGTATCTTGTATAGCTTTTGAAAAAAAAATTGTATGAAACTTATTCTAACTTGATCTCTACCTAAACAATGTTACACTTATTTTTATTAAGAGCGTTGGCTGTATTATTTATAACATTGCCGATATGGGAGCATGTTCAAACCGAGGCGAGAGTGTAATGATCTCGCCGCGTTTGCGTGGTAGGTGCACAGCGACCTCGCACCTTCTCTCCAAAATGTCATGATTTTTCGAGTTCGCAAAGCTTTCATCTCACTAGGAATAATACTGAATAATCGGTCACACGAAGCAAATATTCACCACGAATGTAATTGAGCATGTTCAATTGTTTTCAACGCGAGCGCCTCGTATTTTTCTGTAGCAAGTAGCTTGTCACACAGAGCAAGTTTGCTCGCAGCGAGTATTCGCTCCGTGTGACCGAGGCTTTAGGCCTCTTTAAGGGACCGGGGACGCGATGCGCGAGGCATAGCATAGCGCGTCAAGCGGCGCGACTAACAAACTTTTTATAATGCGCAATTGATTGATTGACGATGATGCCGAAGTGAGCTTACCCAAGGTTCCCCAGCGCAATCGAGAACTGGCTATCTATCTTCATGTCGGTTAGGTGGCAAGACTTAGATAATATAATGGTAGCTATCCAGACGGTCTTAGAAAATGTCCTACCACCATCAAAACCGCCAGGAATTTAACCCGCTACCTCCTAGTGTGAAGCAAATTTACTAACCATTTCGCTACGGAGGCTCTGCCTATGTAGACCTCGTTTACTGAAACACGAACTGCATTTATAACCGCGACTAGTAACCACGCCCCCCGCACGCCACAGCACGAAGGCAGTAAACCAAGCAAAAAGAGCGAGACAACGCTTCTCCATAAACACTCTTTTCATTTGCCCGCGCATCGCATCGATGGTCCCTGAAAGAGCCCTTATCAGTGAAGAACATTTAAGAAACATTCAAAATTACACATACTCGTACTTGTTTGTAAATTATGTCTCCTATCAACAACAGTGTATTTTCAAAGAATTGCGAATATATCGTCTCATCGGTTCCATTATGTGTTTCTTTTTTGTATATATAATAAAAACGATATCGCAAAGCTTGAACACATTAGCTGGTTACATTCGCTTTCTTAAGTTTCTATTAGGGTTTGTCAATTGTGCCGCGTCATTAAGGTCTCCTTACCAGCAGGCTGCAAGAGCTAAGTCCATTGGAGATCTTGGCCAACTCGGAGAAGCATATGGATCGCCGTGCAAAGTTGATTTTCTCGCAGAATACCTGAAATGAATTGCGTAAATCGTATCTGTAGTACTTTTGAACACTTTAGTTCTGTTACTCTATATCAGGCCGAATGTAGGGGGTTTATATCAGGAGACTAGTACTAGAGCGAGAGCGAGAACAGCAAAAGTGAGAGCACAGGCGGTTTTCCTTCACTTTATCTATTGCCGGTATGATGAATAGCAGATCCGTAGCAGTCTAAAATTTTTAATGGAGAGTAGGGATAGACTCCCCCTCTCTAAAACATCAATGGTTGAACAAATGTGCGGCTATGTTCAGAAGGTCTTTTGGCACTTTGTACATGTCTCTAGTTGGTTTGTGTAGGCGATCTACGGTGATTATTATTATTATTATTAGACATTTATTACAGACAACACAGTCCATAGTTTTGTTAGTAACATAGATCTTAATTCGTAAAATACAAAAGCAAAAGGTACAAAAACAGACTTCAATACAACAATCTGCTGGACCCATACATCCGGACCCAGCGAGAGAGTCCCACCGGTCTACAAATACGCTTAGGATTCTATTGGAGCTGTCACGAACGCGGCCCAGCAGTGACGCGCAGCGCTTTCTTATTATAGCTTGAAAGCCGTCGGTTTCCACCTCAGCGAGCATGCCAGTTGCACTGCAGAACCGCGGCAGCCCCAACTAGCACCCTGAACGCATTATTATACTGGACACGCGTCGTTGTATGCCCTTTGCGTAAACCGTACCCACAGGCTGCCAGTGTAAAAGCATTGGACAAAAAACTTTAAAAAGCGTTACTTTGACTTGTTTAGTACACCGAGCGAATCTGTGGGCCAACATATTGCATCGAACAGCCAACGACCTGCGTTCCCTTTCTATGTTCTTGTTGTCATTAAGAGCCTCGGTGACCCAGTGGCATACCCTGGACACTTCATAAAGAATTCTTCAGAAATTTCAAAAAAGGAATGACGGAAAAAACAAAATAGCGGCGAAATCCTATACGTTCGACAACCAAACTGTAACCAATCTGTATCAATCTGGGTGACGAGGGGGTGAGGTCGTAATCTAGAGATTGGCAGGGAGTGTCCATACTGTATGTTAGTAGTTAGTGCCAGTGGCCCAATACTTAAAATGCTCTGTACGCTTCAGCGGAGTTCCATTAAGCGGCATTAACTGGCGATACAGTTACGTAAGTCTTGGTACCCGCCTCAAATACCACGAACTCGCTCTTCATTGCATTGTATTTGAGCCCCTGAGCCTCTGCATAGGATTCACAAATTTTCAGCATTTTTCTCATTGCCCCAATCGATGGGCTCAGCAGAACCATGTCATCAGCTTAGCTCAAATTATTAACAGCTACTCCGTCAATATGACAACCAATATCGGCTCTGCTAAGCTCATCAATCAGGTGGTTCATGTACAGGTTAAAGAGTCGGGGCAAGGTCAAACCCCCCTGCCTCACCCCGCATTATACGTGACACTTCTTGCGCAGTGAACGTGCGTAGGTGCAGCACGTCCCACCAAAAACGGCATCGCTCTTGAATCTATCATATATCCCATATCGTTTTGCTAACATTTTGTCATCATATTTGAGTAATAACTTAGCTTCTGACTCGCGATCAATTAATTAATTTACATTCATTGCTTTCATTCTTCTTTGTAAGGTTTCTGTTTGTTCTAGTTTTATAACTCAAGTAATAAAAAAGGTTTATAATCTCATCAGTAAGCTATGATTTATTTGTTGGCTTAAGTTTATTTCTGAATGGAAAACGTATCTTTATTATATCCTATCCTACACTATTAATCGAGTAATATTTGTATATACAGAAATTTGTATATACATGCAGCAGCGGCACTTCCTTCCACAAAAAGTGCACCTCAACAACATCAGAGGGTTGCACTCAAATCTCGATGCGGTCCACTACCATCATAAGACCGACAAGCCGCAGCTACTCTTTCTCACGGAGAAATCAGACGCCCGCGCAGACACTTCTTACTTGCAGTACCCAGGGTACACCCTGGAGCACAATTTCAAAGTGCGCGCCGGTGTCTGTGTCAATGTAAGCGACAACATCTGCTGCCAGCGTCTCCGTAACCTTGAAGACTCCTCATTTTCGACGCTAAAATAGTCTAAGCCTGTGTTTACCGTTCGCACAGCGGCGATCAGGGGACAACCAGGTTAATTGAACATCAGTGTGAGGCCGCCGATGAGGCTCAACTAACGTACCCGTCAGTACTTCTGGTCCTTCTGGGGCACTTCAATGCTCACCACAAGGAGTGGCTGTTACCATACCACAAAACCGACCATGCTGGGTGAAGAGCGCTCAAACTCGCTTTGTCGCTAAATCTTTCCCAGTTGGTAGACCAGGCGGCCCGTGTGCCTAACGTTGACGGCGAAACGGAAAATTGTTTGGACCTTCTGCTGACAATAGAACCAGGACGAAATAGCGTGTCACTATCGTCACCTTTGGGTACGTCTGATCATTGTCTGGTGAAGTCTGTACTGTCTTCACCACCCGATCTCAGGTCTAGAAGTTCTAGACGGGTATGGCGGTACAAGTCAGCAGATTGGGATGAGATGCGCCACTTTTTTAAGCATCTTCTCCTTGGCGAATGAACTTTTCTTCCAGAGATCCGTCGGGCTGTGCGACAGAAATCACGAAGGTAATATTATATTTCATTTTCTGACATTCCTCTCGAGAGTAAAGCTCGCCCGTGGTTCAATGCTGAATGCTCAGTGGCCGAGGATATTCCTCTCAAGAGTAAAGCTCGCCCGTGGTTCAATGCTGAATGCTCAGTGGCCGATGCTCTTGCTATGTCTCCCGACATCTCGAAGGATTTTTGTAGATTCTGGCACGCTAGCCTTATTGGCAAGCTTCCTTGTTATAGCTGTCTATCCTTCCTTGTTCCTTGTCTTCCTGTGGGTTGGTGTAACTGGGTAGCTGATTTCCCGAGGGAACGGTCTATTACAGTAGTCGTTGATGGCTGCTCCTCAGACCTATTGGTTATTGACGTAGTGATACCTCAGGGATCTGTTCTTTCCGCAACACTATTTCTGCTTTACATAAATGATCCAGTGCACGAGCATACAGCGCTGATACGCTGTTTCTGAGGAGGCCATGATAGAGCGCATGAACCTATCACTTCAGGCAGTGTCTGATTGGGGTGATTACAACCTCGTTAGGTTTAATGCCTCTAGACACAGGCGTGTCTTTTTTCTGCCAAAAGGAGTCCTTTCACCTTGACTATATAACACGTTTATTTGTCACTGCAAACACACACACTAGTACATTAAACATATTTAAAAAACTTGACAAATTTCCAACTCTCCCAAATGAATCGATTCAGATATCTGATCACCTGGAGCTCCTCGGCGCGGATGTCACACACAATCTTAATTTCGGTCGTTACATTGAGTCCAAGGCAAAAGTTACTGCAATGAGATGATGAAGATGTGTGAAGTACACCTAGACAGCTGCTTGCCTTATATCAAGCACAGGTCCGCTCATGTATGGAGTACTGTTCACACTTATAGGAAGGATCAGCCCGCTATCAGCCCGGAGACTCATTAGTGACGACGAGCTTATCAACAACAAGGTCCAAAGCTGTGAGCAGCGTCGGCAAAGTCACCTGTCTATCGGTATTCTATCGAACTCATTGCGGAGGATCTAATTCCATCGGCTCAACGAGACGCAGGGAGGGGTTGCATGGTTGTTGTTGATGTTCAACCCTTTCGCAGGAAGCGTTATGCTTCCTCATTTATTACGCGGACAACGAAGGGGTGGAACTCCTTGCTTGCGTCAATATTTCCCGATTCCTATAATTTGGAGATCTTCAAGGCATTGAGTTGGCGTGTACCATCCTCGACTGCAGCATCACTTCTCATCAGGTAAGTTGGAATCAAACGCACTCGAATTTTTAATATTATAAAAAAAATACATTCATAATCACGTTCTCGAAAATGGCTGTAACCATTTCGATGAATTTTGCAATATAGGGATTTACGGGAGCGAAATATCTAGCTGGGTCTTATCCCTGTCTTCCCGAGTTTTCACCGAGCCGAGCTTTGCTCATATTTTACTATAGACGAAGTCATATCCAAAGCTTAGTAGTACACTTCATGCTTATAAATCGGTACAATTTACACTGTCAATATACATGACAATCGGTACAATTTACACTGTCAATATACATGACAATAGTGGTGCAATTAATGTCCCACGTTTTGAACCCGGGCGGGAATTGCCACTTGCTGTGCTAAACCCAATCTCTACATGTCTACGTTTAAATATATATGAATTAAAATATGAAACAACCAGGTACAAAGCAAACAAGCTTGTTCGTCACCTGAATGTTGCCCTGAGTGGGAATCCAACCCTTCGGCCAGGCAGGTAAGAGCGCTAATCATTGTACCACCAGGTCAGTAAGTGTGTTGAATAATTTATTATTATTTCAGTAATGTTAATAAGTATTCTCGGAGTTTCTCTATGCGATCGAATCAGAAATTAAGAGATCCGTAGGAGAACCAAGGTAACCGGCAATGCTCACAGAATTGGTAAACTTACAAACCATGGTTAATCTCAAAAAATACTTAGTTTTCTCCGCTCTCATTTAGATTTATTATAGGCTAATGAGAGGTCCTCTAAGTTACGATGGTGGTGTTGTGCGTAAAAATGGTGGGCGATAGGGCATTAAAGTTACGCATGGGAAGACGTAGCGTAGGCAGGCCTCCCACTCTTGTGCAGCGGTGGACCTTTTCGGCTGATATGATAATGATGATGATTATTACGTATTATAAATTACCTTGAAAGACTCAGGTATTTCCTCAATAGCTCTATGTATGAGCGTTTCATTAACGTATTGACAGTTGGCCGCCTCATCTTCAGGGACTGTCACAGTTTTATAGCAGAATGTGGCCTCTCTCTCGATCTTTTTAAGCAACTCCTTGGCCTCTTTACTGGCGCCGACGCAGAGAATGTCTGGCCCTGCCACAGTTATGTACTTTTTGAGATGATGAAGACCTTTTGGCACCTGAAATTAATACAAGAATAAAAATACATTATATTCAAATTGAAACTAAATCTTTATTCGAAAAAGGTACAAAAGTTACTCTTTCTGATTTTCGTGACATTAAATAGTAATTACATTGCAAGTTAACATAATCATAATAAAAATAATATGATTGATATAGTCAGGTTTCTTGCACATTTATAATATGAGGATATCAGTTATATTATTTTTTGACATAGAGGTAGCATGTGTCACGGGGAAGGACATAGGCTACTTTTTATCCCGTAAAAATCGCATAGTCCGATACAATTCCTGAGGGAAAAACCCTCTTTGGTTGATTTCTTTAACTTTGTAATGGAGCAATAGATTGTAGTGTTTTTTTGCACAGAGATGGTTGAGGGGGTGGGAAATGACACAGACTACACATTAGCACAGCCCGAGATAGTTCCCGAGGGATCTGGGTAAAACTCATTTCCAAGATCTCGCACGTCGGCGTCGCAACGGACGGATTGAAGTGATTATTTGCATAGAAATAGTTAAGGGGGTGAGAAGTGACATACTCGTAGACTGCTAATCAGAATAGCCCGATAATAGTTCCCGAGAGAGCTGGAGTTCTGGAGTAAACTCCTGTCTACGCTCGCGAGCAGCTGCAGCTCACGCACCACTCACCCTCAAAGACAGTCATAAAAACGATGCCTACTCAAGCGAAGCCGCGGGCAAACGCTAGTCAAATAATATATTTGAATTTATTATATCAGCTCATATACCTCCCCACCGAGGGTCTCAAGTTTACCCGGAATTAGGGCGATCGGGTCTTAGTCGACCACGCAGTCCCAGTGAGGGTTAGTCGACTTCACACACATCCTTAAGAGATTCTTGGCAGGCGTGTACAGGTCTCCTCACAAAGTTTTCCTTGACCGAAAAACGTCGGAAAAACGTACATTTGAAATCGAAATTCATTGGTACGTGGCAGGATGCAGGATTGGAACCGCGAATTAATTATTTACTAACTTCTGCAAAAATTCTGAACAGCCTAAGCCTCAGTCCAAAAGTCAGCCCCGAATAATAAATGACATTGAAAATTATTTTTGATTATTATTTGGGCAGCGCCGCCAACCCTGGGTTATAGCGAGTAGCGGTCGCCCTAGGCGCTAGGTGGCAAAGGGCGGCAAAAAGCCAAATGCGAAAAACGATTTCCAGCACAAAATACTTCTAATGGCGCCTTTTAAGAGGCGTGGAGACAACGTTTCCAGTCTGGAAATTTTAACGTACCTACAAGTGCAGTTCGCTCTGGTCGCCCTATTTGCGTACAAAATACGAAAAAACTATTTCCCCGATCTAATGTTACTGCAAACTTGACATTAAGATAAGATAATCTTTATTGACAAAAACCACCTAAAGGGTCAGTGCTATTCCTTATATTATAATGATAATAAGTTATATTAAATGAGGAACAAAATTTTTTTAATGGTAGTTGATAACAGGAAACATAATTAGGTGTACTCAAAACTAGGGGGACCCTGTATCTTGGAGATCAGATTCCTTCTTTAAACATTTAATAAAAGGTAAGTAACAAATGAATTAGAGGTTAGCTAGAGAAAATTACCTGGAAAAACCTGAATGTTTACGTCTGTTTTGTGACTATGGGTTACGAAGTAACTATTATCTCATCTGTGCTATGGGTGATTGGGTGTTAGCGACTGTATGTACGTACGTACGTACGTGTGTTGTGTATGGTGCGTGTATTGATCTAATCTTCCTGTGGGCGGTGCTTAGCATAGGCGGGCCTCCCACTCGGTGACCCAACGACCTGGTAAAGGTAGCAGGAAGCAGGTGGATACGGACAGCTCAGACCCGGTCGTTGTGAAAATCCTTCATGAAGGCCTTTGTTAAGTAGTGGACGTTTTTAGATTGATATGATGAATCTATTCTAATTAATGAAAGGAATGGCTGATGGATGATAAATAATCTATTCTTTACCTTGACGGGAGTGCAAGGAAACTCGGGGAATGCTGCGGCCACTGCACTCGCTCCAGCTTCATTGCTTGTCTCACAGATCCCCACAAAGAACTCTTGACCTATAACATGAAACAATGAAAAGTTTCTCCAAAGTTGTTAATTGACAAAAATCATTATAATACTCGTAGTTTAGCTAGATTAATCACTGACCTTTCTTTCTACTATGGATTGATCAAAAATAGTCCTTTTTAGGTTCCGTACAAAAAAAACAAAACGGAACCTTATAGGATCACTCGTGCGTCTGTCAGTCCGTCCGTCTGTCTAAGCCCATTTGCTCCGAATCTACTGGACCAAATCAGGTGAAATTTGGTAGGATAGTGTAATCCTATGACCCAAACACAGGTGTGCAAAGTAATTACATATTTTTTTTAAATAAGGGTTATTTTCAGGGGACATTAAAAAAAAAGTTTTGGAAACCGTATTGTGTCATATATCAAATAAAAGGGCTAGTTATCAGGATCTTAAATATATTTTTGTTTGAATTGTAAAATAAATGCAGCCAAACGTACTAAAAAAAATATTTTAAAAAAAAGAAGTTCATTAAAACACCACTAGATATCGCTAGTAGTAGTTAACTGTATGGAGTACTGCTCTCACTTGTGGGACGGATCAGCTCGTTACCAGCTATATGCCTTGGATTCTATCGACCGATGCTCTAGGACAATGGTTCTTAACTGGTGGTCCGCGGACCACTAGTGGTTGGAAGCATCTCAAGTGGTCCGCGATCCATGCCAATAAATAACTTTCTGAGGTGCCTGATGAAATTTAAGAAGAAGTTATTGTAATGCAACACGATAGTAACTTAAAAGATACATTTGAATCAGGGATTACTCTTGAAGTTTTTTGGAGTCAAAATGTTATTTCTTTTTATTCTATTAGTTACAATTACATTACAATGAGATTTTGGTGCTTGCATTGGCATGTGAATTTACTTTAAAAAAAACTGGTTTTAGTAACTTATATGTTTTTTATTTGTTGAAATGTAAAAGAACCCTTTATTTACTGAATATATATCTAAATCAACAAACCAACTGGGTGGTCCACGGCATAACGTAAATTTTGCCAAATGGTCCCCCAGGACTAAAAGGTTAAGAACCACTGCTCTAGGAGACTCATTGGCGACGAGCAACTTGTATCAAAAAGGCTCTAAAGCCTCGAGCATCTCCACAAAGTCGCCTGTCTATCGGTGTTCTACAGGATTTATTTCGGAGAGTGTGTCCTGGAGCTTCACGACCTCATTTCCCCTCTCCTTTTCATCATCGGACGAACAGGGGCGGAGGGAGGTTCCATCTGTTTGTCGTCAATGTTCCTTGTTCGAGAGTCATTACGAATCGTCTCGCACGCAGGTTTGACGACTTCCAGCCTCCCGAACAAGCCGGTTTCCGAAAAGGCTTTAGTACCATAGACCACATACATACGCTGCGGCAGATTATACAGAAGATCGAAGAGTACAATCAGCCACTATGCTTGGCGTTTGTGAACTATGAGAAAGCCTTTGTATCAGTCGAAACCTGGGCTGTGCTACAGTCTCTCCAGCGGTGCCAAATTGACCATCGATACATCGAGGTGTTGAAGTGTCTGTATGAAAACGCCACCATGTCCGTTCGCCTCCAGGATCAGAACTCGAAACCTATCCAGTTGCAGCGAGGGATGAGACAGGGAGACGTTTATCTCCAAAACTGTTCACCGCCGCCCTGGAATATGTTTTCAAGCTTCTGGACTGCGGGGGGGGGGGGGACTCGGCATCAATATCAACGGCGAGTATATATCCACCTCCTTCATATTCCACCTCCTTCATTCATCGCGGTCATGGCTGAGACTATGGAAGACCTAAGCACAATGCTCGATGGCCTCAGTAACGTCTCTCAACAAGTGGGTTTTAAAATGAACTTGGACAAGACGAATAAAGGGTTTTTCAATAAGGGCGGGTAGATTTTGAAACGAAATTAAACAAGCTGCGTATGAGGTATCAACAAATTTTTTTATTTATTTAAAAGGCCCATATATGCCATTAAGTATGGAAGATGATATCATTCAAATGCCCGCCTCGGCTTCTCACAGTAGCACGGATCCGAGTGGTCCAATTTTCAATGACTCTTCCGCATAGATCCGCCTGAATTTGAGCGATGGCATGTGTTATGTTCGCCTTCAGGGCATCGGTGGATTGTGGTTTATTTGCATAGACCTGCGACTTCAAAAAACCCCACAAGAAAAAGTCTAGCGGGGTTAAATCGCATGACCTTTGTGGCCAATTCACATCACCCCTGCGAGAGATAACCTTAGTCTCAAATCGCTCATGCAGAATGTCAATCGTGGCGTTCGCTGTGTGGCACGTAGCGCCATCCTGCTGGAACCACATGTTGTCTAGGTCCATATGGTTCAATGTGGGCCATAAAAAATTGGTTATCATCGTTCTGTAGCGCTCGCCGTTGACAGTGACCGCCTCACCAACGTCGTTTTCGAAAAAATACGGACCAATGACGCCGCCGGCCCAAAATCCACACCAAACCGTAACTTTTTGAGGATGCATTACCACCTGGTGAACCTCGTGTGGGTTTGTGTCGTCCCATATACGGCAATTTTGTTTGTTAACAAAGCCATTCATCCAAAAATGCGCCTCGTCGCTAAAGATGATTTTTCGCCCGAAATTGGGATCCTCTTCCAAACGATTCGATGCCCAGGCAGCGAACAAACGACGTTGTCTATGGTCATGAACTTTGAGCTCCTGGGTCAGTTGAATCTTATACGGGTGTAACCCTAAGTCCCGTCGCAAAATTCGCCAAGTTGAAGTTTGCGAAAGGCCGAGTTCTTGTGCACGGCGAGGAATCGACTGCCTCGGGTTCTGCTGTACACTTTGACGGACCGCCGCGATATTCTCGGCTGATCTTGCGTTTCTTGAACGTACAGGTGTGGGTTGATTGATTAACGAACCGGTTGTTTCAAATTTTTCCACCAAACGCTGAAGAGTCGACTGTGAAGGGCCACCACGTCTACCGCAAAATGGGCGCAATGCACGCAACGTTTGCACTAACGAACACTCATTTTGATAATAAAGTTTTATCATTTGTACGCGCTGTTCAATTGTGTAACCTGCCATGATGATTTGGCATAAGCAACTGAATAATAAGCAAAAGATTTGACAATTGTCACCAAAACAAAATGGCCGCCACGGGCCGCCAAAATCTACCCGCGCCAATTGAAAAACCCTTTATAATGTTAAATGTCCGTGTCTCACCCGGTACCCCTCTAAAGTACTCTAAACTGGAAGTTGTTGACGAATATGTATACCTGGGACAAACAGTCCAGCTAGGTAGGTCCAACATCAAGAAAGAGATCAATCGACGAATCCAACTCGGCTGGGCAGCGTTCGGGAAGCTTCGAAATATCTTCACGTCCCAAATACCGCAGTGTGTCAAGACTAAATTCTTTGACCAGTGTGTGTTGCCAGTGATGACTTACGGAACTGAGACATAGTCGCTTACTATGAACCTCATAAGAAGGATAAATGGTCACCCAAAGGGCAATGGAGCGTGCTATGTTCGGAGTTTCTCTGCGTAATCGAATCAGAAACGAGGAGATCCGCAGGAGAACTAAAGTAACCTCACAGCTCACAGAATCGCTAAACTGAAGTGGCAGTGGGCAGGGCACATAGCTCGTAGAACAGATGGCTTATGGGACAGTTAAGTTCTCGAGTGGTGACCGCGCACCGGAAAACGTAACGTAGGCAGGCCTCCCACGCGGTGGACCGATGACCTGGTGAAGATCGCGGGAAGCCGATGGATGCGGGCAGCGCAGGACCGGTCGTCGTGGAAATCCTTGGGGGAGGCCTTTGTCCAACAGTGGACGTTTTTCGGCTGATATGATGATGATGATGATGTTCCACCTTTACACACGAAGCGTTTTGCTTCTTCGTTCATCATGCGAACGGCCAAAGGGTAGAATTCCCTTCCGGCGTCTGTAT
Source organism: Coleophora flavipennella (assembly GCA_947284805.1). Taxonomy (NCBI): domain Eukaryota; kingdom Metazoa; phylum Arthropoda; class Insecta; order Lepidoptera; family Coleophoridae; genus Coleophora; species Coleophora flavipennella. The sequence goes on from OX369308.1 coordinate 18,584,757, forward strand.
TCCCCGATTCGTAAAATTTAGGAATCTTCAAGACGAGAGTGAATAGACACTTTTTGAGCTTGCATCGGCTGCATCGGCACTTACCATCAGGTGAGGTGCAGCCAAACACACTCAAATTTTTAATAATTAAAAAAAATAACTTGCATCTTACTGTGAGGATTTCAAATGTGATATTTTGTATTTGACTTTGGCATTGTACGGAACCCTCTCCACGCGAGTTCAACTCGCACTTGGCTTGGTTTTATTTTATTCATAATTGGTAAGCCCTTATCATCTATTATTATAAAAAGTAAAAGATTTTCTTGTGAAAGTCTATATCAACGAAACTTCGCTTAGTTCTTACGCAGTTCATTATGTTATCTAATCAATATAGTATACTAGCTTTTGCCCGCGGCTTCGCCCACGTGGACGCCGTTTTTATGACTGTTCGAGGGTGAGTGGTGCGCGTGAGCGTGGACATTACTTTTCTCCAGAACTCTCAGGAACCCTCGGGCTATTCTGATTAGCAGTGTGGTCACTTCCCACCCACTCAACCAATTGTATACAAAAAAAAACACTTCAATCCCAAAGCCGACGTGCGCAAGCGTGGAAATGAGTTTCCCCAGATCTCTCGGGAACTATGGCAGGATATGCTAATTACAAAACTATGCCACGCTAATTAGTAAATTATGTCTAATTATTTGGGCAGCGCAGGACCGGTCGTCGTGGAAATCCTTGGGGGAGGCCCATGTCAAGCAATTGACGTCCTTGGGCTGATATGATGATGATGGCTAGACTAAATATGAAGTGACGTACCAGTTGAGCGTAGATGGCGTAACGGTTACGGCCGCTACCTCCTGTCCGGGAGTGGCACGTGATTCAAATCCTGCCACGTACCAATGTGTTTTCGAATTTCGATTTCATATGTACGTTTACACAACGCTCTTACGGGGAAGGAAAACATCGTGAGGAAACCTGCACACGCCTGCGAAGAAACTCGAAGGTTGTGTGTGAAGTCGACCAAGCCTCACTAGGCCCGCGTGGTCGACTAAGGCCAGATGTCCCTAATTAAAGCCCCTCGGTGGGGACGTATATGAGCTGATAAGATAAGACGTACCAGTGAAGAAAACATCTTAAATATGGAATGACGTACCAGTAAAGAGAACATCTTAAATATGAAGTGACATACCAGTGAAGAGAACATCTGATCCAACAACTTTAGCATCAGGGTCGTGCACCTCAACTATTGTTTGACCGAGATCTTTCCTCAGTATTTCTTTGACCATTTTTCTCTGAAACAAAATAAGTTTCACATTAACTTAACTTACGAGTACTACGTTAACTACATTTGTAGGTCTTTTTGTAAACGTGTTGTACACTTATAAACTTTCGCATTGCACATGTAGCAGAATTAACCAAAATCGAAGTAAAAAAACAAAATTTTAGACGATCATTTAAAAATAAATTTAAGTTCGTTCGCTGAATTAGCTGCACCTTTGATAAATGCCGCTCGCCGCTGCCGAAATGTTTTTGTTGTTTAAGTAAGTATGAATAACTGAAATAGGCAACAATAAAAAAATACATCTTGTACAGAGATATTCTCTTTACCACCTATCAAATTAAGTTTTTTCGACTTTCTACAATAATGACGAAAAATATTCATAAACATACAAAATAAATTCGCTTTTATCTATCCTTCTTTGGTCTTTTAATAAAAGATTTGGATAAAACAAAAAGCATTTTATGAAACAAAGTATGTATTTTTGGGGGGTTTTGCCATGATCGCCACGCTTGGCAGGCGGCTTGGCTATCGCAGTGTGGTTGCAGGTGTGTTGCAATGCACGGAAAGAACGCTGCTAATCCCTCAGTCGTATCTTACGACCTTGCTGTTACTGGTGAAGGTCGCGGGAAGCCGCTGAAAGTAGGCAGCGCAGGACCGGTCATTGTGGAAACCCTTTGGAGAGGCCTTTGTCTAGCGTGGACGTCTTTCGACTGATATGATGATGATGATGATGAAGTGTGTTAATATTCAATCATTGTATAATTTTAACTATCTCAGTCAGCTGAAAAAAAAATTGACATGCTTTAGACTGGTCGTTTGTAAACTGGTTCATAATATTATGTTCTTAAGGGTTCCCAGCAGGAGACTCGAGTTTTCATACAAGCGTAGTTCTGCTTTAATACAAAAACTACATGCCGATTGAGTAGAGACATATCGGTGTGTGTAATTACTTTTCATTGTAGTAAATTGGAACATAAATAAACAATGGTTTAAATTGGTTTTTTACTGAAAGTTTGAAACTTCTCTTATTTTTCTCCGTTTCATATTATACATCGAAAACCAATTATGTACAAACATCGATATGTGTCAACTCAATATATTCGCAAAGTTTAGCTTCAATGCAGCATGTAGTTTTTGTATTAAAGCGAAACTACGTCCGTATGGAATCTCGAGCCTCCTGACCTTATAAGTGATATTGATATTATATGTTCTTAAGTGATATTGAAATTATTTGAGTAATCTTTCAGACTGCTAACAGGTTGTTTTTAGTAAGCAAAAAGGCTTAAATCGAAAATACCTACAAAAAACAAAGACTGGAGCCCAAAAGCCACTCAAACAGTCACAAGTATCATTAGAACACCTTATGAATGACCTATGAAGTGATCTTAATAAAAGGTCAAGTGAAGGTGTTAATTTCGCATAACAGAGCAGCATACCACAGGCAAATTATCATAACCTGGTAACCCACTTTAATTATTAACCTCCATGGTCAGGTTAAAATAAACTCACTGTACAGTCAGGTTCAAAAGTATTTAAGGTGCGATTAGTCATTTTGGTAATGGCTTCTTTCAAAACTCAAGAGTGTTTCAATTGTAATGGAATTACAGTTTACAATAACCACCTTTTTACTAAGGTTATTCCCAGGTTCATTCCCAAATTCCCACTATCAGTCAACTTTGTAATTGGACCTGATGTTTCATAATGAATATTGATTCATCAAGTAGGTTATGTAGCAGGGCACTAGACACTTAATGGACTTTTCCACCTGACTGTACCTAAACATCTATTCATTCACATATACATACAGCATGGTCTAAACAGTGACTGTCTATGCTCTATCCAGAAGTATTCGGAAATGCACAGAAATTGAAAGAAACATTGCTGATGCCCCAGTTTTGATTAATACATGCAATTTTCTTTTGTTTAAGTTATTTTTTATTTTAATTTTTACTTTTCTGCCAGAGGGGTTTAAGAATTCCTATCTCTTTTTGTATAATGGTTATTTTTTCTTTTGTTTTGTCAAACTTAATAGTCTTTAATGTTACCTTCATATGTAAAATTATCAACTTTCTAACATGCTAACAGGCTAGTTACTCAAAAAAAAGTAAGAATTTTATATTTTAATATTAGGCACTCAAATTTTCAACATTCAATTTAAAAATACAAAAACCAGACAAGAGTAAGTTGGACTCGAGCACCAAGTGTTCCATACCACCACACCTTTTGTTACGGAATCCTAAAAACACAACCAAACACAAAAATATTAATTTTTATATAAAAACATTAACAATACCAACAAAAAAATATAAATTTTTCTTTCATTCAGTGATAGCCCAATTCATGGGTAGTTTTGTCTTACAGAAGGTGGAGGAGAATACGTATTTTTTCATATTTATTGGTTAATCAAAGGGCCCTCATGATAACTCCTAGTTCTATCCTCCATCTTGGATCAAACGTGCCAAAACTTTTTGTAATTTTAATAAATTTATTATAGGGATCTGATTATTTTATACGTAAAAGTACAATGCCTAAGGAGAAGATAACGATATAAAACGCGAAAACACCCACTAAAAATGTTTATGCTAATCTGGCCCAAAACTTCAAAAACTGGGGAGCATACTCTTTATGTCATGGTATAAATATCATACATGTTTTTTTACACATCATACAAAGTAAAATTATTACTTAGGCAGACAAATGCATAAAATTGGGAGTCTAGAAAGAATTCTTCATAGTGCAAAGATCAATATTTATGACGGGACCGGATAATTCAAATATAATTGATCTTTTGTTTCAGATACATTTAGTTAAATATAATAGGAATAATAAACTGTGAATAAAAAATAAAAAAAATAAAAATAGGGTTCAAGAAAGACAATTAATTAGCCTCATCAACCAAAAACCAATTTTTTCACTGAAGTTTGACTATTATTAAAATGGATTCAAAATTTAAAAAAACAAGCACCAAGCTGTTTTTTGGAAGTTGTGGATGAATTAACATATTAAACTATCTTTTTTGGATTTGTCGATGAATTAACATATTAAACTATCTTTTTTGGAGTTGTCGATGAATTAACATATTAAGCTATCTATAACAATAGCAAACTATATTTCACTGAGTTCATAGTTCTTAAATAAATTACAGTATGTAGCATGGCTTAAGTAAGTATGGTAGTAGTTTGGGCGTGGGCTTCGAAAAAAATGCGTGCTATGGGTAATGGGAATTTAATAAAGACCTAAAAAAGAACATAAGAATTAGAAAACAATACACACTTAAATTTTAAATACAAATCACAAAGCATAAATAAATCTTACCCGAGATGGGTCTTATTAAGGAGAAACAGGTTTAAATAGAAGATATACTAGATTATGACGAGAGAAACGAAATGGTGAAATGGTGAAATAGTGAAAAGGTGAAAGATTTTGAATGATTTTTTGAAAACTAATGTCAGCGCATGCGTTAAAAAGAAGAAATAGATGGAATGAAAAGAAAATCGGATAAAAGGAGAACGAACAACTGTGCAAGTACTTACCTATCTTTCATTCTCACTGTTGAATATTTTTATTAAATTATGTACTTGGTAAAAGTTCTTGAGGTGGCACCACACACTGGAAAACGTAGTGTAGGCAGGCCTCTCACTCCGCTGGATGCGGGCAGCGCAGAACCGGTCTTCATGGAGTTCCTTGTGGGAGGCCTATGTCCAGCAGTGGACGTCCTTCGGATATGATGATGATGTACTCTGAGAGTAATTGTTTTTTTCTCAATCATGCTTCGATATTTTAGCATTATTTTCACAACCTTCTTCGAGATAAATCAAAATTGCTGTACTGGCCAAATACACACGAGCAGCGGCCAGCAAAATTTGTATGAAATCCATATTTGTCATGTTTAGTGTTTATCTGTTGTGTAATTTAAAAATGGAACTATATTTTACTTGAAACATGGCAAACAAGGAGGTAACTTATCAAAGGTTTTATTTAAATTTTGAACTGACTTGCAAATAGAACACTGTTGTTTGAAAAAAAAAACAAATGAACACTTTGGTGTGTGAAAAATTATCGTTGTTCATCATGGATTTTGAAAAGTAATTATTGAAGTTTTAATTACTATACAAGTACTATACAAGTATTGGCCACAACTAGGCATTGATGGGCTTATGTATGTGTGCCTCAGCTTCACCTCGGCCCTCATTTACACATTAGTCCATCTATGCCTTTTTTGCTGGCCGCTGCAGTAATGTACTATTAACTAATAGCAGCACTAGTTAGCCGGGGATATCCCTTTAAACAGAAGAAAATTAAGAAGTAGGGGATGTAAATAGATACATTTAGATATTGTTACCTACCTTGTATTCTTCAGCACTAGATTCCTGTCTAGGCAGAAGTGCAATACCGTGGCATACAACTGCTATGTCTTCTAAAAGAACATTATCAGGGAATGTGCCCTTCAGGTCCACTTCTATCACATCGACATTGAGCTCCCGGAGCAGTCGCAGGTAGCAGTCGTATTGTCTGCGAGCGTCGTTGAAGTCTACCTTGTCAGTAATCCGAAGAGGTGTCACCTTGCCGACGATGGCGTGCGTATACTCGTGCATGTTGAAATCCATGGTGCTCTAGGTTTCCAGGTGAGATAAAGATAGCGAACCAGACGTCTGAACACTGCGGTGCAGCGGCGATAATGCCAGCGTTGCTTCACTTCGCCTCCAAGAATAGCGCAATACCGAGATCTGTGCGAGTATTGAAAAATCAGCCGCGAGTTGTGACGAAGCCTCTCAGCTGAAGGAAAGACGCCATGCGCGCTTTTTATCAGGACATGGTAAGTAACTATTTAGTAATCTGTGACATGGTCCTTTAATCCTTTTTCAGCTCGATCGATTTACACACTAGCCAAAGAGAATATAGGGCTATGTAATGTTTGTGATTTGTCACACACGGGACAGATATTTTATCATTTTCTCTGCGAGTATCTTAGAATAAATGTCTTTGGTATCTTATTATTATACGATAATATATTATTATATTATAAGAAAACCGAACATTCTGTCACGAGTCTGAATGAGCTACACCTAAATCGCTTTATACAGGTTTACATATTAAAAAAAGGGAACTATATTTTCTATCACCAAAATTTATATTTGTCATCAAGTTGTATCACCTAATAAATAGATCTATCGCCACGAAATATTTTCGTTCTCAGATAAATAAAAATTGTTCCCAGGTATGAATTATCAAATTAATGTTAATATATTATGTGTAAAATAAGAGATCGATAACCAATAAAATTATATTGCATTACATGAATATAAACTTCGTTCTTATAATAACAGTTTTGTTACTTAAATAATAGATCTGTGCTCAGAATGGTAGATCTGTCACCAAGGAAGCGGGAGCGAGCGAAGCGAGCTCGGACTTGCGGAGCACCCCGACTCGGATCCGTTAGGTTCGGAGACTGTGCGGGGAGGCGAGCTTAGCTCGCCTCCCCGCACAGTCGTAGTGTTAGGTTTGACATGAGAACACAGAAGTATCAATATGATTTATTGGTGATCTCTTTAAATTAGTTTGGTTAAATACTTATTAGGACACACCTACATACAAAAACATTTATTTGGTACTAGACCTTATATCTCAGGATTTTAGGTGATTTATTGTGGAACTGATTTTGCATTGTTTGGTGACTACATTTTGGTGACAGATTTACTATTTTGAGGACAAACCCTATTATTTAAGAAACACAAAATTAATTAAATTGGTGATAGCTTAAATGATACCCTTAAAAAAATTTGTTCGCGTATGTTGCTATTGGACATACTAGACAGACAGTTCGTCAGAGGCGAGGAGGACGAAGGTGATTTTGAATTTGCTGCTTTACGAAAGTAGTAACACCCTCCTCAATCCTCCCTCACCGCAGACCACCCCCCGAAGGCCCGAACACACCCACGTTGCGCGAAGGTACCCTTTGAATCATGTTGTATGTATCTGTCGATATCGCTCGGTATCTGTAGATAGACGACGATCAAATAAACTTATCTGCACCGTGTGTGTACATTCATTGATTTCTATTAAGAGCGATATTGTAAGTTAACTGGTCAGACACATATATCATAAAGTATCTCTCCCGTGTGTGACAACCTTATTAACCCTTCGCATACAAGGCACAATACAAGGTGACAAAAAGGTCGTGCCATACAAGGTGGAGTCTAAATGACCCGAACTTAAGTGACTCCCGTGTAAATATACTTATTACCTTAACTGTTTTAAAATCGAATATTAAAAAAAACTACGTAACGGCGTGGACTGTAATTTTGAGAAGTTTGTGAATCAACAATAGTCATCATAGGAACTTTTGCTTTGGCAAATAATTGAACTCAAATCACTAGATAGTGAGCTAAATACCTAACTATAACTTGAACAAAAAAGAATTCTAAATGTAAGTAATATCAAGTAATTAATCAATAATCATATTAATTATTACTTGAATTATAATAATTAATAATCTTGTAGTTAGAACTCTTCTATTGTATTTGGATAACATTGAAAAAGAAAATTTAAAATCAACTCATATGTAAGATTTTCATTTCAGTCACTACAACTTTATTTATTTTAATACTTTTACCGAGATTCTCCAAACAGCTAGAGGGGGAGGGAGGAGTAGCAGAAGGTCTTCTGTTTCAAATAATAATTGAATATTAATAATTTTCTATTCTAGTCTTAGGCAACACATCTGGACAGAATACCCAATTAGCACGTGAGAGGATTTTCTGAGTGGCCCCAATAACGGACAAACAAAAAGAAAGTAGGCTTAGATGGTACGGCCACGTAATGAGAAAAAACGAGTTTCTTATTAAAAACTGTCTTGAATATCCCTACGAAGCGCCTGGGAAGAGGAAGACTCTCTGCTACCCCGGATAAGACCTGACCCCAGATAGAACTTGGATTAAAGGATCGAATATAAAGTTATGATATCGTTACAGCTCCGTAATTTCTGACGGTGAAAATAGGTATACAAAGGGTGTTGAAAGAAGTTTACACCCGATGTGACACGAGACAAATGGCAGCTAACTTTTTGGAAATTGTGAAAAGAAAAAAAAGATAAGAGGTTTTTTTATCGATCTTAGGTCAAGCTGTCACTTAACTTAGTAAAAATTGAAAACATACATTAAAAATTATAACTGTTTATTTACATAATAAGAGGTTTTGAGTTAATAAAGTGAATAAAAGTGATTAATAGTAAAAATGGCAGGCACGTCTTATCGTATAGAGAAACTGAACAGGAATAATTATGATACTTGTAAAATTTAAGCCCAAGCGGTAATGAAAAAAGCAGGTTTGTGGAAATACGTTTTGAATCCGCAACCGCCCGCTAAGGAAAATGATGCCGATGCAATCTCAAAATACAAAGAAGACGAGCTCCTTGCCAAGTCAGAATTAATTTTTATTATTTCTTCAGAAGAGATAAAAAATGACAAAAAATGTGAAACAGCTAAAGAAGTATGGCAAAAACTTGAGGATACGTATGAAAAGAAGTGACCTACAATAATTGAAAACGCTAAACACAATAAAAAACCGACTTCCACCGCAACAAATCAGTACATTTTTGCATTATTATTTTTGGTTTTTGTAAAATTTCTACTAAAGTACTACACCGATTTTGATAAAATTTATATGAGACCACACGAGAAGCACTAGCTTTCAAATAAAAAAAGAATCATAAAAATCGGTTTACCCAGTCAAAAGTTCTGAAGTAACAAACATAAAAAAACAAAAACATACAGACGAATTGAGAACCTCCTCCATTTTGGAAGTCGCTTGAAAAAGGCTTCTCTCCTTAAACATTTAATTGTATCGAAATACAAAGAAGGTGATGATTTACGTGAACATTTAGATAATTTGACGGATATCGTTGACAAACTCGCAAATATGGACGTCGACATCAATAAAGATCTTTTATCTGTCATAATGCTTTACTCATTATCATCAAATTTTGAAAATTTTCGCATCGCGATAGAATCTCGAGATAGCCTACCAGAGGAGCTAAAAATAAAAATTCTCGAATAAACAGAAGCTCGCAATTATTCAGAAGACAATACAATCGATAATAATGCGATGTATTGGAAGAAAAACAATTGTTCTTAAAGGAACAAACCAAAGTTTTGCCAAATTTGTAAAAAACGAGAACACAAAACCCAAAATTGCAGATACCGTAACGACCGTATCAAACAAGAAAGATCTAATACCATAGTACAAAACATAATATGTCTAAGCACGGAACCTATAAAAACACAAAAATATGGTGCATTGACAGTGGTTGCACATCCCACATGTGAATAAATGAATGCGAAGTATGTGTCAAGGGAAAGATGAGCCGATTACCCTTTCCTAAGAGAACTCAAGAACTACACAACGCCTGGAAATAGTACATTCTGACGTTTGTGGACCAATGAATGTAGAATCTGTTGGCGAAGCAAAATACTTTGTAACATTCATTGATGAGTACTCAAGATACTCAAGAGTATATATAATTCAAAGAAAAAATTAAGTGTTGGATAAATTTAAACAATATAAAAAAGAAATGGAAAGATTTACTGAAAACAAAATAAAATTCCTTCATACCGATAATGGGACGGAATATATTAATACAGAATTTGATGGATACTTAAAACAGTGTTGTATAAGTAGCGGGCTGAGCTGTGTATATACAACACAGCAAAATGGGACAGCTGAACGAAAAAATAGAAGCCTATAAGAAAGAGCAAGATGCTTATTACTTGATGGTAACATACCAGAAAAATATTGGGCAGAAGCTGTACCTACCGCTAATTACCTACTAAACCGAACGCCATCAAAAGTCATACAAAGTAAAACAGCATTTGAAATGTAGGTTGGTCGAAAACCATCCATACAACACTTGCAAATTTTCGGATCAAAAACATTTGTACTAAACAAAAACAAAAAACAAAAGAGAAAGTTTGCATCAAAAGCAACCGAAGGAATATTTTTGGATATTCAGAGAATAGCAAAGCTTACAGAATCCTGGTACCTGACACAAATAATGTTATTGTAAGCAGGAATGTGAAAGTAATGAAAGCCTTATAATACTCGAAAGAAAAAGTAGATAACAAAAACGAAAAAAGATTTATTGAAATTGATAGTTTTGAGAAAAAAGAAAAAAAATATGAATTTGATCAACAAGAAGAGAGAAACGATGAAATGTACGACCCAAAAGAAGTTGATGAAAACACTACTGATGTTATTTCAGTAACAAATTCAGACATAGCTCAGAATGATGACAATTCAACTCTAGGAAGACCGCAGAGATATAGAGCACCGCCACTCTGGACGAAAGATTATGTATGTACAGTGTGCATGAGTAAAGAAGACAATTTAAAATGGAATGATGCAATACTTACTGAAATAACAGCACATTTAAAAAATGAGACATGGTCCATAGTGAAGAAAGAAACCACCTTGTCGTAATATAATTGACAGCAAATTGATTCTAACAGAAAAAATTGGACCAGATGGCAATGTTGAACGCAAAAAGGCTCGATTAGTAGCCCGAGGATTTTCACAAATACCAGGTGTTGACTACCAAGAAGTGTTCGCACCTGTGACTCGACTAAGTTCAATAAGACTACTAGTATCTCTAGCTATTCAGACAAACATGCGTTTAAGCCAAATAGATATTTGCACAGCATTCTTAAATGGTGATATCGAAGAGGATTTTTTTATGAAAAAGCCTAAGGATCTAGAAGAATATCTTGAAAAGATTAAACAAAACACGGAAGATTTCGATATTAAAAAAAGGTACTGGAATGCTACAAAATTTAAACCAAGAAAGAGATAACGCAGTATGCAAATTAAACAAAGCAATTTATGGACTAAAACAAGCAGGAAGAATATGGTATAAGAAATTAGACGCTGAATTAAAATCCATTGGTTTTACGCCTACTTAAGTTGATCCATGCATGTACATTTATGCGAAAGGAGGAGATGACATTATTATTAGCAAATATGTTGATGATATAATTATTGCATGTGAATCACAGGAAAAGAGTAATAAAATAAAGAAATTGCTACTGAAAAAGTTTGAAATGCGTGACTTGGGAGAACTAAATTACTGCCTTGGAATAACTTTTGAATGAAATGCTGATCGAATGGTCCTGAAACTAAAGAAATACATACAGACTATATTAGAAAGATTTGGATGCAACGATTGCAAACTAGCATCTACTCCTATGGAGATAGGATTAAAGTTGGCAAAAGGAACTAGTCCTGTGAAAGAAAAGGATATACCGTATCAAAATCTTATAGGTTCACTTATGTACTTAGCTGTTGCCACACGTCCTGATATAATGTTTGCAGTAAGTCACTTGAGCTAATTTAATAACTGCTACACATCTACTGAACATTTCAAAGCAGCAAAAAGGGTTCTACGATACTAACAAGGAACAAAGGACTTCGGACTGACTTTCGTCAAAAATATGAAGCTTGAAGGAACTGTCGACGCAGATTGGGCATCGTGAGCCATCGATCGTCGATCAGTCACTGGATATATAGTTACCTATGGTGGAATACCAATAAGCTGGGAACCGAAAAAACAAAGAACTGTTGCACTGAGTACTGCTGAGGCGGAGTACATGGATTACAGAGGCATCAAAAGAAGTCATATATCATAAGAACCTGTTAAAGGAATTGAACATTGAGACAGGCATAATTAATATCTACAATTACAATCAAGCTGCTCAAAAACTGGTCAAGAACCCAATCAAAAGCACAAAGTCAAAGCATATCAGCATCAGGGAACATTTAATTAGAGATGCTGTGAAAGATGGGCACATAGATATCAAATACCGTCCAACAAAGGACATGGAAGCAGACCTTTTGACAAAGGCATTACCAGCACCAAAGTTTATGAAGTTAAGGACAGTCATGAACATAGTTGTATCTCGTGAGGCGGAGTTTTGAAAGGAGTTTACACACGATGTAACACGAGACAAATGGCAGCTAACTTTTTGGAAGTTGTGATTTTTTTACATTGTGAGTGAACTAGATTCTATTCGATCTATGCTTTAATAAAAAGTAAATTAAATTTCATCATCATATCAGCCAAAGGACGTCCACTGTTGGACATAGGCCTCCCCCAAGAATTTTCACGACGACCGGTTCTGCGCTGCCCGTATCCAGCAGATTCCCGCGCCTTCACTAGGTCATGGGTCCACCGAAATTAAATTGATTTTCACATAGTACGAGCGATTTTGCCAACCTCTTGATCCGGAGGGGAGGAAAATGGACCATCTTCGAAAGGCCATAGGGTTCAAAGAGCTGCAATTGGGCTTAAACTGTTGCAAATCTTTAACTTTCAAAAAATACCGATCGTTGTTTGTCAAAAACGCATGGTTATTGATTTTTAAAGCAAAAATTGTAAAAAACGTTCGAAAACTTCGCAGATATTCGCGTTGTAACAAATACCATAGCAACAAATAAAATACATAAGTCAGGTGGGCAAAAGTCGTTTCTCTATACGCTTCGAAAATAATATCCAAAACTTCGTGGCGACCGTGATAGCTTCGTGAAGCTGCAATCTACCTTAAAACATTACAATGCGTTTATAGCGTAAACGTACTCAACTCCGTCGCGAATTTACAACATTGGAAAAGAATTTTTTGTCCGCATTTACAGCGCCGATAAAGACGTCGAACCTCTCTTTACGAACCTAAATGAGTCGCAACAGCCTTATTTGATGTAGAAACGAAATTAACGAAGGCGTTTGGCGAATCGAAAGATTTCGATGAAGCTGCCTTCGAAGAGGATCAGGACAAGGCTTTGGAGTACAAATTACGATGGGACGTGATTAGTACCAAGTATATTTCTGTCAAGCCGACACCTATATCTTCAACTTCAAGATGTAACAGCCAAGTTTCACTGAATTCGGATGCTTCGGTCGACGTTAACACAGTGTGCTCAAATCGACATGTGAAGATACCCAACCTCGAGTTGGCCAAGTTTGATGGCGATGTCAAAAACTGGATACAGTTTTGGGGCCAGTTCAGCAAGATTCACGAGGACATCCGATACTGACGCCATTGATAAATTTTAATATCTCATACAGACTACTACAGAGATTAGCCCTGCTCGTCAACTTGTTATAAGCTACCCACCGAGTGCAGCCAACTATCCAAAAGCTATTGATGCTCTCAAGGCTCGCTTTGCCCGGGATGACATGTTGAAAGAAACATATGTGCGAGGCCTACTCAGTTTGATTTCATCTTATCAGCTCATATACGTCCCCACCGAGGGGCTCGAGCCTACCCCAAGTTAGGTCGATCGGGCCTTAGTCGACCACGCGGGCCCAATGCGAGTTGGTCGACTTCACACACAACCTGCGAGTTTCTCCGCAGGCGTGTGCAGGTTTCCTCACGATGTTTTCCTTCACCGTAAGAGCGTCGGATAAACGTACATATGAAATCTAAATTCAAAATCACATTGGTACGTGGCAGGATTCGAACCACGAACTATGACAAGAGGCGGCGGCCCTAGCCCTAGCAGTTTGGTTTGGTCCCAGTTAAAAGGTGATACTGCGTGCAGTTTATCACGCCTAAAAACGCATCTTTAAGCTTTGGAAACACTGAATGTTACCACAGATCTGAAGACATACTTAGATCATGGAAACGCATTTGCTCTTAACGCGAGTTTCCCCGTGAAGTGGTAGATGATGAACTTAGCAGACTCATGTCCTTCCTCAGATCAGAAGTAGAATCAGAGGAACTCATAAATAGGGCTCGGCATGGGTTTTCGCCTCAACTAACATTCCTTCCGTTTCTCAGCCAACCGCCTGTTTTGTCTCCGAAACAAAAAAAGGTGTTCATGCGTCTTGTTCAAATGCTGGAACTTATCCAATATTATGATTGTGGTGCGACAAAGAAACTCATACATGCACTGAAAGCCACAAAGCGTCAAGAATGTCACCAAAAGAACGAAACGAATTCGTAAAATCCAAAAAAAGCATGCCTAATTTGTTTAAAACAGTCGCACATTACAAAAAAATGCAGATATTTTCCAAAATGTTTGTTTTGTAAGAAACGTCACGTCACCCTGATGTGTCAAACTCTGCCAGAGAGAAAGGATTCATCAGAACCCGAAAGAAGATCGAATAATTTACTATGTCAACTCAAACCGACTACCTTGTTGCAAACTTTAGCGGTAAAACTAATTTCGGACAACAAGGAGATTTTTGTTACAGTACTTATCTATTCTGGGGCTCAACGTTCGTACATCAAAAAAGATTTAGCTAGACAACTAGGTTAAAAGCCCGTTCGTGTGGAGAAACTTAAGCACTGCTTATTCGGTTCAGACTAAAATGGGGAGGACGATTCAGGGTTTCGTCACGACTGGTGTCTATACGACGTCGACGGCTCTTTTAGACCAGATATATCGGACTTGTGGGATTTAAAAATTATTTAGAAAGTCATTAGATAATAACTAATGACTGTTTATTTCTTAATTTTTCATAAATGACATTTTGTTATTATTATTTTGTGACTATCAGAAAGAGTGTAATTTTCTAGGTGCAATTGAATAAATCTCTTGAATCTTGAATCTAGGTGAACAGAAATTTTCTACTAATTCCGAAGCGAAGGTCGCAGTAAATGACTATTTTGATAGCCTGAACAAAACCTTCCAGAAGTGTATCCTGGCCCTGGAGAATTGGTAGTCAAAGTGCATCGAGGTAGAAGGAAATTACGTAGAAAAATAAATGGTTTTCACAGTGTTTATTTGTTTTTGACAGCGAAGATTTAAAGAAAAACTTACCAAAAACCTATAAGTTGTCACAACACAAAACAAACTTGAGGTTGGTGAAAACAAACATGAAGTTGTGCCGAAACGACGCGCGCCCGGTTTGGTCTAGTATTTCCTAGGTTGGTAATGGCGACACAAAGACTGCGATTGGCTGGTTTTTGATGTTCCAAACCGCGCCAATTTTCAAATAAGCCCACTATGTCATTTTGTCCGTCTATGTCATTTTGTCCGTACTTCCCCTAATATTTCGCAAACCGATCCTTGAATCAACTTTCAGTTGTTTTGAAAGACCTATTCAACGATACCCCAATAATAGGGTGCGTATACAAAACAAAATTCACCCTCTTTTTACATGTAGGGGAGGTACAGTCGAGTTCATTAATATGAGCATAACCAAGGCTTCAAATATAAATGTACATGGAAGGGTACTTATAATCTGAGCAGATTTATCAATCAAATATATATACACATATAACCTGTCATATTAATCCGAGCAAGTCTTTCAGTAATATTATCTAAACAACTGAAAACTAATAAATATCTGTACTAATAATTTTCAAAATTAAATAAGCAAGTGAGAGTACATAAATATCTACGGAAAGGTTTTTAAATATTTATAAACATGTAGTGGCACAAAAATATCTGTACTAAAGAATTCCAATTTTATGTGAACAAGTAGGAGTTCATAAATATCTGAACAAACACAATACTTCGTACTTTAAAAATGACAATCACTGAAAAGAGTACCGTACTGTCAAATGATACATTTGTCTCTTTCATTTTGAGTGTGACGTCATTACTGTTTGCTTGCGGCTTGTTACCCATTTTTGCTACTTTCAAATTACAATCGAGATAAAGAGGTTGTTATCATCATTTATGACTGGCCACTTTCCATTTTTTAAATGATAAGCTATTCTATTCTTGAAGTTAAGTCATATCCTATTGTCAATCACATAGAATTCGTGATTCGTATGCTTTGCATTGAATTGATAAACCACCAATAGTAAGGTATTTTTAAGTTTACTTGGAAGATGTAAATCTATACATATAATAAACTGTAACGGGGCCGTGACTGTACATGAATTATTTTTGGAAAATAATAACTGTGGTGGACATTTTTCACGATATAGAGGCCAATACAACAACTTTTGGATTTTTTTCTGTCTGTATGTTTGAGCATCACGCAAAAACTACCAGGCGAATTTTGATGAAATTTTGTATGGTGGTTCCTTATAGCCCGGGTTAACATATACGATACTTTTTTTCCGGAAAATTCAAGAGTACCTGTGGGAACATCGTCACTTACCATCAGGTGAGATGATACCATGGACTTACCAATTGTGAATTAAAAAAAACTAACAAAATACGTTTTTTGTGTTATTTACGTAACATCTTCGATGCATTATTAAGTCTTCGTCTCATAATTTCCATGATTCACTGATAAAGTTTTCTAAAAGATGGCATGGTACCTTCATGGCTCCGAATTCAAATTGGTAAGCAACAATTGGTAAGCCAAATTGGTGTCATTGCACTTCATCCGTTTTATTTTGACAAGAAGGTTGCGAGAACCAGATGATTTATTTATAGAATTGGTTTATTTACATATTTATGAACTTCTACTTGTTCACATAAAATTGGATTTCGTTAGTACAGATATTTTTCTGCCACTACCTACATGTTTAGTAAACATTGTTTACTAATAATTGAAAAAACCCTTTCGTAGATATTTATGTACTCTCACTTGCTATAATTTTGAAAAACATTAGTACAGATATTTATTAGGTTTCAGTTGTTTAGATATTACTGAAAGGCTTGCTCGAATAAATATGACATGTGATATATGTATATAAATTTGATTGATGAATCTGCTCAGATAAGTACCCTTCCATGTACATTTATATTTGAAGCCCTGGTAATGCTCATATATTAATGAAAACGACTGTACCATAAAAAAAATGTTTTCAAGATTTTATTGTACAACTTTGTCAACGTGATAAATACTTATAAAAATGCAAAATTACAGCCTTCTAGTATTAATAGTGTCTGAGCTAAGCCACGGACAGACGGACAGACAAGACATATACGTATGTTGACTTCGGAATTAAGTAGCTGTTGATTTTCTTAATAAATGAAAAAAAAATACAGAATGTAATTACAACGAGTTTCAGTTGCTTATACGAAAATAATATATGGTGTAACTTGGCAAGTTTAAATAGTCGTTTAAATTCTTACACTATAATTCCATGGTATATCTATTATTTACTTAATTAATATAAATAATAGTTTTTCTTTTGTTGTTTATATTTAATTTAATATAACTTTGTAAATTATCTCTAAACTGGTTGGTTGGTAAATGTATTTTTGGCGTGACCACCACGATACGGGCTCTGCCTAGTGTGGGGTTACAAGGCATACTTTATACTGTACCGTACACTATTCTTTGGTAATAAATATATTTGTATTTGTATTTGTATTTGTAGTCAAGGAGCCAAAAAACCAAAGCTTACTTTTTAAAAGTGAATATCAATATACCATAAAACTGGATAGTGAAAACTTGCCAAGTTATACTATGTAGTAGCACAGAACTTAACAAATTTTCTTTTAAGCAACTGAAAACCGTTGTACATTCTCTGTTATTTGAAGAAGTCTATAATAGGTACATATTTCTATTTGAAGTGCCGTATTTGAACCACTATAGAACTTGGTACATACCCATTTAGATCGCTTTATTTTTTTTCATATCGAACTTGGCTCCATATCACATAATATGTTTTGTTGGGATTTTGATTACAGTAACCATTTTTCCTTAGGATTTTGCACACCTTTCTTTTCCCTAATATCTGGGGCCAGGTCGTAGTTCCTATCAAAAATCTTACGTTCTGTAGCTAGAGAATAGAGAATGCTTGGACTCCTCATAGCTTGAGAATAGAGAATTCTTGGAATCCTCATTGGCATTAGTCTAAGACCTACTTAAGTTACCGGATGTCGCCAGTGTGCGCCTCAAAATAACTCGGCGCATGTG
Source organism: Coleophora flavipennella (assembly GCA_947284805.1). Taxonomy (NCBI): domain Eukaryota; kingdom Metazoa; phylum Arthropoda; class Insecta; order Lepidoptera; family Coleophoridae; genus Coleophora; species Coleophora flavipennella. Next base: position 18,602,837 of record OX369308.1, read on the forward strand.
CAAGACAGGTTGCAAAAATCGCTGTAACTGCATACAGCGAAATCTAAATGCACAAAATTATGTCTTTGTGCCGGAATATTTATATCTATACATATAATAAAACTGTAACGGAGCCCTGTGTATACATGAAATATTTTTGGATAATAATAAACGTTGTGGACATTACTGACGATATGGGGACCAAAACAACATCTTTCGGAATTTTTGTCTGTCTGTCTGCGCATCACGCAAAAACTACCAGGTCGATTTTGATGAAATTTTGTATAGTGGTTCCTTATAGCTCGGTTTACCATAAATAATACTTTTTATCCCGGAAAATTCAAGTTAAAAAGGGAAAATTTCAAACCTCTACGCGGACAAAGTCGTCGGCACAGGTAGTGATAAATGAAACCCTCATTTTGATTGTAAAATAAGTGTATATTAGTTATTTAATATAGGTACTTACCTCTTAAAATTGTATACTTGCTGCGACCGCTCGCTGCCGTGGAGCGAAAAATATTTTCTAAATAGGTAGGTAGGTACTATCTTTTTGTAACGAAAATTTCATTTACATTCATCCATTATTATTAGGTCGATGTTTAATTTTAAGTAAGTATTTTAATCTTTTTAAAAATGCTTTACCGAAATAAAAAAGCTATCGATATTTTTTCATTCGTTAGTTTAGTTAGACTAATCAATCTTAGACTAGACGATTCTTTTAGCGATGTTGAGTGACATTTCACTCGGACTAAAGTGGCTTGAAATACCTCGAAGAATCTGTAGTAAGTAAATGCTCCGTGGCGTAACAAGCTTCACATCGGGAGGTCGCGGGTTCGATTCCCGGCGGCGGAGTCTAACTTTGTAAAAGTCAGTTTGGTTGGTGGAAGGGCATTTTTTTCGGAGCTCGCTTGGCTAGCTACCACCAGAGTCTTGCCACTAAACATACTTTGACCAAACATCAATGTTTACAGCTTGTGTTCCGGCTTGAAGATAAGATAGCCATTTCCCCATTGCATGACCCTACTCTTTGCCATTGCGTTGGGGAAACTTGGTAAGCCCGCTTCCATTCCATCTTCGGCAACATCGTCACTTACCATCAGGTGAGATGACGCCAAAAAAACTGCGAAGTGCGAGTCGGACTCGCGCAATCTCTTTAGTCTTTCCAAAAAATAAATTGATATTTAAAAAAGAATAATTATGTTTGCTGTTGGTAATAGAACTTTTTACAAATCCAACTGCACATCTTTTTTTTTTTTTGGTAGTGTGGCGATTTTGGCACTAACTGCACATCTTAAGTTGGTCGAATATTACTTCTAAACATGCCTAAACTAAGAAAAAGCCTACGATGTCCTAAAATAGCGGTTTAGCTGGAATGGAGGTGGGGTTTTTGGGTAGACACTTGAACTTTAAAAATATTTCACAAAAGGATCCCTGAATCGAAAAATGATTTTAGCAATCCCTCAGTAGTTTTAAAAGGCCTATTCAACAATACCTCACACGAAAAAAATATTTTTCAAGCCAAATACAGCTTTCTAGTACTTATAGCCTCTGAGCTAAGCCACGGACAGACATGGAGAAACTATAAGGGTCCTTGTTGACTACGGTATCCAAAAAAGCGACTTGCTTAATACTAAAATCGAAGGTAAAGGCCCTTTTCTGCAAAGAAGTACTTACTTACCTGCGCTTTTACCACCAACTACTTGTGCATGTGAACGAAGTCGGCATGTACTTACCTGTGCCGAAGTAACTAGTATCTCATCTGTGCCTGTGCTTTTACCACCAACTACTGGTGTATGTGAACGAAGTCGGCATGTACTTACCCGTGCCGAAGTAACTAGTATCTCATCTGTGCCTGTGCTTTTACCACCAACTACTGGTGTATGTGAACGAAGCATGTACTTACCTGTGCCGAAGTAACTAGTATCTCATCTGTGCCTGTGCTTTTACCACCAACTAATGATGCATGTGAACGAAGTCAGTAAGTACTTATGTGTGCTTTTACCACCAACTACTAATGCATGTGAACGAAGTCGGCGTGTACTTACCTGTGCCGAAGTAACTAGTATCTCATCTGTGCCTGTGATTTTACCACCAACTAATGATGCATGTGAACGAAGTCGGTAAGTACTTATGTGTGCTTTTACCACCAACTACTAATGCATGTGAACGAAGTCGGCATGTACTTACCTGTGCTTTTACCACCAACCACTGGTGCATGTGAACGAAGTCGGTAAGTGCGCTTTTAGTGTGTGTAGTTTTGCTACTAGACGCTAAATGGTGCAATTTTTAAAGTTTTGCTATTTAACAACAGATGGCCGAGAGACCGGACAATACAATTTTTAAATATTGGGTGTCTTATACTTATAACTTATGAGAAAGAGAAGCAAAATTCAAGTGTTTCTTTTTTATGGGTTCCGGCGATAGCATTTAATTTTCAGATGTTGATTACAGTGAGATTTCACAGAAGAGATTTTTTTTTCTGGCTTCCTTACCGGTTAACAAACCGCTAGGTGGCCCGGCAACGCTTAGATAGTACAAGGAGGTTGCATGCATGACCAACTGACCAATCTGAACACTAAGGATGGCAGGATCATATTGTCTGAGCCCGAGTCAGTTGTACGGAGTATGGAGTGCCGTTAGACAAATACTCCACACGCGGGGGTGATTGGCGGAGTTCGGAGTTCGTAGAGCTAGTGGCAAAAAGCTTATTTATTATTAAAAAAAAACTGTTATTGCTAATCTTGAATCAAATCATAACCACGATTAGAAAAAATATCACTTATAATGAAAAATACTGACAATATCTAAATTAATCTTAACAGCTTGTAGAGTATGAAATACATAATTTTGAGATTTTTTTTACTGTAGAACCTTAGATCATGTAAAAGAACTAGATCTTCGGTTCCATACAAAAAAACATCAAAAAACACCCGGACAGTTGTTGGACTGGAGACAAGGATAGACACATTTAAATAGCTATGTTACACAGAAAGATAGAATCACAAAAGTACCCCTCTATGAACAAAAATTAACTCTATGGCCACTTTTGACCTCATTCTTTTGTATGTAATCTAAGTCTAGAAAAAACCTGTTACATATACATATTTGTACTTATACATATTATTGTACTTATGTTATTGTATGAGCTACTATTGTGTTCCACTCATCCAAGATCTTTGACCAAAGATCATTGGATCAAAATGTAATATCATTTAAGGCTCTCTCGATTTTGATTTTTGACATTGATCTATTGTAAAGATGTTATCATTATCAACATTAACAATAGTCTACTTACAGCCTTATTTTGATTTTTGATATTTGACATTTGGTATAATATACGAGGGCTGATGATAAGTTACCAAAATGAACAAGAAAAAAACAAACATTGTGAAAACCATTTATTTTTCTACGTAATTCCCTTCTACCGTTCTGTAAGAAGGTTTTGTCCAGGCAATCAAAATAGTAATTTATGGCCACCTCCGCTTCGGAAATGGTAGAAAATGTCTGTCCACCGTGCCACTTTTTCAGATTTGGGAACAAATGGAAGACTCAGGGGGCCAGTTCTGGCGAATAAGGTGGGTGGGGCAATAGCTCAAAGTGCTGTTCATGCAATTTGGCCACTGTAAAAATTGGGGCATTGTCGTGATGGAACAAAATTTTTTCTTTGACAAATGTAGCTGTAACCTTGATTTCATAGCTAATTTTTGCAGCAAATTCGCATAGTATGGCCTTATATTTATCATTCTTCCCTTGTCGAGGTAATCCACAAATATTATTCCACGAGCATCCCAGAAAACAGTTGCCATCACTTTGCCGACTGATAATTTTGCCTTAGCTTTCTTTGGACAGGATTTTTGTCCACTGTTTAGATTGCTCTTTCGTCTCTGGTGTATAGTGGTAAATCCAACTCTCATCGACCGTTATGAAACGTCGCAAAAACGCGCTTGAATTGCACGTAAAGAGCCTCAAACACTCCTCTGCAACATCTACTAGATGTTGTTTTTGGTCTGCAGTGAGCAAACACGGCACCCAACGGCCACAGATCTTTTTCATGCCCAAATGTTCATGTAAAAACAGTTGCAGAAGAAATGTTTACCATCTCTGCTATCTTTCTCAACTTTAAACAGTGATCATTCATTATGATTTTATGGAGTGATTTTATCCAGTGAATAGTGACAGTTGACAATGCCAATTTTGCTTTTAACTTATCAGATTTTTAAATGGCTCATTTTGGACACTTATCAACCACCCCTCGTAATAACAGGGGCTCCCTGGATGATTGATATGTAATATTGTCAGTTGCTACATTGACAATTGGGTTTATTACATAAAGATTACGTACTATTGCAATTGAAATAAAATCGATGCCATTTCATAATAAGTAATTGTCAGTCACGTAAAATTGACAATTGCCATTGATCATCTAGGGAGCCCCTTCAGGAAGATCATACTACAAATAAATCTGGATTTCTGACAGTCACTCAAAGAACCAATAAAATATATACTACTGCTAAAAAACTGAACAATATTACTGCTATGGTCGGAAAAAAAATCCACATACTGAGGCTAAACAGTTGTTCAGTTTATATCAGAAATTAAATATATACAGATTGATCAATGATCATACTTTGAATGGTTTCCTGGAGAACATTGTTCAATTTCATGACTGAAGTCCTCATAACTTTTCATTAAGAACACCAAATATCATGGAAATAAAGTTGTATGGGCCAAAGGTCAAAAAATGGGTAATTCCTGGAGTACCAAGGAATAAAAATTCATGTCTGTCCCCAAATTTGAATTCAGGGGCAAACAAACACACCATGCACTCTCAAATGTAGTCATAGAAACAATATCCATGCAGGCAAAAGCTAGTAGATGATAAGCATACTTTCTATTAAACATAATTTTTACCTACATTTATAAATTTTTTGGGGAAACTTGTTCAATGTCATCTGCAAAAACCATTCAATGTAGTGGCACCTCATGTACAATATACAGGGTCATGCACTTTTTTTTAACTGGAGCTTGTACTCATGAAACTGAACAACTTTCCCTCAGAAACCTATGGTTAATTCATATTTGTTTTTTTTTAATAAAAATCATTTGCATGGAATACACCAGAATATGTACCATTGAACTTTGGCCTTTGACTGTCAAGTTTGTAAACCTGGGAGTTATTCTGAGCAGTTTGATAATTTAATTAAAAAATAAGAATTGCAAATTGACCATGGGTTTCTTGGGGAAAGTTGTTCAGTTTCATGAGTACCTCCAGTTAAAAAAAGTATATATATATAGTAGCTTTTTCTCGTGGCTTTGCCTACATGGATATTGTTTTTATGACTGCATTTTGTTTGATTTGGGGACAGGCAGGAATTTTTAGTTTTTCCCCTCATTGGAACAGACACAGTGACAGACAGGAATTACCCAAAAAATATGGGTTATATGTCTTCAGAATTTTGGAGAACCAACAGTCCTTGGTATTCCATTTCCTTGTACATAATATCTTGATTCAATGTGTGCAAAATGTCCTGAAATCTTTGCCTCAGTGCCAAGTTTTCTATTCCAGTGATTTCATGTTGGGTTCTTTGTCTGCGTTGCTTTAGTTCCTCCAGCTCAGCCCGTAATTGTTCTATCCGCAATGACATACTCTCCTTTGACATATCCTGTGTCTGGTAGTCTCTCTCATCCTCTGACAACATAGTCCCACTTTTAGACATAGCTGGGGTGCCAGCTAGACTTTGGCTGGCAGATGTTTTTGGAGTCATAATCTGAGGAGACTGAAACATTTTTGAGTCAAACTGCAAAGGAAAATCTTCACCTTTTCTTTGCAAATCAGCCATTTCTTGCATTGAGTTTGTGTCAGACAGTCGTGTGTCATATGCGGAGATGTGACTATCTTCCATTTCAGCATTAACATTGTCCTCTTCTTCACTGTCACTAACGGCTCCACCAAATATGTCAACCACGTTGGATGGTTCATTGCTAGTGGCATCAGAACCTTGTTCCCATTTAGTGACCTTGGATTTCTTTTCAGGTCGTGTATTGGTCGCAGTGGATGGCTCTGGTCTAAGATGTTCATCATCTTCCTGGATTACCTCATAAGTTACACTAACAGCTTCATTATCAGCTCGTAGTAACCTCTTAACTTCTTTCTCGATTTCTGGGGCCTCTGCACATTTTTTTCTCAAAGTTTTACGAAAGCGACGTTTCCTTACATTTTTTGTAGGAGGGGTAATGCCATGTGGGTACAGGAACTTTTTGTCCACTTTGTAAGGATCCCTTTTCTTATTTTTCGCAGGAGATTCCTCTGGTTCAAATGGTTCTGGTTCATTTTTACATATCATCATTTGACAAATATCTGCGGTTTTGTAGAAACTTTTATTGTCCATCGTTTTTAAGGACTCAACGATGGTGGGTAAATCTACGATCTTCGCGTGCATCAACCAATGATCCAAGCGTACTTCTCCACGTCTCATATCGTTTTCAATTTGTATAGTAAGACGGTTCTTCAGATTTTCCCCAGATTTAAGAACCTCTCGTAGAACCTTTGCGGGTTCTTCTGGAAGCCTTAGTATGAATTGTGACTCCAGCTCGGCGGGATACTCTGTTGACTCTCTCTTGTCTTTGTTCATGGTTGGAACTAGTCTCTGTACCTAATTAAATTAGTTAATTATGGAAATTCTCAACATAAGCAAGCAGCAAGCGAACAACGAGCAATCAAACTAACCACATCTTAATTTGTAACTTGCCAGTTGCCACACAAACAACAATCACAACACAAGCAATTTTTTTTTCTTCGCCCTTTTAGGGCAGGCTAAGGCTCATTGGCCATACCGCCTAGTCTTCAGTATATGTTTTTCAGTAGTATTCACTTGTAGAATTCACGTCTTCAGTAATTTTCAGTAGTTTCTTCACGTTCACATCATATTATTGTCTATAAACTAACCTAACCTACATACTCTAGCAAAATGATAGCACTTTTGCTAAAGCTTGCTCGGACTTCTTGTGGGAACTCGAAACACAGTATACACACTTTTATTTCATTATCCTACACAAGAAACACTTATATGATCCTTCGCTGATAAATACACTATCAATATTATACATCAATAACCACTAAATGTAATTTTTCGGATAATAAAAGAAAAATGACAAACTGAACGCTACAAATTCCCGCCAAAAAGTCCCACAACACAAGCAAGATCAACAATTTTTTATTTTATTTTTTTATTCGCCCTTTTAGTGCAGGCTAAGGCTCATTGGCCATACCGCCTAGTCTTCAGTATATGTTTTTCAGTAGTATTCATTTGTAGAATTCAAGTCTTCAGTCATTTTCAGTAGTTTCTTCACGTTCACTTCATATCATTGTCTATAAACTAACCTAACCTACATACTCTAGCAAAATGATAGCACTGTTGCTAAAGCTTGCTCGGACTTCTTGTGGGAACTCGAAACACAGTATACACACTTTTATTTCATTATCCTACACAAGAAACACTTATATGATCCTTCGCTGATAAATACACTATCAATATTATACATCAAAAACCACTAAATGTAATTTTTCGGATAATAAAAGAAAAATGACAAACTGATCGTGAACTAAACGCTACAAATTCCCGCCAAAAAGTCCACGACAAACCCTTGCTTGACAAACCTGCACATGGTTTTTTAAATATAGTTATGTCTCTAGGTACAAGCCTTTTTGACACAATCTTCAAAAGACAAAAAATACGAGTGTGCTTCTTAAGCTCCATCTATATGCGCAAGGAGGTGGCGCCACCTATGCATGCGTCAAAGCACCGTGTTTTTTATCTTGAAACGTCAAGCGGTTAGCTAGGGTAGTAATAATAGTTCATCTTTGGCCAGGGTGCGGTCAGTGCGAGGCTAGAACCCAGTTTTAGTTGGTAGTGTTGGTACTTGTTTGTTAGCCAATCAGAATCGTTGTGTGTGATTATCGAACCAATAAATGACAATGCAGCCAACCTACAGAGGCTAAGACAGAGGGGGCGCCAATTATTTTACCTGCACTTTTGAATACTTTTGATCGAGCAGCTGAACTGTCAACTTGGGAAGCCAGCCCCGTGTCGAACTCATCGCAGTTTATAAAATAATCTGTTTTCATCCGAATCATCGTGAAGCCTCTAAAATAAATACTTAGATTTCAGAAAATAATCAAATCCTTTTTGTCATATGGAGGTATAGACAGTTTATTAAAAGACTTTTATTATCCTCTGAAAATGAGCAAATCTCTTTTTTTATTTTATATGATTGTTTTGACAACCGATGTTGTTGCCTTAGCAACCGATATTATTGGTAAACAAAAATAAATAGTTTCTATCTTTACTAATTTATATATCCCTCTCAACTTCTGTTCGCCTCGCCTGATCAAACTTCCGTAACGCTTTCGTCACGCATCCACCAGCTTAAAGTCAAGCGTGCGTAAAGAAGTTTTACTTTAAAAATTATTATTGGTACTGAAATCAAATTAAATTGAACCACTGTATTAACGTTATAGAACCTATACGTAATTCTGGTACAGCATTAATTAATTTTATAAGTCACCAAATTTTTCAAAAAAAAATTTCAAGAAAATCACTATAAAACGAACGTACCCCTAATCCATAACGCTGCGTATATAGAAAATTGGTCACATTGTTGAAGTTCATAAAAAAATATTCGACAAAAAAGAATGTTACGTGACGTTTAGTTTTATTTAACACACCGTTTAAAACCTATTTCAGGGTCACAAAAAGTTTTCGACAAAGTGATTTAGTAACTTAAACGGTTCTTTTTTAGTGTATGTGCCCTGCCCACGTTTAGCGATTCTGTGAGCTATGTTGGTTACCTTACCTTGGTTCTACGGATCTCCTCATTTTTGATTCGATCGCGTAGGGATAAAGAAAACTTGGGTAAGAATTAAAAAGTAAAGGATTAAATTTAATCTTTATTAACTAAAAGAAAGCACAATGTAAATAAACGCTTTTGTGATCCGCCATGACATTTCATTAGAAATGTGCAAGCTTAATAGTGATTGGACAAATGAATGAATGAATGAACATTGTTTTTAGTTTGTTTAAAAATAACGGTTCGGTATGGCGATAAGGTAGATTATAATAAACATTGGGTGTTTAAGTATGAAATTGCCGATTGGACAAAAAAAGTAAATTAAAGAAGAAAATTAATATTAAAAAAAAAATAATCTTAAAGTAGCAGTAAACTATTAGAAATTAATAGCTGGTAAATGTGTTCCTATTGTATAGATATTGTAACATTGAACTTACCTGGATGTATATTCTTTTCTATTTTATCTTGTGTCCTGTTATTATTTTACAATTATATTCTCCATATTTATATTCTCGCAAGGGCTTTGTAAATAGCTGTTCTTGTATTGTAAATTGCTGTAAATAATTGATGACACTTATCAAATTAGTTAGGAATATTTCAATGTGACTTAATGTTTGAATTTTATCTTTTTAACCCCAGACGCAAAAAAGAGGGGTGTTATTAGTTTGACCGCAAAGATTAGGTATTTTATTGGTGAGATTCACTTTCAAAATTCTTTTTGTACTAATATTTATGACTGTCAATCTAAATGTCTCCTTTTATTAGGATTCTAAATTTTGAAATTGTATTTTGGAAATTAGTATTTTGGTACTTGTGTAAGTGTTAACAGTATATCTGTATTAGGCATGTGTGCAAATCCTTATAAGCCGGGCCCACGCCTTCTTCGGGGTCACTTCCAAGCTTCTCTTCAACCTAACAAATACAAGACGTCACTCACTGTCAAACAAGTGACTACTGAACTTCGCCTCGGACAGCCAGGAGGTCTGCACGAAGGGAGTCCAGCCTCTCAGAGACGCCGCAGTTGGAGGTGCTGCGCTTTGAAGACTGAGGACTTACGACGTCGTCCAGATGGGCCCTTGACCCCTTCTGGATCTCCATGCCGGTTCCCTTCTCATTAACAGAACCTTTTTAGAGGGACTTCCCAACTCCCTGAGTCCGCGAAGCTGGGAGATGGTCAGGGGCTGACTGCGCGTCAACTCCCGTATCCAGGACCCAGTGGCCGGACGCTTGACTGCCGGTGTTAGCGCTCTTACTTGGGCTGCTGACGCTGCCTGGCGCGTCCACCCCTCGCGGCACGAGTGCTCTCCGGTTGGCTGCTGGCAGAGCCCACCACCTCGTGCGTTCGTACGCGCGCGCTCCAGTGCCCTTGGTGGCGTCACTCCGTTGGCGAACTGTCCCGCCGCGCTCCTGCCAGGCGCGCTTTCCGCGCCTGAGAGGGTGTCCTCCACCATCGAGACCTGCCTCGCCGTGCTCCTGACTGACGCGTTCTACGCGTCGGTAAAGGCGTCCCCTCGCCAGGGTTTCTTTTGGGATCGCTTCCCGTTATTTTATTATTTTATTTATATATATGTAAATAAACAAACCTAGTCAACCCAGAAAACTTTCAATTCAAGCAGATAGATCAACTCCCAATTTTTTTATAGATATTCTTTTAAATTAAGTACCTCTATATGGTACACTTCAATACTTCAATAGATAATCCTTTGCTCTTCTTTTAAAAATATTGTGCATACGTACGTTCTCTTTTGGACCTTCACACATAAAGACGTAACGCTATAATATTTTGAGAGCATGGTGGCTTTAAACCAATGAAGTAAGTTACTTTCAACTCAATAAATCACATTTTTTTTAAAGGCAAAATACACATTTTTTAATTTTAAAGCTCTAGTTAAAGAAAATTAACTAGTAAAAAAATTGCCCCATCTGACTACTAAGAAAACGACTTTGTTCCATTCAATGGTACATAGTTCAGTGGATTGAAACATGAAAGACATGCCAGTAGTTACAAATAAAAGACCAAAAGTAGTATCACCTTAAGATTCGTAATCAAAGACCTCAAAGTTCTTCAAATATCGATTTTGAATGAAATCGGTCCAGTATTTCGTCAGGGCTATTTACATAGGTACTAGGCAGTAGGCAAGATACCTATTTAAACAATCAAAAGTAGACGAGTAGGTAGGTCAAATGTGGTTAGGATAAGTAGAGAAGAAGAAGGATAAACTTACTATTAACAAATACTTACATCGAAATAGTCTTCACAGCAGTGCGCTTTGGTTTTAGGGCCTATTACATCAACTCTTTTTACGGCCGTTATCCACTTTTTCCTCATTTTTGGGTCCACAGGCACATAAAGGTAAGCATAAGTAGTTGGGTAAGGGTATAAGGGTACACCCGTTGTTATTGAACAACAAATAAATAAAAAAAGAATTTTTCAGGTGTTTTAACTGTTGAATTGAAGCACTGAGGCACAATGCAGTATTTTTCCTCATTTTTACCACCGGAACTTTATAATTTTTATTTTTACTGCGCAGCGGCGTGCAAACAAGAGCGCAAGTGACGAATGACCGAGGCTGTGGCGTCATCTGCTAGTGAGCGCTCACCAAAGTTTTTAAAAACCTTCGGCCGGAAATACGCACTTTGATATCAGTAATTTTTTAAGATATGAAAAAAGTAAAAACACAGTTTTCTCATAATTTTTTGTATATTTATTTGGCATATATAGTTAAAAACGTTTGTCATACCCATTAGGTCATCTCTGCCGTTGTTACTTAATCATTCAATCAATAGTTCATCAAATCAATGTAAGTACCTCATCTCTATTTTCTACTTCTTCTTCTAAAATTTTCTGGAAATGTCATTACGCCATGTTTAACACTGAACTAAAGCATAAAATCATATGAAATTTGAAATGAATAGAAAGCTACATTCAACACTATTACAAAAAACATCACTTGAGGACTGTATTCAGAAAATCCTACTCATAAATAGCGATAAGGTGAAGCGCGCCGCCTCACGACATCGGGTTATATTTTTTGTCCGACTTCAGGTCAATCTAAGGTCGAATTAAACGTACGCCACGTCAACGGAGCGGTTAGTACATTGTGTGCGAAAGTCACAACACTATTCTCTTTCACACTATAGAAACAAACGTAGCCATTAGAAAGTACAACTTTTAAATGACAATTTACCTAACAAAAAAACAGTGGGTAGCTTTTGGATCGAGCTACCCCCCCCCCCCCCCCTAAAATTAACCTAAATCTACATTCCTACATTAAAATCTATGAGATATTTATAATATAAAAGTGATTGTTCAGTTTTTGCCGTTGATTTTACAGTCGATTAATTTACAGTCCTTAGTGCATAGAACATTGCAAATGAACTATACGTCATATTCAGAGTCATCGTCGCTAGATTCAGAAGAATCGTGGGGAGATGTTGGATTTATTGACATCTAAATAGGCTCAAGGTCACCCAAAGGGCGATGGAGAGGAATATACTCGGAGTTTTTCTATGCGATCAAATCAGAAATGAGGAGATCCGTTAGAAGAACCAAAGTGACCGACATAGCTCACAGAATCGCTAAACTTAATTGGCAATGGGTGGGTCACATAAATCGTAATGGAAAACAGATGGTCGTTGGGGTAGTAAAGTTCTAGAGTAGCTACCGCGCACTGGAAGATGTAGCGTAGGCAGGCCTCTTGTTACAACCTAATTGCTGTCTTGCTTTTCTCTATGTTGTCAAATTGTCAGATCTATGTCTTATTCATATAAATATTTCAACTGCTGTAAAATGTTTTCATTTAATTAAATTGGCGACGAGTAAAAGTAACAATGTACGAAGAGCAGTTTTCACGGTTTCTTGCCTTTCAACAAGCGCAACAGGAACAAATTACTCAAATCCTACAGTTGATAGTACGGAAAACTACGTCACCAAACACTAAATCCGACTACCAGTGTGACGAGAGCTGCAACTGCCAAAGATAATTTAACAATTTATTTTTAAAAAGATAAACACTGATAAATTCAATCCTGAGATACATCGTGTGGAAGTTCAGGTCGCCTTATTCGAAGCAAAATGTCAGATTGACAACGTCACGGACGACCTTAAGAAGGATTTGCTGATCGCCAGCTTTATACCCGAAATATACCATGAGGTTGAAAAAGCACTAACCCCCATTTTGATTCGAAAGAGATTCGCAAAAAGAGCGCAGCATGTCCGAGGTTGTCCGCCATATATCTCACAAACCAGTTTGTATACAGTAACACAGACGGCGGCGCGAGTTGGCTAACTCAGCCCGCGCCACGCTTCACTAAAACGAACGTACTGAACTGACCGCTTCTGTCCCTCGTTTGCTTTATGTACGTGGCGAGGGCAGTCGCGGGCATCGACGCGCAGACGCAGTCTTTATTGCTTCGCGGTCAAAAAGACTGCCCCACCCCATTGTGTGCAAAGCTCATTAGGCTATGTCGGTTAGAAATCTACAGATAAGCCACACACCCAATAGGAGGAGTTGGAGGGGGAAAGTTTCAAATTTCTTAATTTTTCAGTTGTTAATATGCAATTCCTAGCCTACACACCACAGTATTCTAGGACTTCAGGAAGTACCGTAGAAGATTTGATGATCGTTAGTGAATGAGTGAATGAATCAGTCACGTAATCGACTTATTTCCGACGGCAATGAATCTAAACCATAAAAGTTAAACAATTTATTCTTATTATGTTTAATAAATCTGCCAAGGACATCCTATACTGCAAATTTCAGCCTTCTAGCGTCATCCAGGCTGAAGCTGTGATGGTTCGAAAATACGACGAAACGTTTCCAAAAAAGGTAGGTAGTACCCCGTTCCTTTGGCTCGTCTAGGTGGGAGCACTCCCGTCCTCTCAGATAAGTGACTTGCGTGAGTTTTGAATAAATTGTACGGCAGCCCGCACTAAACTTTCTCGTCAATTTTTATCATATTTTTTTTATACAACTAACTAATGGATATGTAAAAAGAAATTGATGAATTCATAATCATAATGCATGACCAAATAAATACTTATTAGTGACACATGTCAATTCAATAGCTCCAACCATTTGTGAGTAAATCGCAAGTTTCAATTTCATTTGTAGGAGAACCATACAAACAACAGTATTAGGTACAGGGTGTAACATAATTGGTGTAGGACCCGATAACTGGGGGTTCTACTCATCATACTGAACAACTTTCCCCAAGGAACTCATAGTCAAATCTCAAAAAAAAGAATTGGACCCTCCATACTAAAATGCACAAAATGGTCGATCAGCTGATTGATTTGTATGAAGAGTACATTTTTTTTTGCGATTTCAATAAAGGCGTAGAACAAAAGTTGTCAGTATTTTGAGTAGAAGTGCCAGTTACCTACACCAATTTTGTTACACTCTGTATAATAGATAAACATAAGAAACTTCATCAAAATCGTTACAGCCGTTTTTGAGAAAATAATAATTTTAGTTTTCGTTTTACGACAGCTACTCTTCGGTATGACGGTACGAAAAAACTTTTAATAATCTCTCGATGAAATAATATAAAATACCTAATTTTTCCGGTCTCGATTCAGTGACCGGCCTCTTAAGTTTATTTGGTTCCAATCTTTTTATTATTATTCACCATTGGTAAGCCCTTGGCTTCTCACCTGATGGTAAGTGACGATGATGCTGAAGATGGAAGCGGGCTTACCAAGATTCCCCAACACAATGGAGAACTGGCTATCTTATCTTCAAGCCGGAACACATCAATGTTGTTAACACTGATGTTTGGCGGCAAGACTTAGATAAGATGGTGGTAGCTAGCCAGCAGGCTTAGAAAAAGCCCTACCACCCTCCCTACTACCAACCAATCCGACTAACTTTAGATATAGGCCTCCATAACCAAGCGAGCGTGACGGATGGACGCAAGGAAGCACTGACGGAATTGAGATATTCGGTTTGTGTTAATTAGTAGAACACATTTTCACGTAAATTGGAAAAAACTTTTTTTCGCGCTAACCATACTTCCTCTACTCTACGTACGTACGGTACCGTACTACGGGGTCGAGAAAAATAAATAAAGTGTATACCAGTAACAAAAACGTAGTGACTTATGTACTCTTTGGTAACAAAGGTTCAAGACGACAGGCATATTTTGGTGCAAACGTTTAGATTCTTTTTGGTAGTGGATTATTTTGTTTCTAAAATTGAAATGATTCTTGAAATCACAGATTGTGCTAATTATTACATTCTCTTTGGTGTGCAGTGTGATTTGTGTGACAAACACCATCACCACGTCACTGTTGTTGAGTTGTTGGGGTGTTGTTGGGTCACAGTTTCACCAGCAGGCGTAGCATGAGGTCATAGACATATGTCGCGCGCGACAAGAGAAAATTATCTCTTTCTACGGGCTTTTGTCGCGTGTGCGAGCATGCCGTCACAGGTAGAGAGTGTGTAGAGTAAAAAGTCGCGGCGACATAGCAGGTATATAGGCGACAAATCTTTTTATGATTTTGTTTTGTTGTTCGCAAATTCTTTGGTTTGTATTTCCAAAAAGAGACCGAGATATGAAAGTTTGCTTGATTAAGTAATAATTTGACACAAAAACAACTGTTATTGTTTGTGAGGTGGGCAAACGTAATGATTATATGCTCTTTGGAGGTGAGGGGACTGTCTGGCTCCGTTGGTTTTCGTGCAAGTTTCTGAGATTTAAGCAAAGGAAAAAGTAAGTACCTAATTTGTTATTTGATTATAAAACAATAATAAAACACAAAAAATCTATAAACAGTCGCTAGAAGTTAGTCGATACCTCAAGGGGGTGCCGACATATATGTCTTCAATCAAACGTCAAAATTAGACTATTCCGGTGCGTTCATGCTCGGCACGCGATAAAAATCTCTACACACTCTCTACAAATGACAGATGAGAGCGCGACTAGTCTTAACTCGCGAGGGCCATGCTCGGTGTCGAGATACAACCGTTTTGTCGCGCTTCGAAGTCTACATTTGACATTAGTGGGTAGACAAAAAGGATCTCATGCTACGCCCACAGGACTCCGGACAGACAGACAGACAGAACCTTGATTAGATTAGTTAGAGTTAGTCTGTGGTCACAGCCCATAGCCACCCATAGCACGGCACAGGTAATATATACTTAAACTTACAAGTTACAACATAGTAGGACCTATGTTTTTAGCTGCAGGCAGATAAAAAGCTACAAATGGTACATACATATCGCTACAGTTTTCTAATTTAATAGCGAGCCGAATAGGGAATTACAAAATCAAAGCGTAAGTAAGTTTCCAATTTCGTCTTTTTTGCATTCTTGATTAATATTGCATTTTTTGGTTTTCGCGAAAGATTTTACGAGATAAGGGATCTCTCGGTTTTATTGATCAATCTGATTGAATTCGAGTCGAGAGAGATTGTTACCTTCCTGAATCATATGGATTTCCCAGGAAACAGTGACAAGGCGAGCGGAAAAACACCTCGACCAACCCAACTAACGTTATCCTTTAGCCTAGACTCTGACGTGTACCTACTTCGAACGGCAGTTGCTGTTTTGCACTTGATGGATTTCATTGACTTTTCCTTGTGAGATTGTTCTCAACTAAAATTACGCTTTAATCCAACCAATATAATTTGGTAAGGTTTGTTAGGTATACCTAGTACCTACATAAATAATATTTAAACATGGTGCAATTAGCATATATGTATACTTATTTTTTTTTTCTATTTTCACCTAGAGTACAATGAGGGCATCAACAATTTTGTTAGTGGTCCTGGTGGTGTTGCACGGTTCCTTTGCACCACCTGTTACTCCAGATAAAAAGGAACAAGACAGTGAAATCAAGGAAGATTTGGTAATTATTAATATTTTTGGTAATTAATAACACTTATCATCATCATATCAGCTCATATACAGCTACTTGACTTCATATATATCTCAAATCATCATATCAGCTCATATACAGCTACTTGACTTCATATATAGCTCAAATCATGTGTAATTCTCGTATTATTTAATTCATTTTAATTTTATTCTGTAACAAAGTGAACGTTTTGGTTTAGACTGTAAGTTCATGTTTGTAAATTATAGTAATAAATAAATAAATATACGTCCCCACCGAGGGGCTCGAGCCTACCCTGAATTAGGGCAATCAGGCCTTAATAACACTCTGCAGGCCAGTGTCACTTACGGTAAATGTATTAGTAGGCCATTGAATCCATGGGTGGCTCATATTGAAATGCATTGCGTACACTGTGAATCTACAGTGACTATCAACGTTTTATACCTGTAGAATACTGGCCTGCTCATAAAGATCAAAATATGATAATATGAAGTACACCTTTGTGTGCACTTAAACTATGGCTACTAAATTAAAAAAAAAACACTATTCAGATCATGTTCATGTTTTATAAGGTTTGGTCTGCTGCAACTGAATCAAAAGTACTCCCGCTGATTCATAACCTGCAGAGATTGAACAAGGCTGTGGTTCCATAACAACCCAATGTGACCTCAACTTACTATAATTTTCAGGAAGAGTATATGGAATACTACAGATATTTAAAGGAAGTAGTGCAGGCCCTAGAGAGTGACCCAGATTTCAGAGAACGTCTGGAAAAAGCCGATGAAGATGACGTGCGGGTAAGTGCACTGAGTATTGCATCACATTTTGTTGATAGTGTTTAATCAGTTTTATTACTTTTGTGCAATGCTGTTGTTAATTTAAGCCACAGTGTAATTTTATTGGACTTGCATTGGAATGCAGTTTCAACAGAATGAAAATTTCTTTGCATAAGTACCTATATAAATACATAAGTAATAGGATAGTATTAACAATATTTGGCCTGTGGTAGTGTGGTTCTAGAATATTATCACACTATCTGTTCTCTGAGAGTGTCGTAAGATACATTTATGGGTTAAATAAAATCTGGCCAAGTGCAAGTCTGACTCACTCACCGAGGGTTCCGTACCACCATATCTCTGGATAAGGAATCTTAAAAATAATAAATCGAAAACTATACATCATAAAAATATATAAAAATCTGTTTAAGCTTGTGCCAATGAAGCCCTTTGATACTATACCCCGCATAACACGGTTAACTCATTTCAAAATTTGGACTTTGCATAATTGATTACATAATTTAAATAGAAAATATTTTATACATCATAAAAATATATAAAAATCTGTTTAAGCTTGTGCCAATGAAGCCCTTTGATACTATACCCCGCATAACACAGTTAACTCATTTCAAAATTTGGACTTTGCATAATTGATTACATACTTTAAATAGAAAATATTTTTTTATGATTTAATTACAAATGTATAGTTTTCTGATTTTTCCCATACTTGTAGTATGAGACGGTACTACTTGCCAAATTTCATAGTTCTAGATCAACAGAAAATACCCTATAAATTTTGATTTCCTTGAGAGTGTCAAAATATACGTTTTTTGCATTATAAACGGCTGTATATTCTTTTTACGTCAACTTTAGAATTTTGATTTTTTTACAGCTTCAAGGGACTGTAGACCGGAGTATATGGTTTAAATTTCAACTCAATACCTGCAAGCATTCTTGAGATACAGGGTTTTGACAGATAGTCATTTTTTCTAATCGATTACACATATTGTAAGGTCGCTAACCTTCAACCTGTGCTACATTCAAAACAGTTCTTACAGACAGACAGACAACAAAGTGATCCTATAAGTGTTTCGTTTTTTCCTTTTGAGGTACAGAACTCTAAATAAATTACCAAGTGTGTGCCGGACCACGTGCATAGTAGTTAGTGGTGGACCCCCCCTTATCCACGCCAATGCACTGGAGGCCACTAGTGGACATGCCAAAGCAGGCTGATTAGTAAAAATCTTTGCTAAGTAAATCTTTTTTTGCAGTCAGGCAAGATAGCTGAACATTTGGACTTTGTAAATTACAATGTTAGAACAAAATTGGATGAAATCAAACGTCGCGAGCTGGAGCGTCTCCGTCATTTGGCTACAAAGGTAAATATTATCCCTTGCCCTTCTGAACATGTTGCTTCAAAAAGTTATCACGCTACATGGTCAACCTAGTAGGCCATGACTTTTGCGGACATTTACAGCCTATTTCTACCGTCACTGCTGATGACTATGGGCTTTCGGCTCCACTATAGAAATTTATTGGACTGTGGGTACCACCAAAGTGCTTCCATTTCAATGCTAACGGGCTTATCCAGTGTACTTACTAAGTAATTGTATTACATCTTTGGTTTCACCTCGGGAGGGGTTCCGAAACTGCAGTAGCTGTCCCTGTGCCACTTTTGCCATTTAGACGTATACACTCATGGACAAGGGTGCACGCAGATCTTCAACACAAGCCCGCTGGGCTGATCTAACTAGCTGCAGGCATTCAAAAATGGTTTTGATGCTACTCTAAGCACAACTGACCCAGAAATTACTCAGTAGCCTCTATGAAACATGGCAGAAATTCACATATTGTTCAATTTGTAAATTTCGTTTCCCTAATGTTACTGGTGATGAAGGAAATACAGACAGAAAAGTAACATTAATTGTTGTGTTATGCTAATGTCTCTGTTTTCGTTTCAATCACTTGGTACATTAATATTATGGATTTTCCAGCAATTCGAGCTTACCAATAATTTGGAAATGGACAGTCACAAAGTACCAACCAATGAACATTTGGACCACTCAAATCCACACACCTTTGAGATTGAGGACTTAAAAAAACTGATCAAGAAGACCTCTGCAGATTTGGAGTTAGCAGATCAGAAGAGACAAGAGCAATTCAAGGTTAAGAATAATTTTAACAACATTGTGTATTATAAAAATTAAATACTACATAAATTCTTGTGTACCACTGGTAGGCACTTAAATCCTAGACTTCGGAAATGACAAACATAAATGACGTGTAAATTTTTAAATATTATAGGAATACGAAATGCAAAAGGAGTTTGAAAAGAATCAGAAATTGGAAAACATGACGGAGCCTGAGAAAAAGGAATTTATTGAAAAAGCACAACATGAAGAGGAAGCCAAGAAACACCATCAGCCGGTGAGTATGTATTTACAAAACACAGGTTACTTCAACAATACCCTTATCCAATAAGAGACGTAACCGGCAGATCAATAATACAGAATATTACAGTAATAGGTTTCTTGTAAAGCACCAAAGGAGAAACTAAAGTCATTGCAAAAAATATTCTTTACCCAAGAAACATCATTTTACTACATCTGAATACAAGTATGACTATAGTGTAAAATCGTTACTGTCATTTGCCCTGCAGAAAAGATGTAAAATTTCAATTATTTGTATTATTGTTTGTATCATATGAAGACTCAAAAATGAGCTAGCATGATTGTGAATTTCATTGATAAACTATTGTTCTCATTTACTGTTGTTGTTCATTTTCTTTTATTTGTTATTTTGTTGGTTAACTCTGGGTGTGCCTAATGTTTGTAATAAAAGTGCAGGTATATTTACGATTTAAGATAATAAAATTATTCAAAGTCTAAATGCGAAAATAAGCACCCAGTAATGAAATAGAAATGCATATAAAATGTTTTTTTTAAATCACTCTACGATAATCATAGTTATGGTTACGCATTCGTATTGTTTCTAAACCATAAACTGTATAATGGCAGTGTTTCATTCAATGTTTTAATAACTAACTTCCATGTTGCAAGCATGTCTGCCTGTTGTATTTGAGGGCGTGTGTATGTTTGTGTGTGTGGAAACTTAAATTGTTTTTTGTTCTATTATTGTGATGCTAATTATGTTAAGCTTGTTGCTTGAGAGTTTATAAAACAATACTAGGTCAAATCGTCGTGGATCACTAGGAAGGAACTCAATGATATGTTATATTATACAGGGTGTCCCGCGATAAAGTGCAACCCTGAAAGAAGGTGAAACCAGATCAAAAATTAGCGTCAAAAAATAGTTTTTTTTTTTTAATATTAATTTTGTTATTGCAGATTTAAGATTTTAATTTTTACAAGGACTCTAATGTGCAAAAATATCAATTTCTTCCAAAGTAATAGTTCGATTTCGTCGAAATAACAAAAAATATTATGACAAATACTTGGCAAAGAGAATAAAGTAGCAAAAAAAATATGCGCTTTAACTCGAAAAAACAAGCTATCTAAGAACTTTTGAAGTGGACCACTGATTACGTCACCACTCAGGTAGAGACTCTTTTTTATTATTGTTGTACCGGTTCAGTTGCCGGGCTTAATAAAAAAGTGGTCAGTGGTCCACTTCAAAAGTTCTTAGCTAGCTTGTTTTTTCGAGTTAAATCGCAGATTTTTTTTTGTTTGAAAGCTAATATGATAAAGAACAATAGTAAGCCATATAATTTTTTGGTAATATGGGCAAAATTTTATAAATTAAGATTTCATTGAAAAAAACAGCTCATTAAAATGCAGTTTAATTCATGATAGCTACTTTTTTGCAAGCTATTTGCTACTTTATTCTCTTTGCCAAGTATTTGTCGTAATATTTTTTGTTATTTTAACGAAATCGACCTATTACTTTGGAAGAAATTTATATTTTTGCACATTAGAGTCCTTGTAAAAATTAAAATCTTAAATCTGCAATAAAAATTTAATATTTTTTTTAACTATTTTTTTGACGATAGTTTTTGATCTAGTTTCACCCTCTTTCGGGGTTGCACTTTATCGCGGGACACCCTGTATATGATTATGATACAAGGGAGGTAAATATGTATGGCTAACAAGTGACAAACATCAACCTGTCTCCTGATAGAGGCCATCATGGTATTTAATCTCCTGACCTATCTGTTTTAAAACCTATTTTTTTAAAGGTGAAAGAAAATTCTCTATCTTTGGTCAGTATATATTTTTTTTGCTAGAAATAAAAAGTGGCAAAGTGAAACGCACGTGTGCGGTATAATCCATTTTGCGCACAGTAAACTGGCATATAAAGTAACACTTTTAAGCAGCTGAATTGGAAAAAAGTTGATTATGTTTAATGTAAATACATAATATTATGTTATGTTTCAAAGGATTGTGGTTTTATAATGACCGTACAAAACCACATTACCTATATGTTATTAAACTATACGGTATGTTCACTCACTAAACGCTTGGAGTTATAACTCGTCATTGTTAAATATCAGCAAAAATATTTTTTCTATCCTAACGAGTATAACACAGTTACTGTGTTGATATAGCATCATATTTAACTATTTAGTAGTACTCGATAGAACTTGTTGAGGTTGGGTGTAACATTGCCATCAATAGTGCATGTACGAATTAACCCAAATAGAGTAGAGATGCATATGTGATTGACACTGACTTTTATGACAGCTGCATCACCCCGGTTCTAAACAACAACTCGAAGAAGTATGGGAGAAACAGGACCATATGGATCAACAGTTTGACCCTAAAGCTTTCTTCATGATGCACGGTGAGTCGCTTCTTTAACCCTGGATATTAAATATTGTTATTTGTGACAGCTCCGCCATCCCGTGACGCGAGAACAGCTGTTAGAGTTGTGGAAAGCGAACAATATGGACACAAAAGATTTCGACCCGAAGGTGTTTTTCATGATGCATGGTAAGATCCAAAGCGTGTGGTCGTAATTATACAAATAAAAGTAATTAACATTGTCATTAGAAAGCAAGTTTTTTATCATTGCATCATAACATCTTATAATTAGTTCGCACGCCATTTTGGATTTTACTAAATGTTATTGTGTGCACTTAATTTATTTTATTGTGTGTCGTTTTGTTTTAATAGTAGCATGAAAAACATATATTTGTTGGCCTTTAATTTTAATTTATTTAGATAATGTGCATCTTAAGTGCTTTGTTTGATTTGTGTTGCATGCATTTGTAGCATGATAAAACAAGCACTCGTTGAGTAAACATATTTTTGTGTAAAACTGATACGATAAAGTAGGGCTTATCAATTGAGGATAAAAAAGTCCCTGGATAATATGTTGAATTTCCTACTCAATTTTGTCATTTCCCTATACAAATGTAGTAAATTTATCGAATCCCTATACTGGATAAAATTGATGTTGAAATAAATAATTAGTGATAAATTTTGTAATCAATGTTGTATTACACCTAATTAATGTTTTGGTATCCAGGAGGAATAGTTTTGTAAGGAAGGAACGGAGTGAGCTGGGAATAGCTATGGCTAGCCTTGGCTCGCCTCTTAAATTATAGTCTACTAGCTTGCATGTTAAAAAGTTTTATTGCCTTAGAAATAAATACCAGTTTAGGGCTTTCTAATTACGAGATTTGGGGAAATAATAAAATTTAGTTTTAATTTTAAAATTTTCTGTAGGTTTTTATTAAATCGCAGATTTTTCCTGCGACAGTTGTAAATTAGAATACTTTTAGTTTATTTTGTACACTCACTAGAAGATATAGAAGAGAAGCATTTCTTTGACGTGAGACGTCAGGTATCAGGTCCGAAAACTGAAATGCACCGGATAACGAAATACACTTAGATCTTTTTCCGGTAGAACCGGCCAATAGGGATGACGACAGCATCAGAAATAAATTATGAACTCTAGATCACTAAATTGCCTTCCTACTTAAACTTCGGAAAACCTTACTCGTTTTGTTTTCCATCAAGCCTTCGATTTTTAATTCACCAAAATCACAAAATGAGTACATAAATGACGCTGCAAAACTATGACGTCACGCCTAGGTATTTCAAACATTTTTAGAACAAAATGTCGGTTTTGGCAGATGATAAAAAGTACCTAACTCAGATGACTAGCATTCGTCATCCCTATTGTGTAACAATCTCATTTATTGGAACAAGCAAACCTCATTAGTTATACACTTACGAAGAAAAATTGAAATTAATTTACGTTGAACCAACGACAGTTTGCCCAGGGCCCAAACACAGCCTCATCCGATTTTATTTTACCTAATACGATGTCTAAACTTAAGAAATTTGTAAACATTTAGTTAGAAAAATAACAATTTTTTGTTATCTATATTAATCCGCCGGCGATGACGATGGGTCATTCATTATGACCCGAACGATTTTCGATTGGGGAAATCCCGAAAAAAACATATTACCTATATCATCGTTATTAGTTTTAACTAGCTGGAGATGAAGACCTCAATTTATAATATATGACTAGCTCGTACCACCTTACACTACACTACACTACCCTGCCCTACTCTACACTACACTAAACTACCCTACCCTACCAACGTTATGCGATGACCAGAAGAAATAGGTTTCATTTTATATACAGGTTGAGTTTTTTTAAGGGTCAGTATGGGGAAATTTTAAACTATAAAATAAAAAAGTACAATTTTGAGTAAAACAGCTGTGACATACCGACGGACGGATGGACAGACGGACTATAAGGGTTCCAAGTTCTATTACGGAACGCTAAAAACCCCATTACGAAAGAAAACAAAATATAGTTAGTTTATCCTAAGGAGACTTCAATCCAATACAAATTACAAATTAATATTTACATAAAATATTAACAATAAGTTTTAGAAATATTTTGTAATAACTACCATTGTGGAATACAAATAAATACATTGAGTTATGAGTAACACGATTTAGATGCAGAGCCAAGAAGTGAAAGTTACAACTGACTGACCATCAAGTGACTGAAGGACCCAAAAACGTCATAAAAAGTCATAAAATTAAAAACGTTTTATTCTCTTATTGGTAAACAAAAAAAAGGCAAGGGGAGGGGGGCTAGGTGAGATTGCCTGTAAAAGCAACAAAGTTTTTAAACTGGTAAGACGGCTGATTTGCTGATAGTGCATACTTCTTTTTTTAATTCACAATTGGTAAACCCTTGACAACATCTCACCTGGTGGTAAGTAACGATGTTGCCGAAGATGGAAGCGGTCTTACCATGATTCCCCAATGCAATGGAGAACTGGCTTCTTATCTTATCTTCTTGCCGCAACACACCAATGATATCAACATTGATATTTGGCGGCAAGACTTAGATAAGATGGTGGTAGCTAGCCAGGCGGGCTTAGAAAATGCCCTACTAGAAACCAAACCGAGTCTTCCAATTGACCCCGCCGGGAATCGAACTCACGACCTCCTGAAGCCAGTGAACTTTGCCTCTGAGCTACTTACATACACCCGAAAAATATTACTCTCCTTTTTACCAGAATGCCCAAAAATGATTTTCGGGTGTAAGTATGTGGATGTATCTCTGTACGTTTACCTGTTTCTTTGATTGGGTTTGTAACTTAAACGGCTTGATAGATTTTAGAGTGTGAGGTGTCTGTAGATTCGTCTTGACCCCTTGAGTGGCGTTTTAAGGTTTATATTTTATAAGGTTAGGCTATTACATATGTTTTAACTTGTAAATTCGTGGCAGACGTCGACGGCAACGGCGTATGGGACGCGGACGAAGTGAAAGCGCTGTTCGTGAAGGAGCTCGACAAAGTGTACTCACCGGGCGGGCCCAATAAGGACTTGCGCGAGCGCGCCGAGGAGATGGAGCGCATGCGCGAACACGTGTTCCGCGAGAACGACCACAACCGCGACGGGCTCATCGACTACAAGGAGTTCCTCCAGGAGACGCAGAAGGCGGAGTTTAACAAGGACGAAGGTGAGGAAACCCTTCTTGTTGCCCTGTTATTATTGACCGAGAGAACACGAAGCGCGAGCGAAGCAACTCCGTTTCAGCTTGGGGCAAAAATGCTTTCGTATGTCTGTCCGGATGTCCAACTGTTCTCCTTTACAGTACGCATTTCTCAACCGATTCTCGTGAAATTTTATAAGCAGGTTCGCTAATTATATGGATATTTTTTTATCGATGCAGTTTGTGAAAATTTTATAAAATTATGGAACGTAAAAAATATCATATTTCAACCATTTCGAAAAACTCGAAAAACTCTACAGAGACATTAGTATTATAATAATAATAATACTATTGTCTCTGTATAGTTTGATACGATCAGTAGGAGAACGTTAGTAACCGGCATAACTCACAAAATTGGCATTGTTCAGGTTTTTTAAGGCATGTGAATAAAAAAACGGAGATATAACGATTTTATACTGTAAAAGGTAATTTTATAATACTGATAGATAAATTAATTACATAATCGTCATTTCAAATTAGTACTGAGGCCGTAATTTTCATAATATTTGAACCAGTCACGCCATCACTTTTTTACGTTTTAAAAATATTAAAAAAATAACCAGTTGCATGGAAAAAGTATTCAAATTAGTTTCTTAAAATAGTCTATTTAAAAAATATATATATCTTAATAGGTATGAGCGAGACACGTAGCTCGTAGAACAGACATTCGTGTGGTCAGACAAGTTCTTGAGTGACAACCGCGCACTGGAAGACGTAACGTAGGAAGTTCTCCCACTCGGTGGACTGACGACTTGGTTAATGCGGCAGACACTGGCCGATATATCTTAATAGGTATGAGCGAGACACGTAGCTCGTAGAACAGACATTCGTGTGGTCAGTCAAGTTCTTAAGTGACAACCGCGCACTGGAAGACGTAACGTAGGAAGTTCTCCCACTCGGTGGACTGACGACTTGGTTAAGGCCGCAGACACTGGCCGATATATCTTAATAGGTATGAGCGAGACACGTAGCTCGTAGAACAGACATTCGTGTGGTCAGTCAAGTTCTTGAGTGACAACCGCGCACTGGAAGACGTAACGTAGGAAGTTCTCCCACTCGGTGGACTGACGACTTGGTTAAGGCCGCAGACACTGGCCGATATATCTTAATAGGTATGAGCGAGACACGTAGCTCGTAGAACAGACATTCGTGTGGTCAGTCAAGTTCTTGAGTGACAACCGCGTACTGGAAGACGTAACCTAGGAAGTTCTCCCACTCGGTGGACTGACGACTTGGTTAAGGCCGCAGACACGGGCCGCATACTTGTGGGAATCCATAGGCCGTTGCTCTGCAGTGGACGTCTATCGGCTGTATATGTTGATTTTTCCTAGTGGAATACTGGTTATCTAACTGTTTATATATTTTGGTAATCTACAAGAAACACACGGTTTAGGCGGTTGGCCATCTTAGTTCGGATACGAAACCCCTTGCTCTGCGGAACTTTGAAGAACTCAGTTTGGACTCCTTAGTCCGAGTACAACTCACACTTTTCTGATTTTTATTATTGTTTCATTTACTTTAGGATTACTTTTATACGGGGTGACTTTTAATTAGTTCTTGATAGCAAAGGATATGCATGTACTCGTGATTACAAACAACTTTCCCAAAGAAACTATATCAAGTAACTATTTAGTAATCTGTGACTATATGTCAAATATGAAAACAAAATTTTGGTCCTTTATACATTGTTGTTCCATATGTTTGCTTTGCACAACTCTTACTTTTATTTAGATGTATCCAATCTCTGGGTTGCCTGGAAGAAATTGCTTTAAGCAATAAGGCCGCCTAAATTGTGCAATTAAATTTTTTATTACTCTTCTGTATTATCCTCAATTTTTTTTATTTATTGTACATTAAATCATATTTGATTGATTGATTGATTTTTACCGATTTGATAATTTATTAATTATTATGTATCGAGGACCAAACTTTTTTTGTGATTTGACATTTAGTTTCTTTTGGAAAGTTGTTTGTAATCACGAGTACATTCATATCCATTGCTATCAAGAACTACTTTAAAGTCACCCTGTATATAATGACACTAAGTAACACGCTTGTATTTATTACCGTTTTACGACAAAACACAAACCATTAAATAAGCACGTTTCTTGTATGGGGATCCCCCTTAACTTTTTACATTTTAAATTGTATTATTTGTTAGTGAACCCCCCCCATAAGACACATATTCTGTAAAAATTTCAGCCGGCTACCTATTATTTTTTTTAAATCCACAATTAGTAAGCTCTTGGCATCATCTTACCTTATGGTAAGTGACGATGATGCCGTAGATGGGAGCGGGCTCACCAAGATTCCCCAACGCAATAGAGAACTGGCTATCTTATCTTCAAGTCGGAACATATCAATGCTGTTAACATTGATGCTTGGCGGCAAGACTTACATAAGATAAGAGGATCAAAAGATACCTACCTAATTACGGTTCAGAAGATACAGCTTTTAAAAGTCGGGACAGATGGACAGATGGAAAGAAGACGAATCGTTACGCTTCTTCATTTATTATGCGTACAGCGCAGGAGTGGAACTCCTTGCCTGCGTCAGTGTTTCCCAAATCCTATAATTTGGGGATCTTCAAAGCAAGAGTGAAGAATAGGCATTATTGGAGTTTGCGTGTAACACCCTCAACTGCAATATTACTTACCATCCAGGTGAGTTGCAGTCAAACGCACTCAAATTTTTAATAAGTAAAAAGACGTACGTTCGAAAAGACAGCGTATGCTTAGTAATAGGGTCCCGTTACCTGATGTGAAACCCTAAGAACAATAACTTTATTTGAATTCGATGGGTCAGATGTAGTGATTTGGAACAACTCAACAAATCAACAGGGGTTGTTATAATTGTCGTTTTAATGTTTTCACTAGGTTTTCACGCATTTTATTAACTGTTTATTTTTTGCTTGTGTGGGCTAACTAAATGCATGTCTTATCTTTTTTTTTCAGGGTGGAAATCGATTGACGAGAACCAGGTTTACACA
This sequence comes from Coleophora flavipennella, assembly GCA_947284805.1. Classification (NCBI taxonomy): domain Eukaryota; kingdom Metazoa; phylum Arthropoda; class Insecta; order Lepidoptera; family Coleophoridae; genus Coleophora; species Coleophora flavipennella. The sequence continues at coordinate 18,631,256 of OX369308.1, forward strand.
CAGGCCGAGTATGAAGAGTTCCAGAGACGGCGCCACGAGGAACTGAGATATCTTCAGCAACGAGGACTTGTCAGTTTAAAAAAAATAATTGCTTAACCAAGTTCATTAAATTAAACTCCTGGATGCATTAGAACAACCCCATTTTTTTGGGTAGTTGGGTAAAAATGTATCCTATGTCTCTCACGGGAGCATGCTGAAACTTTGCCGTTTAGGCTACAGGCTCAGCCAAAGAAACAGACATACATACATCCGGAAAACTAAACCTACTAAAAGTTTGCTAAGATTATTTTGCCAATTTTTATTAGAGTTGCATGTCCCCACACGTGTAGAAACAGACATACATACATCCGAAAAACTATTACCCTCCTTTTTGGGTCGTCAGGTAAAAACTAGCTTGTGCCCGCGACTTCGCTCGATTGGACATCGGGACGGACATCGTGACAGCGTTTTTGTGTGTGTGAAAAATTTTCCGGGGTTCTCCACCGTTTACTTTAGTCATCCATCAGACCGATATCATCAACGTGAAAGTATGGATATTAGTTCCAATTCCACGCCTAAATCGCTAAACGGATTTCGACGTTGATAGGCAGATAGAACAAGCACTGGATGATACGACTCGCGCACCTTAAATCCTCGATCACATTCATAAAGATCATATCCACTCAGTCGAAGCCGAGTGTAAATGCTAAGAAGCTGTATGCCAAACAGCGTAATGTTTAATATTTCAATATTGTTCAATAGTTTTAGCGTGAAAAAGCAACAAACAGACATAAGTTTCCCAGATCACTGGGGAACTGTGCATTTTTAGGGAATAAATGATGGTCTATGCTATTTTAGCAAAATCTTAGCATAGTTGTGTGCTTTTGTCTGCAACTCACCACGATGCCGTTGAGATGATAGATGCAAACTCGCTCCAAGTTGTGCAACTGCATCATGGTCCGCATAATAAACACAGCTTGTCTATTTGTTTTTTTTAAATTTTTAAATGCTACCAAGTTAAAATTCAATATAAATAAAACACTTTCGATTTAAAGTGCACTGCTGGACAGACAGACTGCATGAAAACGCCACTATGTCGGTTCGCCTCCAGGACCAGAACTCGAAACCTATCCATTTGCAGCGAGGGTTGAGACAGGGAGACGTTATATCTCACCGCCGCCCTGGTAAATGTTTTTAAGCTTCTGGACTGGGGGGCCACTTAGTTTAACGATTCTGAGGGCTTCTATGAATCTTCACGAGTTTCCCTTCGCGATCAAATCGGAAACGAGGAGAACCGTAGGAGAACCAAGGTAACCGACAAAGCTCACAGAATCATTAAATTTAAGTGGCAGTGGGCCGGGCACATAGCTTATACAACAGATGGCAGTGGTGCCAGTTAAGTTCTCGAGTGGCGACCGCGCACCGGAAGTCGTAGCGTAGTCAGGACCCTACTCGGTGGACCGACGACCTGGTGAATTGCGATTGCGACGATCTGGTGAATTGAGATTACGAATGTTATGTGTAGAAAGGAAGTAGGTAGTATGTGAATAAAAAAAATTCTGTCTTTCGCTTCTGATCTTTACCGCCGCGCTGGCGAGGGCGGCGTCACCCCGCTTCTAATGCTTACCAGCGCTATGAGCATATTCCAGGCCGCTTCTCTCGGATAATCCAAGCAACGACCTTAGCCGAGCTCCGTGCCCACCTGGGCGCCCTTGGGCAGTTGTATCTTTTTGCGTATGAGATTAGAGTGACCTAACGTGCTCGCCTCCCTATCCGGTGAAGTTGAAAAGGCCCAACGGTCAACAACAAGCAGTCCTTTTAAAAAAATATTATCTGAATTCTGTTGGTTGTTGGCAGGTGGACGTCCACGGCCGCCCTTTACCCGGCGCTGAGCATCAAATCCACCAGGCGCAGCTGGCGTTCGCTCAGCACTACCAACAGCAGCAGGCCTACCAGCAGCAGTTCCACGGCCAGCCGCAGTACTACCCCCAGGGGCAGCAGGGCTACCAACCGCAACCGCAGTACCAGCAACAACAGTATCCTCAGGGACAACAATATCAGGCGCAACAACCGCCTCAGGGACAACAATACCAAGCGCAGCAACCTCCTCAGGGGCAACAATACCAAGCGCAGCAACCGCCTCAGGGTCAACAATACCAAGCGCAGCAACCGCCTCAGGTACAACAATTTCAAGCGCAGCAACCGCCTCAGGGACAACAATACCAAGCGCAGCAACCGCCTCAGGGACAACAATACCAAGCGCAGCAACCGCCTCAGGGACAACAATACCAGGCGCAGCAACCCCCGCAAGGACAACAGCCCCCAGCGCAAGCCCAGTACCAACAGCCACAATCACCTCAAGGACAGATCCAAGCTCAAAAGCCCTCGCAGCCGCCGCAGGGTGAAGCCCCACAGCCACCAGCACAGCACGCCAATGTGAACCAGGGGCAAGCCGCGCCGCAGGGACAGCCACCCGCTGCCCAACAACAACCGCCACAAACCCAATCTCAAAGCCAACCAACGCATTAACATTAAAGCACCTATATCAACTTTCGACTATATAGCTCGAACCAAATTTATTACGGCTCTGAAGTTGGTTGCGAGACGCGTCACAGTAGCAAACTTTAGGTGTTAGTAGGACGTAAAGTTAACCTTGTTTTTGCTTATACCAGCGCAGTGAGAACTCGCATCACAATTCAGATCAGTAATATAGTTGGGTTGTACCTGTACTCATGCTGTACATATTATACTGAGATGACTAATGTAGTGACTCTTTTCATTTCTTGTTAGCAAAATTGTGCCAAATGTGTATTGTTTCTGAATACCTACTCATTGTAAATTATTGCGTTGATACTCTCTGATTATATTTATAATCTGTAAGTAATTAATATAAATCTGTAATAAATAATATTTGTTAAAAACTTTACTCTTTTTATTCGGGATTTACCTAATGGAAATCTTGTACTTTATTGGTATCTAAGTCGCAGCCATCTGGTTAAATCTGTCGTTCAAATGAACGGCTAGCTCGTTGAATAAATGGCGGCATTCAATTGAATGACTAAATAACAACTGGCCAAGTCATTGAATGCAACGTTCAACGACTTGGCTAAACGTCATTTAACCAAGTTGTAACTACGAAACTCCGAATAAAACCGAAATTTTTTCTTCTGCGAAGCATTTAGCTGCCGGAGGCGTGAGGCTCTTTGACTGTATAATCAATCAAACCTGACCGAACCTAAACTAATATCGCTCGCTCATTTACAGTTTTTTACTGAGTAGATATTTCTAAATCCACAATTGATAACTCATCATCATCATCATCATATCAGCCGAAGGAAGTCCACTGCTGGACTAAGGCCTCCCCCAAGGATCTCCACGACGACCGGTTCTGCGCTGCCCGCATCCAGCGGCTTCCCGCGACCTTCACCAGGTCATCGGTCCACCGAGTGGGAGGCCTGCCTACACTACGCTTTCCGGTGCGTGGTCGCCACTCGAGAACTTTACTGCCCCAACGGCCATCTGTTCTACGAGCAATGTGCCCCGCCCACTGAGAGCTATTGATAACTACACGCTACAAATCCCATACAACGAAAAGGTAGTTGGCAAAAATTGTTTTTTTTCTAAAAAGAGTGATATTTAGGTTCGGTCAGGTTTGATTGATTACAGAGGCTCCACCCATGGGTAGCAGAATGTTGCGCAGAAGAAAAAACGCTACACTAGGTACACTGTTGTTCAGTCAACATTCGGGCTAGCTTACAATAAGCCAACTAGTTGAACGTTGAGTGACGCTTGTTCAATCAACGCTCGCCTAGTCATTCAATTGAATGTCGTTCAATCAAATGGCAGATTTAACTAGATGGCTGCGACATCTACATTATTATCATATCGTGTAGATATGAGAAGTATTTGTGTAAATATTATAGGTACCTACCTAAAAGGCGTCGGTTGGACCGCTACCTTCTGTTCGGGAGGTCGTGGTTCGATTTCTACCATGTACCAATGTATTTTCAAATTAAGATTTCATTTGTAGGTACCTCCGTTTAACCGACACTCTTACGGCGAAGGAAAACATCATCGCGAGGAAACCAACCTTCGTTTATCTGACGCTCTTACGGCGAAGGAAAACATCATCGCAAGGAAACCTACCTTCGTTTATCCGACGCTCTTACGGCGAAGGAAAACATCATCGCGAGGAAACCTACCTTCGTTTATCCGACGCTCTTACGGCGAAGGAAAACATCATCGCGAGGAAACCTACCTTCGTTTATCCGACGCTCTTACGGCGAAGGAAAACATCATCGCGAGGAAACCTACCTTCGTTTATCCGACGCTCTTACGGCGAAGGAAAACATCATCGCAAGGAAACCTACCTTCGTTTATCCGACGCTCTTACGGCGAAGGAAAACATCATCGCGAGGAAACCTACCTTCGTTTATCCGACGCTCTTACGGCGAAGGAAAACATCATCGCGAGGAAACCTCCTTCGTTTATCCGACGCTCTTACGGCGAAGGAAAACATCATCGCGAGGAAACCTACCTTCGTTTATCCGACGCTCTTACGGCGAAGGAAAACATCATCGCGAGGAAACCTACCTTCGTTTATCCGACGCTCTTACGGCGAAGGAAAACATCATCGCGAGGAAACCTACTTTCGTTTATCTGACGCTCTTACGGCGAAGGAAAACATCATCGCGAGGAAACCTACCTTCGTTTATCCGACGCTCTTACGGCGAAGGAAAACATCATCGCGAGGAAACCTACCTTCGTTTATCCGACGACGCTCTTACGGTGAAAGAAAACATCGCGAGGAAACCTGCACACGCCTGCAAAGAAACTCGAAGGTTATGCGTGAAGTCGACTAACCCGCACTGAGCCCGCGTGGTTGACTAAGGCCCGATTGCGCTTATTTCCTCGGCTTAGTCCCTCGGTGGGGACTTAAGAGCTGATATGATGATGACCTAACTAAATCAACAGATTGCTATGCAGATGTGACGCATGCATCAAGGAAATTAGTCAAATAGGGGTTAGTCATTCTCTTCACGTATGCCTAATTTAATTCTAGCCTTGTAACATACATTTAAGCTGTAATGTAATGTAACAAAGCACTGTTTCACGCAAACACGATAAGAACCTAGGCATAGCCACAGCCTTACTCATTGAAGCCGCAGGTGTTTTTGTATGCCAACCGTGCACGCAATACATAATATAGACAACCAACGAGTCCTTGTTTAGTTTGAAACATATTTAAAAGTAAAAACCATCCAAGCGTGAGTCGGACTACGCATAGTGTAGGGTGCACCAAAGTAATTATCTATACAGGGTGTAACAAAATTGGTGTAGGTCCCCTTAACTGGCGGTTCTACTCGTCATACTGAACCACTTTCTCCAAGGAACCCATAGTCAATTCTCAAAAAAAAATTTGGACCCTCCACACTAAAATGCACAAAATCGGTCGATCAGCTGATCGATTTGTATGAGGAGTAAAAAAAATAATTACGTTTTCAGTAAAGTTGTAGAACAAAAGTTGTTCAGTAATGATGAGTAGAAGCCTCAGGTAACGGGACTTACACCAATTTTGTTCTCAAAAAAAAATTTGGACCCTCCACACTAAAATGCACAAAATCGGTCGATCAGCTGATCGATTTGTATGAAAAGTAAAAAAAAATTACGTTTTCAGTAAAGTCGTAGAACAAAAGTTTTTCGGTATGATGAGTAAGAACCCTCAGGTAACGGGACCTACACCAATTTTGTTACATTCTGTATACATGGCCTTAACAAAGGTATGCACTTTTTTTATCTGGAGCTTTACTCATGAAACTGAACAACTTTCCCCAAAAACCCATAGTCAATTCGCAAAAAAGTTTTTGGACTTCCCATGCAAATCGATCAGCTGGCGAGCAAACTTTGTATGGAAGTCCAAAAATTTTTTCTGGGAATTGTCCAGGGTTTTCTTGGGGAAAGTTGTTCAGTTTCATGAGTACAAGCTCCAGTTAAAAATAAGTGCATACCTTTGTAAGACCCTATAATATATAAAAATGAATCTCTATTTCCCTTGGTCATCGCATCACGCGTGAACGGCTGGACCGAATTTAATAATTCTTTTTTTGTTGAGTTTGTTATTGTCAGAAGGTTCTTAAGTAGGGTAGGGTAGTGTAGTGTATTTTAGTGTAGGGTAGTGTAGTGTAGCGTAGGGTAGTGTAGGGTGGGGTAGGGTAGTGTAGGGTAGGGTATTGTAGTGTAGGGTAGTATAGTGTAGGGTAGGGTAAGGTAGGGAAGGTTCTTAAGTAGGGTAGGGTAGTGTAGTGTATTTTAGTGTAGGGTAGTGTAGTGTAGCGTAGGGTAGTGTAGGGTGGGGTAGGGTAGTGTAGGGTAGGGTATTGTAGTGTAGGGTAGTATAGTGTAGGGTAGGGTAAGGTAGGGTAGTATAGTATAGGGTAGGGTAGTGTAGTGTAAGGTAGTGTAAGGTGGTACGAAGTTCGCCGGGTATAAAAGAAAGTCGTGTCAGTTACACCATTTATAACTCAAGAACGGCTGGACCAATTTTTATGATTTTTGTGTTTTTGCATTTGTCTTCGTCCGGAATAGGATAATAAATATTAAAAATATGTTATTCATCAATAAAAAATATATTATTAGTCAAAAAAATAATTGGTTTTAGGGTAGGGTAGGATAGTGTAGTGTAGTTACGGTAGGGTAGGGTAGGGTACCTAAAAATAAAAATAAATTGTACAGCCACGCTGTGCATACTTTCTCGCGAAGCATTCACCATACAGAAAACAACGAAAATCATTATCATTATAACATCAAAGAATAAAGGTAGGGATATCAGACTTGGACAAATTACAAATGATTTGGGTTTGTATGGGAGGTGCCTCACTCGGGTTTTTCAAGAAAAATTAAATACCTAGTGCAGTAGGCCTTATTAATTCCTAGTTATTCGCAAAGTTTTATTAAAATCGTTAGGGCAATTTTTGAGAAATTAAACAGGAAATTAAGGTTCCCCTCGATTTCTCTGGGATGCCATCATCAGATCCTGGTTTCCTTATCATGGTACCATCCTTAGGATATATCCATACCAACCAAAAAAGAATCATCAAAATCGGTTCATAAACGAATCAGTTATCCGCGAACACACATTAAAAAAAATATACTGTCGGTGGCGTAACGGCTAGGGCCGCCGCCTCCTGTCCGGGAAGTCGTGGTTCGAATCCTGCCACGTACCAATGTGATTTCGAATTTCGATTTCATAAGTATGTTTATCCGACGGTGAAGGAAAACATCGTGAGGAAATCTGCACACGCCTGCGGAGAAACTCGCAGATTGTGTGTGAAGTCGACCAACCCGCACTGGGCCCGCGTGGTCGACTAAGGCCCGATCGCCCTAATCGCACTCGAGCCCCTCGGTGGGGACGTATATGAGCTGATGTGATGACTGTCGAATTAAGAAACCTCCTCCTTTTTTGAAGTCGGTTAAAAATAAAAAACGACCGGGATTTGCATGGAAGGTACCTTACTCTATTTTATCCCGGAATAACGATCTACAGCGTGTAGTATGCTTTATAAAGTTATAAGTAGGTATAGTAGCGTATAGAGTTTCATCCAAATCCTTAGACTGACTTAAATCGTTGTTCTCTGTATAGATGGCATTTGACGCGCCATAACATGAAGCGAGATGGGTCTATTTAATTATAATATCTGTGATCCCCTACCTCAAATTCGACTCTAGCTACAGCCCTGCCTGATGGTATCTAAGTGCCGATGTAGCCGAGGATGTAACACGCAAGCTCAAATAGTGCCTGTTCACCTCAGCCTCGCCTTGAAAATTCCTAAAAATTATACGAATTGGAGAAACATAGACTCCGGTAGGAGTTCCTCTCAAACTTCGTGATCGCCTTCGCGTCTGGTCGTCCGATGATGCAAAATTACCTATTTCCATGCCACAACTTTATAAGTCACTTGGAAATGGATAGACCTTTTGATTTGATGATCAGTGTGTCAGTGAGTGATGAAATATCAAAACTTCGATAAACGATATTTTAAAAACCTTGGTAAGACACTTGTTATTTGGAATATACCTACGCTGCCTAATTATTACGTAAACAATGCAATTTAAAGTTGAGGTAGTTCAATTCCTAACAAAGACATTCATCATATCAGCCACAAATCGTCCACTGCTGAACAAAGGCCTCCCCCAAGGATTTCCACGACGACCGGTCCTGCGCTGCCCGCATCCATCGGCTTCCCGCGACCTTCACCAGGTCATCGGTCCACCGCGTGGGAGGCCTGCCTACGCTACGTTTTCCGGTGCGCGGTCGCCACTCGAGAACTTTACTGCCCCATCGGCCATCTGTTCTACGAGCTATGTGCCCTGCCCACTGCCACTTCAGTCTAGCGATTCTGTGAGCTATGTCGGTTACTTTAGTTCTCCTGCGGATCTCCTCGTTTCTGATTCGATCACGCAGAGAAACTCCGAGCATAGCACGCTCCATTGCCCTTTGGGTGACCTTGAGCCTTCTTATGAGGCCCATAGTAAGCGACCATGTCTCAGTTCCGTAAGTCATCACTGGCAACACACACTGGTCAAAGACCTTAGTCTTGAGACACTGCGGTATTTGGGACGTGAAGATATTGCGAAGATTCCCGAACGCTGCCCAGCCGAGTTGGATTCGTCGATTGATCTCTTTCTTGAAGTTGGACCTGCCTAGCTGGACTGTTTGTCCCAGGTATACATATTCGTCAACAACTTCCAGTGTAGAGTCTCCAACCTTTAGAGGAGTGGGTGCGACACGGACATTTAACATTATTTTCGTCTTGTCCATGTTCATTTTAAGACCCACTTGTTGAGAGACCTTACTGAGGCCATCGAGCATTGTGCTTAGGTCTTCCATAGTCTCAGCCATGACCACGATATCGTCAGCGAATCGGAGGTGGGATATGTACTCGCCGTTGATATTGATGCCGAGTCCACCCCAGTCCAGAAGCTTAAAAACATCTTCCAGGGCGGCGGTGAACAGTTTCGGAGATATAACGTCTCCCTGTCTCACCCCTCGCTGCAACTGGATAGGTTTCGAGTTCTGGTCCTGGAGGCGAACCGACATGGTGGCGTTTTCATACAGACACTTCAACACCTCGATGTATCGATGGTCAATTTGGCACCGCTGGAGAGACTGTAGCACAGCCCAGGTTTCGACTGAATCAAAGGCCTTCTCATAGTCCACAAACGCCAAGCATAGTGGCTGATTGTACTCTTCGGTCTTCAGTATAATCTGCCGCAGCGTATGTATGTGGTCTATGGTACTAAAGCCTTTTCGGAAACCGGCTTGTTCGGGAGGCTGGAAGTCGTCAAACCTGCGTGCGAGACGATTCGTAATGACTCTCGAAAACAGCTTGTAGACATGGCTCAGAAGTGAGATGGGTCTGTAGTTCTTCAGCAGAGTGTTGTCACCCTTTTTGAAGAAAAGCACGACCACACTTCTGTGCCATGCCTTAGGCGTTTGTCCCTCGAGTATAACTGAATTAAATAACTTCTGAAGAGCTTTAAGTACCGGTGTTCCACCTGCTTTCAGAAGTTCAGCCGTAATTCCATCATCACCCGGTGCCTTGTTGTTCTTGAGCTGTTTGAGAGCCATTCTAATCTCGTACAGGCTGACGTCCGGGATATCTTCGGTATAGTGTCGGGTTAGTCTGGCTCTTGGGTCTTCAGCCAGATCGCTGACAGGCAAACGTGTGGTCTTGTACAATTGTCCATAGAACTTCTCAACTTCTTCCAGCAACTCAGTCTTAGACGGTATGGTCCTGCCGTCCTCAGTCTTCAGCTTGGTCAGTTGGTTTTGTCCAACAGACAGATCTCTCGCGAACACTTTTGAGCCTTTGTTGTGCTCAATCGCCTCTTTAATACAATTTGTATTATATTGGCGTAAATCGCGAGTTAGGGACTTAGAGATCTGCCTGTTTAGTTGCCGATACTGAGTAGCGTCTTCAGAGGACTGCAAAACCAATCTGCGTCTTTCTTCCATGAGGTTGCTGGTGAAGTCGGAGATTTTTTTGGTTCTGTTTGAACGGCGAGTTTTAAAAATTTTAGACCCGACCGTTTGAACAATTTCCACGAACCTGTCATTATAATCGTCCACATTCTCGCAGTCTCCTAGGCATTCGAAACGATTGTGCAACTCGAGCTGAAAGCTCTCGGGGTTTTGGAGCTGGATGGGCGCTGGTCGGAGCGTAGACTTCATCAGTCGACATCTTTCTAGCTTGGTCTTTAGATTCAATGTGCCTCTGACCATCCGGTGATCGCTTCCTGTTTTGACTGAATTGATCACGGAGACATCATTGAATATTTGCTTCCTTGTCGACAAGATGAAGTCTATCTCGTTTTTTGTTACGCCATTGGGATGCAACCATGTCCACTTCCGCTGTTTTGACTTTTTAAAGAAGGAGTTCATCATAAAGAGGCTCTCCTTCTCCATAAAGACATAACAAAGACATTAAGAGATCGAAATTGCGTTGAGTTGCGGCCGTCCTGGTCTGCTCGACTTGGCGGGGGGCACTGGGGGAACTTTTGGAATGTGAAATCCTGCTAACACCGTGAGGCGAAGGCAAAGACCATCTGCGGTAGGTCTTGCCGCAAAAACGCTCGTCCTGGTACTCTGTAAGGTGAGTGCCTCGTAGAAAGAACTACTTCCTACTCTCCAGGTAGGTACCGGTAAAAATAGTCAAAAAAGAAGTTAATCAACAGTAGATTTGTTAACTTCATATATCATTACGACAAATAGTTTCTGAAATGCAGCCATCGACATTTCATAAAAACGTAAAATTTGCATTCTTCGCAGTTTGTTGGAAAACGACGGTAGTTATTAATAAACTAAAGATATTTATACCTGTAAATGACATAAACACGACTTAATAAAACTGAAATAATATGTAAAACTGTTACAGAGATCTCTAACGAGGGCTTCTTTCTACCTATAACAGTGGATAAAAACAGATACTAGCGCCATCTAGTATGATGGTACGGAACCCTTTGTTCTGACTCGCACTTTACCGGTTTATTGGGTTAATTTAATTAAAATCGCTAAGAAGCAACGGCTTGTGATTTTATTCACAGAGATGAGATGATTGAGGAGGTGGGAAATGACATAGACTACCAATTATCATAGCCCGAGATAGTTCCCGATAGATCTGGGGATAAACTTACTTTCAGGCTCGCGCACGTAGCGTTGGCGTCGCTTCGGAGCAACATTGACGTGATTTTTTTGCATAAATAGTCGAGGGAGTGGGAAGTGACACAGACTGCTAACCAGAATAGCCTAATTAAGTTCCCGAGCGATCTGGAGGAAACTCCTATCGACGCTGTTTGCGCACCATTTACCCTCAAAGAGTCATAAAAACGATGATCATGCGAGCGAAACTGCGGGCAAAAAAATTGAAAGGTACGTATGAAATCTTTTTGGCCTGTAGAATTATTGTATTTAAAATTCAAATATTAAAATTGTACGCTCGCTGTAGGTTTCATGAAGGAAATAAAAATAAAATAAAAGCTAGTTCGACATAATTTTCGTCTTATCCATGTTCATTTTCAGAACCACTTGTTAAGAGGCTCTACTTAAGGCCATCGAACATTAAATCCAAGTCTTCCAGGGTCTCAGCAATGATCACGACGATTTATCCTCAGCGAATCGAAGGTGGGTGATGCCTACTTACCGTTGAGTCCACTCTAGTCCAGATACTTGTAAACATCTTCCAGGGCGGCGGTAAACAGTTTCGGAGGTATCACGTGTCCCTGTCTCACCCCTCGTTACAGCAGGATAGGTTTCGTATTCTGGAGGCCGACCCATATAGTGGCGTTTTCGTATATTCGCTTCAATACTACGATATCTTTAAAAACCCATAAACGTTTCTACTGCTGGGTACGGGTCTCTTTTTTATCCACAATTGGTAAGCTCTTGGCATCATCTCACCTGTTGGTAAGTGACGATGATGCCATATGGTGGCGTTTTTGTACATATACACTTTAATACTGCGATATCGTTAACAACCCATAAACGTTCCCACTGCTGGGCAAGGGTCTTTTTTATACACAATTGGTAAGCTCATAGTATCATCTCACCTGATGGTAAGTGACGATGATGCCATATGGGTCGGCCATATGGTGGCGTTTTCGCACAAACACTTCAATACCACGATATCGTTAACAACACATAAACGTTCCCATTTTTGGACACGGGTCTCTTTTTTTTCCCACAATTGGTAAGTTCTTGGCTTCAACTCATTTGATTGTAAGTGACGATGATGCCATAAGGGTCGGCCATATGGTGGCTTTTTCGTACATACACCTCAATACCTCAATATTGTGAACAAACCATAAACGCCGTCACTGCTGGGCACGGATCTCCTTTATATTTTATTTTTATCCACAATTGGTAAGCTCTTGGTATCATCTCACCTGATGGTAAGTGACGATGATGCCATATGGGTCGGCCATATGGTGGCGTTATCGTACCTACATACTTTTCAATACTTCGATATCGTGAACAACCTATAAACGTCCTCACTGCTGGGCACGGATCTCTTTTTTGTTTTATTTTTATCCACAATTGGTCATCATCTCACCTGATGGTAAGTGACGATGATGCCGAAGACAGAAGCAGGTTATCTACTAAGATTCCACAACGCTATCTTCCGGAACTGACTATCGTATCTTCAAGCCTTCAATGCTGTTAACATTGATGTTTGGTGGCAAGACTTAGATAAGATGGTGGTAGCTAGCCAGGCGGGCTTAGAAAACTCTATAAGACTATTTGGTTGGTGGTAGGGAATTTTCATGGCCCGACTGGCTAGTTACCATGTTTATTTATATTTAAAAAAACGCTTGCGTAGATATAATTATGTACTTTTACTTGGTTAAAAAAAAATGAAAAAATATTAGTATACATATATTTATTACTTTTCAGTTGTTTAGATATTACTGAAAGGCTTGCTCAGATTAATGTGACACGTGATATGTGTATATATCTTTGATTGATGAATCTGCTCAGATAATATATAAGTACCCTTCCATGTACATTTATATTTGAAGCCCTGGTTATGCTCATATATTAATGAACTCGACTGTACATCTTTTTTTTTGTCTCGAAAACAGCCCCAACGATTTGGATGAAATTTTGTTTAAAGGTAATGTTTTACATTCCAAGTCTATCTAAGAATAAAATAATAGATAGATTTGTATGTATTCATATATTAAATCTACCTTCATATAACATTCATAAATTTCATACCTACTTACTTAAATATTTTTATTATTTGGTAGATAAAACGTCCTTTTCAAATTAGTCCTCGATAGTTAAAATTGAACGGGATGTCAAAAGTTTCGTAACTCATCTTTAGGTTCTTTATGTGCACTTTAAAAAACAATTAATTGGGCATTTCTAATTATAAAGAACTGCAATTGTTGGAAGTCACGATTTATACGAAATTAAGTTGCTGTCTCTTTTAGTTATTGGTGTGATATTTTCTTTTTAACTAATACTGAACACACATAGACATTAAGTAAAACACTGCTGATTTTTTTTGGAAAAGTGTCACGTATATATATAAAAAAACCCTTTTTTTCATTCTTTAATTTGCTAAAAAACTAAGTACATAAATAGGTGTCATTACTCGGAAAATCCGTTTTCACACAAGAAATAATATTTTTAGTTTACATGCCTTGGAGACTCCGAGCAACACTCGGTCACCGAGTTTCCAATATTTAAGTTTATATAAATCTCTGTCGTGGATGTTTTTGTAAACGTGTGTACAATTCTGGACTTTCAAACGCCTCTTGCTTGTTAGACATTATATGCATGACATCACCTTACATTAAACAAATCAGAGCAGAGAGTTTGATCAAAACATTTATGCCTAAAGTACGAGTAGGCTATATCTAATGTTTTATGAGTTATAAAAAAATTCAATAACCGAGTACTTCTAAAATAAACTCGGATTCGTTAGTGTTATGAGATTTTAGCTGGCTGGTGACTATTTCAGTAGCAAAGAAGATAGGTAGGTAACTACTTACTTCGTTTTCGTTTAAAATGTGATTAAGATTGCTTCTGAGAATTCCTTGTTTACGAGAACTTTAAATGAACAGGAAAATGCTTTTTGAAGAGCTCATTAGTTTAACAGATAACATTGACTTTTTGGGTTCACATTATTTATTGTTTTGGCTTTCTGGCTGATGTAAACAAACAGCAATATATTGTAATTGGACAAAACCGAGTATGCGGTCATCGTTACCTACATTGTTTAATCTTTGACCTTTCCGCGGCGAGATCATCTGTGGTGGCAAGTGGCCGGTGGTTCGTAGACGGATCATTCGCCACGCACGCTCGGTGGAGTATAGTCGCAGGCGCAGCCATGAAGTCACTGTTCTTTCTTGCGGGCCTGCTGGCCATCGCGGCCTCCACCCCGATCACCCCCGGCTCCAAAGTCATCTGTTACTACGACAGCAAGAGTTATGTGAGGGAATGTAAGTTATTTTTTTCTTTTCTTTTTGCTGCGCGTTATATGTATTACAATATCCATATCTTATACTTACCCATAGTTAATAAGATTGTACCCATTTTAATTGTTATAACTACCTACATACGTTAGCGAATTAAGAATTTTAATTTCAACAATTCTAGTAGTTTTACGCAAACAAATTTTGATTTATTTATTAATTAAAATATAGGCAGATGTAGAAATAACGTAACATTTTTAACTTTATTGCAACCTATAACCTATATGTTAACTACCTTAATATTATTATTGTTCTTACAATTTTGCTCAAACAAAACTAATAGGAACGCAGAATAGGTACATAAACGTAATTAATTACTAAACTTTAGACCATTCCCTACGTACATACATAGAATACTCATTGCCTTTAACTTCAGATTAAAAATCATTTATTTCATAAAGCCTTCGACTCTGCAAGCTTAAGAGTAATCTTGATCCATTGAGCATGACAGCCACCTTGACAATCTAGTTTTAGGAAATGTTTGTCGATTTTTTGCAATCAAAGTTGATGGTCACCCACGGACATTGTTATTATTCGTGTGGTATATACAAAGTTGTACCGAAAATAATAGCTAAACCATATTATATGTCAGTTCAATAGATAGTAATCGAGGAGATCATATGAAATTAATTAATCTCACACTTACATACCCGAGGCCATACAAAATTTTCTTGATTTTCAAGATATTTGTGTTTTCTAATTTTGATATTTTTTTATTTTTTATTTTCGTTGATTTTTTAAAAAGAAATGTTAAAAAAAGGATTGATAGAACACGGAAACACGACACTGCGCTCCAAAACCCTCATTACGGACGCCGGGAAGAAAGGTGCCAAACTGGGACTGGGCGGGACATGTCTGCTGCATGCACCCAGAAAGGGGCATAGTAAAAATAAAATAGGGGGCACATATTGCCACGGAGTGGGTTCCGAAAGGCCATAGAGGTCGCGGCGGCAGATATAAACGTAGATGGCGGGATGAGATGGACAGGTTTGAAGATCGAAGGAAAGGTTGCTCGGGATAGGGATGTATGGCGTAATAAGGGGGAGGCCTTTTCTCAACAGAGGGACAGTCTAGGCTAATAGTAATATTAAGTAATTTTAATTTATAAATATCCTTCAGTATGTATGCTTGATGTGTCTTATAAACAAGGAAACTTTGTAAGGTGTCAATTAGTCCTTATTCGGTATATGACATGCTTAAATTATATCTTACCTACTTTTAGGATTTTCTTTACACTGCTACACCCCCGAGAATAGCGAATAAGTTAGGAAAGTTGCTGGAAAATTAGTAACTGTAGTCGGCAATTATGAACGAAATTAGCATAACGAATCGTTTAATTTTTTTAATGAGTAGATTTGAACTCTGAATCCGCGTTATGTTAGAAGGCATAATCTAGTTTAACTTAAGTGTAAACTTTTCAACATAATCTTAACATCTAAGAATATTATCGAACTTAGGTAATAATACTCATTTAACTAATAATCATCGTGTTTAGTTCCTTGCATTCAATTTATTATTATTATGACCTGGTCTTAAGTACGGGTTTTCTGAGAGCATTCGACAGTACTGATGGAAAGAGATTATGCAGTCGAGGATATAAGTATGTAATACACGTAAACTGAAATAATATATACTTATTGCCTATCTTGTATATCGAGTAAACCCTTGGCATCATCTCACTTGATGCTAAGTGACGATGATGCCGAAGAAGGAAGCGGGTCTACATGATCCCTTAACAATGATATTCGTGGTAGGTAGCCAGGTGGGCTTATAAAATACTCTGCCACCAAAAAAACCCCAACCCGCTACTCGTAAACGCCGCCGTTTACGAGCTACCCGCGAACCCCATTCGCGTAATCCGACGACCCAGACATGTACTCACTGACCCCGACGACCCGACCACGCTAGCCGTAGCTGCCCTGACCCCACCCCCTAACCCACAGAGAAACACTGCACCGACATTCTGCCCTCGCCGGCGAGGGCGGAGTCCCCCCGCTTCTGGCGCTTACCAGCACTACCGGCATAGACCAGGCCGCTTCTCTCCGATCCTCCCACGTCCAAGCAACGACCTAAGCTGAGGTCCGTGCCCACCTGGGCGCCCTTAGGCAATTGCATCTTTTTGCTTTGCACTAGGTTGAGTGCCTTACGTACTCGCCTCCCCTGCCCGGTGAAGTTGTAAAGGCCCCAACGGTCAACAACAAGCTTGTCCTTTCGAAAAAAAAAACCAAACTGAATCTTTCATAGTTAAACCCCACCAGGAATTGAACGCGCGACCTCCAAACCACCTTCGTGGCGTAAAGGTTATTCCATTTGTTTTACACATCATGTGTAAATGGTTATTCTATTCGCTTTACACGTGATGTGTAAAACGAATGGAATAACGATTACGCCACGAAGGTAGTTAAGGGTTCTGCCGTCCTAATGAAGAATGCAGTAAGGACATTTTTCATAATTTCGAGAAAATGGCGCCTAAAGATTTTTTTTACTTTTAAGTTTCTTTACTACTTATGTGTTACCCTTTTCAAATTTGTTTTTTATGCATAAAATGATAACGGTTATAATTTAAGAATAACACTTTATGCTTAGCACAGCTATAGGATTCGAATACAACTTTTACAAGTTAAAGTGCAGTAAAGACGAGGGTTACTGCATTATTCACTGGCATTCATCCACCTTATTGTAATAAAAGTAAGTTGTAGTAGTGCATTACTGATTAGTAGTATTGAGATAATTCAAAAATTACTTTAAGTAATTAGCAGTAAGCTTCTATACTGCATTCTTGTCAAACAATTTGGATCTCTCCAGAATACTTACTGCATTCTTTCTTATCAAAACTACATGTTCCTAGCAGTAATCTTTACGAGGATCGAATCATCATATAGAGCTCGTTTTGCCGTTTCCGAATCTATAATTAACTCATTTCATGAAAAAACCGTCCTTACTGCATTCTTCGTTAGGACGGCAAGATTAATAAGCGCTATTGTTCCTAACTCTACCCAACGACAGGGCCAAGTTCAGATTCATTTGCAAATATTAAAGTACCTATGTAGTCATTGGATGTGACCATTTTTAGGTATTCGTACCTAAAGGGTGCCAACGGGACCCTATTACTAAGCATTCGTTAACCGTTTGTCCGTCCGTCTGTCTCTCAGTGAAAATTTTAACTGTCTATCTATTACGGTTCATGAAAAGTCTGCAGGCTGTATTTTGTGAACCCTAACACGTCGACTTCACAGAATGCGTATTTAAAAAAAAACCTACTAGTAAAGTGTTTTTGACGTTTTTTAATTCTTGCACGATGGTACGGAACCATTCGTGTGCGAGTCCGACTCGCTCTTGGCGGGTTTTTATTTATCCTTTCATGTTGTTGACCTCAACTCGTGGCAAGCTTAGAGGTACATAACCAAGTATATAACAAGTACCTACTTTGCTTCTATCGCCTCGTCTTCTGAGGAAAATAATAGCCATTGACCTGACCCCGAATAAAGTACAATACTTATCGCAATGTTAACAGGGTCAGGTGGTGATAAGTGATAACGTATTCACAAACAACTATATTCTAGAAGCCTTAATCGATATAAAACAAAGCAATAATCATAAACGTAAACTACCTACCTACTTACATAAAAACCGGCCAAGTGCGAGTCGGACTCGCGTATCGAGGATTCCGACTACCACTTCTATTCGTATGTACGAGTAAAACAATGATACCTATTCACTTCATCATATCAGCCGGCGGACGTCCACTGCTGGACATAGGCCTCCCCAAGGATTTCCAGGACGACCGGTTCTGCGCTGCTCGCATCCAGCGGCTTCCCGCAACCTTCACCAGGTCATCGGTCCACCGAGTGGAAGGCCTGCCTCCGCTACGTTTTTCGGTGCACGGTCGCCACTCGAGAATTTTACTGCCCCAACGGCTATCTGTACTACGAGCTATGTGCCCCGCCCTATTACCTTAAATCGACCTAATCAGTACTACACTACGCACACTTGGCCGGTTTTTATTATTTGTAATTTTACTTTAGGATTTTTATTACAATCAGACTAAGTTTTATGCTTATATGTGTTTTTTCAAGATATAGCAAAAACAAAATAGTAGTTTATGAAACTGTTGCAAAATAAGGGTTCTTAAAAGGCGAGTTTTTTTATAGCGTTACACGAGTGTTTTAAAACCAAATTATGTGCAGTTTCATACACTACTTTATCTAATCTCATACATTGGGATTGAATCAACTAAAAATTGAATCAAAGTCAAGAGTAAGAAAAAAATCCCACGAAATTCAGTAAGTACCTACAACAAAACGTGTCATAGCGCTGAATCCCAGCGCATCACCGAGCTTGCACTGAAGCGGACGGTGTCACAGATAGGTAAAAACAATGCTTTCACTGATCTCAGACATTTTTAAACAAGAATGAAAATTATCCACGAAATTCAGTATCTACAACAAAATTCAATGAAAAACCAACACATCACCGCGCATGTGCGTTAAAGCGGGCGCTGTCACAGACAAGTAAAAATTGGAATGAAAACTTTTTGTATTGCTGTAAAAATGGCGCGAACCGCATGTGCGTTCCCATAAAAAAAAATGATATGGAACTTTGTTGGTGATAATTATATCTCTTTGGTTTAACTTGTATCGTAATGGAAAAAAAATACATTATAACATTATTTCTCTTACAAAATAATGTATAATGTAATGTTTTTTTGAATTACGGTATTGTGTTTATAAAGTATGCCAATATAAACTCGTTTTGAAGTTAATAATGCGAACTTTACGATATGAGAGTAGATAAAAGCCTTTAAAACACTTTTCTTGTAGTAAATCCGCCACTAGAACACACATTGAGTTTTATTTTCAACCGACTTCAAAAAGGAGGAGGTTCTCAATTCGACTGTATGTTTTTTTTGTATGTTTGTTACGCGATATCTCCGCCGATTGTGAACCGATTTTCAAAATTCTTTTTTTATTCGAAAGAGCGAAAGAGTATACTACCCAGGGGGTCCCATTGTTACCAAGTCAGGATCTGATGATGGGATCCCAGGGAAATCGAGGGCAACCCTCAAATTTTATAGGCACGTTTTACGTGATTTATATATTTTCTAAAATTATTCAATTGTCTGCGTCTGGTAGTCATCATATCATGTTGATGAACTGATGAAGGAAAGTACAACTCCTTAATGGTTAGGAGTTGGAGGATAATTCTTCAAATATTTTACGTAGATACTTAGGTACGTTTAAACCGATAGTTCTATTCTTTCAGGTTATTTAGATGAGCTGATGATGCAACATTCATGCTGTTGAGATGATGATGAAAACCACAGGAATCTGTATCTGTTAATGAAACACATGCATTATGATTGGATGGTTCCTATTGCCGAGTGTGTAATTAGGTTTAACGTTGTTAGATAGATAGCAATAATAGCAATATCGCTAAAAATAAAGAAAATAAAAATAAAAGTTTAAAAAACTAAAAACCGACTTCAAAATGAAATCCACTCAAAAGTATGAAATAAAATTATTATACTTAGACACACGACATTAACCAACAATAACTCAATCAAAGGTAGGTACGAATTAAATTCGGGGCCTTAAATTTTTTTTGAGGTCGGTGTCAGCAAAGCCATAAGTAAAATGTGAATAGCTGTGTGCTGGTACCGACCTTAAAAAATAAATTTAGGCCCCAAATTTAATTCGTACCCACCTTTGATTGAGTTATTGTTGGTTAATGTCGTGTATCTAGGTATAATAATTTTATTTAATACTTTTAGGTGGATCTCATTTTGAAGTCGGTTTTTAGTTTTTTAAACTTTTATTTTTATGTTTTATTTTATTCTATAAAAAATCAAACAGCTAATTATTATGGTTTAAGATACAGCCTTTTAAACGTCGTCGGACGGACAGACAGCGCAGGCTTGGTAATAGGGTCCCGTGGACACCATTTGAGTACGGAATCCTAAAATATAACTACCAAAAACAAATATACCCACAGATACGCAGAACGTGAAGAGACACGCTAAAGGCAAATACATAATGTACACAGTAAATAAGCATATGAATAAGAAATCATGAATAATTGAATATGTAAGTAAGTAAGTCTTTGTTAGATAAACATTGCAGACAAATTTTGAAAATAGTTTTTGTTAGGTTACAGTTACACAGAATTTAACAGAATGGGGGTAGGATACGTTAACTGGGGCTGATACTAGTCATACTGAACACTTTCCCCATAAATTGAACGGTGAATTCTCAAAAAAAATAATTGTGTAATTCACAAAATTGGTCAATCATCTGAACGATTTCTAAGAGTTATTTTTTTTTGTAAATTAACTATGGGTATCTTTAGAGGAAGTTTTTCAATATTATGATTAGAAGCCTAGTTGACGGCTCTTGCACCAACTTCGTTACATCTTATACAGGATGTCGTTACATCTTATACAGGATGTAAAAAAAAGAGTAGGTGTTGGTGTAGGAGCCGTTAACTGGGGGTTCTACTCATCATACTGAACAACTTTCCACAAGGAACCCATAGTCAATTCTCAAAAAAACATTTGGACCCTCCATACTAAATTGGTCAAAGCTGATCGATTTGTATGAAGAGTAATTTTTTTTTGCGATTTCAGCAAAGTCGTAGAACAAAAGTTGTTCACTATGAAGAGTAGAAGCCCCAGTTAACGGGACCTATACCAATTTTCTTACACCCTGTATAGGTACCTAGACACGTAACTACTTAAAAAATTCAAAAAAGGAGGAGGTTTTTAATTCGTCGGAATTTTTTTAACCGACTTCTTATTAATTTTATTTTTCGTTTTTATGTATGTTCCCCGATTACGCGAAGACGCCTGGACCGATTTGGAAAATATTTTTGGAGTTTACTCCTTAAGAATCGATTTGCATATATAAGGGGCCCGGTATGAGAAAAATGTGAGGAGTAAAATCTATCGATGAATGACAGCGTTACGAAAAAGTTTCAATACCAAAAAGGTCGTGTTCAATAGTAGAAATGAAGTGAGTTATAGTTTTTTTCAACCGCGAGTAAACTCCAGTCGTGCGTCGGAGCTGACACACACAATTTTTTTTGTTTGAAAGGATATCCTTTACTTTAGGGAGGTCTCATTATCACCAAATCAGGTTCTGATTATAGGATAAAATCGAGGGCATCCGTAATGCGTGCCTATAAAATTTGATTTTATAGGCACGCAATACTTTTCATATTATATTTTCTAGAGCTCTTTAAGTATTTGCGTCTGGTAGTCATCATCTCATATGTATGAGCTGGTGATGGAAGGTACAACTCTTTAACGGTTACGAGTGTGAGGATAATTCTTTTAATATACTAGGAACATATTATATCCGCTAAAATTAAGTGGCAGTGGGCAGGGCACATAGCTTGTAGAACAGATGGCCGTTGGAGTAGTAACGTTTTCGAGTGGCTACCGCACACCGGAAGACGTAGTGTAGGCAGGCCTCTCACACGGTGGACCGACAACCTAGTGAGGTTTGCGGAAAGCCGCTGGATGGGGGCAGCGCAGGACCGGTCGTCGTAGAAATCCTTGGGAGAGGCCTTTGTCCAGTAGTGGACGTTTTTCGGCTGATATGATTTATAGACCGATAGTCACATTCGTTATTCAGGTGAGCTGATGATGGAAGGTTTGTCTCCTTAGTTTTCTTGCTGCTGAGATGTTAATAGAAGCCACAGGACTCTGTATCGGTTAATGAAACACATGCATTATGGTTTAATGATATCCTATTGGCGAGTAGGTGATTGAATTAACGTTGTTAGATAGCATTATCACTAAAAATGAATAAAATTGAAGTTTGAAAATGCTAAAAACGGAATTCAAAAATAAATTTAATGAAATTTATAAAATAATATTTTTTTAAATACACGAAATTAACCAACAATAATGAAATCAAAGGTAAGTACGAAACAAATAAGGGGCCTAAATATTTTTGAGGTTGGTGCCAGCAAGGCCTTTGAAACATTTTAGTATACATTTCTCAAGAGCTGGTAGCGACTTCAAAAAAAAATTGAAGACCCCTTATTTGTTTCGTAGCTACTTTTTGATTTCGTTATTGTAGGTCAATTTAGTGTATTTATAAAAATATTATTTTATTATTTTGAGTGAATTTAATTTTGAAGTCGGTTTTTGTTGAAGGACTTAAATGTGCAGTCACCTCGGTAGCAGAGCAACTGTACAGGTCGGCTGGAGAATTCATACATAACAGTGTCGAATCTGATTTATTTTATTTTAAAAACAGAAGTTATATAATATTTCGCAATCTTAATAAACGTTATAACAGCTAAATTATATGTAAAGCAGGTTAAAAGATGGATCAAATCAGAATGTCATGTAAGTAGATCGCTGATTTTGCTGAGTGCGATTGAACATTAGTCATTATAAAGTAACCATAATTTTTACAGGCTTTTATATTTAAGTAACTTGCAATGTACGAGTATGTATGTTTGTTCGGGTGGAATCTTGCAACTCAATTTTGACCCACTTTCCGGTTGAGCGGAAATTTTGTATGCATATGTATATCGCGGGACAATGCAATATTAAAAGCTTGTACCTAAGAGTTTTTAGATTTATTGAATTTTTTTGACTCAATACGGGACACGGGACATCGCATCGGTTTATTTAGTAGGTTGGTTTATGGAAAAAAAACTCATTGTTGATGTTTTATTTTACCTATTTATAAAAAGAAGAGGTATTTATTACAAATTAACAAGGATATAAAACAAAAATGCTCAGTTATTTTTATATTTGTCAGAGGAACCAGGCGTGGATTCAAAATTTTGTTCAGCAGGGGACCATTTCTTAATCAAATTTAACAATTGTCCAGAAAGAAAATTAACCTACATCAAGGCGCAAGCAAAGCGAGCGTCTAAATGTTTAGTTTTAATTAAATGACTTCACTTTAAAATAAATAAGGCCACGTAGAGCGTGAAATTTTGAATCATGTTCATGTTTAGCCATTGGATAGGAGCGTAGGGAACGGTGTTAGGAAAAGCGCGAGCGAATAATACATGACCTCATTTAACAAGGAGAAGGGTTTAGGAAAACGGGAAAATTCTGCGTCCCAATGCTATTTTTGGGGACACCTGGACGGAGAACCAAAAAAAGGGACGGTCCCGTTAAAAACGGTATATACGTTTGGTCATTTTAATCATTACGTACCTACCGTACATCCTCAGAAGGCTGGCCTAAAGCCACGTAGAAGGTAGAGTGGCCATACGGTGTACATCACAGTTAAGTGAACATGCGAGCCATAGAGATGGATCAGTTAGGTAGAGAAATTAGTTCAGAGGAACATGACACCAATTTTAATTTTACAAAGAATACCATTTAAAGATTTTTAATGAAATGCCAAACCTGAGCCTGTAACCTGAGTATGTCATGTAACCATGCTCAGTTTCGTTTCTCTATTATATCTACAGAACTACTTCTACTAAATGGTTTCAATAGTTCTGTTCTTAGGTCCAAAAGAACTATTGCGACTGAGAAGTTGCACTAGTTCGGTAAACCGGACTAACAACCGAACTACTGTTACTACAGGGGAAATCATACCCCCGCTGTAAAAATTAGTTTATAGGAAATTAAATCTTAATACGGAACCCTACGACTTAATTAATAAAAAAAGTGACAAGTTAATCGGCGTCATAGTTACTTCAATCTTTCGCTTTCTCTCAAAGTTTATGATTTGCCCTCACTGACCCATCTCGATGGCTCATTGTATTCATTATTATACCAGTATACGTGTACGTCGAGGGACAATGGCGATTATTTTTAGTGAATCAGTCTCACCTTGTGAGGATCTAGCTTGCCTTCTGCCGAGAGATATAAAAATAACGAGTAGATGATCGATTTCACGGTTTCCTTCAATCTTTTGGTTTCTCTCATAGTTTATGATTTGCCCTCACTGAACCATCATGATGGCTCATCCTGCATATATGAGTACGTGCATCTTCGTGAGGAATAATTTAGGTTTTTAGTGAATCAGTCTCACCTCGTGAGTATCTTGTTTGCCTTCTGCCGAGGATATAAAAATAGTGACAAGATTATCGACGTCATGGTTCCTTTGATCTTTCGTTATCTATCACGCTTAAATATTTCTCGGCAGAAAGCAAACCACATCCTCACGAGGTGAGATTGATGCACCAAAATTAACCTCAATTATTCGTCATACCCGCAGGTTCAAGTATATAGGTATTTATATAATAATGTATAAAGGATGAGCTATCGAGATGGGTCAGTGATGACAAAGGTGATAAGCGTGATTTAAGCGTGATTTGCCTTTACTGACCCATCTCGATAGCTCACCTGTATACATTATTTATTATACAAGTACCTATATACTTGTACCTGTGGGCGTGAGGAATAATTGAGGTTAATTTTGGTGAATCAGTCTCACCTCGTGAGGATGTTGTTTGCCTTCTGCCGAGAGATATTTAAGCGTCAACAAGAAAAGTGTCAGTTCTTGGCTTGTTGTCGACTTCAAGGTAGATGACTTATATGTCGTGCTGTTCGAATGATTACGTCACCTGCTGCGCTGTAAGTGGCCGGTGTGGCACGAACACAATGGGACGTTTATGTAAATTAAGAAAAATATCTAGACTATAACATTAAACATAATTGCATACAAAACTTTTAGAGAATAAAGCATAATGTCATATGTTATTATAAGATACAGATATTGTATGTGGTTTTTTCGCAGGAGACAGTAGTAGGTACCTTCACTACATAGTTAAGAGTACCTTTACAATAACTTAGCAGTTTTATCGCAATTGCACTTACATTAGGTACGCTCCTAACGTTCTTCTACCTTGTCTAAGCTCCTAACGGAACGAACCGTGAATACAGACATACATTTTAGTTCCGCTTTAATATAAAAACTACATGAATCCGAACTTTGAAAATATATTGAGTAGACACATATCCATGTTTGTAATTAGTTTTCATCGTAGTAAATTGAAAAGTAACTAAAAAAAGGGTTAAATTAGTTTTTATAGAAAGTTATAAACTGCGCTAATTTTTTTCCGTTTTATATCGAAAACTAATTACGAATATCAATATTATGTGTTTACACAATATATTTTCAAAGTTTGTATGCAATCCGGCATGTAGTTTTTATATTAAAGCGGAACTACGTTTGTATGTTTAAAACGCTAATTAATTAATATAAACCTGCCTGCATTAATGGAAACAATAATAAAAACATAAAACTAACAACTAAGTTTGACAAACATTAAATAAAATAAATTTATATTAATATATACTATTTTTAAATAGAGAAAAAACAATATACCATAGGTAGGTGGTATGTAGGAATGCTAAGTACCCACTTGTCAGATCAACATCCTCATAATTGATATGCTGATGCTGTAACACGTTCACTGCTGGACAAGAAGGCCTTCCCGAAGGATTTCCATAACGACCGCTCCCCGCTGCCCGCATCCATCGGCTTCCCGCAACCTTCACCAGGTAGTGGGTCCACTGAATGGGGGGCAAGCCTAGGCTAAGTGTTCCGGTGCGTGGTCACCACTCGAGAACTTTATGCCCTGAGTTAATGGCCATCTGTTCTAATTCCCGCCCACTGCCAGCTTAGTGTAGGAACGGTGTGTTCGAGAGCAAAGGGAGTTATCTCCGCCAGGTGAGGTGGTATGCCTAGAATCAGCCTGCCCTAGAACCAACCGTGGATGTTTGGCACTTATATATACAACTTGCGAAGAAATGTTAATAGCGCGTTCTAGATTTCATACATAGTTTGAGTTCTCGTCGCTTGTGTTAAAGTTCACCATTCTATGAGGCAGATTACTGCAGATGCCGCCACATTAGTTGTTAGTTGTTTTGTTTTTAGTTTCATCATCATCATCATCATATCAGCCACAAATCGTCCACTGCTGGGCAAAGGTACTTTTTAGTTTAGTGGTAGGTATAATTAAAAATAAAGAAAACTTGAAAATAACCACAAATAAATATCATGCATGAGCATGAATAATGTAGGTAACGTAAGTTAACAAACAGGCTTGGAACGCAAAAGCATTGATATCACGTCGCACTACCTGTACGAAATATAAATAAATTATGTATCAAGATTTCGCACGTTTTATCCAAGATGAAACAGGTTTTAGATATATGCTTGCAAAGCGGTTAGCACACCTACAGAGTTTGGTCGCTATGCCAGTTTTAAGGACTCTGTGGCAAAAGAGTGGCTCGCGGACTCCGTCCGTCTATCAGTCTGTCACGAATACGTAACAGTATCTTCTTAAAACCACTAAGAGAGTTGAACTTTCCAAAGAGTACCTCTGTGTTCCTAGGCCTCGCTTTCATGGCCCATGGCGCTTGGCAAATAATAATTTAATAACAATAAAATATGCTATCGATTAATATTAGAACATAACAAGTGTATAGTCAAAGGTAAAAAAATATATACACAAATAATGTGCCAAATATATGTATCCATTGGACAAAAGTCAACATTATATCATTGAGTTTAAGGTGCACTTTTCTTTTATTATTTTACATGTATCGGTCAAAAATTTATCTAAAGTTTTGTCAAATAGATAACATGTTTTTGACATGTTAGGTTAGTATAAAGTTTTTACCGTTTGACTAGGTACCTATTTTAATTAAAAAAAATGCTGAACTGAACTATAAATTAGAACTATAACCTAAAAATCCTCCCCATATAAGAATTTTCGAAAAAATGATTATGAAATTTAGTTGCCATGGTGGCCGGAGCGATTTTTTGGTTTATACTGCTGCTCTATCTTAATCGATTACAAGCGTCAAAGTTAGCTTTGATTTGACTCTAGTACTTCTCTATGGTAGAACAAAAAATTTAATGAACTAGGTACAATAGTTTTGCAACGTTCAATAGTGATACGGAATACGGAAATCTTAGTGCGCTTAATCAACTCTCACTTTGCTAATATCACGTCCACACCTCAACAATTCTAAAACCAATATATCCCGAAACTTATTTGTTACTTTGATGATATCAGCTCATGTACGTTCCCACCGAGGGGCTCGAGCCTACCCTGAATTAGGGCGATCGGGCCTTAGTCGATCATGCGGGCCCACACACAACGTGCGAGTTTCTCCGCAGGCGTGTGCAGGTTTCCTCACGATGTTTTCCTTCACTTTAAGAGCGTCGAATAAGCGTACATATGAAATCTAAATTCGAAATCACATTGGTACGTGGCAGGATTCGAACCACGACCTCCCGGACAGAAGGCGGCGGCCCTAGCCGTTACGCCACCGACGCTCTTGTTTGTTCTTGTTATTTATTTATTTGTTACTTTACAATAAGAAATTAAACCTAACCGTTTTATAGTCGAGGGTTGTATTTATCCAGCTCAAGCACGCATGCTGCCACTGGACCTGGAGCCTGCGCTGTCCTTCTGCACTCACCTGGTCTACGGCTATGCCGGTATCCAGCCTGACACCTACAAAATGGTGCCACTGAACGAAAACCTGGACGTGGACCGGTCCCACGCGAACTACAGGACCATCACTAACTTCAAAACCAAGTACCCTGGACTGAAGGTGCTGCTTTCGGTTGGCGGTGACGCGGACACAGAAGACGCCCAGAAGTACAACCTGCTGGTGAGTTAAAGTTAAGGTAAATCGGCAAGAGATGGGTTTCTGGAACGCAGTTCCTTATCGCACGTTACACCCCAGACACTGGGCCACATATGAGATACTAGTTACGACGAATGAGAGTTAGGTTGAAAAAAGTGTGCAACACCGAAACGTTTCGTTTTTCGTTGACGACGACGCTGTCATCGGGTGCCTTGGAAAGACTATACATGTCTCTTCCGCTGTCCGTGCATCCGTCTCTCTGTCTGGGCTGTATTTGTTTTATCTGTGTAGCTGTAATAGGTAAACTGTTGCAATTTTCATATAGTGTGTATATTTCTAATGCCACCATAACTAAAAATTTGAAAAAGTGAATAAATATAGGATGGTAAAAAGGAAAACGTATTATTATTGTATTTATTCATTAAATAAATAAAACGTAGTTTTTTATAAGTGTTTTAGAGGTATTTTTGCACTCAGCTGGTTTTCTTCTTATTTCTTCTTCACTTCTTAACCGCATTTGATTTATTCCACTTACGTCAACCTCTATTCCCTTAGCACTCACACTAATCCAAAAACCATGTCTTGATTTGATTGTACAGTCGAGTTCATTAATATATGAGCATAACCAGGGCTTCAAATATAAATGTACATGAAATGGTACTTATATATCTGAGCAGATTCATCAATCAAATATATATACACATATCGCCTGTCATATTAATCTGAGCAAGCCTTTCAGTAATATCTAAACAACTGAAAACTAATAAATATCTGTAGTAATATTTTTCAAAATTATTTAAGCAAGTGAGAGTACGCAAATATCTATGAAAGTATTTTTTGAAATATTAGTAAAGATTTAGTGGCAAAAAAATATTTGTACTAACGAATTCCAATTTATGTGAACAAGTAGAAGTTCATAAATTATTAGTACAGATATTTATTACTTTTCAGTTGTTTAGATATTACTGAAAGGCTTGCTCAGATTAATCATCATCATCATCATCATATCAGCCGAAGGAAGTCCACTGCTGGGCTGGACATAGGCCTCCTCCAAGGATCTCCACGACGACCGGTTCTGCGCTGCCCGCATACAGCGGCTTCACAATATCTTTACGTCCCAGATACCGCAGTGTCTTAAGACCAAGGTCTTCGACCAATGTGTGTTGCCAGTGATGACGTACGGAACTGAGACATGGTCGCTTACTATGGGCCTCATAAGAAGGCTCAAGGTCACCCAAAGGGCAATGGAGCGTACTATGCTCGGAGTTTCTCTGCGTGATCGAATCAGAAACGAGGAGATATCCGTAAGAGAACCAAAGTAACTGACATAGCTCAGATTAATATGACAGGTTATATGTGTGTATATATTTGATTTATGAATCTGCTCAGATATATAAGTACCCTTCCATGTACATTTATATTTGAAGCCTTGGTTATGCTCCAATGACTTATATATTACTGGCGTATTATGCTCATATATTAATGAACTCGACTGTACTTACCTACGTATTGGCAGGCAAAGAGTATAATATTTCTAGAGGGAAGTTCTATTCAGCTCGTAGGTATCTACCCCACGTTTGAGTAAACCGTACGGCATACCTAATCATTTTAAAGGTGTTGTAGTTAAGAGTTAGTCAGATTTATGTTACTGTGAAATAATTTTGAGATAGATTACCTTTGATTTGAATATAATATAGGGAGAGTTTTTCGATATTACATCAATTTCTGAACGTCACTCCACATATCGTATCAAAATGTATAAGATGGAGAAGTACCTATTTCTGCCCTTGTAAAAATGTAGTGAACAATCTAATAAATAGAACGTATTAGAACTAATGGAGTTCTTCTATTTTGTGTTGATATAGCATAAGTAGTGTAACTTTCATACAGTTTTATTTTCTCAGCTACGTCTTTGAATCCTTTACTTGATGACTCCACTACGTTTGTCATAGAGTTTATAAAATTATAAAACTATGCTGACAGGAGAAAAAAGCAAAACAAGTACTTTACCAGAAATCAGTAATTGGCTACTAATGTCCAAATACATTAGATGCCTGCCTGCCAAACTTGTTTGGAACATTTTACAACGACCGTCTCCATACACAGTTCCGCTTCACAGGTTTTAATTATTTAAAACTTATTTAAGTGATAATAATAACTATGTTTTCTAACTGCGGAAACATAGTATTAGTTTTCCATTGTTACCTTATATAATTTTCTATTCTATCTTGTTTCAAAACTGATGGTTTCCTAAAATAAATAATAATAACAATAACAATTCAAAAATAAGAAATATTTGGTTGTGTTTAAAGTAGAATAAGTGCAGCACAGGTAGATGTGGGATGCGAGCAGCGCGGGACCGGTCGTCGTATTGGGGAAATTCTGGAAATTCTTGGGGAGGCCTTTGTCCAGCAGTGGAAGCTTAGTAATAAATAGGGTTCCGTTTACAGCCTTTGGGTACGGAACCCCTGAAAACTTATAAGACTATTTTTTGTGTTGATGTATCTCAATATTTCTTTTTTATTACCTTCTGGGTATAAATTTACTGATGCTTAACGGTATCTGCTATAATTTTATATAGGCTTTTTTTTAAGGAAAAAGACATGTTTTATTTTATTATATTTATTTTGTTCGCTTACCACCGGAGAACCGCGAAGAAGGCTGAACAAAGGTTACGCGCTTCCCAGGCACCATTTGCTTGTATTATGATAAAGTATAAGGAAATGTGTTATTTTTCATTAAGGGTTAAGGCCTGCTTAATAGGTACGTACGTAAATGTAAATGGACTTTCCCGTATCGTGTAGAGATGTGAACAGCTGTATCGACATCATCTCAATGAACCTTAGCAACGTAATTGTGTTTTCTTTTGTTCCCTTCTTTTTAGGGTTCCGTAGTTCTTACGAGGAAACCGTCTGTCACAGACTATCACAACAGTTTATATTAGATAGATATTGCTTAGGTTTGATGTTGATCTCTCTTCTGAATAATAATAAGATTAAAAAAATATATATTTTTTGGGATAACTCAAATACGAGTCCCATTGTGCACCCCTTGAATAGCACCACCTCATCTCTTCCTAAATGTTTTGTGAAAAATCAAATAGGCACGGGCAGCAGAGTTTTTTCCACGTGGCACACCGCAAACTGCGATTGCCAAACGTGGCAATTACGGCATTTTTTCGTTGACGTCATGATAAAAAAATAATTTGCCTCCATTTTACAAATATTATTTTTCTTTAATGCCCGATATGCCTTAAGGTAAAGAGACAACTTTCACCACGACACCCATAGTCAATTCGTAAAAAAAAAACACAGCGTGAGCCATATCGGATGGGGAAAAGGAGGCTGGTAAATAACTTCAGGGTCTAATGAGCTTTAAGTAAGTGGCATTGCTTAGTCGAGAAGTGCAAGGTTGGCATCTACTTTGTATGTGAAGCTGACCGTTATGTATCTATATTTTTTCTAAGTAAGTAGGTAGTATATCCTTATGTAAAGCCATGGTTAAGCTGTTTGGTATTTTTTTAGTAATTGAAAAAATAACACTGCATTAAACCACTGCGTACACTTACAGTTGGAGTCTGCGCAAGCGCGTACAGCGTTTGTCAACTCTGGAGTATTGCTCGCTGAACAGCACGGCTTCGACGGCATAGACCTCGCGTGGCAGTTCGCCAAGATCAAGCCAAAGAAGATCCGCTCCACCTGGGGTAACAGATATTCTATATACATAGTTTATTTTAAATACAATAAGACAGTAGGTGAAATAGACGTCACCCGGATGTAGAGGTTATAAGGACTTGGAGGTTATAACAATTTCATTCACTTGAGTAGACTGGAACTCTGACGTTTTATATGCCGCTTCATTATTCTGCTTCTATCTATCTAAAACTTATTAACATTTTTTAAGATTAGGGTTCCTGGTTTCAGATAATATAATGATAATGATGAAATCATAAAGAATTGGCATGAGTGTTCCAAATGTTGCAGATTGCTGCTTTTTAGGTGTTAAGCTGTACACTTTTACACTTACAACAAAAATTTATTCAATTATTATAAATATGTTTGAAGAATTTATAAAGGTACACCAAGTAGAAACAGAGGCAAATAAAAAAAATCTTTAAAAACAGCAATTTCAAATGTGAACTTACGGTGGGCAGTTTCTGTCATTTATTTCGTATGAGACCCGTTACTCTACTTGGTGAGAACCATAGTAATATATCAATGGTTTTACTGTAGGTAATAATTATTTAAAACACTAAATATTTCCAATGTGTTTAGTGCACCCACAACACTGGTATTCTGCCAGGACTATCATACGAAGTAACTATTTAGTAATCTGTGCTATCATCTAAAGCCTGTCTACATGGTTATCTTTAAATTATAGGTATACAGAATCAATTATGTACCTAAATACACAGATTCTGTACCTACCGTGCAGTAACTTAATACTTGAGTTGCATACTTTTATTTTGTAGTACCTATTTTTGTGGCAATACCTAAGTATACAGGTGTAACATAAAGGTGCAGCAATACTTTAAGGTGGGCTTGTACTCATCAAACTGAACAACTTTTGTTCTACAGCTTTGCTGCAACAACGAATTTATTTTTAGATTTTCCATACAAATCGGTCAGCTGATTAGACGGCTTTGTATGTAAAATAATAAAAAAATTCGCGAATCCATTTAAGTTGTAGGACAAAAATTGTTTAGTTTAATTAGTACAAGCCCACATTAAAGTAAATGCACCCATATGTTACAACCTGTTACGTTATTATCCATTCGCCCTTATTCACGGTACGCTTAAGCCACTCGGTGAGGATGTACGTACTTGAGCTAATATGATAACGATGAATTATTGATAGCCTTCTGTTTCATAATTGCTTATAAAAAATGACTTGCTATCTTAGGATCTATCTGGCATGGAATCAAGAAGACCTTTGGCACCACCCTCGTCGACGAAAAAGAGTCAGAGCACCGTGAGGGTTTCACCGCCCTCGTCAGGGAGCTAAAACAGGCCCTCAACGTCAAGCAGAACATGCAGCTGTCCATCACTGTGCTACCGAACGTCAACGCCACAGGTAAGTCTAACTAAACTATAGTTATTTGTTACGCAAGCCTGCAAAGTAGTTGTTTGTCGCGAGTTACATCTATTTATTATGTACTAGCTGTCTCGGCGAACTACGTTCCACCTTACACTACACTATACTACCCTACCCTACACTACACTACCCTAGCCTGACAATAACGAACTCGACAAAAAAGAATTAGCGAAATCAGTCCAGCCGTTCACGCGTGATGCCGTGACCAAGGGAAATAGGGATTCATTTTTATATATACAGATTTAGCGTTCGGAATGCTTCGCAATATCTTCACGTCCCAAATACCGCAGTGTCTCAAGACTAAGGTCTTTGACCAGTGCGTGTTGCCAGTCATGACTTACGGAACTGAGACATGGTCGCTTACTATACTCATAAGAAGACTCAAGGCCACCCAAGGGGCAATGGAGCGATCAATGCTCGGAATTTTCCTACGCGATCGAATCAGAAATGAGGAGATCCACAGGAGAACCAAAGTAACCGACATAGCTCACAGAATCGCTAAATTCAAGTGGCAGCGGGCAGGGCACATAGCTCGTAGAACAAATGGCCGTTGGGACAGTAAAGTTCTCAAGTGGCGACCGCGCATCGGAAAACGTAGCATACGAAGTTCTTCAACGCGGAGGAACGACCAGCTGGTGAAGATCGTGGGAAGCCACTGGATGCGGGCAGCGCTGGATCGGTCATCGTGGAAATCCTTGGGGGAGGCCTTTGTCCAGCAGTGGACGTTTTTCGGCTGATATGGTGACCTCTATTGAATTCTAAGCGCAGCGAGGGTTTCAAAGGTACGAGGCGCAAAATAACTTTTCTGACGAGCAAAACAAAAAACTTTTGACCTCACTACAGCGAGGAAAATTTTTAAATGCAAGTAAACAGCTCAATAGTTATTAAAAACTCTTTATACCATTGCCCCTCTAAAAAGCTTATTTTATTCACTGAAAACAGTGAAAAAAAGCTCTTTTAATCACTATTTTGGTGTTTGAATTTAGAACACACCAATTATTATTTTTTTGTTTGTTTGCCCTTTTCAGGGCAGGCTAAGACTCATTGGTACGTTTTTTTTTTCAGTAGTATTAGTTTAGGTCTTCAGTTATTTTTCTTTCACAGTTTTCAGTATTTTTCAGCTTCATTGTAATTTATTTACTAGCACTATGTAACTAACTGAACCTACACACTCCAGCAAAATGATAGAACATTTGCTGAAGCTTTGGCGGACTTCTTGTGGGAACTCGAAACACTGCATACACATTTTTATTTCATTATCCTACACAATAAACACATAAATGGTACCTACTTTGCTGATTATTACACTATCAATATTATACATCAAAAACCACAAAATGTAATTTTTCGGATAATAAAAGAAAAACGATAAACTGAACGCTACTAATTCCCTCCAAAATGTC
The DNA here is from genome assembly GCA_947284805.1 of Coleophora flavipennella. NCBI lineage: Eukaryota > Metazoa > Arthropoda > Insecta > Lepidoptera > Coleophoridae > Coleophora > Coleophora flavipennella. The sequence continues at coordinate 18,665,858 of OX369308.1, forward strand.
TAGAACACACCAAAATACTCGACCTCCATCTCTATGCTATACAACCTCCTTGCACAAAAAATACTCGAAACAAACCCCTTTGTTTAAAGAATATTTAACATACAAACTCCTTGTACAAATAACTCCTCGAGATTTAATTTTTTTAAGGAGGTTAGCATTACAATAAAAACTGTTTAGTGTTCTTTGCTGTCATTTCATTATTAAATTGGCGCTTTTTTATATACTGTAAGTTGTACGAGCACAAAGAAAATTACTCGTAATTTTAGTAATTTTTCCAATTTTATTGAGCATTTTAATTAATTTGACCTTCCTTTTTCTTAATTAAATCTATTTTCGCTTCAATGTTTCTTTTTCCCGGAGTCATGGTATAAAGTATAGTATGCAACTCTTGAATAAAACGGATTTATATCGAGGGCCATTAATCACTCACGTCGCTCAGGATTCTAATACTTGAATCACTCGCTACGCTCGTGATCAGTCATCAGCATCCTTCACTTGCTCGTGATTCATCTATGGCCCTCGCTTTAAATCCGTCTTTTATTCACTGGTTGCACAATATACTATTCCACGTTAGCTAATAAAACGCAATTTTGCGCGCTAAAATGGATTGACAAACAAAACCTTTCTGAGCGTGTGAGGTAAAAAAGATTTAGTAATAACAACAAGAATTGTTGAGTTCACAGTAGGGCTGCTACTTATAATAATAATAATAATTTTTATTCAAGTACATAGCTGACAAAATAAAACAATGGGTGAAGATTTTACCTCCTAAAAAAGGGAAAAATCCTGTGTTATAGGATAGGTAATAATGCTCATCCCACCAAATCATTGACACAAAAGTTTGACTGTATGTGCAATAGGAGTGTTTTATATGTGTGTGTGTGTGTGTGTGTGAGCGTGTGTGTGTGTGTGAGTGTGTGTATGTACGTGTGTGTGTATGTAAAAACAATAGTATTGAGCAATAAAATAAACACATTTACACTAGGATCACAAGTAGCTCTTCATGTATGTGTATGTTTTCTTCTGTAGCCATAAAGATAAAGTTTGAGTACACTTATACAAATTCATAGAGTATATATTAGTATGTTTCTTTAATCTATTGTATAGGAAAGGACCTAAGAATGAAAAGAATTTATTTATAAAAGCCGTTTTATAACGATTCTCAACACTTAAAACATTTTTTACGGCTGTTTTCAAATTTATTAGCATCATATACTATTAATTTGTGCTGTCTTTTAACTATATTTAATATGAACAGCTGTCTTACCGTCAGGTCTTTACAATCTTTATATAATTGTATACGGTGTGATATCGTAACGGTTTGAAAGAACAGACTTTTAAAATTGACTTATGTAGCCGGAATAGAAAAAATAAACAAGCGTTTATGACTAAGTAAATACGGTTTAATTGTTTTTCAAACTATTAACCGTGATGATCGATGCACTTTTGATGCACACGTTTAAGCAGTTTTTCTAATCTGACTGAGGTATCTCCAAAACGTGCTGAGAGAACGCGTCGACGGCATATTCACGGGTCGAAAATCGTTGACCACGTAATTTATTCTTTACATTTGGAAATAAATAAAAATCATTGGGTGCCAATATAAAATTATATTTTGAACTTCCAAAAATCGAGTTGTTTCGCGTGATGTACGACAGTTGGCATTGTCATGGTGAAGAATGATTCTGCGTCGCTGGTTGTTTTCACGTATTTCTTCATATACTTCCGGCAAACCAATGGTCGTGAACCACTCCGTATTAACCGTTTTACTATTCTCTAGTGGAACTGTAGCCACATGGCCATTAATACCAAAAAAGCAGGCGAGTTTTTGCACGAGTTACTTCCGTAGGGTTCGGCTCCTTCTTAAACACCCACACTGTTGATTGTTGTTAAGCTTCGGGATAATACGAATAGATCCAGGATTCGTCACCTGTGTAGATATTATAAACAGCTTTTGAGTCACCACGGTTATATTTTTTCAAAATTTTCTTGCACTATTTGACGCCAGCTTCTTTTTGATCCTTGGAACCAACGCGAACGATTATTTTTTACAGCTATATGTTCATGCAAAATAATAATATGTCCAGAGTCGCCTTTATCTCGCGATACGTAACATGACGGACATGTTTCAAATATCTGTACAAAGTGCAAAACCAAATGGCCACGTGGTCTCAAATGTGGTGCGAACTTTCAAAGATTTTATCCATATTTGTGATTTTTAGTTTATTAGAGTTCAGAATGTGTTTAAGCAATAACATTCTAAGCTCTATTTTTCAATTACTTTTTATCTAACAAAAGTCAAAAATCTTCTATACTTAAATTAGACTTCAATGTCAACGTAGAGCGATCGGTTTTTGAAAGTACCTAGTAAGTATATGATGTGGAACACACAAAAATAAAGCCTACAGCGACTGAGGAATATATCCCACCTCTATTAGCAGACCACACGTAAATATCAGTTAGAGTAAAAGCTGAAGTCAAGTCTCTGTTGTGAAAAGTATAGGTAGAGACCAATTTCCAATTGAGCGAATCCATTCGACAAAATAATCTAGTCACACGGCAGTGTGTCTGTCAGCTCAAGTTAAGAGGTTGACCCGAACCATTATAGCTACTTTGGACTCTCGAGCCCCCTTGACCCCTTTAGTATTCTCTCCAGCTCTACTACACTTATTGTTGGTATTATTATGTTTGTTATTTATCGCCAACAGCTTTCAAATTTCAGACCCAGTTAGATTAAAAAATGAATATGACAACTTCGTAACCTATAGGTGCCTATAGTAACATAAAATATATCTTATCATGTACTTACCGCCTTCTAATAACCCTTCGAGCGGCCAGTAGGATTATTTCTCAGGATTAGTGGTGGTCGGCTGCGCTGCGAATTTCTGAGGATTTCTTAGTATTTTTGTATAAAACCTATAAAAACTAATTACTGATCTAGGAAGTGAATACAATTTTCTTTCTAATTATGTATATTTTACATGTCTTATTTACCCCCTTCAGGGATCGGTAATTCCCTGGGCGAGCCAAGTGCGAGTCGGTATCTCGCACGATGGTTCCTTACCGAAACGCATTCAGTTACATAAACAGTACTTACTACAATAAAACTGAAAGACAAACTTAATAGTAGAGAAAATGTTCTCCCATACATCCATGTACGTCACGGTCAAATATTTATTTCTACTGCAAATATAAGTTTGTATATATTTAAAAAAAATGATTTATATGATACAACTAGAATATTAAAATTGTCGGATTTTGACATTTACGTGTGATGCGAGACCCTTCCTTCTTGCGCCAACAGGAAGTACCCTAATAATAGGTTTTGATTTACTCGTGAATATCCAAATATGTGACTGAAATGACCGTATCTTTTTATTGCTTTAACTTAGAAGCTAGATTTTTTCATAGCTTCAACGGAGCATAGACCTCAGTATTTAATATTAATTTCAACCTCCATGCGTTTCTGAGAAAATGGGTCTTGACAGACAAACAGACAGACAAACAGACAGACAGACGGACAATGAAATGATTCTATAAGAGTATTTTTTTTTCCTTTTGAGGTGCGGAACCCTAAAAAAACCAAATAATGTAACCAAACCAGACTGTATTAGCGTGAAGGAAAAACGAATCTATGGCGCCGCATTTTTTTTCCTTCAGGGCTTTACATCTTGTCTTCTAGGTTTTTCTTTTCTCTGTTCATTACACTCAATTTACATGTTAGTAACTTTGTTTTCTCGATTGTCAACAGGTATGAGTACTTTGCCTTTGTGTTTATTTAATTCGCTAATAAAAAAGATGTAAAATAAGTATCTTCAACATCATTATTGCTGCTTGTCTGTCCCTTTAGTGAAGCTTTAATACTTAATTATTTACTTCGGTATAATAGGTAATAAAGTAAGAAATGAACGCTTTTATTAGCAACATCATTCATTTATTCTTATTACATTAAAATTTATTAGATAGGTACTTACAGAAATCTTCTCACTTCTTTTTACAAGCTTTACATATAATAGCTTGCTGAGTTAATTTGTTTGTTAAGCTAAGCTCAACAAATTATAGGTAACCACTTCCCGGTTTCCCACTGAGCTGAAATTTTGCGTAAAGCACAATACATGGTCATTCTAAATCCAATATGGCGGACTCCTAAAGATGGCGGAACAGTTATTTTTTATGTACCCCCATGATATGGGTATCAAATGAAAGGGTTTTCTAAAAAGAATATGAAGTAATTAAATAAAATTATTTCAAATAACAGCAAGTACCTAAAAGGTTTTAGTTATTGCAAAAAAAATTCTTTTGATAGGGCAGAACTCAGAAGAGACGTAAATACTTATGATATGATTGTATTTCTGATAATGATGTCGAATCTGAAACACGTTAAGAACAACTTGCTCGTCAAAAGTTTCATTTCCTGTGCAGAACAGCGTTTTCAGCTTTTCCGGTAGTAAAATTTCACTCAGTGTGCCGTCTTTTAATCGTATGCAATCTGACAGAGACGGCAGATGTCATTCCCAAAGCATTCCCATAACCACCCCATAACAGAATAAGTAAGTCATAAACATGAACATAGAAACGTCCAAGGTCATAAATAAACGACCTGATTATTCAAACTGCTACGTTACTTGAAATAAAAATGCTTCATAAAATGAAAAAAACTTTCATAGCGGTACAGAGTACAAACAGAAAACTGAAAGTATTTACCATATCCATAATAGGATTGGCCAACTTTCTTACCTACTTTGCCGTACCGTAGGTTGGGTACCATCAGAATGTTTACGCTGTACCTTTACTCCATTTTGTGGGTTCAGAGCACGCAGTACCAAAATCGCTGCATCGTTTTCGGGCACGTTGAACCTTATAATTATGGTAGATCGTTCTAAAACCGAAAGTTAGGGATTTGGGGATCTTCAAGGCGAGAGTGAATAGGCATTATTTGAGTTTGCGTGTACCATCCCCGACTATATCGTTACTTACCATCAGGTGAGATATAGTCAAACGCACTCAAATTTTTAATAAAAAAAAGGTTTTTTTTTATCCATGATAGTCAATTTATGCGCTACTATTTAGAAATGGCACTTTCGTCCAAAGGTACTGATTTTTTTTTATTCTACTACCATTTGGTAATTTGCTTAATACATAACCTCAAATCATATCACAATAGTTATTTATGCCACAGTATGATATAGCACAATAGACAGCACGAGTGTTACAATGGCTTATTGCGTGCAGTGGCATACAATACTTTTTCTACAAACATGAAATAAATAAAAGAAAATTTTAAACCGTCAAAAATTTATCCTTATAGCCTAATCAGTAATCACGCAATGTTTAGCCATGGCGCAGGTACGGCGTTTTTTTAAATGACCTGTGCATCTTGCAAAAAATAAATTGAAATTTCGTCATAATGATATATTGAATTATTGAAGCCAAAACCATAAAAATATTTAAAAAGTTTCATTGTTGTACAGTTGTCTAATTTTTGTTTTGAAATGATCATTGTAAAACGGCTTGTAGGATGAATATTTTTGTGATATGATTTGAGGTTATGTATTAAGCAAATTACCAAATGGGAGTAGAGAACAAATGGAGGTGTGACTTTTTGAAATCCAATCGGATTCTTTTATATTTTATCTGTTAATTCGATGCAGCGATATTCGATACTAAGTTTTAAGCCCTTTCACTCTACATTAAACTTCCATTCACGTCAGTAGTTTCTGCGCAATTTCATTATTCTGATCTTGGTTCGGAAATCTGATCTACAAGAATTCAAATATCAATAGACAGCCTCCTTTTTCTTACAAGTGCCTCTAGTGGTGTTAATTATATTTATACCTCAGGCAATAACTACCTTTTATGGGAGACAAACACAAAGTACTATTTTATTCAATGTCAGTGTCACCACTTGGTTAAGTAAGACGATCACGTAACGTATGAGTAACTAAAACTGTTTTAGAATAATAATTTGGTATCACTAGAAGTAGGTAATTTAATTTTAGGTACAAAGAAGCCTAAATATACATTTCTAGTAATACACAGGACGATAAAAAATTAGAGCAACGCTCTTCCAGAATATTTGACTTGGACACACAAGCCACTTTAGATATAATTCATTTACAAGCAGGCAAGTTTGGGGATGATAATTTACAGACTTGGGATCACTAAGAGTAGGTAATGCAATATTTGTTATAAGGGAGCCTGAATAATCATTTCTAATATAAATATTCTGATGACTACACTGAAATTTTAAAACACAGTAAAGTTCTGTCTGTTTACGATGAAGTTAAATTTGCTGTTCTAAAAGAAGAAAATTATAAAAAAAATAAGAAAATCAATTATTAATGATAATCTAAGACAACAGTCATACTTAAAAACCTTTGCATTACCTGAAATAAATAATTTCTGCGGCGAGAGAAACGTTACGGTATTAGTTAAACATATTTAATAAATTACTTAATGATATTCAATAAAAATGACCTATCGAATACTTATTTCATAATCATGGTCAAAAAGTATTAAGCAAATTAAAAATGTAATTTGATTGTCAAGGAGTGAACTAATACCCTAATAGATACGCTAGGGATTTCACGTGTTAGAGCGACGCTGTTCCAGATATTTACACTTGGACTTGGACACAAAAAGCACGTTAGATATAACTAATTTACAAGCAGGAAAGTTAAGGAACAATAATTTAAAAAACTGGGTATCGCTAGAAGTAGGTAATTTAATGTTAGGTATAAGGAAGCCTGAATAAGCATTTCTAGTAACACACAGGACGTTGAAAAATAGAGCGTCGATTTCCACAAATTTTAACTTGGACTTGGACACACAAAACAGTTTAGATATAATTCAGTCTGGTCTTAATTATTTATTATCGAACTAGAATGGCGCAACTAGACTAGTTAGATATTTTATCTTCATGACTCACTAAGAGACCATTGTCCTGCTTGAGCTCTTTGCTTGAATCATCATTACAGCTCATATACGTCCCCACCGAGGGGCTCGAGCCTACCCTGAATCAGGGCGATTAGGCCTTAGTCGACCACGTGGGCCCAGTGCGGGTTGGTCGACTTCACACACAACCTACGAGTTTCTTCGCAGGCGTGTGCAGGTTTCCTCACGATGTTTTCCTTCACCGTTAAAGCAATCGGTAAATATGTACGTAAGTTTTTGAAAAACTCATTGGTACATTGGCCGTCCAGATTTGAACCCGGTACCTCTGGTTAGATGGACCGTGTCGTTACCGGTTGAGCCACCGACGCTTAATAATTATAGTTGATTGCTTTTGTCAGCGGTACATTTGTGCAAGATGCTAGTTAGCCTTTGTTTTTGGAGGTTTTTTTATCCACAATTGATAAGCCCTTAATGAGTTTCGTTAATTAGTTCTGTTGATAGAACTACTGGGAGCCAAAGAAAACAATAATTATAAGGCGGCCCATTATAAGGTGTCTAACACAGCTTAATGGCTGCCATTGTCATCTAGTCACCAAATAGCAACCGCCACCAACAGCTTAACGTCCCTTGCGAAACCCGGGTCGAGAAAATGCCACTAACAGTCAAACCTATCCAGATAGTGACCTTACTGCAGGTCAGTTAATCTGCGTGATCGACCCAACAACGCAAGTCGTACTGAGCAGTGAGCAACGACCGCTTCAAAGCCGCACAATATAAGGAGATGTAACACTCTTCTGTGATAGATAAAAGATAAGAGGATAAATATATTCATGAAAGTGAACAAATTTCCCTAAATTGAACACCTATGGCCAATTCGACAACTATTGTTTGAATTTCCTATACACAGTTATCCAATCTGCTGTTCAAATTCTATGAGGAGTCCTTTTTTTTTGCGAATTTAGATATTTAGCTTCCGTGGAGAAATTTGTTAAGTTTCTTGAATGTATTCATTTATTAAACGTCACTCTATATTGTACTTACCTATTAAGTTTTATGTATGCCCAAAGAATACCCAGTATCATTTAATACTGACATTACTGCTAGTTTAAGCAGAAATACTCTGAAAATAACTCTTCTCACCAATCGACACTAACGTTAAGTGTTACCATTATAACTCCTCAGTTTACTACGATGTGCCTTCCATCATCAACTTGGTGGACGTGGTGAACATCGATGCCTACGACTACTACACTCCTGAGAGAAACCCCAAGGAGGCTGACTATGCGTCCCCAGTGTACGCACCCCAAAACAGGAACCCTTTGCTGAATGCTGATGCTGCTGTCAACTACTGGTCAGTTACTTTACTCATATTTATATTATAACTTATCTATCTTACCAACACATAGAGTCACCTTTTATAACTTCTTTATCTTAAGAGGTTTGTAAAGCTGCGAATTGTCATTTAAACGGCATTTACGATTTTCATCTCTATGTTAACCGATTTGGCCTAATTTTTAATAGGTTGTCAGTCACAACAAAAGCTAGACTTATTCGTTTTTGTTTTTTCGATAAAGTTAATAAGTTCAATTTTATAGTCGTACACGTGTTTTCGTAAAAAAACTAATTTCGGTCATTTTTTGTTTATTTATAATCAGTAATTTAAAAAAAACGAAACGTATAAGCCTGGCTGTTGTTCTGACTGACAACCTATCAAAAATTGGTCCAAATCGGTTAACATTTAAGAGGTGAAAATATATAACGCCGTTTGTAGGAAAAGTGCGATTTTCGCTGTGGGTTCACAGTCCTCTTAAAAACCCATAGCGTCACCTGTGGCTTTTCTCTATAGAGAGAAAATACCGCGTGTGTATTTAGTAGTGTGCAAACCGTTAAGGGTAGACTTAACTCGTAGAACTAATCTAAATTCCCCAAGATAACCATACTAAATATATAAAAGAATTCAACTCTTCATGCAAAATTGGCAGATGACTAAAGATACAATGTTTTCCAAAGCGGTATTCACGTCAGAAATCAGCGATAATCGGTGCGGTGAGTGTGCATGTGTGACTTGTTCAGTCCATTGTTTCTCCAGTCTGACTAATCTCTGAGCATTCATTCGGTTATCACAATGTAGGTGTATATCCTCGGTTATCATAACGTAGTTACGGGACATACCCTCAATACGTTACTAATTTTTATACCTGTAGTATATGTCAAGACTCCCACCTACCCCTCGATAGTAATGAAACTATACAGACAGTTTCTCTATAAAGTGAAATATATTTAAAAATACTTGAAATTAACGCATTAAGTTTAATGTAATAGTTTTAGAATTGACTTCCATTCCAATAGTACGAGTATTGCAATCAATTATTAGAGAGATGCGCTGTTTTTATGTATTACAATTTACAGCCCCTGTACAAAATAAGTGACAGTGACAAAGACCTAACCCCCCTCCCCTCTATCCCCACTGTGTACATGTATAGTTTATATTGGAAACCCCCTTCCCCTCTAAACTAGTCACGTATAATGGGTACATTCCCTTACTTATCTGAGACTGAGATGTACTCGTAACTTGTAAGTAAATAAGTCCGACAGAACTCAGAGTATACGCTTTATGATCGGAATAATAGACAGTGAATTTATTAGTTCATCCGCTGTCAATTACTGACAAAGAACTTGATGATTGCTGAAGTGATCTGAACACTCAATAGATCCAATCCATCACGTAATCAAGGTATATGTCGTCGCGGACTTATAGAGAATGTAACAAAATTGACACAGAAGCCGATATATGGAGCTTCTACTTAACTCATAACACTGAACAACTTTCCCAAAGGAACCCATATTGTGACGAAGTTATACTTTTGCAGCCTCGACGCGCCCTCCTGACCCGCGCCGTTGGTAGCTCAATTAAATTAGTGACACTAAGAAGGAGGGTCAGGTTCCAACTAAGTAGAACCGCCTCCGTGGCGTAATGGTTAGTCCATTCGCTTCACACCACGAGGTCGCGGGTTCGATTCCCGGTGCGGTTATATTGTAAGACTCGGTTTGGTTGGTGGTAGGACATGTTCTAAGCCCGCCTGGCTAGCTACCACCATCTTATCTAAGTCTTGCCGCCAAACATCAGTGTTAACACCATTGATGTGTTCCGGCTTGAATATAAGATAGCCAGTTCTCCATTGCTTTGGGGAATCTTGGTAAGCTCGCTTACATCTTCGGCATCATCGTCACTTACTATTAAGTGAGGGCCACGGGCTTACCAATTGTGAATAAAAACAAAAAAAAATATTTTACCAGCGGAAAAATGTTGTAATTAAAATTGAATAAATAAGTTTCAGTACAATACACAGTGATATTAAAAATTAGAAGATGAATAGATGAGTTCAGGAGAAGAAGGACGGAAAGGTCAAAAATTGGAAAACGTAAAAACAAAAACAAATTAAAAGGAACATAATATCGAATTAACAGATTGAAAATAAACTAACTTCGTCACACTTTTATTTAGTTTATTTTCAATCTTGTATCATTTGTTTCGTCATCATGTACTGAAAAATTTCAATTTTCTGTTCTTAAAATTTATTTATTGTTTTTTCAACTTCATCGTGTGTTAAACTTTTTTTTACTATTTTGTTAAACCAAAGTAGAGTGTTCCAGACAGTTAAATTTAACAGGGCTGCCGGCTGGTGGTAATATTCGTATTTTAACCCTATGAACCCAGCTCCCCCTCCCCCCCTAGATTTCTACCTCATATGACACGTACATGCATCGGTGTGGCACAGCAGGGCACGTCGAGACCGCATGTAGTCGTAAGAACCCATAAATAAAATTTTGAACTCACCTTAACATCTGATTGGTTTGCATGAAGAATGAAGAGTTTAAAAACTTTTCGCGAATTGACTAGAGCCTTCTTGGGGAAATTTGTTCAGTATGATGAGTAGAAGCCGCACTTAATAGAAGACCAATTTTGTTACATCCTGTATAATGGTAATTTAGAATTTTGTGAGATCTGGTATATTTTCCAAGGACACTTAGTATAAAATTAAAATTAGAATGCCTGGATGATAATAACTACCCAGCTAGACAAAGGCAAATTACAAATCTCATTATATGTAAATGTAAAAGAGAACATTGTAAATAATTTAGAAGTACTTAATTTTATTAAGTTATACTGCCTGCAGTATTCGTATAGGTACCTAAACGAAAATCATAATAACAATATCTTTGGTATAGGCACCTTAATCCTCGTCGCGTCGTTAAGGCTTTAAGATAGGTGAGATGATGCTAAGGGCTTACCAATTATAAATAAAAAAATATAAAAAAATAGGTCAAACGACAATATTCAATTCAAATTATTGAAAGACTGTGTAAAGCTATCAGTATGAAAAACATAAATAATTATATTTAAATAAATAAAATTTTAAAAACATTACCACTTTTGATGTGATAAAATCGGTGAGTTTAAGACCTTTCATTTTAATTGTAAACATTTTTTTAACTTATTTGAAAGTATAGAAAAGTAATAAAAACATGTAAAAATCGGAATTGGGCGTTCGGTTTCAACGTAACAGCCGCGCTGAAGCCCGCATTGATTTGAACTTAAAATGAATAGACTTGAGTTCGATATTATTTTAACACGTATCAACCTGCTCGGATTGAGGCATCTTAAAGCCTTAACTGTTTTGTTTAATTTTTTTTTTACGTTTGTACTCCCGTGTACGTAAATGTAATGTCGCTTCTCGACTATGTGGACCCATAAACAAATTTACTCTCGTCGTTATGACTTTTGTTTGCTTTGTCCTCTACATAAAAGGACCTTGTTTGGTTTCGCAACTGTTCACCTGTTAGCATTTAACTAAGGAGGCAGAAAAGTATTTTATTCATTTATTTATTTATCACCTGACCTTAAATATGAGAATTAGGTTACGTTGATACCGAAGGCACAAAAATGACATGTAGAACCTCACACAAGGATTTTATCTTATTACTTTAAGTGAGCAATTCTTGCATTATATGTAATTAGGTTTTCGGAAACGGCTCTAACCATTTGGCTGGAAATTGCTACATGAAGGTTATGGGGCGAAAAAAGCTCAGGAAAATGTGTTTTTCCAAGTTTTGATGCACATCGTCTTTTCTGCGCAACAGGTATCATTTGTCATAGAAATCAATGAAGAAGCGAGCCAGCTCACCGGTTACGAGGCTAGCCCCTAATCCTATTCAGAACTGGGTTCGAACATCGGCGGAAGTGTGATATTTCTTTTAGGTTTTTTTTCATATTATGTGTTTATTTCATGTGGTAATGAATCCATTTTCACACAAAAAAATTGTTCACATGCCTAGGATACTCTGAGCATCACTCAGTTGCCCAGGTACTTGGTTGTTATGACACCAAGAAAACTAGGTAAGAACGTATAGTCAACTTGAGCCTCAAAGCACAGGCTATGTAGTATAAATTTAAAGTTATTGGGCTATGGATTTTCCAAATGGTTTCCTTAATGTCTATGTAACTTTGTGGGATTCGGTTTAGTTGGTAGGTGATATATGACATTTTCTTAGCCCGCCTATAGCCAAGTAGCTAGCCAGCTACCACCATCTTATCTAAGTCTTGCCGCTAATGTGTACCAGAGATGGGATAGCCAGTTCCCCATTCTGATTAGAAATCTTGGCATTTTTAAATACCGCTTTCATCTTTGGGATGAACATAATGTACGTACCATCAGCTTAAGTAGCATGGTACCGTAACTCAAGCGCGATGTCAGATGAGATACAATTCCCCCATTTTAACACTGAGCTAATGAAAGACACAACCAACAAATTTTGTCTACGACTCACGCTACCCCTCATGGTGAGATGATGCCAAGGTTTCACCAACTGTGGATGGAAAAGTCTTGTTACTCCGACAGGTTGCAAGCTCATGCTCCTGCGAACAAGATAGTGTTGGGCATCTCCACTTTTGCGCGCACTTGGAAAATGGACGCCGACAGTGAGATCTCTGGAGTGCCTCCTCTTCATGTCGATGGTCCTGGTGAAGCTGGTAAGGAACTGTCAATAATAAGTGATTGTCCGTGACTTCATCTGCGTGTTATTGGGATATTTTCTTTATGTTAATATAAGACGTCCTGGTGCTTATCTACTGACCAAATACATTCATTCATTCATATCAGCTCATATACGTCCCCACCGAGGGGCTTGAGCCTACCCTGAACTAGGGCGATCGGGCCCTAGTCGACCACGCAGGCCCAGTGGGGGTTGGTCGACTTCACACACAACCTGCGAGTTTCTTCGCAGGCGTGCTGGTTTCCTCACGATGTTTTCCTTCACCGTAAGAGCGTCGGATAAACGTACATATGAAATCTAAATTCGAAATCACATTGGTACGAGTACGTGGCAGGTTCGAACCACGAGCGTCGGTGGCGTAACGGCTAGGGCCGCCGCCTCCTGTCCGACCCAATACAAATCAGTTTAAATATTCTAGTAGGCCTATCATAAGGCTGAAGATGTTGAGGCACAGATGAGATACTAGTTATTATTATGTTGGTAGTTGCAATTTGCTTTGTTTTTTTAAAAGGCATGAAGATATAAAAACCATTGGTGAAGATGTTTCGATTTATACTGTAAATAATTAAATAAATAATAATATCTAAATTAATTTCATAATCGTCAACTAAAACTACCACTGAGGTTTTTCTTTATAGCGTTTGAGCCAGTGATCTTACCAGTATACAAACTACAAAAAAACATTTTAATATAATCAGTTAATAATAAAATATACAAATCATTTCTTAAAAATCGTTTTAATTTTCAATAAATAAATATACCTACATTATTTTTTTGGATAATGCCAATCTTTATACTTACATATGTGTGAGCCTGACTCACTTTTACCGGTTTTATTTCATTACATTGTCTTTATATTTTAACATGTTTTTTTTAAATCTTCAGGTCCTTACACAAAAATTGAAGGTTTCCTTAGCTACCCCGAAGTATGCGCCAAGCTGATCAATCCTAACCATCAGAAGGGCATGGCACCACACCTGAGGAAGGTTACAGACCCCAGCAAACGTTTTGGTAAGTCTTTAAGCTCACTATGACGTCAAACTGCTGTAAGAAAAATTCAATTTAAGATATTAGATGCTAAATTTAACTTTTCAGAAGTGGGCTTAACTAAGGACGCAGATTTGTCTCATATTTTTGGTTGGTACTCATTCATAGCAGGCTTTTTGCTTCATACATAACTAATTTGGTGATGGTTCAAGTTCTGTTGTTGCGAAATTTACATGGGAAGCCAATAAATAAAAACATTTTTAATATACATTTCTTGTACTTACAACCATTGAGAAATAAATAAATAATACTCTCTTTTGCGCCCGTTTTGGCTTTGATGTTGTAATTTCAAATTCATTACGTATTCACATTTTATTCTTAAGTGTTCGCTAGATTTTTATTTATGTCAAAATTTATTTCACTTTGATTTAAAATTCCCAGCTTTATTTGCAATCGCGACTGACGCTAAAAGGCTTTTTAAATTAGAGGTTTTTGCCATAAATTGTACCGTATGAATGGAGTTGGAATGGAAAGTGAGATATTTCGACATATTTTCTTGCAGGAACTTACGCTTTCCGCCTGCCCGACGACAGCGGCGAGGGCGGCCTCTGGGTGACCTACGAAGATCCTGACACAGCTGGTCAGAAGGCTACTTATGTCAAGTAAGTATAAACGAAGCCTATTTTTTAAAACGAAATACAACAACTCTGGTAAACGATCTACGTACCTATATAATACAAACTATTGTTTAGTCGCTATATTTCAATAATATAACGTCATCATATTAATCAAAGGAAGTCCACTGCTGGACAAAGAGACAAAGGCCTCCCTCTGTTTTCCAACCTCTCAACTATTTGTGTGCAAAAAATCACAACAATCCATTGTCTCGTTGCAGTTTTAAAGAAATTAACCAAAACGAGAGTATTTTTTCAGTTCCCTCAGGAACTCCATCGAACTATGCTATTTTTTGCGGAAAAAAAGTAGCCTATGTCCTTCCCAGTGACACAGTTTACCTGCATGCCAAATTTAATCAAGATTGGTAAAGGTTTCGAAGCGTGAAAAGGTAACAAACAAACACATTTTTACATTTTTAATATTAGTAAGGACTAGCTTTTTCTCGTGGCTTCACCGTTCAACGTTTCTATGGCTGTCTTCGAGGGTGCGCAGTGCGCGAGCCGTAAGCGGCTCACGAGCGTGGAAATGAGTAGCCTCTATGTTAAACCAGGTCGTAATCTGTCTACCTACCAAAGTACATTCAGTCGTTTTTGCGTGAAAAATAACAAATATCCATACATGCATCCATACATACAAACTTTCACATTCATTATATTAGTAGGATTATAAACAAGGTTTTTTGGGACAGCTTCAGTTCAATGGTTCAAAATGCAAAAGAAGGCATCGCAGTCTCAAGTAATATACACCTAACTACACATTAATAATCCGTTGACAATAAAATTATATTTTGAAGTGGATATTCATATTTCTTTAATCGGGGTCTGGTAGGGGGCACCCAGTTCAGAAATTTGTTTGTAAACTTTTTTTAACGTAGGATAATTAGATTTCTGATTATTACTTTTTCATCATGAACTGGCATTAGTTATTAATTATTATTCATGTTAAAAATAATAAAGCTTTTGAAATGACCACAATTGCAAGAGTGTTAATCCTGGATTAGGGTGATCGGTCCTTAGTCGACCACGTGGGTCCAGTGCGGGTTGGTCGACTTAACACATGACTTTCGCGTTTCTTCGCAGGCGTGTACAGGTTTCCTCACGATGTTTACCTTCACCGTAAGAGCATTCGATAACATTTTGGTACGTGGCAGGATTCGATCCCCGAACAGGAGTTAGCGGCTCTTGCCATTAAGCCACCGACGCACGTAGAATCCTTAGAACCGAAGAAATAATCTTTTTTTACTTAAAATTTAATTGCGTTTGACTACATCTCACGCAAACTCTAATAATGTTTGTCTTGAAGATCCCCATTGTTAGATTCCTTAATAGCTTATATTATGATTTTCATAGTTTAGACAGTAGTTAACAATATTAAATTCGGTTTTAAAAAGAAAAACCATGAGCGAGAGTTACAGTACTCGTTGATGTCTTTTGTATGACCGAGACTTTTCAATTCATCCATGCCTATAATTTGTAATCAGCCGAAAACTAAAAAAAGAGTGCAAAATAAAAATAATTCTACAAAAATTGAGAAGTAACTTCAAAATAAAAAACAACTAAAAACCTTTAAAACTTTGAGACTAAATCTATTCCCAATTAATTTCCAATTCGAATTATTTTAAGTTATATTTGTTTATCAAGTATTGGAGCTGCACATGACTTTCCATGAAGTCGCTGTTCAATATTTGTTTCATTCATTTTAGTTGATGATCAATCAACGAAATAGTATAGCCCCAGGTATTCATATTATTCATATTGTTTTTCCAGGTCCAAGAACCTTGGAGGAGTTTCCATTGTTGACCTGTCTATGGACGATTTCCGTGGTCTTTGCACCGGAGACAAGTACCCCATCCTTCGGGCTGCCAAGTACCGCTTGTAAGCCTCGGAAAATCTGCGCTTAGCAAAAAAGTTCAATATCTAATCGCTAGCTGTTACGTTTTAACTGTAAAATTTATTTTGCGAAAGTGTAGGATGATTAAGATGTGATTTTTATTGTTTGCTTGATTTGACTTACAATAAATTTTTGTTAAATGAAAATGTGTAACATCTGCCTAACATAAATGAAATCTTCAGTATTTAGTAAGTGAAGAGCAATCCAAAGATGATAAATAATAAAAAAATGTGCAATAATTTAACATTTATTGCACAAGTTTTTCTTAAATATTTAATATTTTCCTTAAATAAAGTGTAATCATTGTATCATTTATTTAGTTTTATTTTTCATAAACTATTCAGAAATTAACTCGAAAGTAAAAAGCTGATAAACATTTTTGATAGGAATTTCCGGAGTTTAAATGTATGGAATCTCATTCGTGAACTATATTTTAAACCTTTTTAAAACTTTGTTGTAATGGCAATGACGGGTTATCCGGTTGAATTGTCAAAGTAACATGACGTGGTATTCGAATTCCACATACTGAATATTTATTTTTGGGATCGAGTATCGGACGTAGAAACCAATATAGAAGCAATCACCAGTGGACTCTGAGAAACGAAATAAAACTTAAGAAGTAATATTATTTACTTAGCTAACTATGAATATTTTGCCTAAGTTAGTCTTTTCTCGTCATTTAATTAAATTGGCTACACAAAAAAGAGTATACACAACCTTGCCATCCACTGTGGTTCTTTCAAAGCACCAGCCCAGCTGTCCAGCAAACAAGACAGGCTCCGGCGCGGGGGCAAGCGAAAACGATGAGGGTGGGAAGGGGGGAGGGGATTATATGACCACGCTGGGCATCAAGCGTGCTGAGTTCTCCGGAAAATGTCGCATGGGCTTCATCCCCGAAGAGTGGTTTACCTTCTTCTACCCGAAGACTGGAGTCAGTGGGCTATATGTATTTGGCCTAGTACTAACTAACTATTTGTTGAGCAAAGAAATTTATGTTTTGGAGCATGAATACTACACCGGTTTGTCAATACTTTTGGTAATTTACTTGATAGCAACAAGAATGGGTCCAGCCATCGGTAGGTACTTCGATAAACAAGTTGATGCCGC
Source organism: Coleophora flavipennella (assembly GCA_947284805.1). NCBI lineage: Eukaryota > Metazoa > Arthropoda > Insecta > Lepidoptera > Coleophoridae > Coleophora > Coleophora flavipennella. Next base: position 18,683,465 of record OX369308.1, read on the forward strand.
AGTGGAAGAAATGGAGGCGTCAAGAATTGCCGAAATGAAAGAGTACGAGGATATTATTAAAGGTTGTAAGGACGCACAATGGCGAGCAGAGGGTCAGAAGGATTTGATGGAGGCCAAAAAAGAGAACGTCGCTATGCAACTCGAAGCTGAGTATCGCGAAAGAGCCATGAGGGTATATCACACAGTTATGGGGCGAATGGACTATCACATTAAAAAATATTACACAGAAGCTCGTATACAGCAAAAATGGATGATCGATTGGATTTTACAGGCGGTGATGAAGGAAATAACACCAGAATTTGAAAAGAGAGCGTTGGACCAAGCTATCAAGGACTTAGATGCAGCAGCTGCCAGAATACAATGATGTTTTAATTCTGTTCTGGGAAGCAATTTCCAACAAACATAAAATTATGTAGGTAATACATAAACTAAAAGTACCAAATAAAAATGAATTTGTTTTTACGGTCAGATTTGTAATAAAACACTGGTTTACATTCGTCTACAAAATTACATTTATTTTATATAAATGTTAACTCTCTACTAAAATGCTTTATTTTAGTTTGAGTCTGATTTTTGCTATATTTGTAGACAATTCTCATTCCTCTAGGATGGCAATGGATGAAACATCTGATGGTATGTTCTGTGTATTCTTTTGTTCATTTTCTCCGCGTTTTTAAATAAATGTCTAATAATGTATAGATAATTAAGCTATTATTAAGTGTTCTAACGATTCCAGGACTTAATGACACACTGTTATCGTATGGTGCTGAAGTGTGGTGCAAGTTGCAATCTAACGGTCATGACTGCAAAGGAAGAAAGACTAACAAGTAAATAAATCTGAGAAGCCTTACCGAAACTAGTTTCCCATACAAATTGAAGATAGGAATTTCTTGAAAATGGATGAACCGATTCTAGTGAAACGGCAAATTGTTTAAAATGTATTGAGTCCTTTTAAAAAAAAATACAATCAAGAAATTATGGTCAAAAGGTTTTCATTGTAGCATTAAAAACAAATTACATTAAAAATATACCTAAATAAAAAGTAGTCAATAAACTTTGAACAATTTTCTGTCTTGCTTATGTGTATGTAATGTTTTTAGAATCGGGTCATAACTTCAAGAATTTCTTATCTTTAATTTGTACGGAAAAGTTTAGCGGTTCTGTGAGCTATGTCGGTTATCTAGGTTCTCCTACGGATGTCATTTTTGATTCGATCACGTAGGGAAACTCCGAGCATAACTCGTACAATCCAAGGCCGTTGGAGCAGTACAGTACTCGAGTGGCCACCTTTCATCGGAATACGTGGCGTAGAGTTACGACCTGGTGAAGGTTGCGGGAAGCTGCTGGAACTGTACAGGACCAGTCGTTTTGGACTTTGGGGGAAGCCTTTGTCCAACAGTGGAAGGTTTTCGGCTGATATGATGATGATGAATGTTATTAATGCGAAAGTGTGTATGTTTTTAGGGATCCGTACCTCAAAGTAAAAACGGAACCATTATAGGATCACTCGTGTGTCCGTCTGTCCGTCTGTCACATCCAATTTGCTCAGAAACAACAAGTTGGTGACCCAAAGACGAACATATAACTTAAGTAAACTAATTTTAAACATAGGGGGTAACTATTGTGGGTAAATTAGAGAAAAAACAGTTTTTATCATTTGACATCAAAAAAGGGCTTGTTGTGAGAATCTCAAATATATATATTTTTTGTTTTAATATAAATAATTTTGAAGTTATTTAAGGAAAAAGGCGAAAATTTACCATTAAGGAGATAAGGATAACCTACTGGGCCTAATCTTGAAAAAATCACAGGATATGGGGTTAAATACATAGATTACAGGAAAATCTAAAATCCTTCTGTTATCACAGGAAAAAATATATTTCCAATTCCAGAATAAGTAAACCCCTATTTACCTTAAGCATAGTTTGTACTGAGAGGTATTGTTCTGTTGGTAGTTGAAGTTTTTCAAATCAAATCAAAATAATTTATTTTAAATAGGTGTTTACACACACTTTTAAATAGTAAAAAAAACTTATTGACTATTACAAATTATGTCTTGATTCAGATTGCAGTCTCAGGTAAATGTATTTGTTATATAATCAACATACGAGTAGGTCTTTATCTTTGTCATTTACATTATCTATTATTTAATAATATCCTCTAGAGCACAACCATTTTTTGACATGAGTCTTGAATTTATTCTCTGACAAACTAGTTACATTTTCTGGAATTTTATTGTATAATCTTATACAATGCCCCATAAATAATTTTTTAACTTTAATCTGTCTCGAAAAGGCTATATGTATAAATTTTATTTACATTTCTTAAATACAAATTATGTCTGTCACTGTTTTTAGGAAAATAAATGCAAATTCTTACGAACGCACAGAATATTTTCATATATAAATTGACAAGCAACAGTTAAAATATTGATTTCTTTCGTTTTGGTGCGGGACCCTGTTTGTGTGACCCCAATAAATCCCACTTGGCCGGTTTTTACTACTTACACGTTTTAAAGTTTTATTCCTTTCAATGTTTTGTAACATGTGAATGCCTGCCAGCTAACTAAGTACTACGAATTAAGTTATTGTACTAGGAGGGATCAAAAAGTAGTGAGAATGAGATAGAATATATTGACTATTGATAACTTAATAATTTATTTTTCTACATAGTCTCCGAATCTCTCTACACACCGAGTCCAGCGCTTTTACAAGGCTTCAATCCCTTTAAAAAAAAAAGTTTTGTCTTGGTCCTGCAAAAAGCTCTCCACGGCATCCATCACCTCGTTATCGTCTTCGTACCTGTTTTCCCTTAAGTATTCTTTCAATTTGGGGAACAGATAAAAATCACTAGGCGCAAGATCTGGTGAATAAGGGGTGGGGGGGGGGGTCAACCAATTCGAAGCCAGCTTACTGAATGGCAGCCATCGCGACTGCCGACCTGTGCGCGGGTGCGTTGTCGTGATGAAACAGCACGCCCCTTCGAAGTTTCCCTCTCCTTTTCTCTTTGATGGCATTCCTCAACTTGGCAATCAAAGCTGCAAAATATTGGCCTGTAATTGGTTCCACGCTCCAGGTAATCAATCAACAATATCCCTTCTGAGTCCTAAACTATTGAGGCCATAACCTTGCCAGCCGATGCCACGGCACGAAACTTCTTCGGGGTCGGTGATGATGGCCGTTTCCATTAAGAAGATTGCTATTTTGTCTCGGGATCAAAATTATGGACCCATGTTTCGTACATTGTTACGAAACGAGAAAAAAAGTTTTTAGAATCTTCTTGAAACTTGTCCAACAATATCTTCGAAATGTCAAGTCGATTTTGTTTCCCCATCTTGCGGAGACTTTTCTCATATCAAAGAGTGTTTCAATATGGATTGAATACTTCCATATGAAATGCCCGTTTCTTGAATTAAGTATCGGATGGTAACTCTTCGATCGCTCAATACAATTTTCTCGATTTACTTAGGTGACTGACGTCGATGGACGTCCGCAACGATGTTCGTCTTCTGTATTCGTTCTCCCTACTCGAAATTGAGAAGCCCACCTTGCGACAGTGGAATACGGCGGTGCAGACTCTCCTAATGTTGCTTCCCAATCGCAATGAATCTCTTGCGTTGTTAACTTTTTTAAACAGAGAGTATATCAAAGAGTGTATATAATAACGGCTCGCACTTAGTTTTTCTTTATTTTTGAGAACACTTTCCGACACGAAGCAAACAAATGACTACATTCAGAAAAAAACAAAAGAGAATCGAAGATTTTTTTCTTTAATAATATTACAAATATGTATCTAAGCTATGCCTGCCAGTATTTTTCTTACCAAGGAATATTTCGTTCTTACTACTTTTTGATCTCTCATCGTAGGTGTAATTGGCACTGTTTAGTTTGTTTTAACCCCACTATTACCATTTCGAGGAATAGCTTCTGCGATAATTTTCCACTTATTAGATTTCAAAAATTTCAAGTGATTTGGTATATTTTATATTAAATATTATTTGCCCTTGATTGGCCTACGATGACGTCACTGCCGGCATTACACAATTGGCATTGTTCAGATTTTTACAAGGCACGTAAATAAATGAGCCATTTAGAGATATACTGATTTAAATACATAGTAAATAAATAAGTTCTATTCATAACCGTCAATTGAAATTAGGACTGGGGCCTCATTTTTCATAGTATTTGGGCCTGTGACGTCATTACAAAGATTCCAACATTTAACATTTGAAAAAACAAAAAAATAACTTATTATTAAAAATAGAAAAAATCAAATTAGAAACTAAATCTGTTTTTCATAAAAAAAATAATACTTAATTTTTTTTTGACACTGCCAATTGAGTAATTATAGACATGTTTGGGAAAACACTGAAAAATGTTCATAGAAGTTGAAAAACGTTCTTGTGAAAACGTATGTTCTCACAGTGCCTATTACCTATTTACTACTATACATACAACAGAGTGTTACATAAAAGTGTGGTGATACTTTAAGGTTGGCTTGTACTCGTCAAACTGAACAACTTTTCTTTTACAACTTTGCTGAAGTTGCGATTTTATTTCATACAAATCGGTCAGTTGATTGGCTGGTTTCATACAGGAAGTAAATTTTTTTGCGAATTGATCATAGGTTTCTTGGAAAAAGTTGTTCAATTTGACGAGTGGAAGCCCACCTTTAAGTATAATCAGATCTTTGTTACACCCTGCATAGATGTCGATAATGATCAACTTTTAAAATTAATTAGATTTTACTACGACATTAAAATGGAAAGCTGTGTGACTGCTGAGGTCGGCAACTGTAAATACAACGATTTGAATGCATTTACCTCCCTTAATAGTTGCCAGGACAATTGCCGAGGTACGTTTGACTTGTCGTTTTAAATTAGACTATTTCTTTTGATTTTACTATATTTTTACGTAATGTCACGGGCTCGATTCCCGGCAAAGTCTAACTTTGTATGACTCGGTTTGGTTGGTAGAAAGGGCATTTTCTAAGCATGCCCGGCTAGCTACTAACATCTTTATGTAAGTCTTTCCGCCAAGAATCTATGTTAACAGCATTGATGTCCGGCTTGAAGATAAGATAGCCAGTTCCCTATTGCGTTGGGGAATCTTGGTAAGCGCGCTTCCGTCTTTCATCGCGTCACTTACCTTCAGGTGAGATGATGTCAAAGGCAAACAATTGTGGTTAAAAAAATTGAGTTGGAACTTAAACTATAGCACATCTCTAATGTGTACGATAATAAATACATTAGTGGAAGTCTGTCGCAGTTTTGAATGCCCACAATCGGAAGAAAGAATAATATTACGTTCCATAAAGTACAAAATCTTGAAGTAGATTGTAGATTATATTTTTCTGTTAATTCCATCGCAAGGGTCAGAACGGCGGCTGCATCTCCCTAACGTCGTCGTCGTCACAAAGCATCGCCCGCGCTGTATTATTGATTAACACTTATCACAGACGGACGTGTGCAACGTGACCTCTATACATATTATTTGGAAACTTGACTAAGAAGTACTAAATATATATACTTTGATTAAGAGATACAGAATCCTCACGATAGTTTGCCATGGAACCACAGATGAGATACTAGTTACTTGTGGAACGTCTTTTATTTGGCTTTTCGATGCGGGGACTAACCCCGCTGAAAAAGATTCAACGAATTTTCTGGTTTTACCCGAAAAAAAGAGGGTGATGTTTTTGACAGTCTATGTATGTATGTATGGATATTCATCTGTTTCCTCGTATTTTTTAAACCACTTAGCCGATATTGACAAATGTGGTGTCTTTGGATTTGTGCCATCACTCTGCGTGTCATTGGATCTAAAGCATTTAAAAAAACAATGTGACAAATTTTATAGGTGAATTAAACAACAAAAAAAAATTAGATATTCATCATGTTTGGTATAAAAAGATCAATCATCAAAAATGGGGTAAACCTCTCCCTCCCCCATTTTTTACAAAATTTATAGCTTATTTTTATCTTTCTGACTTACTCGTATTTCGATTCAGCGCCATCGAGTTTCTAGAAATTTACTCTAATTTGGCAAATGTATGAATTTTTATATTATTTTAAATTTTGAACCAAAAAAATACCCTTAAGCTCTAAAATATCCAAAATCGCAATTCAAATGATCAAAATTACTTCAAATTACAATTCTGCGACCTCAAATTATGCAAAAATAACTCCTTGATTGTCAATATCGGTTAAGATTAGTAATTTTAAGAATTTAAGGAGTATTTCACTCCCCTCCCCCAAAAATCATCCCCTAAGGGGCGAATCAAAAATCACTACGAATCAAAGGGTCATTACTATCACTGTGCCAAGCGGCATGCTTTTGAAATAAAATGCAGTTTTTTTTGGGCGTACCTCTAGTGCTAATACGGAAGTATGTATTTACTACTTCTCCCAGTTTTTCTTCCCCCTTAAAGCAATCGTTTATAGTTTTAAATAAGTCATGCGATGCATTGGCCATTCGGGATATTATAGGGAACATATTTTAGGGAAGCCCCCCTAAAATATGTTCTCTTTTACCTAATATTTTTTTTTTATTCACAATTTGTAAGCCCTTGGCATCATCTCACCTGATGATAAGTGATGATGATAACGAAGATGGAAGCGGGCTTACCAAGATTCCCCAACGCAATGGAGAACTGGTTATCTTATCTTCATGCTGGAACACATCAATGTTGTTAACACTGATGTTTGGCGGCAAGACTTAGATAAGATGGTGGTAGCCAGCCAGGCAGGCTTAGAGAATGCCCTACCACCATCCAAACCGAGTCTTACAAGTTGACTGACCCCACCGGGAATCGAACCCGCGACCTCCTGGTGTGAAGCAAATGGACTAACTATTAACCACGAAGGCGGTTAATCCTAAAATATCCTGTATAAGGCCCAGGCAAAGTACTTTCATATACATACGAGGGCTGTTTGATAAGTACCCGTTTATGGCAAAAAAAAACTTTTTTTTTTGTATATATGCATTTATTTTTCTACGTAGTCACCTTTTAACTCTATACACTTGTTTCACCTATACTCAAGCTTCAATAAACCATCCAAAAAGTATGATTTTGGAAAGTCATTAAAATAGGCCTCTGTGGCGGCAATGACTGTCATTTGATCCAAATCGCTTACCACCGAGCCTTTTTTTTAGGTAGGTAAACAAAAAGAAATCGCATGGGGCCAAATCTGGAGAATACGGGTGGTGAGGCAATAGTTCGTAGCGTAACTGTGCTAATTTAGCCGTCACAACTCTGGACGAATGAGCCGGGACGTTGTCGTGATGAAACAGTACTTTTTTCTTTTTTAAATGGGGTCGTTTGTCCTTTAAGACGGCGTCAAATTCATCCAATAAATTAGCATAGCACTGCCCTGTTATCGTTTTCCCCTTTTCTAAGTAGTCAATATGTATAATACCCTGCGAATCCCAAAAAACAGTCGCCATGACCTTTCCAGCCGATGGGACGGCTTTTGCTTTCTTTGGAGCAGGTTCACCCGGTAAAATCCACTGCTTCGACTGCTCTTTCATTTCCGGGGTGTAGTGGTGAACCGACGTTTCGTCCACGGTTACGAAACGATGCAGAAACTCCTTCGGGTTACGTTTGAACACGGCCAAACACTGCTCCGAAGTAGTCAGTCGGTTCCGTTTTTGCTCCTACGTGAGTAAACGCGGCACCCACCTCGCCGATACTTTCTTCATACCCAATTTTTCTTTTAATATGTGTTGTACCCTCTCAATTGAAACGTTTACACCATCAACGATTTCTCGAAGTTTAATTCGGCGGTCGGCTAAAACGATATTTTCAATTTTCTTAACCATATCTTCTGTAGTCACCTCAATTGGCCGGCCTGGGCGATCCTCATCAAAGACGGTTGTTCTCCCCCGCTTAAACTCGTTATACCAATATCTGACGGTTGTCATAGAAGGAGCACATTCATCGTAAACCGCTTGCATTCTTACTTTTATTTCATCACATGTTTTTCCTTCCAAAAACAAGAATCTAATTACAGACCGATACTGTTCTTTCTTCATTTTAATAATTTTAAGTTCACGCTTTCACTAAATCGCTGTTAAATGAGAAAAAAACAAAAGAATGCAATTTTTTTTTCTTTATCCCGCCTCTGAAAAATGGCTTAAAAAGGTGGTATACTTATTTTCGGCCAGTGACATTAATATATTTAGTAAACGGGTACTTATCAAACAGCCTAGGTATTACAGGATGCAACTTGATTGGTGTAGGATCCGATAACGATAGCTTATACTTACTCATCATACTGAACAACTTTCCCCATGAGACACATAGTCTATTCGAAAGAAAAGTTTTGAAATCTTCAAACAAAATTTTCAGTGGATCAGCTGATTGACCAATTTTGTATAGAGAGCCTAAACATTTTTAAACATTTTAGGGTTTCTTTGGGCAAGTTGTTTAGCTTGATGAGTGGAAGCCCTAATTAATGGCTCCTACAATAATTTTGTTACACTGAATAATACTGAAAAAAAGAGTCAAGATTTAGGAATCTTCACGACGATAGTGAATAGACACTATTTGAGCTTGCGTGTTACAATTTCGATCGGGGTTGAAAATACATACCGAAAACTTGTATATACATTTTATCTAAAGCATCACGTTACTGAGATATTTTGAGTTAATGGTTGTCCCACGTTGGCCGCCAATGAAATGGTGTTGCTTACAAATAGCTCGTATAGGGCAACCTCGTTGACAATAATGGCTATGTAAACATTTTCTTTTTATTTTGCACGTGTAAATCTACAAAATCACAACTAACCACACGACTCCGCCCGCGCTTTGTCTTTTTATCCGATTACCAAAAAAGGAGGTTAGTGTTTTTCGGCTGATGTATACGTATGTATGTACGTCTGTTTCTTTAGTTGAGCCTGTAGCCCCAAAAGCATAAAAGATTTTGGACTGCGAGATGTTATTAGATCAGTCTTGATCCCCTGAGTAGCAAAGAATACATTTTAACCTAACTGCCACAAAAAAAAGGGGTGGTTCTTAATTTTTATGGAATTGGTTAGGTTATTTATTTCCATTTTTATTTTTTAACTCAAATTATCTGGGTAACGTGACGGTTAAGGTCATAATGTCATGGTATGTTTTTGTTTCTATCTGTTATCATCATCATCATATCAGCCGAAGGACGTCCACTGCTGAACATAGGCCTCCCCCAAGGATCTCCACGACGACCGGTTCTGCGCTGCGCGCATCCAGCGGCTTCCCGCGACCTTCACCAGGTCATCGGTCCACTGAGTGAGAGGCCTGCTATCTGTTATACATCAGCTTAATCGATTGCAAAAGATTTAGAAAAATGTATCATTATATTGTTTACTATAAAATATGCCAGAGAGGTTCGTACCCATTGCCTTTTCCTTGCAGAGGCCGGTGAACACGAAATATCTTGGAATATGTCGGCAGGTGTCTATTGTCGCCTTCAGCCGGATTTTGGTTTCTGCAATACCTACCACCAAAGGTAAGATAAATTCTGCTTGTCTGTGGTGTAAAAAATGTATTTTTCTGTTCGGTACAAACGCAATTGATCAATTTATTCTTTACTAACACAAGATTAAAAAGCATAAAATAGTTATCTCAGAATTTTTGAAACTGTCTAAAAACTTATGATAGTTATTTGTGTAACAAGGGCACAATGTAATACTTTTTTCCGAGGGCGTTAGTTTGTATTCTGAGCTTAGCGAGGCCCCGGCCCCGAGTGACACACACAATTTTTCATCAATATCTATGAGAAAAATTAATTAAAAGAACGAAGAATGTACAAGATCGTTTTTTTCAGAGCGCATTGCCGCCACAACTTAAACCGACTTGTAATCTCACATTATGCTTTCGGCCTCCTTGGTTTACTTCACATACTAACCAACAAAGAGTTAGTATTTTAATATGAACTCTTTGCTAATCAATCACAAAAGCGAGTTTATCACCATAGTGAATTTAATGTTAGTTTGTGATATTTACTTATTTTTACATTCAACCTTCATGAATGGGGACCAATCAGAAAAGAGATACAAACCTCCCTATAGGGAGCAAAGTGGAACTTTGTTCGCACTTATTGACGAAACAATCATCGTGTTTCGTGATATTTGTTGGAGCATTAAAAATAAAAAAATACGTACCTAAATAAAAATAATTGATGCAAGAATATTATTGACTAGTTTATCTAAGTCAATAGACTTAAAAGCAATAGCATGCACCCCATTTTTTTGTTTTTAATCTAACAATAAATAGTGGTAATATTACTTTTAAGTCAATTTTAAAACATAAACAATAAACCTTGCATCTAAACTCTGAATCGCCTTCTTTTAAATATAGCAGTTTTTGTCTTCTAAATAAGTAAGTTGTCCTCTAAATTACTAGGTTAGCGACCATTCAAGAGCATCTAAAAGTACTGTTTTGCCGACCATATAATATGAATAAAGCTTCAATTAATATGACTCAGCAGCAGTTAATATGATTCAGCAACGCAACCCAGGACAACGAGCTAAGGTAGTTCCGGCGCTTCGCCGGCCGATGCCGCGGTACGCTAGTTTTTTTTAAGGGTTCCGAAGTTAACAAGGAATCCATATAGTTTCGCCATGTCTGTCTGTCCGTCTGTCAATCTGTCCGCGGCTTAGCTCAGAGAATATTAGTACTAGAAAGCTGTAATTTGGCATGGATGTATATCCGCCGACAATAATAACGCCGACGCAGGTGGTAACATAAAATCTTGAATTTTTTTAGGGTACCTCCCCTAAATTTTAGTATTTTTTTTTCTAATAATTTTTATTTTAGTACCTTTTTACTATATCAAAGGTTTTGTTGCTGGTTTATCTCGCTTCTCGGTTATCGAGTATTTTTTAATGTATTATGTTATTCCGGGATCTATGCCGTCACTTTACAAAGTTTTGTCACTTCAGTGTCCAGTGGTTTTTTGTGTGATGCGCGGTCAAACAAACAGACAGACAGACAATGTTTTCAAAGAACTATTTTAACATGTTCAGTTACTTATTTTTAGCTGTCCTACTTTTTGTCTCTACGATTTTATTACATGTATAGATATAGATAGATAATTATTTATCTACAGGTATTACTTCAGCGTGTCCGAGCGCGACTGCCGAGGGTTTTCTTACAGTGGCTGCGGTGGCAACAGAAATCGGTTTGACTCCATCCAGCACTGCCGTAGCACGTGCATGCCTGCTGTCGAATACTAAAGCTCGTGAATAAACCAGAATACATCGAAGTTACATTTATTAATGTCATACATCACCATCGCCTCCGTGGCGTAATGATTAAGCCCATTAGCTTCATATCAGGAGGGCACGGGTTCGATTCCCGGTGAAGTCTAACTTTGTAAGACTGTTTGGTTGGTGGAAGGCCATTTTCTATGCCCCTCCGGTTAGCTACTATCATGTTATCTGATTATTGTCTCCAAAATTAAATGTTAACAGCATTTATGTGTTCCGGATCGAGGGTAAGATAGCCAGTTCTCCAGTGCGTTGGGGAATCTTGGTAAGCCCACTTCGCTATTTGGCATCATCCGCAGCTGTGAAGTGATGATGCCAAGGGATTTCCATTTGTGTATATAATAATTTTCGAAAAACCATAAAACTTTAAGATACAAGCTTTTAATATTGCATTGTCACGCGATGTACATATGCATGTAAAATTTCCGCTCAGTCGGAAACCGTGAAGTGGGTCAAATTTAACTTGCAAGATTCCTTCCGAACAAACATACATACCTATTATGCAAGTTAAATAAAAGCTTGTAAAGAAAGCCAGCAACATGCACTTACTATTTGTCAAAGACGCGACCGTACCAGACGGAGCCTTCGCCTGGGACGGATCCTGCAGCCTTCGCATAGCAAAAGCATAACTTTTACTCATTTGGCTAAAAATCCTTTTTACAAGTTTTTTTTATTCACAATTGTTAAGCCCTTGACATTATCTCGCCTGATGGTAAGTGACGATGATGCCGAAGATTATTCCTATACCTATAACTGTATAATCTGTTGTACAATAAAAAGTTCACAGACAAGTCCGTGCCAGTTAAATAGGCGAGTAAATATTGAAGTAGGTTGGCTATTGTCCAATTCTACTGTCAAAACTCTAGTCGATTGCATAAAAAAATACCACTCATATTTGGACATTCCCTCTCGTACATCTACCAGATACGCTAAACTACCAGGTTTATGATATAGCGTCCCCAATTACCAACCCTTAGAGCATAACAGTGAGGACCGCTATTCCTGCCAACACCCTAAAGCGAAGGCAAGGACCAGTTGCGGTAGGTCTTGCCGCCAAGACGCTTGTCCTGGTACTCTGCAAGGCGAGTGCCTCGTGGAAGAGAACCACTATACCTACTGTCCAGGTAAGTCCCGGAGCTGTAGGCACGCTCACCTCCCGTGGCTTTTGCTGCTGGCGGTTCGATCACCGCTCGGGACGCCAGAGAAACTGGCTCCCACATATCCGGTGTGGTACCGGAGCTGTGCCCGATGGATGCGGGCAGCGCAGGATCGGTCGTCGTGGAAATCCTTGGGGGAGGCCTTTGTCCAGCAGTGGACGATTTGTGGCTGATATGATGATGATGATGAACGGAGCTGTAGGCACGCTCACTTCCCGGCGCTTATCGCACCTGTCCAGACTTACTCCTACGCGGTTGGATCTGCCGGAGCAGTACTAGCGTAGCTCAACTTGCTGTCCAGGCAAGTGCCGGAGATTCTTCCCCGCCAGTAAACAAGCAGTTCCGCGTAATGGACAACTCACGTGCCCCGCGTAGTTTTTTGTTATTTTTTGGATAATCCCTCTCGTATATCTACCAGATACGCTAAACTACCAGGTTTATGATATAGCGTCCCCACTTTCCTACCCTTGAGCATACAGTGAGGGCCGCTATTCCTGCCAACACCATAAGGTGAAGACAAGGACCAGTTACGGTAGGTCTTGCCGCCAAGACGCTTGTCCCGGTACTCTGCAAGGCGAGTGCCTCGTGGAAGAGAACCACTACAGGTAGGTCCCGAAGCTGTAGGCACGCTCATCTCCCGCGGCTGTCGGGTGAATGTGTATCCTACTCATATGTTACTCACAGGATCAAGGCAAATCTAACGACACATCGCACTCCAAAATCAATCAGGCCATTTAGGCAACATGCTCAGCCATAAAAGCAGACAAAAATTCATTACTCTCCTTTTTGGGCAGTCGGGTAAAAATGCACTTCAAAAAGGGTGTACACTCTGACATAGATCTACATTTCGTGTAAATTACATTCGTGTAAATACTTCACAAGAACTGGAAGGTGAAATGCGGTAAGTTGTTGACGTTTTATAATTTAAAAAGTGGCCAAGTGCGTGTCAGACTACGCGGTAAGTAGGGTTCCGTAGACATTGCTATACTCATGTGGAGAGGTGTGCTGGTATGGAACCCTGGTTACGCAACTCCGATTCGCACTTGACCGGGTTTTTTTGTTAATTGTTCACATCGGTACGTACCTACTAGAAATTTGTTCAGTTTAATGAGCAGAAACTGACGCAAAAAATTGGAATCAATGTACATTACTGTTATATGTGCTTACATCTACGAATAGATAATGGTTAAATTACCTTATATTAATAATTCAAACATATAAATACTACGTACGGTTACAAAACCAGTAGAAAACCTATATTTTACAGTTTTCCCTAAAAGAATTTACTTAGAAAGCAAGCAAACCCGCTTCACAATTTTTATTTACCTGTTTTCCTTAAGCAAGTAAGTGTACCCTAACGTTAGGGACAATATGGGGACGGAAATGGGACCAAGGGGTAAATTGATGTAACAACGTTAAACCTGGCTAGTATTTACACAAAGGTTTTGTGGAATCAGCTATTTTTTGCCACCAAGGTTTTGATTTAGTAGTACTTAATAGCAACAATGTGAATAAAACAACTCTAGATCTAGTTTTTTAGAAATGGCAAAACATGTAAACAAATCATGAAGTTTTTTCTAAAAATAAACCAGTGTTCAATTGATAATGAAGTCTTACGGAAATTAACTTTTTTTTCATTTTTTTTATTCACAATTTGTAAGCCCTTGGCATTGTCTCACCTGATGGTAAGTGACGATGGTGCCGAAGATGAAAGCGGGCTTACCGAGATTCCCCAACGCAATCGGGATCTGGCTATCTTATCTTTAAGCCGAAACACATCAATGCTGTTAACACTGATTTTTGGCGGCAAGACTTAGATAGGATGGTTGTAGCTAGCCAGGCCGACTATGAAAATGCCCTACCATCAACCAAACCGAGTCTTACAAAGTAGACCCCGCCGGGAATCGAACCCGCGACCTCCTGGTGTGAAGCGAATGGACTAACCATTACGCCACGGAGGCGGTTAAAAGTCACATAGTCAACAGTGAATATGTCACACAAAAAGTCACAGAGAATATGTGAATAAAATGATTATAGGAACATGCTCGTAATTGAAATGTAATAAATAGGTATCAAGGTAAATTTTATAAGTTTTGTTTACTAGTTTGGCTGTTTTTAAACAAATAGGTTTGTGCAGCATCTTTCCTCTCGCTTTCCTGCAATCTGTGCGATTGATTTCGTGAAAAGGGACGGAAGTGTGTAAGTGTTTTTTTTTCAGTCATGAAGGCTGAGGAAACATGGCCATGTCGTCTAATGCGAGGTCGGAAGCCCGGTAGATTTTTTACTCATGTCAGATGTTGCACTTCATAATATGTGACATTTTTTATCCACAATTGGGAAGCCCTTGATATCATCTTACCTGATGTTAAGTGACGATGATTCCGAAGATTGAAGTGGGCTTACTAAGATTACCCAACGCAATACTGGCTATCTTATCTTCAAACCGGAACACTGATTTTTGGCGGTTAGTCTTAGATAACATGGTGGTAGCTAGCCAGGCGGGCTTAGAAAATGTCCTTCCACCAACCAAACCTAGTCATACAAAGATAGACTCCGCCGGGAATCGAACCAGCGACCTCCTGATGTGAAGCTTAAGAACTTAACCATTATGCCTCGGAGGCGGTGAAGGCTTCTGTAAGGCTCACTCGTTTTTTTTCCAGTTTTCGGCCGTCTGCATACGATGCTTAAAGTCAGTTTCTGGAATAAAACAAATATCTCTCATGTTCGATGTAAGTATCTTGTACTTGTATCATCATTACAGCTCATATACGTCCCCACCGAGGGGCTCGAGCCTACCCTGAATCAGGGCGATTTGGCCTTAGTCGACCACGCGGGCCCAGTGCGGGTTGGTCGACTTCACACACAACCTTCGAGTTTCTTCGCAGGCGTGTGCAGGTTTCCTCACGATGTTTTCCTTCACCGTTAAAGCAATCGGTAAGTATGTACGTAAGTTCGTCGTCCAGATTTGAACCCGGTACCTCTGGTTAGATGGACCGAGTCGTTACCGGTTGAGCCACCGACGCTTGTATGGTGTAACATAAAGGTGTGGTTATACTTAAAAGTAAGCTTCCATGCACTCGTGAAATTGAACATCTTTCTACAAGAAATCTATGATCAATTTGCATTTTTGTAAATTTGTCTTTCTATACAAAACCAGACAACCAGCTGATCGATTAGTAGGCAAAGAAATCACGACCCAAAGCTGAAGAACAAGAGTTGTTCAGTTTGACGAGTACAAGCCCACCTTAAAGTATCACCACACCTTTATGTTACACCCTGTAGAGTACTTATTAGATACAGTGTTTTTTTTTTTATAGGTTTACTTATCACCACACCTTACGTTACAGCCTTAATAGTACCTATTAGTGTCCAATAATTAGACACAGTGTTTTCTTTATGTAGGTTTATTATCAAAAAAGTTATTTGTAGTTGTCGGAGTAACATATCAGTGGCCGTCCTTAGACGCCAGAAAATCAACTTTGTAGGCACGTTTAGAATCGAATTCTTGGTGAAATATCATTTGTTATTTGCCATTGGAATAAGCTCGCACACCCCTTTCTTACCCATCGATATTCTCGCCTATTCGCCGCCGCTTATGTTAATGCGAACCGTAGCTGTGAGCCTGTGAGGCAAACCGCACCTTATAAGATATTATTGTACATCTGTGGAAGCCGTATTGTAGAATCCGCCGGTTTCCAAAACAGCGAGCCGAACAACGCCTGATTAAAATGGCGGCGTTTTTTAATACGGCAACAGCACGTTCAGCCAGATTGCAATTCGGCTCAAAGGATGTACGCCGCATTGTATGAGGCGCCACTTTGTGTAAAAACTACTGAGTAATATATTTTAAATGAGCGAGCGACCGTCGGTGGCGTAACGGCTAGGGCCGCCGCCTCCTGTCCGGGAGGTCGTGGTTCGAATACTGCCAACGTACAAATGTGATTTCGAATTTAGGTTTCTTATGTTCGTTTATCCGATGCTCTTACGGTGAGGGAAAACATCGTGAGGAAATCTGCACACGCCTGCGAAGAAACTCGTAGGTTGTGTGGGAAGTCGACCAATCCGCACTGGGCCCGCGTGGTCGACTAAAGCCCAATCAATCACCCCAATTCAGGGTAGGCTCGAGCCCCTCGGTGGGGACGTATATGAGCTGATATGATGAGCGAGCGATGTTAGGTTCGGTCAGGTTTGATTAATTATACAGTAAAGCAGGTTAGCAGGGTAGCAGAATGCTTCGCAGAATAAGAAATCAGCGGTTTTATTAGGAGTTTTTTTACTCAGTACCTAGTTTACAAAGCTGCGCAAAATCCGCTGCTTTGCAAAACGTCGCCGTTTTATAATCCGACGCTATTCAGCACGCCGTATTGGAAACCGGCGGACCCTACGTAAAGGCTGCGGCATATCTACTCGTACGTTATTGCCATTACCTCTGCTATTTTATTTTACCACAAGGTAATCTGAAACTTTTCAGTTTCCTTAATGTATACTGATCACAAAACTGCTAGGTTGAGGTTAAGTCAGACCGGCTTTGTTTTTACACATTTTTAAAGACAACTAGCGACACGCCCCGCGTTACGCCCGCGTTTTTTTTCCGATTCCTAGAAAAAATAATCAAAAGCACTTCAGCTGTTTTATTTTCAGGCCATAGAAAACATACATAATACATACACACATAGACTTTTATATATACTTAGATAGATATGCCTCACTGCAGAATAGAGTTTATAGGTTTTTAGAAAAGTATGTCCTTAATTATAATCAAAGTTGGCGAATTCACAGTCTTCAATCTACACTTTGTTCTACTACAGTTCTGTTCTGGGAGCCGTGGATGAGGGCCGTATTTCAGCTCCTGGAGAGTAAGAATATCCCGTCAATTGTGTTTCAAACCGAGCATTTTCCTGGCGGTTTCTCGTTGCGTGTTTTCACTTACCTTCTTGAGCTGAATGATGCACGTGAGATAGCCTTTCTGTTTTCCTCTTTTGAATGACTTCCAAAAAGGTAGGGGTTCACAATTCGACTGTATAGTTTTTTTTGTATGTTTGTTATTCGATATCTTCGCAGATTGTAAACCGATTTTTATGGTTATTCTTTAAATTCGATACGGTCTGCTGCCAGGTATCATATAAATTATAAAAATTGGTGTAGTTTTTTTTAAATAAACCGGCCAAGTGGGACTCCGGGTCACATGAACAGGGTTCCGTAACAAAACTTTAATTACCAACAGAAAAAACCTCTCAGTACATACTTTGCTCTGGGTAAATAGACGTCTACTCATACTGAACTTTCGAAATATTATTTTTTCTGTGAGAAAAAAAGAACTTAAGATTTTCTTATAGGTTTTCCTGTAATCTATACATTGAACTTCATATACTGTGATTTTTCTGAGGATTTAGGCCTAGTAATTTCGGAGATAAGGGGTGAGGGGCGGGGGGGAAATAATAAATTTTCGCCTAAATAACTTCAAAACTGTTTGTTTTTAAATTTTATTAAAAAAAATGTTTAAGATTCTAACTACAAGTCCTTTTATTTGATATACCACACAAAATAGTTCTCTGAAATTTTTTTTATTATGTAAATTACCCCGCAAAAGTGCCCTCCACGTTTAAAATTTATTTAATTACGTTACACGTCCATCTTTGGGTCATCGAATTACATATGTTTACAAAATTTCAACTCAATTGGTCCAGTACAAATTGGAGCAAATTGGACGTAACAGACGGACGGAGGGACGGACAGACACATGCGAGTGATCCTATATTGGTTCTATTTTTACCTTTTCATGTACGGAACCATAAAAATTAACTAAAACCAAAAATAATTAAATTTTACTAAGTTGTTACGAAGAAATTCGGTTTTTTTAATGTGTAGAGTAACCGGTTATTAAAGGTACGACAATGCTGCTTATCCGTACACCTTAAACATATTCTATAGGTTTGTCGAAAACACTGCAGTTTATTAACAGAGTTTCGTTTCTAAAGGGTGTCAACGGGACCCTATTCTGCTGTCCGTCCGTCCGTCCGCCTGTCTGTCAGCCCGTATTTTACAAAAGTGTGTATTCCTATTGCAACTATAACAAAAAATCATCATCATATCAGCTCATATACGTCCCCTCCGAGGGGCTCGAACCTACCCTGGGTTAGGGCGATCAGGCCTTAGTTAACCACGCGGGCCCTTGGTACGGAATCCTTCGTGTGCGATTCCGACTCTCACTTAGCGGGTTTTTTTGTACATCATTGTAGTATGTATGTATTTAACTTTGTTTAGTGTCTTCTTAAAGTATTAACATAAGTTTCCAATTGAGCCTTGTGCCTGGACTACTTTAATATTAATAAGTAGTATCACATAATTCATAACCCAATAATACCCAACATTTTAATCTGTGTTACATACATCTTAGTTATCTTCAATTAACGTCATGTTCTAAAGCTCAAAATGTCTCTGGAGAGATTTTCAGTAAATTAAGGTCTAATGGTTTTAATTTTCAGTTTTATATAAGTATATAATGCTGACAAAGGCTTTAACGGTCGCGGTCGGTACCTACCGTGAAAGTAAAAGAACTCGAATATTCACCAAATTGCCAGCGCAGTGTCGGGCCAAGCGCAAAGTAGGTTTCCTTAGTTTTTTTATAGTTATTTATGATACAAGGGTAGTAAAAAGGTCAATAACAAACGAGTGACATTTGTGAGCCCGAGCCGCAAGCGAGGGTTTACCACCGTCACAAGTTTGTTACTTTCATTTACACCCATGTATCATACAACTTTTTTCAATACAGTTGTTAGAAAACTGTTAAAATAAAAAACGACCGTGACAGAAAAATAAAATACATGGGTACATTACCTATCAAGGTTTCGGCAATCAAAGATAATTTTACGTGACTTTTGGCTCATTTTGAATGTCCAGAGATTAATCTCACTTGTTTTTTCTTGTACATCCACATAAGTATATTTTTGATTACACGTATATTCATAATTTTGTTTGTATTCAAAACAACACAATTTAGTTTACAAAAATTGCGCCTTATTTAATTTCGCTAGGCACACGTACGCATGTTAATTATTTTTTTATTATTACCATAAACGGATTACATTAAGGTTTGGAACAATATTAATGTAAGCATTAAAACCTCCTTGGAAAAGATGACCTATTAATTCCTGTAACCTATGCGCTTTATTCATATTAATTCTCCTTTCTTCACAAAGATATAACCCAAAGAGATTCTAATCAGCTAGCGTTACGTACTAACCTCACGGAGTTACAACCAATCTCTTTTAAAATTCTCCTTTCAAAGTCTTAAAGAAGATTCTGTATCTTTGGTTATTAATTTTTTTATTTGCTAGATATGTCTTGTTCCTCCGAGCGAAAAATAAAAAAAAGTAGTAAAGTAAAAGCACGTGTGCGGTAAAATCAATTTTGCGCTCACTTGACTGCGATATAAAGTACCACTTTTCGAGCAACTGTATTGAAAAATAAATAAATGAATAGTTTAAAGAACAAAGTTCCTTATGCAATTTTTAAATATAACATTTTGTATAGAAAAATATGAACTTTTTACAAATCTAACATCAATCATCAATTGTTAAGTGACAAATAAATCAACGGTAACGACTAGGTCCCGAATTCGGACGACCAATGTTCCAATGAGTTTTTCGAAATATAGGAAGGAAAACATCGTGAGGAAACCTGCACGTCTGATTCCAGTCGTGTATGAAGGTCGCGTTGCACACGTCCATAGGTGTAAATCCAAAACGCCCTACACGTGACCGCGGGTTATACAAAGTGCAACACCAGGCAAACGCCTTGGATAGCACGGTTAATTGTGCCACACGATAATGCAGAAACAGCGTTAATACGTAAGAAAGAAAATAAAACCAGCCAAGTGCGAGTTGAACTCGCGTGGAGAAGGTTCCGTACAATGCCAAAGTCAAATACAAAATATCACATTTGAAATCCTCACAGTAAGATGCGAGTTACTTTTTTTAATTATTAAATATTTGAGTGTGTTTGGCTGCACCTTACCTGATGGTAAGTGCTGATGCAGCCGAGGATGTAAAACGCAAGCTTAAAAAGTGCCTATTCCCTCTCATCTTGAAGATTCCTAAATTTTACGAATCGGGGAATACAGACGCCGGAAGGGAATTCCACCCCTTGGCCGTTCACATGATGAACGAAGAAGCAAAACGCTTCGTGTGTAAAGGTGGAACATCATCATCATATCAGCCGAAAATCGCCACTGCTGGACAAAGGCCTACACCAAGGATTTCCACGACAATCGGTCCTGCGCTGCCCACATCCATCGGCTTCCCGCGATCTTCACCAGGTCGTCGGTCCACCGAGTGGGAGACCTGCTTACGTTTCGTTTTACAGTGCGCGGTCGCCACTCGAGAACTTTACTGCCCCATCGGCCCCATCTGTTTTACGAGCTATATGCCCTGCCTACTGCCACTTCAGTTTAGCGATTCTGTGAGCTATGACGGTTACTTTAGTTCTCCTGCGGATCTCCTCGTTTCTGATTCGATC
The DNA here is from genome assembly GCA_947284805.1 of Coleophora flavipennella. Lineage (NCBI taxonomy): Eukaryota > Metazoa > Arthropoda > Insecta > Lepidoptera > Coleophoridae > Coleophora > Coleophora flavipennella. The sequence goes on from OX369308.1 coordinate 18,704,391, forward strand.
ACGCAGAGAAACTGCGAGCATAGCACACTCCATTGCCTTTTTGGTGACCTTGAGCCTTCTTATGAGGCCCATAGTAAGCGAAAATGACTAGTTCCGTAAGTCATCACTGGCAACACACACTGATCAAATACCTTAGTCTTGAGACACTGCGGTATTTGGGACGTGAAGATATTTCGAAGCTTCCCGAACGCTGCCCAGCCGAGTTGGATTCGTCGATAGATCTCTTTCTTGAAGTTAGACCTACCTAGCTGGACTGTTTGTCCCAGGTGTACATATTCGTCAACAACTTCCAGTGTAGAGTCTCAAACCTTTAGAGGGGTGGGTGCGACACGGACATTTAACATTATTTTCGTCTTGTTCATGTTCATTTTAAGACCCACTTGTTGAGAGACGTTACTGAGGCCATCGAGCATTGTGCTTAGGTCTTCCATAGTCTCAGCAATGACCACGATATCGTCAGCGAATCGGAGGTGGGTTATGTACCCGCCGTTGATATTGATGCCGAGTCCACCCCTGACCAGAAGCTTTTTTTTTCCTTAAAAATTTGAGTGCGTTTGGCTGTACCTCACCTAATGGTAAGTGCCGATGCAGCCGAGGATGTGATACAAAATTTAAAATAGTGCCTATTCACTCTCGTCTTAAAGATTCCTAAATTATACGAATCGGGAAATACAGACGCCGGAAGGGAGTTCCACTCCTTGGCCGTTCGCATGATGAACGAAGACGTAAAACGCTTCGTGCGTAAAGGTGGAACATTGACGACAAAGAGATGGAACCGCATTCCGCGCCTGGTAGTCCGATGATGAAATGGAGAGGGGGAAATGAGGTTGTGAAGCTCCAGGGAACACTCTTTGAAATGAATGCTGTAGAACACCGACAGACAGGCGACTTTGTGGTGATGCTAGAGGCTTTGGAGCCTGTTTGATACAAGTTCCTCGTCGCCGATGAGTCTCCTAGCGCGCCGGTCGATAGAATCCAAGGCATCTAGCTGGAAACGAGCCGATCCGTCCCACAAGTGAAACTACTTTTTTTTAATAAAAAATTTAGTGCGTTTGGCTGCACCTCACCTGATGGTAAGTGCCGATGCAACCGAGGATGTAACACGCAAGCTCAAAAAGTGCCTATTCACTCTCGTTTTGAAGATTCCTAAATTATACGAATCGTGGAATACAGACGCCGGCAGGGAATTCCACTCCTTGCCTGTTCGCATAATGAACGAAGAAGCAAAACGCTTTGTACTTACAGGTGGAACATCAACGACAAAGGGATGGAATCGCACTCCACACCTGGTCGTTTGATGATGAAATGAAGAGGGGGAATGAGGTCGTAAAGCTCCAGGACACACTTTACGAAATGAATCCTGTAGAACACTGATAGACTATTTTCTATTATGACTAGAACTTTATTCCGTAGGTGAAAGTATTACATTGAGTTTACCACTTTTTTTTTAATTGATAGAATTCTTAAAGGTTTTCCTGTAATCTACAAGCCATGAAGTATATTTTGTATTCTTTCAAAATTTTACGAGCCCTTTCATTTGATATATGACACAATAAGGTTTCCAAAACTTTTTTTTAATATCTTAATTTTTCCCCCGAAAATAACCCTTATTTAAAAAAAAATATGTATTTACTTTGCACACCTGTCTTTGGATCATAGGATTACACAATCCTACCAAATTTCACCTGATTTGGTCTAGTAGATTCGGAGCAAATAGGCTTGGACAGACGGACGCACGGACAGACGCACGAGTGATCCTTTAAGGTTCCGTTTTGTTTTTTTTGTACGGAACCTAAAAAAAATTTAAAAATTCTTTTTTTCTACTTTTTAGGACTTTGTACCTCAAAAGGAAAAAAAACGAAACCATTATTGGATCACTCATGTGTCTGTCAATTCGTGCGTTTGTCACAGCTGATTTGCTCAGAAACTTCTAGACCGATTGAAATTGAAATTTTGGTACACATATGCAAGTCCGTGACCAACAAACGAACTGGAACGTAAAAAAATAATTTTAAAGGACTTGTTGTGATAATCTCAAGTATTTTTTTTGTAATTTTAAGATAAATAGTTTTGGAGTTATTTCAAAATAGGCGAAAATAGACCTTTCCCCCCTCTCCCAAACCCCTTTTTATCGAAACTACTGTGCCTTAAATTTTTGAAAAAAATGACTAAATGAGTTTAAATGCATAGATTACAGGAAAATCTATGAGAATGTTAAGTCCCCGTTCTTACAGGAAGATGAAATTTCCAAATTCCGATTGTTTAGAAACTAGCGACACCTAGTGGGATCTAGTAGTATCTTCTACATAGTTAATTTATAGTAATACGACAACAGCAATTAGTGTTATTTTAAAAAGCGTACTTATTTCCTAGAATTATCCATTATCTTGATCAACTGTGAATATATTTTTTTTTAAATTCGCTTTTTTCTTTGCTACTTTTTTTATTTGTAGCTCTTAGAAACAAGACATTTTAAAATATACTAAATAACCAAAGATACAAAATATTTTTTAAGACTTTTGAAAGGAGAATTTTAAAAGAGATAGGTTGTTTCTTCGAAAGGTAATTAAAATAACGCTAGCTGATTAGATTCTCTTTAAGTTATTTATATCTTTGTGAAGAAAGGAGAATAAATATGAATGAAGCGCATATGTTACACCGAGGAATAGGTCATCTTTTCCAAGGCGGTTTTAATGCTTACAATAATATTATAATTATAACCCAAGCCTTATTGTTACTTATTTATGGTAATATTAAAAAAAAAAACTAACACATGCGTACGTGTGCCTAGCTAAATTAAATATGGCGCAATTTTCGTAAAAATGAATTGAGTTATTTTAGTTGTGAATAAGTATAAAATTATGAATAGTTACCAAATGTGTAAAAAATTTACTCTTGTGTATGTATAGTAAAAACAAAGTGACATTACTCCCCCGGACGTCTATGTGAGCCACAAGTCGCGTAAAATGAACTTTCATTGCCGAAAACTTGATAGGTATATGTACCCGTGTATTTTGTTTTTCTGTCGCGATCGGTTTTTATTTTTCAATACAGTTGCTCGAAAAGTGGTCCTTTAACCTCCTGAGGCCCAGAGCTCTTAATCCTATTTTTAGCTAAAGGCCCACGGTACTTCTTGTAGGACTTAATGGTAAAGGCCCAGGTCTTTGAACAAATGAAAAACTACTTTAACGTGATCAAATACGCTCCATATTTTTTTGGTGACTTGCTTGGGTATGTAAGTACTCTGTAAGGTAAAAAAAAGTGGAAAATTGTAATACCTTTAAAAAGGCCTTTGGGCTGCAGTATCTCTAAATTAAGATGTTATTAAAAACATGTATTTCTAGGTTTTTACATAATAGTATGTTATAAATTATTGTGTTTTAGTAAAAATACAAACAATCATAATCATAATCACAAGTTATTTTAATTTTAATTATTGAGTTTGACTGATTAGTCTCAAGTAAGTTTGTGAAAACTTATACAAAGCCAACTTATTATATACATTTCTTCTTAAGTTATTAACAAAACTGCAATCAAATTATACCAAATCTTAAAAACAAGCGTAATTCGCTTATTAAACGTAAAAATTAAAGTAAACGCTATTATATTTTGTTCAAAATTATCAAAAAAAGAAATAATCAAGAAATGTTTATGTATTCTTATCTGAAGTGGAAACTAAAAACTTGACATAAAATTTGTCGAAAATAAACAAATAGCAAAGAAAAATGACAGTAATCAAATCAAATTGCGGTTTTAATTATAAGTCCTTCCTTTCTCAATATCATAGAAACAAAAAAAATAGAACCATAAATGTTTTAATTACTTAATAGGAACTTTTAACTGAACACAGTATAAAAATACACTAAAATACACTGGAACCCAAGGGCCTTTTAAAATTTTTGATGAAAGATTGCGATCCGAGGGCCTTTAGAAAGGTTTTCAAATTTCATCATATCAGATTTTTATAAAACTAATCAATAGGCGAAAAATTTATTGGTATTCTTTGAGAATGGTATTTAACCAGTAATTTACATTAAAAACAATACACAGAGAACTAAAGATTACTCAAATATATAAGGATTTACTTACGTCGTCGACGAACAGTACCCATCTTGTTCACGAAAAAGTCAAAATGACAGATATATTTTTTTGTTGTTGGCACAACTGTTTTAGAATATCAAATTTAAAAAAAACAACGGATGCGTTCAAAAACTATAATTTGTACAATAGCGGGAATTTCAAACTCTAATATTGGATTACAAAAAGGGTCCTTTGTAGAGTACCGTGGGTCATTATAAGATGATATTGGTAAATTCGCTGGGCCTTTACCCCTCATCGATAGAAGGCCTTCTTGTAGTACTGTGGGCCTCAGGAGGTTAAATGCCAGTCAAGTGTGCGGAAAATTGATTTTACCGCACACGTGCTTTTACTTTACCACTTTTTTTAATTTCTAGCTCGGAGGAACAAGACATTTCTAGCAAAAAAAAAAACAGAATCTTTTTTAAGACTTGAAAGGAGAATTTTAAAAGAGATAGGTAGTTCCTCCGAGGTTAGTACATAACGCAAGCTGTTTAGATTCTCTTTGGGTTATATCTTTGAGAAGAAAAGAGAAATAATATGAATGAAGTGGAACCGGATACACCAAGGAATAGGTCATCTTTACTAAAGAGGTTAAGTATCCCAAGCCGTATTATAGGCTATTTATGATAATAAAAAAATACTTACGCATGCGTACGTGTGCTAGCTAAAATATGGCCCAATTTTTGTAAAACTGAATTGAGATATTTTAGTTGTGAAAACTAATAAAATAAAAAATATACTTATGTGTATGTATAAGAAAAAACAAAGTCAGATTACTCCCCGGACATTTTAAATAAGCCAAAAGTCGTGTAAAATGAACTTTGGTTGCTGAAACCTTGATAGTATGTACCTACCCATGTATTTTGTTTTTCTGTCCCGGTCGTTTTTTTATTTTATCTTTTTTCTCACAACTGTATTGGAAAACTTCGTATGATACATGGGTGTAAAAGAAAATGACAAACTCGTAACGATGGTAAACTCTCGCCTGTTTGTCATTTACCTTTTTACCACCCTTGTATCATAAATAACTATTGTTTACATGTTTGACCATTTCCAAACAACTAGACTTTACTGTGTTCACCTTTTTTGAATTTGGTTCGTATGTGCCTATGTATGTAATTATATTAATTTGAGCCTATGTTATGTACATACTTACCGATTGCTTTAACGGTGAAGGAAAACATCGTGAGGAAACCTGCACACGCCTGCGAAGAAACTCGAAGGTTGCGACCAACCCGCACTGGGCCCGCGTGGTCGACTAAGGCCTAATCGCCCTGATTCAGGGTAGGCTCGAGCCCCTCGGTGGGGACGTATATGAACTGTAATGATGAGCCTATGTTCTTTTGAGCATGAAAACTATTTTCAAATAAAAGCTTGTACCTAAAAGGTTTTGCGAAAATAATTTTTAAAATTGTTCATGTTACACCAGTGAATTTAGTAATTTTAATAAATACAAAATTTAAAATAGATTAAACACCAAATGAGTACCTAAGTTTTCGTGATTTTGTAGGAGAAATGCTATTTAGTGAGTAACATTTTATAGTTTGTTTTTGATAGTGTTGAATACAGTTTTATCTTAATAACATTTTCATTTAAAGTAAAGACCTCCAAAGTGTAGGCCAAAATTAGGTCTTCCTTGTGCCTTCAAAAGTGTTACAACGATAAATCTTTTGCTATACATCTAATGTTGAGAATAGGTAAACGTGTTACAGGGGAGAATAATTTTCACCTGACAACACTGTACGCCTAAGTAAACACAAAATAAGGGTGAGGGATAAATTAGGACAAAGGGTAAGTGGGTGTTAGATATTCGAGATTCTTCTTCACGAAAGTCAGGGCGGCCTCGGATAGAAAATCTATAAAGCTGGCATAAAAACTCAGCATCGCTCGAGATAGGTATGGTGTAATAACAAAGGTCTGTAAGCCTAAGTGACTCATGGCATGTTAGTAGATCCTAGACTAATACATACATAAAAGAGTTTACAGCTCATATATATATATATATATATATATACATATAGGTAATTCCCTACCGAGGGGCTCGAGCCTACCCTAAAATAGGGTGATCGGGCCATAGTCGACCACGTAGGCCCAGTGCGGGTTGGTTGATTTCACAGTTCACACACAACCTTCGAGTTTCTTCGCAAGGGTGTGCAGGTTTTCTCACGATGTATACCTTCACCGCAACAGCGTCGGATAAACGTACATATGAAATCAAAATTCGAAAACACGTTGGTACCAGGCAGGATTCGAACTACGACATTACTCCTAAACTAAGGAAGCCTAGTTAGTCGTGATGTTTTTCCTTTTAAATTGATTATATGACCTATTATTTAGAATTTTTTTCAGATGTCCTGAAACAGCGGTTTAGCTGGCAAGGGGGAGGACACTTGACTCTATCAAAAGAGAGTATTTTAAAGCTTAATATTTCGCAAACAAATCCCTGAATCGAAGAATGTTTTTAGCAAACCTCAGCAGTTTTGATAGACCTATTCAATTATACCCCGCAGGATAGGTAACATCAGCAAAAAAAATCACCTCCTCTTTACATGTAGGGGAGGTTCCCTGAAAAAATATATTTATCAAGATTTTATTGTACAACTTTGTCGGCGTGATTAATATGTATACCTATGCCAAATTACAGCTTTATCGTACTAATAGTATCTGAGCTAAGTCGCGGACAGACGGAAAGACGGACAGACAGACAGACATAGCGAAACTCCACTCGTCTGTCGCATTCCGCCTGGCGGCAAAATAAAAAACAACCCGTGTCTGTCGCTGGTCGCCAGGCGGAACGATTTGCGGCGGTTCAAATTAGCGCCTAAACTAAATCAAAGGTTGCTTATGAACCAATAGAAAGCTAGGAAATGAATGGGAGTGAAGTTGGCTACCTCTGTGGCCAATCATTAGCCACACTTACAGTACAAAAATATTCAGAGAAACTTCACTCAAAATTCATGTCTCGTACTTCAAATCGCGAGTGAATGTGCGCACAATTTACGTTGTTATTTCTGTGTTTCTGAAAAAGATTTGCGATGAAAACGATGCCAGGGTACGTAATCATTTATTTTAATTACTTATTATAACTTATACTTCTGATTTTCTGTGAATACTTTTCCTTTTCCTTCTTTTTTTTGGCATTTTTTTTGTTACTTAAATGGTCTAAATTATAAGTAAAGGATTATTGTTCTTTTATTTTTATGTTATATACACTCTAATTTAGATTAATATTTTATATGGAAATACACACTATTCCATTTAGATTCACAGAAAATCCAATAAAAGTAAACAATAGCGCGCCCAGAACCCCTGTCTGTCACTGTCCATCTGGCGGTTGCGACACACAGGGAGGGTGGGAGTTATTATAGCTTGACAGTTGAGAGGTTAGGGTTCTTTGTTGACTTCGAAACCCTAAAAACTATCATTCACTATATAATATTATAAATGTGAAAATGTGTTTGTTTGTTACCTTTTCACGCTTCAATGCCGTGACCAATCTTTATGAAATTCGGCATGCAGGTAGCGTGTGTCACGGGGAAGGACATAGGCTACTTTTTATCCCGGGAAAATAGCATAATTTTATGCAGTTCAGGAACAGTTTAGGAGGGAACTAAAAAAATACTCGATTGTAGTGAATTTTGCACAGAGATGGTTAAGTAGGTGGAAAACAACATAATTACTAATCACCTTTAAAGACAGTCATAAAAACGATGTCCACGCGGGCGAAACCGCGGGAAAAAGCTACAGTTACCCATAAATCTATAATATGCAATGTTTCATTACTTTATTTACTAATTTAGGTATGTCATTTTATTTTGCAACCTAGTCACCTTTCAGGTTATACACGTTGTAATATCTTTTTTCTAAACCTAAAAAAATGTTCTTCCTGATCTCATAAAAGATCGTGTAAGGCGGCGACTATTGCGTCATCATCTTCAAATTTCTGGCCCCTGAGATGTTCCTAGAACCGTGGAAATAGGTAGAAATCACTAGGGACAAGGTCGCGGTGAATATGGAGGATGTTCCATCAGTGCGATGCCAGCTTCTTAAACGGCAGCCATCGCAACTCTGGACTTGTGCGCGGGGGCCTTATCTTGGTGAAACAAAACAACTCGAGAAATAATAAACCTTGCATCTAAACTTTTAATCGACTTCTTTTAAATAGCAGTAAGTTGTCCTCTAAATTACAAGTACTAGGTCTGTGTCTATTGGACATCTAAAAGTATTCTGTTTTGCCGACTATAATGAAAACAAGCTTCAGTTTATATGAATTAATAACGCAACCCAGGGCAACGATTATGATCTCAAGTAACCGTATGTCAGTGTTGAGGTTTAGGTGAGATTCAGGAGTAGATTAGGAAGAAAGGGGTTTAGGTGGGACGACAAGGTAAGCTGTTTAGGAAGCGAGTAGCGAAGCGACGAGCTGTTAGGTTTTATTTTTAAGACAACGCCGGGATTAACTTCGTTCGAGGTCCTGAGTTGCGTTGCTGAGTCATATTAACTGATGCTGAGTTATATTAAATGAAGCTTTTTTTTGGTAATATGGTCGGCAAAACAGTACTTTTAGATGTTTTTGAATGGTCGCTAACCTAGTAATTTAAAAAACAACTTAGTTTTTAGAAGACAAAAAAAGTGTAATTAAAAAGATGGTACGTTAATTAGCAACCAAACAACTTTATCGAGTTTGCCACGCCGTTTCTTGCGTATTTCCTCACGCAACTTTGTTGTTTGTCCTGCGTACAAAGTCCCCGTAATAGTGGCTCCATGATTAAGGTATTCGATCCATACCACCTCTTTCTTGGCTGTCTCAGAAAAGAAAGTCCATGATCTTACTTGCGGATGGAATCACCTTAATTTCTTCGGATTTGGAGCTGACGGTCTATTGCAAGTTATGGACTGTTTTTCCGTTTCCGGGTCATAATGGTGGAGCCATGTTTCGTCTATAGTTAAGAATCGAGCCAAAAATCGGTCACGATCTTGTTCTTATAAATCCAAACAGCCTTGTGAAATTCTCAGTCTGAGCTGAGCCTTTTTTTATACCCAAATGGTCGTGTACAATATTATGGACACTTCCTATCGAAATCTTCACTTCTGCTATAAAACGAACAGTGACATGAACGATCCGCCAAGACAATGTCACTGCCGATGTAGGGCGTCCCGTGCGTGAGTCGTCGTTAGTGGAAGTTCTTCCTCGCTTGAACTTAGCACACTAACGCGCAATCTTAGAATATGGAGGAGCATGAACCCATAATGTTGCTCTCAAGCCTTGATTTACCTGCTCCGTAGTAAAGTTTTTCAAGCGGAGTATTTCATTACCGCGCGAACTTCAATTTTATACATTTTTAAGAACACGTTCCGACACAACGCAAACAAATGACTTCTATTTTTAAAAAAACAAAAGAGAATTGATTGCTTTTTTTATTATCATCATATCAAAATGTCTGGGCTGTGCCTGCCAGTATTTGTTTTTTTTCTTTCGAAGGAGAATGTATCGCATTATCACTATTTATTGGACGTTATTCTTATTTAAGTTAATTCTTAGTTATAGATTATTGTATCTGTAATTCTGTTCCTATTTTATGTTAGTTCACCATTATTTTTTCTGTTGTGGCAGATAACGATCGGTCCTGCGCTGCCAGCACCTTGTCCATCGACTGGGATATCTGCCTACGCGACGCCTTCCGATGCGCGGTTACGACACAAGAACTTTACTACCCCAAAGGCTATGTGCCCCGCCTTGTCTTTTCATAGTCTTGAAATATTGTTGTATTTGGACGTGAAGATGTTGCGGTAAACTATCTATCTAAAACTAATTAGAATTGATTTACTTAACATTAAATGACAAATACATGAAAGTTTTTAAGACAGTTTCAAGGAGTTTCGCAGAAAGAGTTCAAGTTCAAATTATTATAGGTATTATTTCCTATATTAAGGTAAACTCAATGTGAAAAGTGTTTTTTGGTTGATTTTTTAACATCGCAATGTAGCAACAGTTTGTTGTGATTTTTGGCTCATAGATGGTTGAAGGGGTGAAAAATGACATAGACTACTAATTAGCATAGCCTGAGACAGTTCCCGAGGGATCTAGGGAAAACTCGATTCCCGGCTTGCACACTTCGGCGTCGCAACGGAGCAACAGATTGACGCATAGAATTAGTTGAGGATGTAGGAAGTTACATATACTGATAATTAGAATACCCATTAAAGACTTAAAAAATAATCATAAAAACAATTCCGCGCGAGCGAAGCCGTGGCCTAAAGCTAGTCTGCTTAAATGTAAGTAGGAAATATTAAGTAGGTAACTTCATTAATTGTTCTTGCTACGCCATAGCCGGAAAAAAATCGAAGCGCTTATGAGACTGTTTCACGCTAAATGTCTATCCTCCTTACTCTGGCACGATTATTAATATTCTATCCCGCTTAGAAAACAAAGCGGGACCCGCAAAAATTGAGATTTTATTGAATGAATCGAAAATGAAAAACTTAAAACAAAAACATAACCATCCTTTTGAGTTAGTCGGGTAAAAATTGCAAAAGTATCCCTGGGACACATTCAGAGGTACATCATCACATCAGCTCATATATACGTCCCCACCGAGGGGCTCTAGCCTACCCTGAATTAGGGCGATCGGGCCTTAGTCGACCACGTGGGCCCTAGTGCGGGTTGGTCAACTTCACACTACCTTCGAGTTTCTTCGCAGATGTGTGCTGGTTTCCTCACGATGTTTTCCTTCACCGTAGGAAAAGTACATACCTATTTATTTTTTAGGTTTTATATTTACTTGAGTTTTTATATTAGTAGCGACACCATTGAAATAAGTGTAAATTTATAGGTAACTCCGCGTGTTCTCGCTCTTAGTCATCCCTTATTCAGATAGTCTATTACATATTTCAATGTTTTGCTTTGCTCATTTAATCGTAGCTTTAACCGCCTCCGTGGCGTAATGGTTAGTCCATTCGCTTCACACCAGGAGGTCGCGGGTTCGATTCCCGGCGGGGTCAACTTGTAAGACTCGGTTTGGTTGGTGGTAGGGCTTTTTCTAATGAAAAAGCCCGCCTGGCTAGCTGCCACCATCTTAACATTAGTGTAAACAACATTGATGTGTTCCGGCTTGAAGATAAGATAGCCAGTTCTCCATTGCGTTGGGGAATATTGGTAAGCCCGCTTCCATCTTCTGCATCATCGTCACTTACCATCAGGTGAGATGATGCCAAGGGCTTACCAATTGAAAAGAAAAAAAAGCTTTATTGTACCTGTCTGATAAAGTTGATGTCACTATAATTATTATGTATACTGTTTTAATACAAGTATGATTACAGTGCCCACGCCAAAAACGTTACAATAAATTATAAAATTATACGAATTAATTAAAAAACCGAGTGCATAAAAACTAAACCCCACTTTTTTCTGTATCGGATCAACTCACGGGATCAAGACGAATCTAACGACACCTCGTAATCCAAAATCCATGAAGCCGTTTAGACTACAGAGCGTGCCAAAGAAATAAACATACTTGCATACATACATAGAGCGTCAAGCCGTTTAGGCTACAGAGCGTGCCAAAGAAATAAACATACTTGCATACATACATAGAGCGTCAAGCCGTTTAGGCTACAGAGCGTGCCAAAGAAATAAACATACTTGCATACATACATAGAGCGTCAAGCCGTTTAGGCTACAGAGCGTGCCAAAGAAATAAACATACTTGCATACATACATAGAGCGTCGAGCCGTTTAGGCTACAGAGCGTGCCAAAGAAATAAACATACTTGCATACATACATAGGGCGTCAAGCCGTTTAGGCTACAGAGCGTGCCAAAGAAATAAACATACTTGCATACATACATAGAGCGTCAAGCCGTTTAGACTACAGAGCGTGCCAAAGAAATAAACATACTTGCATACATACATAGAGCATCAAGCCGTTTAGGCTACAGAGCGTGCCAAAGAAATAAACATACTTGCATACATACATAGAGCGTCAAGCCGTTTAGGCTACAGAGCGTGCCAAAGAAATAAACATACTTGCATACATACATAGAGCGTCAAGCCGTTTAGGCTACAGAGCGTGCCAAAGAAATAAACATACTTGCATACATACATAGAGCGTCAAGCCGTTTAGGCTACAGAGCGTGCCAAAGAAATAAACATACTTGCATACATACATAGAGCATCAAGCCGTTTAGGCTACAGAGCGTGCCAAAGAAATAAACATACTTGCATACATACATACATAGAGCATCAAGCCGTTTAGGCTACAGAGCGTGCCAAAGAAATAAACATACTTGCATACATACATAGAGCGTCAAGCCGTTTAGGCTACAGAGCGTGCCAAAGAAATAAACATACTTGCATACATACATAGAGCGTCAAGCCGTTTAGGCTACAGAGCGTGCCAAAGAAATAAACATACTTGCATACATACATAGAGCATCAAGCCGTTTAGGCTACAGAGCGTGCCAAAGAAATAAACATACTTGCATACATACATAGAGCATCAAGCCGTTTAGGCTACAGAGCGTGCCAAAGAAATAAACATACTTGCATACATAAATAGAGCATCAAGCCGTTTAGGCTACAGAGCGTGCCAAAGAAATAAACATACTTGCATACATACATAGAGCGTCGGTGGCGTAACGGCTAGATACGCCACCTCCTACCCGGGAGGTCATGGTTCGAATCCTGCCACATACCAATGTGATTTCCAATTTAGATTTTATATGTACGTTTGTCCGACGCTCTTACGGTGAAGGAATCCGTGAATAACCGCCTCCGTGGCGTAATGGTTAGTCCATTCGCTTCATACCAAGAGGTCGCGGGTTCGATTCCTGGTGGGTTCAACTTGTAAGACCCGGTTTGGTTGGTGGTAGGGCATTTTCTAAGCCCGCCTGGATAGCTACCACCATCTTATCTAAGTCTTGCCGCCAAACTTCAAGTGTGTTAAAAACATTGATGTGTTCCGGCATAAAAATAAGATAGCCAGTTCTCCATTGCGTTGGGGGATCTTGGTAATTCCATCTTCGGTATCATCGTCATTTACCATCAGGTGAGATGATGCCAAGGGCTTACCAATTGTGAATAAAAATAAGGAAGACATCGTGAGGAAACCTGCACACGCTTGGGAAGAAACTCGCAGGTTGTGTGTGAAGTCGACCAACCCGCACTGGGCCCGCGTGGTCAACTAAGGCCCGATTGCCCTAATTCAGGTTAGGCTCGAGTCCCTCGTTGGGGACGTATATGAGCTGACATGATGATACCTACACTCGACATAACATACTCGAAATACATAACCCTCGTTTTGGCGCAGTCGGGTAAAAATGGTAAGTATTCAAACTGTTCTATTTCTTACCCGACTGCCCAAAAAGAAGGGTAATGTTTTTCGGGCGTATGTACGTATGTAAGTATATTTATAAGAGCGTCGATGGCGTAATGGCAAGGGCCGCTACCTCCTGTCCGGGAGGTCGTGGTTCGAATCCTGCCACGTACCAATGTGTTTTAGAATTTCGATTTCATATGTACGTTTATCCGATGCTCTAAAGGTTAAGGAAAACATCGTGAGGAAACCTGCACACGCCTGCGAAGAAATTCAAAGGTTGTGTGTGAAGTCGACCAACCCGCACTGGGCCCGAGTGGGTCGACTTAGGCCCGATTGCCCTATTTCAGGATATGCTCGAGCCCCTCGGTGGGGCTGATATGATGATGTTTATTTGGCTGAGCCTGTAACTTATGCGGCTTGATGGATTTTGGAGTGAGTGGTGTCGTTAGATTCGTCTTGAACTCCTGCGTAACATAAGTTACGTCATTTCAAGCAGTCTGGTTTTAATTTCTTAATTAAAATGGTTAGGTAATTATATTAGACTTTAACCGTTCATTCGTTTCTCATTTTCTTTTCGAGAAAATTCGTAATTATTACCGCTCTCCTTCTGATACCAACTGCCGTGCCGGTTGCGTTCATTTGCATGGTAATGCCTCGTTCGGAGAAACTTTATTCGCAGCCCTTATTAATTTTTAACCTTTCGCGTTTCGGGATTAATGTAGCCTGTAGGTCTATAGGCAGAGATATGCTATATATATAAGAGGAAGTAGATAGGTTACATGCGTCCTAAAAGTAAAGCAAATCAAAATATGCCAATTGGCATCTCTTTTTACCCGACTACGTGAAAAGGAGGGTTATGTTTTGACAGTCTATGTATGCATGTTTGTATGTATGTATGTATGGATGTTCATCTGTTCCCTTATATTTCCTAAACCACCGATCTTTATAACTGTGGTGTCTTTGGATTTTTGATGCTACTAAGAAAGGATGCCAATTGGCATCTCTCTTCTTAGTAGCATTCGGTGCAACGGAAGCAAACTGCCTGCAATGATGTGTGTGTAAATGGGTTCGATTTTCAAATGTTCTTTGTTAGTGCATAACCCATCTATGGTAACAAATCTCTGGTTCTGGGTATCTCTTTATACATGCTTTTATTTAACTTGCAATGGTCATATGTAAGTTTTCCGCTTCAAAATTTGCAAGTTATATTTGACAAACTTCCCGGTTTCTGATTGAGCTGAAATTTTGCATACATTTCTAGTTTGCATGACAACAACGTTGGCGGACCAGTTATTTTTTATGCACGTCTATGACATGAGTATCAAATGAAAGGATTTGCTGAGAAGAATACGAAATATTAAAATTATTTTCAAATGAATGCTTGTAGGTACCTAAATCATTTTAGGTTTTACGAAATGAGCTTATTCTCTACCTCATTCCAAGTACCCCAATACGATTCAAACAAACTTAAAGTCTGTTAGTAAGTAATTGTAAGGACGGGCTGGTTTCCGCAACCAGGCGTCTAGTGCACCCATTTTACGTGTTTAGCCGGCATCACTGACAGCCCAGCTCCTCCAGGAAGCCCAGTAGCCCCCGCAGGTTGCCGTCGACTTCCAGGAGTGTCCTCAGGTCTCCGAGATGCTCGGTTCTGTACGCCGCCACCTCTCTGCAGTCCAGAAGGATGTGAGCGGGCGGCACAGCGGGCTGTCTGTAATCCCCAGGGTAAAAAGATGTTTGTTAAAGTGACTGGTAATGGTTGCTGTGACCTTACGGAGCTGGAGTCTCCCGATGGTCAGTCCAGGGGTTAAGTAAAGATAGCACCTGTCTGGCCTGGCGACATACTTCCAGCCTTGTCCAATATCGGTTATTATAAGTCTGTTTTTATAGGGATTATATTTATCAATCTGTGAAAACGTCATTTTTTGCTTAAAAATGTTTGAAATCCATGAGCGTGACGTCGTAGATTTTCAGCATCGTTTATGCTTTTGATAAATTATAATTTTAATACTTAATGGAAAATAAAACGAGTAAGAAAATTGAGTATTAAATCGTTCATTTTGTTATTTGTGTAACAAAGGAACAAAGTAATATTTTGTTACGAAGGGGGTTAGTTTGAATCTAGACTAGAGACTCTGAGTTTAGCGAGGAATTCAATGTACGTCGCCCGAGATTAAAATATTTTGGCCCCGAGTGACGCACGCAATTTTTCATCACAACCTATGAGAAAAAGAAATGAAAAGAAAGAGAAATGAAAAGAAAGAAGAATGCATATGACCGTTCCTTTTTTTCAGCGTACATTGCCATCAAAATCTAACTGACTAGTAACTTCTTCATGCATTATACGTTCAACCTCTTTGGTTAACTTCACATACTAACCAACAAAGAGTTATTTAATACGAATTCCTTGCTAACTAATTACAAAAGTGAGTTTGTCACCATAGAGAGTTTAATGTTAATTTATGAAATTCACATTTTCTTTTAATTTAACCTTCATTAACGCAGACCAATCAGAAGAGAGAAACAATACCCCCTACAGGGAGCAAAGTAGGATTTTATTCGCACTTATTGAATAGCTGTCGTTTTTCGAATAGTTGTGATTTTTTCTGTCATATCGTGTGGCACAATTAACCGTGCTATCCAAGGGATAGACGGCGGTTGCCTGGTCTTATACTAAGCATCGCCAGCGGTCAAGTGTAGAGCATTTAGATTTTACACGTACGGACGTGTGTAACGCGACCTCCATTCTTTACACATCTGGAATCAGATGTGCAGGTTACCTGCCGACGTTTTTCTACACCGTTAAACAATCGGTAAGTACCTGTATATGTACGTAAGTTTAGAAAAACTCATTGTACGGATTCGAATCCAGGACGTCTGGTAAGGAAGACCGTGTTGGTTACTGTTGAGCCACAGACGATTTTAAATAGGTGTTATGAAAATTTTATTTTTGATGCAGTCATCATCCCAATTCTACATATGCTATATATAAAGAAACAAATAAATAATAATATTTGGGGAAAACCCCCACACACGACCATCTGGCCCAAAAGTATGATTTCCTGTACTAAGGGGACCAGAGACTGATATATACGCGTTAATGTCTTTTGTTTGCAATTAATTTAATTATTAAACTTGTGCTGAGTAGTGGTGTGGTGGTAGTTGGTACGAAACCCTCGGCGCACGAGACCGACTCGCACTTGGCTGGTTTTTTAAATATTTGGTTGTTTACTCTTCCCTAGTTTTTTCCATTGCGTTGGGGAACCTTTTAAGCCCTCTTTTATCTTACCATCAGGTATAATGATGCCAAGGGCTTACTAATTATAAAAAAAAACATTGTGTAAAAAATTCAGCCAGCTACATACTACTTCCAAAAGTTACAGCTTTTGTAAGGTCAGACAGACAGACTTAGTTAGTAATAAACTGAACCGTAAAAAACTGTCTATAAATAAATGTAGCTTGTCTTATTATAGTACGTATTCATATAACATTAAAGTTGACTGTTTGAAGTAAATTAGGTTTCCTTCAAAGTTAATCGCTACTGGTGTCCTTGGGAGGGGCTCGGCTCGAAAAGCTTTTGTTCCAACTACTCTGTGGTAACAAATGGGTACTTCAATGAAGACAGTGCGCTCCATCACTCATCCCGCACAGAAACGTCCCTGATGGAAGCGTTTAGGTAGGTACCTACATTTACAAATAGCCACTGAAAGAAGGCACGTAAAAGTATTAGGTACTACGTCGAAGCATTTTTACTTACGAGCAATCGGGCAAATATTGTGTCGTCGTGAAATAATTTTATTTTTTATTTTACCTAAAATTTGTTCTTAAACGAAAAAGTGTGTATGTTAAACATCCGTCCATCGGTCCATCCTTCATGTTTTTTTTTTCTCAAAAGGACAAGCTTGTTGTTGGCCGTGGTGGCATTTACAACTTCACCGGGCAGGGGATGCGAGTACGGAAGGCACTCAACCTAGTGCAAAGTAAAAAGATGTAACTGCCTAAGGTTGGCATGGACCTCGGCTTAGGTTGTTGCTTGGACGGAGGAGGATCGGAGAGAAGCGGCCTGGTTCGTGCCGGTAGCGCTGGTAAGCACCAGAAGCGGGGGGACGCCGCCCTCTCCGTCTTTTTCTTTTCATCTCCGGGCAGAATGTTGGTGTAGTGTTTCTCTGTGGGTTAGGGGGCGGGGTCAGGGCAGCTACAGCTAGCGTGGTCAGGTCCGGAGTATACATGTCTAGGGCGTCGGATTACGCGAATGGGGTTCGCGGGTAGCTTGTTAACGGCGGCGTTTACGAGTAGGGGGTTGGGGATCCTTCATGTCCCGACTGTCATTAAGCAAGACAAGACCTACCGTAACTGGTCCTTGTCTTCACCTTATGGTGTTGGCAGGAATAGCGGCCCCCACTGTTATGCCCTAGGGTCGGTAAGTGGGGACGCTATATCATAAACCTGGCAGTCTAGCGTATCTGGTAGATGTGCGAGAGGGCTTGTCATTAAGCAAATTTTTAAAATACATGTTTTATGATAATTATAAATAAGTGAAATGACACATACCTACTTGAAATGACAAACGCGAAATATGTATTATGTCGGGGCCAGATTTTGAAATATTTAGGCGGATGTTTGGCAGATATGAGTTGAGCGAGTGAAGCGAGCGATAATAGGTTCATTAGGTTTGATAATATACCTATATCGTTGGTAAAAGTCCTGTTTAGCGGGCGGGATAGCGGGTACATATGTTTACAGTCAGAAGGGTGCTACAATGGTGTAATAAGTACATAGTTTGCTCATTTAGGGTTCCTCGCATGATGATGAATTGATAAAGTTCTCTGCTAACATAAACGAGTTATAGTTAGTTACGTGCATTCATATTTAATAGACTACATAATTTTTAATTATGTATAAATGTTTTATACAGTTGATTAATAGAAGCGTAGGTATGAAGAAAACTATATTAAGTTTACATGATCTTAAATATTTTTCTAAATGTACTTAAAATAGTAAATTTTGTTAAAAATAAAGTACTATATCTGACTTAGATTCCTATCTTGGTTGGACGTCGATCGTCGGTCCGTATCGATATCCTTGGGAAAGGCCTTTGTCCAGCAGTGGACGTCCTTCTGCTGATATGACGATGATTGATGAGGTACTCGTAATTTATCCAATTTTGTTCTCCACCATTCTTACTCATATTATAAATTTTAAAATGTGTATGTTTGAATGTTATCCTTTCATGCATAAAAACCCCAACTAATCTTGATGAAATTTGGTATGCAGGTAGCCTGTGTCAGTGGAAAGGACATAGGCAATTTTTTATCCTGTGAAAATAGCATAGTCCAATGCAGTTCCTGAAGGAATTAAAAAAAATACTCTTTTTTGGTAAATTTATTTAACATCCCAACGGAAAAACGGGTAGGAAATGACATAATTTACTAATTCCTATCCTGACATATATAGTTCCCGAGGGAACTGGAGAAAACGTCGGCATCACATCGGAGCAACGGATTGAAGTGATTTTGTATAGAATTGGTTGAGGTGTGGGTAGTGACAGACTGATAATCAGAATAGCCCGATATAATTCCTAAGAGACCTGAAGATACTCATGTTCGCGCTCGCGAGTCGCAACACTCAGCCTCAAAGACAGTCGCAAAAACGATCTCCACGCGGGTGAAGCCGCGGGCAAAAGCTAGTTTACCAATATAATGCAAAATTTCAGCGATAGATTCTATTGGATTTATAATATTAGTCATCATATCAGCCGAAAGACTTCCACTGCTGGACAGAGGCCTCCCCCAAGGATTTCCACGACGACCGGTCCTGCGCTGCCCGCATCCAGCGGCTTGCCGCGATCCTCGCCAGGTCGTCGGTCCACAGCGTGGGAGGCCTTCCTACGCTACTTTTTCTGGTGCGCGGTCGCCACTCGTGATCTTTACGGCCGTCTGTTATACGAGCTATGTGCCCTGCGCACTGCCACTTCCGGTTGGTGATTCTGTGAGCTATGTCGGTTACTTTGACCCTCCTGCGGATCTCCTTATTTCTGATTCAATTACGTAGGGAAATTCCGAGCATAGCTCGCTCCATTGCCCTTGGGTGACCTTGAGCCTTCTTATGAGGCCCATAGTAAGCGACCATGTCTCCAGTTCGGTTTGTCATCACTGGCAACACACACTGGTTAAAGACCTTAGTCTTGAAACACTGCGGTATTTGGGACGTGAGGATATGGCACAGCTTCCCTAACCTATAATATTAGTAAGAATAATTATTTGTTGTTGACGAATATGCATGGGTACCTACCTAAAACAAACAGCTACGTTAGGTAGGTTCAACTTCGAGAAGGAGATCAATCGCCGAATTCAACCTGGCTGGGCAGCGTTCGGGTAAGCTTCGTAAAATCTTCAAGTCCCATACACCGCACTGTCTCAAGACTTTTATTATTATTATCTGGGTAAGAGAGAAATGAGACTAAAGGAGGTCCTAATGAATCACTGCGACGTAAGAAGATCTATTGTGATCACTGTGTAGCGTGGTGCGCAGTTATATAATCTTCTTTCATTCGATATCTATTCATCCTATCTATTTCTTCTTTTCCGCGCATGCGCTGTCAAACTATGTGACATTTGATTTAAAAAACCGAAAACCATCATCGTTCATCCTAACCATCACAAATTGTTAATTTATATTTATTTAATTGCTGTAATTCCTAAAAGACCCATTTCGGGTAAGATTTATTTATGTTCTGTGATTTCTATATTAAATTTAAGTGTATCATTTTCTAATTCTTATGTTCTTTTTAGGTCTTATATTTTACTCATTAAATTATCTGAACACGCACCCACTCCCTACGCCCTACCTACCTAACTACCTGCCGTGCGACAACTGTCCCTGTTATATTACTTCCTCAAGGCAATTTTTTCTGATGAAATGTACAATGCGCTTGGGATTAAGCTATCTGATGACCTTTGGTGCTACCTTTGGTCTAGCCAGGGAGCTACACCTGGCTTGGACGAGTGCCTCGCAATCAAACAGTAAGTGAAGATATGTTTCATCTTCTTAGAGACAAAATCGGAACACGTCAGAGACTGCAAGCTTCTAAGGTGCCAGTGATGACATACAGAACCGAGACACGGTTCCTTACTATGGGCAAATAATAAAAACTATTTACTACTGTGGGCCTCATAAGAATGCTCGAAGTCACCCAAAGGGCAATGGAACGAGCTATGCTTGGAGTTTACCTGGCTGGTCGAACGAGAAATGATTAGATCTCTTGTGGAATCAAGGTAAGTGACATATCCCACAGAATCGATAAACTTAAGTGGCAGTAGGCGGGACACATAGCTCTTAGAACAGATGCCCGTTGCGGAAGTAAAGTTCTTGAGTGGCAACTGATCACCAGAGGCCGTAGCGCAGGAAGGCCTTCCACTCGTCGGACGGATGACTTGGTGAGGGCAGCGGGAGCTGTAGGATGTAGGCGGCGCGGGACCTGTCGTTGTGCAAATCTTTGGGGAAGGCTTTCGTCAGCAGCGGACGTTTTTCGGCTGATCTGATGATGATGACACCAACACAAAAAAAAATGTTTTATAAGTTTTTAAGGGTTTCGTACTCAAAGGGTGTCAACGGGACCCTATTTATTACTAATTATTTTATTACTTTCATTTTATTATTTATATTTTATTACTATACCTATTTATTTATTAATATACCTCCGCTGTCCGTCCGTCCTTCGCTGATATGATAAAATAAAGTTTATTTTAAAAAATATTCAGGTGTATACAATCATTTTATGGTATGTATTGCGAAACAGACCGACATTTGAAGTTACGATAACCGCAATATTTTATGGCATTTGAACTGCCTTAAATATATTTAGTTAGGCTATAGGAGCTGAATTATAAACAAACTTTTTTTATTTCAAGGAAACTCTATTTTTAATTTGTGTCGATTTTATTTATTTCATAGCATGTGCCCCCAGCCAAGTCCAGCTAAAAGCAAGCACAGCCGTAATATTTTTTCTAGTATCATTTCAGCCGATTTTGAGCGCTGTATTTTAGCACTAGGTTCGTAAAAAGAGAAGATTTTCGTTATTTTTGACGTCAATCACTCCTAAACGATAGAAAATCCAAGGTTGAAAAAAAACCCTTATGATGATGTTCCTTAAAGTTGAGCAGTTTTGGCTCGATAGACAAAAATTCCAAAGAGGTCTACACAGTTACTTTGAACTCTATTTATGACTAATATTTGAAGTATAAATTAAAAAAAATATACAACAATATTTGTAATGATAATACAAAGTGAGTAATGTTATTATTATTTTTTATAATTTAGTTTTCGATAGAAACGAAAAACCATTGAAAAAGTGAAAAAGTGTGGTTATTATCTTTATTTTTTCACGTAAAGAAAAAGACAGAGATAACTGTTCCAATCAATACCTCGCCTGAAGTAAATAATGACTTTCTGAGTATATATTAGTAACAGGGATATGGTAAGAGATTTTTTTAATGAGACCAAATAGATGGTAAAATTACAACTTAATTTTGTCATTTCCCTAAACAATATTTATAATGTCAATAATGTGATCATTTTTACGGTTACCATAACCATGATCATTCTAATAAATCAAAGCACTGATTAAAAATAGAAATTGAAGTAAATATATCTTACTTCTGTGAGCATAGCAGTAACTAGGCGTTGAACTGATTTGCAAATATTTGCTGCATAAAATATTAATTATGTTATGATTTTATGAACTTTGGCAAGTAGGTAGGTACCAAGTAAGTAATATAACTTTTATTGTTGCCTTCACCTCTACAGTTTTTTGTTCGTAAGCAGGCAGGGTCGATAAGAGCGAAAACGTGTTCACTTCAGTCGATTTCACTTCGGCTGAAATTAAAGCAAGGGTGGGATGAGCGGCTGTCGGATTACGTTCTCTTTGTTGTGGATGTGCCGCAGCCGTATATTACAGCATTATACGAGTACAGGTGGTAACTAATATGGTGGTTTGTAACAACCATCCTTGGCATATGATGATGATGAATGATGATAACCATCATCACTTCAGTAAAAGGTATCCACTGTTAGACATAGGCGTCCTTTTTCAAATTTACCCTATCTTGATTTTTTGAGGGTTGCCACCTTTATTATATCAGCTCATTTACGTCCCCACCGAGGGGCTCGAGCCTACCCTGAATCAGGGCGATTAGGCCTTAGTCGACCACGCGGGCCCAGTGCGGGTTGGTCGACTTCACACACAACCTTCGAGTTTCTTCGCAGGCGTGTGCAGGTTTCCTCACGATGTTTTCCTTCACCGTTAAAGCAATCGGTTAGTATATGTACGTAAGTTTTTTTTGAAAAAAACTCATTGGTACATTGGCCGTCCAGATTTGAACCCGGTACCTCTGGTTAGATGGACCGAGTCGTTACCGGTTGAGCCACCGACGCTTTTTCGCCACCTTAGTTAATGATAAAAGGGTGGATAAAAGGTAAATAACAAACGAGTGAAATTTGTAAGCCCGAGCCGCAGGCGAAGATTCTGTAACTTTGGTTATTTATTATATTTTTTATTTGCTAGAAATCTTTTGTTCCGCCGAGCTAAAAATTACAAAGAAAAGTGGAAAAGACAAAGCACGTGTGTGATAAAATCAATTTTGCGCACTGTAAACTAGCTTAAAAAGTAAACTGTATTGAAAAATTCATTGATTAAATAAGGTAGGTACGCAAGGTACCGATTGTTCGATTAGTTTTAAATTGTCCAGCTACGAGTACTCGTATTATCACCACCTATTGCTGCACTGTTCCGTACCAAAACACGTTTGGGTACGAAACCCTACAAATATCAACGAGAGTACAATAATCGGATTAAAGGACAAACTTAACTTTGTAGTTAAAAAAATGTTCTCCCATACATCGATATACGTCACGGTCAATTCTCCAACTGAAAATGTTAATTTGTGACTGAAACCAAATATTTTTTCATACGATATAAGTACGTAGAAATTTACTATTTTCCCATTTTTTCTTTGCTTGTGCCTTGAGACCTTGCTTCTTTCCATGTGAATTATAACGAACAGTTATCTCTGTCTTTTTCTTTACGTGTAAAGAGTTGAAGAAAAAAGCACACTTTTCAATGGTTTTTCGTTTCAACCAAAAACTACAATGAAAGTTACTCACTTTGTATTATTATTACAAATATTCTTGTATATTTTATAAAATGTATACTTCAAAATATTAGTCATAATAGAGTTGAAAGTAACGGTGTAGACCTATCTTTGGGATTTTTTTTTATCGAGCCAAAACTGCTTAATTGTTTTTCTAATAGCATTTGATTAAGGAACATCATCAAAAAGAAGGGTTTTTTTTCAACCTTTAGGTTTTCTATCGTTTAGGAGTAATTGACGTCAAAAATAAGAAAATCTGTAATATTACCGACTTAAATAGCCGTAAAATGGCCGTATATTTTTATTGTTTCGACTTAGAAGCTTGATTTTTTACAGCTCCTAGGGACCACAGACTTTGTAGTATTTGATATAATACCTCCACGCGTTGCTGACAAAAATAGTCTTGATAGACAGACAGACGGGCTACAAAGTAATCCTATGAGGGTTCCTTTTTCCTTTTGAGGCACGAATCCCTAAAAATAAATAATGTAATCATGATGCCAAGGGCTTACCAATTGAGAATAATAAAAAAAAGAATGAGTGGAATAGAGGGCCTCCTCAAAAATAAGGACTGGGTGGAATAGGGCCTCCTCTGAAAAGTCTGTTACATTATATTTGTTATTGGGCGCGAACTAATGGCGCGCGGGTCCCCTAGGCGCCTCGTCACTGCTTTCTCACAATATAAGCGTTAAATTGTGATTTCTGGCAGGTGCGTTGTGTATTGAGAAGGTTTTTCATATTACATATTTTGTACAGCTTTTTATTTGACAACGGATGAGCTGTACAGCTGTAATCATGAGTCTTACTGGGTGGTTTTATATTATATAAATCTGTTGTAGAATAAATGTTTTTGTAATTTATTTATATTTCAATTGATGTACCTAAACGTAACTTTATCTACCTACTTCTTATAAATCTACGTGAAAAACAAAAAGTCACTCCAAGTCCAAGAGGAGTGAAGGCCTTAAAAGTGGTGTGGTCGAGAGAAATTCCTTAAAAGTGGAATTATACAGATTGTTTTAGTCGACGCCTTTTTCAGGAGGCTTGTACATATGAAACTGAACATCTTTTGTTTGCAGAAATTGTAAAAACCGGCCAAGTGCGAGTCGGACTCGCGCTCCGAGGGTTTCGTTATACCACAGTTATATGACAATGATACTCGTACCTACTAAAGACATCAACGCAAGCGACAGAAAAATGTTTTCTTTTATTCAGTGTGGACTCGTTAGCGCAAGTACGTCTCAAACTTGGCTATTTTTCTAATTTGTTGTTTTACTTCAGAATTAGTACTAAAATCACACCAAGTTTCACGATTTTTACCGTTTTTTTACCGTTTTTACGATACAGCAAAATTTAAAATACCCATAAAATCACCTATTTTTGTATGGAGATCCCCCTTAATTATTCACTTTTTAAAATTTTTAGGGTTCCGAAATCAACAAGGAATCCTTATAGTTTCGCCATGTCTGTCTGTCTGTCTGCGGCTTAGCTCAGAGACCATTTGTACTAGAAAACTGTAGTTTGGTACGAGTATACATATTAATCACGCCGACAAAGTGGTACAATAAAATCTTGTTTTTTTTTGTTAGGGTACCTCCCGTACATGTAAAGGGGTGGGGGGTCATTTTTTCCGTTGACTTTTCCTATCGTGTGGGGTGTCGTTTAATAGGTCTTTAAAAACTACTGTAGGTTTGCCAATACAATTTTTAGATTCAGTTTAATAACTAACTAATGTTTGCAAAATATTTAGCTTTTTAAAAAGTTTTCTTAAAGTCAAGTGTCCCCTCCCCACTAGCTAGATACCTATTTCAGGGCGTCTGAAAAATCTTTTAATAGTAGGACACTCACAATTTAAAACGAAAACTATCACGGCTAAACAGGCTTTCTTAACTTAGGAGTAATAGTCGACCAACTTACGGGGTGAATTTGGGTTTGTAATTAGTTCCTTGATTTTCCATTCAAAATGTTCTTTATTTTGTTTTTAAAAATATACATTTGTTTTTTGAAAAGACTACGAAATCCTACGTTGCATGAGTCCAACTCTCACTTGGTCGGTTTTTATTTTTCATTGTTATAGCAGCAATAGAAAAACACACTTTGTTTTGTAAAATTTTCAACTGATTACGGTTCATGAAATACAGCCCACTGACAGACAGACAGATAGACGGATGGATGGCGGAGGCTTAGTAATAGGGTCCCGTTGGTCACATACGGAACCCTAAAAATTGTATAGGTATCAATAATAATAATGCACAATATTGTTTGGGCAGATAGTCGCTAGATAGCTCAACGAGAGAGAAGATACTCGAGATAGCTCAACGAGAGAGAAGATACGTGAGATAGATCAACGAGAGGGAAGATACGCGAGATAGCTGAAAGAGATTTTCATATTATGTACGATATTTGGGGCATGAAAATGCTTTTTGCAAGATCGTTCCGCGTTTGGGGACAGCGTACAAAAACGAAGTCCCTAACGTAAAGAAATGGTTTGGGGGACAGTAATTTTCATAAAAATATAAAGAAATGATAGTAGGTACTTTAGTAAAATGCCTATTCTTTTCAGGATGTGGTATAGTATTTTTATTCGGGTTGAAGCAGTTTGAATGTTACAGTTCTAATACGCACGAGTATAATATATAGGTATTGAGTACAATAGAGGTAAAGTATAAAAACAAATTTACATTTTAAAAATTCAAGAAATTATCAACGCGCCCTTTAATCTGTATAATACCTATAAAAGGAAAAGGTGACTGACTGGTATATCAACGCACAGCCTAAACTACTGAACGGATTTCAGTGAAATTTTAAATACAGATAGCAATTAGGACGTGGCCATCAGCTAAGAAAGGATTTTGGGAAAATTCCCACGGGAATGGCAAAAAACGGGATCTGCGCGGGCGAAGCTGCGGGCACCCACTAGTAATAGTATAAAACTGGAGAATGCATTTAGAAACATATGATTGTAGGATCAAACTTAACTATCACCTACATAATTATCCTGTAACAAAATTGTTGAAGGATCCGTTAACTGGGACTTCTAGTCATCATACTAAACCAATTTCCCCAAAAAACCCATACTCAATTTAAAAAATAAATAAATTTGACGCTTCATACAAAAATGCACAAAACTAGTCATTAAAAGCCGATTGATTTGTATGAAAAGATATTTTTTTTTTGCGAATTAAATTGTTCAGTGTGATGAGTAAGTAGGTAGGTAGTTAATGGACGTTAACGGCACCTACAGCAATTTACATCCTTGTAAAAAATGCGGTTAGTTTAACACTAGCTAAAAAGAGCATTATTAGAGGACTAGCTTTTGCCCGCGGCTTCGCTCGAGTTAAATAAGGGATAAAACAGATTAAGTTTTTCTGAACCTATAGTATTTTTTAAGAAACATTCTCCTTTCAAGCTGCAAGAGTTATTTATTTATTTATATAGATTTTTTTGAGGATTATAATTATGTAAATAGACATAGACGTTGTTTTTATACAAAATAAGTATCCCGATAGTAATATTAAACTCTAGGGAAAAGTAAGGAGCCTTAAAACTTAATAATATTGTAAGTATTAAAAGATTCATTTTTTACGGATTTCGTTATGACGTAAAGTTTTTTTTCTACTCCCATTTGGTAATTTGCTTAATACATAACCTCAAATCATATCACAAAAGTTTTCATTCCTACAAGTCGTTTCATCATCATCATCATCATATCAGCCACAAATCGTCCTTTGCTGGACAAAGGCCTCCCCCAAGGATGTCCACGACGACCGCTCCTGCGTTTAACAATGATCAATTCAAAACGAGACAACTGTAGTACAATGAAACTTTTTAAATATTTTTATGGCTTTGGCTTCAAAAATTCAATATATGATTATGACAAAATTTCAATGTATTTTTATTCATTTCGTGGTCGTAGAAAAAGTATAGTATGCCACTGCACACAATTAGCCATTGATTGTAACATGAGTAGTTTGTGCCACGAAGCAAGGTTGGCATTGGCATAAATAACTATTCCAAGACCAACCCTCTTCAGTTTTTCGTATGGCTATATCTTTTCCGTTACACCCTGTCTAATGAATCCAAGTGCGACACTTAAAGATATTCTAGGTTTGGGCTGTGTATTGATTTTGATAGTTTATCATAATCAACTTTAATTAAAACAAAGTTAAGAAAAAAAAAATTACGGACTTCATATAAACTTTCAACCCATTTTCACTCCCTTAAGGGTTGAATTTTAAAAATTTCTTTCTTATTCCTGTATCTTAGGAACAATCTCTATGAAAAATTTCAGCTTTCTTGGTGTAAGGGTTTAGTCCAGACGTTGATGAGTCAGCAGGTTTTCATTTTATATACAGGATGTTAACTGGCGCTTCTACTCATCAAGCTGAACAAATTTTGTTCTACGACTTTGCTGAAAATGTAAAAAAATTTTTTACTCTTTATACAAATCGATCAGCTGATCGACCGATTTTGTGCATTTTAGTATGGAGAATCCAATTTTTTTTTGAGAATTGACTATGGATTCCTTGGAGAAAGTTGTTCAGTATGACGAGCAGAACCCCCAGTTAACGGGACCTACACCAATTTTGTTACACCCTGTATACGTTTAGATAGAAGATAGACAAAATAGGAACTTTAAAAAAGTTGTAAAGGTTTTTTAGAGTGCAACCATTTTAAAGTGTAAGTAAGTACGTACTATAAATTTCAATACCTATCTTACTCGTAGTAAATAAATACCTTTTATACTTTTTACTTTCGAGGGAACGAAGTATTGTAATTGTAAAAGAACCGAGTTCGAGATTTTGATGGGGATACCGGTCATCTAAAAAGTGAAAGAATAGAGAGTAAACCAAGGGATGCAAAAACACTAATTTCTGACGAGGTATATATAAGTAAGAGCGCCAGTAATTCGAGTCTGAAATAAGTGTCTTTCATCCGAGTTAAATTAAAAAATAATTGATGCTAGTCTCACTTTCGCCTTTTGATCCTTTTTTTACGCTTTTTAGGGTTCCGTACACCCAACGCTGTCTGTGCGTCTGTCTGTCTGTTAGCGGGCTGTATTTCATGAACCATAGTAGGTAGAAAGTAGATTTTTTAAACAGAATGATGTGTATTTCTATTGCCACTATAACAACAAATACTAAAAATTTTACAAAAAATGAAAAAATAGGGAATCTGCATGCAAAAAAAAAACATGTTTTAATAGGTATCTTAGAGGTAGTTTTGATTTAGCTTTATCGTAAAAACAGTATTACAAAATTTTAAAAATGGTATTACATAAATAAGCATGAAACTTGGTGTGATTACAGTACCTACTAATACTAAAGGTAAACAACAAATTATAAAAAACTTGTCAAGTGTGAGTCGTGCTCGCGTTAAGAAGTCCGAACTACATAAAAAAAGATTTTTTTTTTGTTTGTAATGTGAATAGATATCATTGTCATAGTTGTCTGGAGAGGTGTAGTAGTACAGAACCCTCAGGGCGCAAATCCGACTCGCACTTGACCGGTTTTTTAAATAGTTTAAAGCGACTTTGTTTGTTCTAGCTCACAAGGAAAATAGGAGAAACTCTTATACGAATACTTTTTTGTCCGTCTGTCTGTCTTACAAGACCTTATTTCTCAGGAACGCGTGGAGGTTGATACCTCAAATACCTGCCCCTAATGAAATTACTATTAATGCTATTGCAGCAGCCAGCAAAAGAGGCATTGATGGACGACCGTGTAAATGTGGTCCGAGGCCATCAATGCCTATATAGTTGTGGCCAATTCTCAAATAATGCGCGGAAATTAAAACTAAATAGTACCTAGGCAGAAATTTTCAAAATCAATGACAAACAACGAACAAAAATATTTATTCACGCGCCAGTTTCATTTGTTTTTTTTTTAAATATTTGCAAACCAGTTTGAAATTTAAATAAAGGATTTGATAAGTTACCTCCTTGTTAGCCATGTTTCGGAGTAAAAGACCGTTCCATTATCCAGTTCCAAAGCAGCGTTTTTTCTGTACTTTATGTACGTTATAATAATTAGTAATACACCGGCAAGACACCGGCCGTGGGTTATTACACGAACCATTTCGGCCTACTTTCGATCTCCCTGTATCTTAAAATCTGTTTGAATTACACACTTGCAATTTTGTGTGTCTAGTAAGACCCCATCGATCACCTAGAATACCTATTTTTATAAATATAATAATATCTTCTATTAATTCTGAGATATTGACGTCCAAAACTCACTATTTTTATGACTCACTCACTTACTGACTCGTCAAAATTATAGACCACTTTCAGGTGACTTGGAAACTTGAAATTTGGCACTGAGGTAGGTTATTGGACGAATACGAAGGAAAAATCTCAAAAAACGGCAAAGTGTGAGTCGTACTCGCACACTTAGGGTTCCGTATCGCAAAATATATGGACCACTTCCAGGTACCTAACTAATAAACTTGAAATTTGCCACCGAGACAAGTTATTATACAAACAATAGTATACAAGGACAAAAAAATCCAAAAACTGGCCAAGTACGAACTGGACATGTGAAATTAGGGTTCCTTACCACTACTATTTATCAAATTTAGACATATTTCCAGGTGATTTAGAAACTGGTTTGGCGTTTAGGTAGGTTAATTATTAATTATATGAAATTATAAAAAAAGCGTCGGTGGCTCAACCGGTAACGACTCGGTCCCTCTAACCAGAGGTACCGGGTTCCAATCTGGACGGCCAATGTACCAATGAGTTTTTCAAAACTTACGTACATACTTACCGATTGCTTTAACGGCGAAGGAAAACATCGTGAGGAAACCTGCACACGCCTGCGAAGAAACTCGAAGGTTGTGTGTGAAGTCGACCAACCCGCACTGGGCCCGCGTGGTCGACTAAGGCCCGATCGCCCTAATTCAGGGTAGGCTCGAGCCCCTCGGTGGGGACGTATATTAGCTGATATGATTGATATGAAAGGAAAAGGTGACTGACGAATATATCAACGCACAGCCGAAACCACTAGACTCATCGGGCTAAAATTTGGCATACAGATAGCAACTATAATACAGGCATCCCCTAAGAAAAAGGATTTTGGAAAATTCCCACGGGAACAACAATAAACGGGATCTGTGCAGGCGAAGCCGCGGTCACCCCGTGGAGGCGTATACAAAGGAAATTGAAAAACCGGCCGAGTGTGAGTCGTACTCACGAAGTTTGGGTTCCGTACCACCACTACTCATTGGAATAATTATAAAGACCACTTCCAGATGACTTTATTTTGAGATTTGGAATCGAAATAGGTTTATTGGGTGTATTGAGTAAAAAATCAAAAAACTTGCTAAGTTCGACTCGGGCTTGAGCACCGAGGGTTCGGTACCACCAAGAATATTATATGTATGTCTATTACTTGAATAAGGATAGGAAATTAGTAATAAAAAAAAATATTTGATATCCCAACAAAACTTAATAAATGTGACATGGGGCCAAGTTTGATATAAAAAATTATAGCGATCTACATGGGTATGTATGTACCAAGATCTATAGTGTTACCTAAATCATAGCTAAGGAACTTCAAATATAAATATATATTTTAGACTTCTCCAAATAATAGAGAATGTACAACGGTTTTCAGTTGCTTAAAATAAATTGTTACGTTCTGTGCTACTACACGGTGAAACTTGGCAAGTTTCATGATATTTACTTTTAAAAAGTAAGCTTTGCTTGCTTGGTGCCTTGACTATTTAAACTTGCCAAGTTACACCATTTAGTAGTAGAGAACATAACATTTTTTTTAAACAACTGAAAACCGTTGTACATTCTCTATTATTTGGAGAAGTCTAAAATAAATATTTATATATGAAGTTCTTATTATAAAGTAGTTATGATTTAGGAACCACTATAGAACTTGGTACCTACCCATTAAGATCGCTCTAATTTTTTATATCGAACTTGGCCCCATCCACATGTATGTTCTGTTGGGTTCTACATAACGCCGTTATTCCGGAAAAAAATCGGAATAAAGAACCTCTTGTATAAAGCCAGGTCGTTGCTTTTTCGTTGTTACATTGTGGCTCAATCGTTTGTAATGAAACTTCGAATAAGTAGGACATTTTAAGACCTACTACACTGTGTAGTTCATTGTTCTAAGAAAAATCTGAATAAGGTACCTATATCTTTAATAATTGTTAAGTAGCAAGCTGTAATAAGCGTAATCTTTTACATTGATTCGTGTATACCAGACGACGCTAGACGATGAAGCTTCGCGAGAAAGTCGCTGTGCAATACGAGTAGTACGCACTCTCTATACAAAAAGACAAAGCCTCTTTCCATCAGGTTTTGTTTTTTAAATTATTGATAAAAATAGACAAAGTGTGACCAAAATTTTATTAAAGGGGCAACGAGCGAAGCTGACTTTAGCACTTCGCCGGCCGCTGCCGTGGCACGCTCGCTACGCTCGCTCGGCTCACACGTTATCTATAATGTCAAGCCTAACATTTCATTACTTCGCCCCCCTGCACCCTCCGTATTTTAGGGTTCCGGACACCCAAAGGGTGACCCACAGGACCTTATTATCTACTAAGCCTCCGCTGTTTGTATCTGACTGTCAACGGCCTGTATTTCTTTAACCGTTGTAGGCAGACAGTTGAAATTTTTACAAAATGATTTTTCAATTACCCTTAAAACAAAAAAATGATAAAAAATTGAAAAAAGTGAAAAATCCTAGGGTTTCAAAAAACGTGTCTTTTACAGTTATTTCAGTAGTATTTTCGATTTAGCTCTACTTATCGTAAAACGGTAATACGGACAAGCATGAAACTTGGTATGATTATATTACTAATTACGAAGTAAAACAACAAATAATAAATACCAGCCAAGTGCGAGTCGTACTCGCGCTAAGGAGCCCAAACTTAATGGAAAAGCATATTTCTGTCGCTTGCTTGTAATTTGAATAGGTATCAATGTCATAGTTGTGTGGAAAGGTGTAGTGGTATGGAAATTGGAACCCTAGAAGCGCGAGTTCTTCTCGCACTTGGCCGGTTTCATTTCAATATAATCGTGCTAATTTAAAAATGTTAGCTGACCATAATTTTAATATGCAGACCCTTAGAGACTATAGCTTATCAATATTATTTTTATATTAACCGATTGTGTTGATTGACCAAATAGTAATTTTGTATTAGGACTATTTATTTTGCAAACATACTCGTAAACATTTACCAGCTGATCAAATGCCTTTTTATTTTCTGATAATCCTTGATTTAGATTGTTCATACTTTTGACTGTAGGTTCTTGGTGGAACATTAGATCAAACATTTCAGTATATGCTTACACTAAAATTAATTTTGTTTGTACCCACACATTGTGTAAATAATTGTCTGCCTTAAGATGGTGCTCGAAACCTTTTAGCTGACAACTTTTAAATATGTTTTTATTTTTTTTATTAGAAATTACTGTAAGTAACTAAATATACTTAAATGAGTGATCCTTGATTTAGTTGCTGAGGTATTAGTGGTGTTTATTAATCGTAATAAAAAATAAACCACCAATACCTGGTCAGCCGTAGCTGTCAAAAACATATTATCCTGTAAAAATAACTTTTTAGCAGATTTTTCTTGCTTACTGAATGTAAAAATATACGATTTATTAAATTAACAATTTAAATAAATTAAGAAAATCTAAGTGTGGCTGAATATGTTTCTGCCGTTCGTTCGTCGCTTAAATGGGTAAGTAGTTACCAAGTTCTATGGTTTCTTAAATCATGGCTAAGGACGCCAATTGATATATGTATTTATTTCAGACTTCTCTAAATAATAGAGAATGTGCAACGGTATTCAGTTGCATAAAAGAAAATTTGTTAAGTCCTGTGCTACGGTCTTTATTAAGCTACGGTGTACTGACTTGGCTTTGTTCGAAGTGAAGCGTAGTTGTAACAACTTAAAATAAAGCAAATGCCACCTATTTCAGATTGACAGTAAGAAATAGGTACCTACTTCCTACAGTGATAATGGAAGATTACTAACTATGTTAAGACAATAGGTAGAGCAGGTGTAAAAATTACGTGACGGTCAATTCCTGAAGTTCCTTAAGTTTCTTTTTTAAACTTATCAGCTGCATAATATATTATAGTTATCTAGCGATTCTTTGGCTGGATCATGATGATTCATGCATGAGAGTTGCAACAAAATGAACATAAAAGTAATAGTGTGTTGTGAGTGTGAGTGAGTGTGCAGCCGTCCGGCTATCTGTGGTATGCATGGCATAACATAGATATAGCTAAATACCTATTTGTGGAATGGATGGTGATGGAGGCATAGACATGGGCATGGCTGGCTGGCTTGGCAAAGCAGCCACCCCCGCGCGGGCAGCCTGCGCGACGTTGCCGCTCCGCTCGGGACGGGACCGACCGGCCGTCACGTCATACCGCGTGGTACGTTCCACGGAGAGTCCGCGTGCGACCGCGGCGCTCCACACAACTTCCGCACCGGCGCAAACAAACTTACAAACTCACTTTTCGCAGCAGGAAACCTGTTTAAATCACAACGAAACTACCATTATAAAACTAAACTCTCACAAGGATTCACTTGTATCTAGTTTTTCAACATTCCGTAAGAAGGTTTGCTGAATGATCGTGATAAGTTTTTAAAAACTTCAACGAAGTTTGTTTTGGACCTAGGCGCTCGTGCGTTGTGTGCATATGGAAGCTTTCGGAGTCATGGCTGCACAAAGTTCTCAATAAACCGGTAAGTAAGAAGAAAAAAAATTATTCCGGAATTGTGTGTGTAAATGAACGCCTAATCTGAACGATATTTTGTAATTCTGAATATGCCTTAAAGTTGTTTCGTTATATTAAACCTACTTACCAGTTTCCTACTTTGTTCGACTCGGTTTTGTGCTGGCATAGTACTTCCATTATTTTATTTATTGCTATTCTTGTCTGGTAGCATTCCCAGTGCTGCGTGTCGATGTTCAAAGATCGCCGATCCAACCAATGAACAAAAGCGTTGTTTATTAACGTTAATTTCTACGAAGGGGACGCTGCACTGTTTGAAAATAACACTCACAGTTATTGTGTTGTGTGGCTACTGGCTAAACGCACTTTTAGTATCGAGTTGCATACAATTGTGTCTGTCCCAGCAGCTGTTTTGTGTTGATGTTTTTAACAGAACAAAGTCGATAGAAATGTTCCAGTAAGTTTTAGATGGTAATAATTGACTATTTATAATATATAGTGTATTATTTAATTTATGACCAGCGGCTAGCGTTTAAGTCCATGTTTATAATATGAAAAAACAAATACTTGGTATAGGTAATTTACTAAATACTAAATTACTATTAGAAGCAATCAGTTACCTACCTCTATTGCAATCGTCAAACACACACAAACCTAGTTATCTTCGTGTTCACAAAATTCCAAGGAATTTTAATGATAAATACTTAATTATAACTAAACTACATGTCAGAAGAGCTTGTTTTTAAAAAAATCTTCTAAATTTTTCAATAACTGTGATTGATTATTACTCAATTATAACTAAACTACATGTATAAGGAGCTTGCTATAGATATACTTACTCCTCCTAATTTTTCAATAACTGTGATTGATAATTACTTAAAACTGAACTACATGTGTCAGGAGCTTGCTATAGATAGGTACACTTCTTTTAATTTTTCAATGACTGTGATTGATTATTACTCAATTATAACTAAACTACATGTGTAAGAAGCTTGCTATAGATACACTCCTCTTAATTTTTCAATAACTGTGATTGATTATTACTCAATTATAACTAAACTACATGTGTAAGGAGCTTGCTATAGATAAACTCCTCTTAATTTTTCAATAACTGTGATTGATTATTACTCAATTATAACTGAACTTTATGTGTAAGGAGCTTGCTATAGATATACTTCTCTTAATTTTTCAATAACTGTGGTTGATTTTTACTCAATTATTACTAAACTACAAGTGTAAGAAGCTTGCTATATACATATACACTTCTCCTATTTTTTCAATAACTGTGATTGATTACTACTCAAATATAACTAAACTACATGTGTAAGGAGATTGCTATAGATACACTCCTCTTAATTTTTCAATATCTGTGATTGATTATATTTACTCAATTGTAAACTACATGACTGTGTAGGGGCTTGCTATATATTCACTCCTTAATTTTCCAATATCTGTGATTGATTATTTATTACTCAATTATAACTAAAGTATATGTGTAAGGGGCTTGCTATATACACACACACACTCCTCTTAAATTTTCAATAACTGTAATTGATTATTACTCAATTTTAACTAAACTGATATCTGTCTATGGACGCTGTCGAAGACACGTGTTTATAACCTCGCTGTGATTGATTTTGCCGATTGTTTCAAAAATTTTCACAGGTTTCCATACATTTCATCAGTACTTATATTGTTAAATAAGTATTGGAGATCAGATTGCGAAGGTAAACATACCGATTAATTACTAACTTGCGATTTGATGGATTTTTCCCGCCTCTATCTCAGGCCTCTATGAATAATCTGTAGTAAGGCCCACCAATAGATCCCTTAGATGGATGGATGGATGTAGAGGCTTAGGCTATGCTAAATTCATGAAATTATTGATTTACAAGGGTAGTTGAATTTTGGATATTTTTTATTGTGATATTTGAAAGTTTACACAGTGTTCTGTAGTTTTGTATGATTATTTAAAAAGTTGTTCCTGAAGCTTCACAGTTTGTTGAATAAAAAAATAGTAGCCCTAGTAAGGCTCATAAAAAGATTGGCCACGGAAGACTGATTATTTACATTCAAGATTTTACAGTATCTAGAGTTACAATTTTTTTGTAAGAAATGATTGTTCTTTTATTGATTGGGGCAAGAATTTGAATTTAATGACTATTTTTGTGTCTCGTACATGTGCCAAGGCCCAGTGTACTATTTTTTTATTATATTTTAATAATATACTAGCTGTCCCGGCGAACTTCGTTCCACCTAACACTACACTACCCTACCCTACCCTACACTACCCTACCCTACCCTACACTACCCTACCCTACCCTACACTACACTACACTACCATAAACTACCTTATCCTACACTACACTACCCTACTCTACACTACCCTTCCCTACGCTACCCTACCCTAAAACCTTCTTCTGACAATAACGAACTCAACAATAATAGAGTTAGCGAAATCGGTCCAGCCGTTCTAGATTTATAGATGGTGTAACTAACACGACTTTTTTCATATATGTATATAGATGTTGAAGAACATAAATAACAAACCATTAAGGTTGAATAATGAATTGTGATGTAGAAGATATAAGTAGTTTTATAATAGGAGTTTTCTTAAATTAGGCCATTGTTTGTACGGGACTGTGCCTTTAACTAGGCCCATCATAGTGTTTTTAAAATAAAACCGGCCAAGTGTGAGTTGAACTCGCGTGGAGAGGTTCCGTACAATGCCAAAGTCAAATACAAAATATCACATTTGAAATACTCACAGTAAGATGCGAGTAATTTTTTTATTATTAAAAATTTGAGTGTGTTTGGCTGCAACTTACCTGCTGGTAAGTGCCGATGCAGCCGAGGCTTAGCCGAGGATGTAACACGCAAGCTCAAAAAGTGCATATTCACTCTCGTCTTGAAGATTCCTAAATTTTTCGAATAGGGGAATACAGACGCTGAAAGGGAATTCCACCTCTTGGCCGTTCGCATGATGAAATGTTTCGAGTTCTGATCCTGGAGGCGAACCGACATGGTGGCAGAGAGACTGTAGCACAGCCCAGGTTTCGACTGAATCAAAGGCTTTCTCATAGTCCACAAACTCAATGCATAGTAGCTGATTTTACTCTTAGGTCTTCTGTATAATCTGCCGCAGCGTATGTATGTGGTCTATGCTACTAGAGCCTTTTTCGGAAACCAGCTTGTTCGGGAGGCTGGAATTCATCAAACCAGTGTGCGAGACGATTCGTAATAAATGACTCTCGAACAGGGAACATTGACGACAAACGGGTGGAACTGCCCTCCGCACCTGGTCGTCCGATGATGAAATGGAGAGGGAGAATGAGGTCGTGAAGCTCCAGAACACACTCTCCTTAATGAATCCTTTAGAACACCGGTAGACAGGCGACTTTGTGGAGATGCTCGAGGCTTTGGAGCCTGTTTGATACAAGTTCCTCGTCGCCAATGAGTCTCCAAGCGCGTCGGTCGATAGAATCCAAGGCATATAGCTTGTAACGAGCCGATCAGTTCCACAAGTGAGAGCAGTACTATATACAGTTAACTACTACTAGCGCAATCTAGTGGCGTTGTAGTGAACTTTTTTTTTAATAAAAATTTTAGTGCGTTTGGCTGCATCTCACCTGATGGTAAGTGCCGATGAAGACGAGGATGTAACATGCAAGCTCAAAAAGTGCTTATTCACTCTCGTTTTGAAGATTCCTAAATTATACGAATCGGGGAATACAGACGTCGGCAGGGAATTCCACTCCTTGCCCGTTCGCATAAAGAACGAAAAAGCAAAACGCTTTGTACGTAAAGGTGGAACATCAACGACAAAGGGGTGGAATCGCCCTCCGCACCTGGTCGTTCGATGATGAAATGAAGAGGGGGAATGAGGTCGTGAAGCTCCAGAACACACTTTCCGAAATGAATACTGTAGAACACCGATAGACTATTTTCTATTATGACTAGAACTTTAATCCGTAGGTGAACGCATTACATTGAGTTTACCACTTTTTTTTTCAATTGATAGAATTCTTATAGGTTTTCCTGTAATCTACAAGCCATGAAGTATATTTTGTATTTTTTTCAAAATTTACGCTCAGTATCATTTGATATATGACACAATAAGGTTTCCAAAACTTTTTTAAAATTTCCTAATTTGTCCCCCGAAAATAACCCTTATTTAAAAAAAAAAAATGTATTTACTTTGCACACCTGTGTTTGGGTCACAGGATTACACTATCCTACCAAATTTTACCTGATTTAGTCCAGTAGATTCTGAGCAAATGGGCTTGGACAGACGGACGGACTGACAGACGCACGAGTGATCCTCTATCTAGTTAGTGATAGATAAGGATAACTTAAGTAAACTTGAGTAAGTATCTATCTAGTTAGTGATAGATAAGGATAACTTAAGTAAACTTGAGTAAGTATCTATCTAGTTAGTGATAGATAAGGATAACTTAAGTAAACTTGAGTAAGTATCTATCTAGTTAGTGATAGATAAGGATAACTTAAGTAAACTTGAGTAAGTATCTATCTAGTTAGTGATAGATAAGGATAACTTAAGTAAACTTGAGTAAGTATCTATCTAGTTAGTGATAGATAAGGATAACTTAAGTAAACTTGAGTAAGTATCTATCTAGTTAGTGATAGATAAGGATAACTTAAGTAAACTTGAGTAAGTATCTATCTAGTTAGTGATAGATAAGGATAACTTAAGTAAACTTGAGTAAGTATCTATCTAGTTAGTGATAGATAAGGATAACTTAAGTAAACTTGAGTAAGTATCTATCTAGTTAGTGATAGATCCTTATCTATTACGTTAGTCAATAGTCAAGTTATCCTTATAACTTAAGTAAACTTGAGTAAGTATCTATCTAGTTAGTGATAGATAAGGATAACTTAAGTAAACTTGAGTAAGTATCTATCTAGTTAGTGATAGATAAGGATAACTTAAGTAAACTTGAGTAAGTATCTATCTAGTTAGTGATAGATAAGGATAACTTACTTAAATGAATCAATTAAATGAAGGTCTTGAACTGTTAGTAGGTACCTCCCTATGCGCTATGCCACACTACAAACATAAAAGATTAAAACAGAACCTATTTACAATTCTTGGAAGAAGAAAATATTATTATTACTGCATACCTACAAATAAACAAGACCAGGAGTGTACTGATTACAAATGAGAGAAGCACTGGGTAGCAACTTTTATTTAAGCTTTAAGTATTTCGGTTTATTACATGTATTAATCTTAATTTATTAATTAAAAATGAATAATCCGACTGCATAAACAAAATACCCCTCTTTTTGGGCAGTTGGGTAAAAATGTATTCTATGTCATTTAGGGGATCAAGACGAAAATAGCTACACCTTGTACTCCAAAATCCATTAAGCCGTTAAGGCTACAGGCTCAACAAAAGAAACACATATACATATTTAAGCCCGAAAACATTACCCCTCTTTTTTTGGCAGTCGGGTAAAAATGGATTCTATGTCATTTAGGGCGATCAAGACGAAGCCAGCTACACCTCGCACTCCAAAATCCATGACGCCGTTGAGGCTACAGGCTCAGCAAAAGAAACACACACACATATACATACTTAAACCCGAAAACATTACCTCTCTTTTTTGGCAGTCGGGTAAAAATGTATTCTATGTCATTTAGGGGATCAAGACGAAGCTAGCTACACCTCGCACTCCAAAATCCATGAAGCCGTTGAGGCTACAGGCTCAGCAAAAGAAACACACACACATATACATACTTAAACCCGAAAACATTACCTCTCTTTTTTGGCAGTCGGGTAAAAATGTATTCTATGTCATTTAGGGGATCAAGACGAAGCTAGCTACACCTCGCACTCTAAAATCCATGAAGCCGTTGAGGCTACAGGCTCAGCAAAAGAAACACACACACATATACATACTTAAACCCGAAAACATTACCTCTCTTTTTTGGCAGTCGGGTAAAAATGTATTCTATGTCATTTAGGGGATCAAGACGAAGCTAGCTACACCTCGCACTCCAAAATCCATGAAGCCGTTGAGGCTACAGGCTCAGCAAAAGAAACACACACACATATACATACTTAAACCCGAAAACATTACCTCTCTTTTTTGGCAGTCGGGTAAAAATGTATTCTATGTCATTTAGGGGATCAAGACGAAGCTAGCTACACCTCGCACTCCAAAATCCATGACGCCGTTGAGGCTACAGGCTCAGCAAAAGAAACACACACACATATACATACTTAAACCCGAAAACATTACCTCTCTTTTTTGGCAGTCGGGTAAAAATGTATTCTATGTCATTTAGGGGATCAAGACGAAGCTAGCTACACCTCGCACTCCAAAATCCATGACGCCGTTGAGGCTACAGAATAAGCAAAAGAAACACACACACATATACATACTTAAACCCGAAAACATTACCTCTCTTTTTTGGCAGTCGGGTAAAAATGTATTCTATGTCATTTAGGGGATCAAGACGAAGCCAGCTACACCTCGCACTCCAAAATCCATGAAGCCGTTGAGGCTACAGAATAAGCAAAAGAAACACACACACATATACATACTTAAACCCGAAAACATTACCTCTCTTTTTTGGCAGTCGGGTAAAAATGTATTCTATGTCATTTAGGGGACCAAGACGAAGCCAGCTACACCTCGCACTCCAAAATCCATGAAGCCGTTGAGGCTACAGAATAAGCAAAAGAAACACACACTTAAGGGTCCCCCGGAGGCTCGAGATTTCATACAAACGTAGTTCCGCTTTAATACAAAAACTAAATGCCGGATTGAATCCAAACTTTGCGAATATATTGAGTAGACACATATCGATGTTTGTAATTAGTTTCCGATGTACTAATGTAAAACAGAAAGAAATAAGAGCAGTTTCAAACTTTCAGTACAAAACTAATTTAAGCCTTCGTTTAGTTATGTTTAAATTTACTACGATGAAAACTAAAACCAAACATCGATATATGTCTACTTAATATATTTGCAAAATTTGGATTCAATCTCGCATGTAGTTTTTGTATTAAAGCGGAACTACGATTGTATAGAAACTCGAGCCTACTGGGGACCCTTAAACCCGAAAAATATTGCCCTCCTTTTTGGACAGTAGGGTAAAAATAGCCAGCCGTACGTACGTAACCTCAAGCATAACTGAACCTCGCCGTTTCTAAAATATTTACCAATTTTTATTATCATTACTTCTTTATTTATTTTCAGACAACCAAAAGTCCCTCAGAATGTGTTGGTAACATTTGTAGTTGTGTAAGTAAGTTTGTTATTTAGATAGATCAAACTAAAGCCACTATACAGGATGTAACAAAATTAGTGTAGGTCCCGTTTACTGGGGATTCTACACATCATAATGAACAATTTTTGTTTTACGACTTTACTGAAAACGTATTTTTTTTTTTTATTCTTCATACAAATCGATCAGCTGATCGACCGATTTTGTGCATTTTAGTATGGAGGGTCCAAACTTTTTTGTTTTTGAGACATTACTATGGGTTCCTTCGAGAAAGTTGTTCAGTATGACGAGTAGAACCCCTAGTTAACGGGACCTACACCATTTTTTTTTACACCCTGTATATGTATAGATTTTGCAAATCGGTGGTTTAGAGATTAATCAGGCAATTTATTTACGCTGGGAAAGCATTATAGGATAAGTTGGTTGATAAAAGCATCCTGATTGATTTCATCCTTGAAGAATGAATGTCCTCGTTCATTGTTACTCTGGATATTCCAACGCGACGCCGCAACGGATACAACAATCGCTCTCTCTCGGATATCGTGATTAAAATCAATTGGTATTTAAATGTTATCTGCGTCTTACTTAAAGCATTAAATATATTGAACCAGCTTTTGCCTGCAGTTTCACCCGCGTGGACAAATTTTTTATCACTACCTTTGAAGGTGAGTGGTGCGCGACCCGCAAGCGGCTCGCGAGCGTCGTCTTTACTTTTCTCCAAATTCCTGAGAAACTTTTTTTTTCAGTTCCCTCAGGAACTGCATCGGACTACGCTAAAAAGTAGCTTTTGTCCTTCCTAGTTACACAGGCTACCTGCATGCCAAATTTCATCAAGATCGGTCGAAGTGTTGAAACGTGAAAAGGCAACAAACACATTTTCACATTTACAATATTACTAGTTGATGCCCGCGGTTTCGCCCGCGTGGACATTGTTTATATTACTGTCTCCGAGGGTGCGTGTGCGTGGAAAAAGGTAGCCTATCTACCTACCAACTTTCATCCAGATACGTTCAGTAGTTTTTGCGTGAAAGAGTAAAACCAACATCCATACATACAAACTTTCACATTTATAATATTAGTAGAATTTTCCCAGTACCTAGTTAAATAATGATCCTGAGACCTTGATTTCACCTTCAAAGTGTTTCATCAGATCTACATACCAAGAGGATCTATTGTCACCGCTCCGGGAATACGTCTTCATACCTGTCAAATCAATCGGATTTCTGGAAGTCGTTCTAAATCGTTTGCAAGATTGGACCTAAACAAACTAAGTATTTGTACATACGAGTACAGACAAATATTGCAAGTTAAATAACATTTCCGACTCCTACAATTTGGGGATCTTCAAGGCGAGAGTGAATAAGCATTATTTGAGTTTGCGTTTACCATCCTCGACTGCATCGTCACTTTCCATCAGGTGAGATGTAGTCAAATGCACTAAAAAAAAAAGTGTAATTCGAATGAAACGTTCTTGCTCAGGGTGAGTTGCGCGGTTGGTTGGATAATGGTGGTTGACTGAAGCATTGTCATTAACTGTATCCTTGACTGTTAGTGTCATTTTCTCGACCATTTCCGTGCTTTGCGAGCCACGTCAAGCTGTTGGTGCAGCGGTTGCTATCATAATCTGATCCGTTCTATCACTATATGGCAGTATAATCGAGTTTAATAATTTTCAATAAACCTAAAACGTTTTAGGTACAGGCTCAAGTGGTTGGGTGT
This sequence comes from Coleophora flavipennella, assembly GCA_947284805.1. Lineage (NCBI taxonomy): Eukaryota > Metazoa > Arthropoda > Insecta > Lepidoptera > Coleophoridae > Coleophora > Coleophora flavipennella. The sequence goes on from OX369308.1 coordinate 18,747,622, forward strand.
ATAATGCTGGTTGACTGACCAGAAGCACGGTCATTAACAGTCTCCTTGACTGTTAGTGGCATTTTCTCGGCCGTTTCCGTGCTTTGCAAGCCACGTTAAGGCGCTAAGATCACCCAATCCGAGAAGGTTGATACGTGTTTCAATAATATCGAACGTAAGTCTATTATTTTAAGTTAAATGCGGGCTTCAACGCGGCTGTTACGTTGAAACCGGACGCCCAATTCTCGATTTTTACATATTTTTATTACTTTTCATCACTTTCAAACAAGTTTAAAAAAATGTTTTCAATTAAAATGAAAGCTCTTAAAGTCACCGATTTTGTGTGTTAGTTTTTATTCAATATTAACTATTTGTTTTCGAGAAATTTGGCAATTAATGCCAAAAACAGGGTCTCTAGTTGGTCTCTAGTATATTTTATTTTTTCAAAAGTGATAATATTTTTAAAATTGTATTGAATTAAATCGATTTTTTATTACGTTAAGTGTATTTAAATATACTTTAAGTATTTTTTTCCATGGTGATAGCTTTACTCAGTCTTTCAATAATTTGAATTGAATATTGTCATTTGACCCATCTTAAGCCCTAAAGCTGTTGGTGCAGCGGTTGCTATCACTATATAGCAGTAATCGAGTTTAAAAAGACACCCGTGTCCAGCAGTGGGGACGTTATGGGATTTTTTATTACGATGGAATTTGATATTTGAAAATGTACCTTAATCTGTATTTTCCGGTGTCAAAAAAATCCTTTCAGAATTTACAGGAAAAGATGACCTTCACTTTCAGGTTTCAGTCGACTGTTGTACCACAAAAAATGTCTTTAACAATGCTTAGCTGTGTCTAAACTGACGAAAACATGTTTATTTATGTCTAATTTATTATCTTTCTTGCAATTTCTTTTAATCATTGGGTTTTATTCACTCAATAGCGTTTCTTTTGACGCATCATTTTCATCTTTTCAGTCTTGTTTCTGATTAGTTGGGGAGAGCTCGAAATGTTTTTGTCTTTAGTCTGTTCTCTTTCCGGTTAGTGACTGCATCCCTCCACATTCTTTCTTAAGCCTTTTTAACTCCATCTAATTATCGCTTCTTTGGTCTACCTCTCTTTATATATCCCTCCACCCACCCTATCGTCAAAGTATATATATTAGTAGATACTAACATACAGTATGGACACTCCCTGCCTAGTTTGCGACGTCACCCCATTGTCACCCAGATTGATACAGATTGGTTACAGTTTGGTTGTCGAACGTTTAGGATTTCGCCGCCATTTGTTCCGTCATTCCTTTTTTGAAGTGTCATTTCTGGCCCGTTGTATGAAGTGTCCAGGGTGTGCTTTCGTTTAACGCATGTATTTTTAAACGTCTTCAAAAAAAAGGAGTCGGTTTCTCAATTCGACCGTATATACATTTTTTTTATGTGTGTTCGCGGATAACTTCGTCGTTTATGAACCAATTTTGATGATTATTTTTTTGTTGGAAAGGAGATATTCCACCCAAGGGTGGAACCATGATAAGAAAACCAGGATCTGATAATGGTATCCCAGAGAAATCGAGGGGAACCTTAGTTTTCTGTTTGAAGTCGGTTTTTTTTGTCCAAAATTATTAATAGTTGCACATTTTGTGTATGTATCATCAATATAATATGAACTTTTGGGAAGCTTTATCATATTTTCGTGTCACCCACTAATACCACAAGGTCTGTAGAAAAAATAATTCAATCAGTGAGTCCTACTTTTAGTGACATATGGTGGCGCAACTTGAACACTGACAATACAATTAGTCCGCAAGCCCAAAGTCACACCACGTGTCATGGAGATATCTATGCTCGAAGTTTCTCTGCAGGATTAATCCTAAACAAAGTTATTCGCTAGAGAACCAAAGTAGCCGACATAGCTCAACGAAACAGCCGACTGAAGTGGCAATGGGCCAGACATATTATCAGTTGCAAAAGCAATAACCGCTGGACAAAGCGAGTTTTGGAGTAGAAATTTTAAGCTTTTTAGTAGATGTTATCATCACATCAGCTCATATATACGTCCCCACCGAGGGGCTCGAGCCAACCCTGAATTAGGGCGATAGGGCGATAGTAGATGTTATATTTCACATTAATTGTGGGACATTTAATAACCAAAATTATTAAATGTCTGTTACTTGAGAACCAATATTTTTTTAAGGCGGTAATGTTACAGATTTTCTTAATTTTGACGTCAATTACTCCTAGACGATAGGAAACCCAAGATTGAAAAAAATTACCCTTATTGTTGATGATGTTCCTTAAAGTCAAAAGCTATTACAAACACTATTGGGCAGTTTTGGCTCGATAGAAAAAAATCCCAGATAGGTCTACGCCGTTACTTTCAACTATAGTTATAACTAATATTGTGTTAGAAGTTTAATTTTTTTTAAAAAATACAACAATATTTGTTATGTTATGATAAAACAAAGTGACTAATGTAATTATTTTTTATACTTTCATTGTAGTTTTTGATTGAAACGAAAAACCATTGAAAAAGTGTGGTTATTGTCTTTACTCTTTACACGTAAAGAAAAAGACAGAGACAACTGTTCCAATCAACACCTCGCCTTGCATCTAAGTTACAGCTCGCACTAAGCAACACGTAAGATAAAATCAGTCAAAAAGAGGTCACATGAGCTCGGTTCGTCTCCAAAAATGGTGCTAAAATTATATTTTTTTTCAAAGCCAATGACAGTTTTTTTATAAGTATTAGATTAGCCCTGGGCTTCAGCTCTTAGATACTATTAATTCGAAATTAACTATGTCATTTATTTACATAATAATTATATACCTAAATAATTAAACTTTGTTCTTCAAAATGGTGTGTGATTTAATTCTGTACAACGTCTTTACCGATTTTACTGTAAAATACTGTAAAATAGATTTAGCCCGGTTAACCCCTGTATCGTAAAACAAATTTATTTTCAATTTTATATATAATCAGAAATCACATAATTAGTAACAAAGTATAAATTAGTAAATAATCTTTAAAAACGTTACACACGTATGAGTCATGATATGTGCACTAAGACACCACGTAAGATGAAATCAGTCAGGAGATCAAATTATGAGCTTGGTTCATCTACAAAATTTGAGCTTAATTTTTTTTTTCAAAGCCAAGGATTGTTTTTTTTTATCCAAAATAGATAAGCCTTTGCATCTTCCCTAAACATTTAACACAATAGCCAAAGAAGAATCATTTTCGTGTTGGCAACTTTAAATTCCAGAAAAAGTATTATTTTTACAGATGATAAATAGTTTGGTAGTTTTGACGCTTATTGGCCTGCGATCACATAATATAAAAGAAAGTCGTGTTAGTTACACCATTTATAACTCAAGAACGGCCGAATCGATTTTGCTAATTCTTTTTTTGTTGAGTTCGTTAGTGTCAGGAGAAAGTTGTAGGGTAGGGTAGGGTAGTGTAGAGAAAGGTGGAACGAAGTTCGCCGGGACAGCTATTTTGTAATATAAATAAAACCGGCCAAGTGCGAGTTAAACTCGCGTGGAGAGGTTCCGTACAATGCTAAAGTCAAATACAAAATATCACATTTGAAATACACATTTATTATTAAAAATTTGAGTATGTTTGGCTGCAACTCACTTGATGGTAAGTGCCGATGCAGCCGAGGCTTAGTCGAGGATGTAACACGCAACTCAGAAAGTGCCTATTCACTCTCGTCTTCGTCGGGGAATACAGACGCCGAAAGAGAATTCCACCCCTTGGTCGTTCGCATGATGAACGAAGAAGGAAAACGCTTCGTGTGTAAAGGTGGAACATCAGCATTATCATCATCATATCACCCGAAAATCGTCCACTGCTGGACAAACGCCTCCCCCAAGGATTTCTACGACGACCGGTCCTGCGCTGCCCGCATCCATCGGCTTCCCGCGATCTTCACCAGGTCGTAGGCCTGCCTAAGTTACGTTTTCCGGTGCGCGGTCGCCACTCGACAACTTTACTGCCCCATCGGCCATCTGTTCTATGAGCTATGTACCCTGCCCACTGACACTTCAGTTTAGCGATTCTGTGAGCTATGTCGCTTACTTTAGTTCTCCTGCGGATCTCCTCGTTTCTGATTCGATCACGCAGAGAAACTCCGAGCATAGCACGCTAGTGAGAGCAGTACTCTATACAGTTAACTACTACTAGCGCAATCTAGTGGTGATTTAGTGAACTTTTTTTTTTAAATAAAAATTTTAGTGCGTTTCGCTGCATGTCACCTGATGGTAAGTGCCGATGAAGCCGAGGATGTAACGTGCAAGCTCAAAAAGTGCCTATTCACTCTTGTTTTGAAGATTCCTAAATTATACGAATCGGGTAATACAGACGTCGGCTGGGAATTCCACTCCTTGCCAGTTCGCATAATGAACGAAGAAGCAAAACGCTTTGTACGTAAAGGTGGAACATAAACTGACTGACTCGGTGGCTCAGTGGTTAGTGCCCTTGACTACTGATCCGAGAGTTGTGGGTTCGATCCCCACCCAGGGCAAGCATTTGTGTGATGAGCAGATTTGTTTGCTCTGTGTCTGGGTGTTAAATATATCTATATATGTATGTATTTAAACGTATATAAGTATGTATATCAGTCTCTGGTAACCCATAACACAGGGAATCCTACTTTGGGGCCAGATGACCATGTGTGATTTGTCCGAGAATATTTATTATTTATTATTTATTATAAACGACATAGGGGTGGAATCGCCCTCCGCACCTGGTCGTTCGATGATGAAATGAAGAGGGGGAATGAGGTCGTGAAGCTCCAGGACACACTTTCCGAAACGAATGCTGTAGAACACCGATAGACTATTTTCTATTATGATTAGAACTTTATTCCGTAGGTGAACGTATTACATTGAGTTTACAATTTTTTTTTCAATTGGTACAATTCTTATTGGTTTTCCTGTAATCTACAAGCCATGAAGTATATTTTGTATTTTTTTTTAAATTTTAGGCTCAGTAGGTTCGGAGAACAGGGGTGGGGTGAATGGTAAATTTTCGTCTTCTTTCATGAATAAAATCAAAACTATTTATTTTAAAATTAAAAAAAATAATTATTTAAGATCCTGATAACGAACCCTTTCATTTGATATATGACACAATAAGGTTTCCAAAACTTTTATTTTTAATTTTCTAATTTGTCCCCCGAAAATAACCCTTATTTTAAAAAAATATGTATTTACTTTGCACACCTGTATTTGGGTCATAGGATTACACTATCCTACCAAATTGCACCTGATTTGGTCTAGTAGATTCTGAGCAAATGGGCTTGGACAGACGGACGGACTGACAGACGCACGAGTGATCCTATAAGGTTCCGTTTTGTTTTTTGTACGGAACCTAAAAATGGAATTGTGAAATTAAATTCACTGCTTTGTTTTATATAATGCAAAGAAAGCGCGTAAGCTAAAAAGAATCATTATTGAATCATCAATTGAAACTGAAATTATACAAACTGATAGTTAGCTATTTCTTGTATATGTATATTAGCCTTATAATAAATGAGCATGGGTTGTATTGTAAATGAACATCATTACATAGAAGCATTAACGCTCCAAGAGTTATGTTATGGCTCAAATGGAATGCCATATGTACGTGTAAGGAATTCAACTAATTAGTTGTCAAACTATACGTACAGTACAGTTGGTATCTTCCTAGGGTAGAGTAACCAATGACTTATACAGGGTGTAACAAAATATTGGTGTAGGTCCCGTTAACTGGGGCTTCTACTTATCATACTGAACAACTTTTGTTCTACGACTTTATTGAAATCACAAAAAAAATAATTACTGTTCATACAAATCGATCAGCTGGTCGACCAATTTTGAGCATTTTAGTATGGACGGTCCAAATTTCTTTTTGAGAATTGACTGTATTATTGAGAATTTCCTTAGCAAAAGTTGTTCAGTACGATGAGTAGAACCCTCAGTTAACGGGTCCTACACCAATTTTTTATTATAACAGCTCATATACGTCCCCACCGAGGGGCTCGAGCCTACCCTGAATCAGGGCGATTAGGCCTTAGTCGACCACGCTGGCCCAGTGCGGGTTGGTCGACATCACACACAACCTTCGAGTTTCTTCGCAGGCGTGTGCAGGTTTCCTCACGATGTTTTCCTTCACCGTTAAAGCAATCGGTAAGTATATGTACGTAAGTTTTTGAAAAACTCATTGGTACATTGGCCGTCCAGATTTGAACCCGGTACCTCTGTTTAGATGGACCGAGTCGTTACCGGTTGAGCCACCGACGCTTTTTATCCAATCAATTATTTCTTCTTTTTATCCAACCAATTTTTTTACGCCCTGTATATTACTGACGTAAGAGTAACGAAGTTCTTCGGAGTTAAGTAGTTTCGACGCATATTATAATTATTTCATTATTTTATTTATTATTCTTTACCGGTCCTTGTGTTTATACCGTCACATTTAAAAATTTTGGTTTCCGTAAAGTTCTTTTCTTAATTGACTAGCCTCTTGAGGCGCGGATTACGAATTAGGGTAAAAAGGTGACAAGTAAGATAAAGGTCAAGTTTGAGAAAATGACGAGGTCGTCCGGAGGGATTTTAAATAATTGATAAATAGGAAATCACTGTTCTCATCTTGTCTTTATGGTATTCATACTAATTAAAAATTAAAAACCCGACTGTATAAAAAATCCTCGTACTCCAAAATCCATAAAGCCAAAACGGCTTAAGGCCCAGCCGAAAGAAACAGGCATACATACATACATACCTTCTTTTTAGACAGTCGGGTAAAATGTGCGTAGTGCATATATGTTGATGGGTAAAATGATTTATATCCCACGTACATATCTAAAATAAAATATATATAATAAAATCGTAGACAAAAAGCCTTTACATTGAAGATAATCGAAAAAAATTTACAAGGGCAACTTAAAATGAGAAAATGAACATGTTAATCCTTACTTAATATTATAAATGTAAAATGTGTTAGTTTGTAACCTTTTCACGCTTCAATACCTTGACCGATATTGATAAAATTTGGCATGCAGGTAGCCTGTGGCACAGGGAAGGACATATGCTACTTTTTATCCCGTGAAAATAGCATAATACGATGCAGTTCCTGAGAGAACTGAAAAAAAAATGGTTCATATCTGTAACATCGCAACGGAATAATGGATTTTTTAGATTTTTTGCACAGAGATGGTTGAGGGAAGGAAAAGAGAATAGCCCAAACTGGGATAGGGATCTGGAGAATACTAACGTCCACGCTCGCGAGCCGCCTGCGGCTCTCGCATCACTCACTCTCAAAGACTGACGTAAAAACGATGTCCACGCGGGTGAAGCCGCGGGCAAAAGCTAGTATATTATGGTTTTTAAAAATCTTGTCTGTTTGACCGCGCTTCACGCACAAACCACTCAACGAATTGTGACAAAACTTCGTATAGTGACAGCGTATATCCCGGAATAACATAATACATTAAAAAAAACCTCGAGAATTGACCTAGAAACATTAACCAGAAACGAAAACCTTTGAAAATTGATTATAGTAGGTACAGAGTTAGTATACTTCAGAGTTCCATTACAACTGGACGTGTGTCTGGCGTACGGATAGTAAACTAGAAATGCCGAAAACTGAAGATATTCTAAAAAAACAACAACTAGGGCTACTTCAAATAAGTATAACTGAACATGTTAAAATAGTTTTAAAAATATTTGTTTGTTTGCTTGTCTGTCTGTCTGACCGCGCATCACGCTAAAACCACTGATCGGTTTGTGAGGAGTATATATTGACAGCGTATGTCCCGGAATAACATAATATATAAGTATAAAAAAAACTTGAAAATTGACCAAGAAATAAAAACCAGCAACAAATACCTTTGATATAGTACAAAGTTAGTATACTTCAGAGTTCCATTACAACTGGACGTGGACGTATCTGACGGTGGATAGAAAGAACTAGTGATACTGAAGATGGAATCCCATCTGGGTAATTTTATTTTAACCGCATCTGTGGCCTAATATTTTATTCATTCGTTTCACACCGGGATGTCGCGCATTTGATTTCCAGCGGGGCTTAACTTTGTAATACTCGGTTTGGTTGGTTGGTGCTAGGGAATTTTATAAGGCTGCTAGGCTAGCTATCATCATGTTACCTAAGTCTTGCCGCCAAACATCCATGTTAACAACAGTGACGCGTACCGAAATGAAGATAAGAAAGCCAGTTCCCCGTTGCGTTGGGGAATCTTGGTTAGTCCGCTTCCATCTTCGGCATCACATGCCATCAAGTAAGATGATGCCAAGAGCTTATGTATTGTGAATAAAAATTACTTTTAAGATTCCCATCAATTTAGAGAACACGAAAACTCCTGTTTGTGCGGTGTCACGTAACCATTTACAAAGTCCGGGTGGTCTAAGGACTGTTTTCTAGTAGTTTGGGGTTAGTGGTAAAGGTATAAACAGAATGTTCCAGGACATCCAGAGGGAGAATCGTACTATGGGTGATATTATGACGGTTCTCTTTAGCAATTATTTACAATCGTACTATGGGTGATATTATCACGGTTCTCTTTAGCAATTATTTACAATCGTACTATGGGTGATATTATCACGGTTCTCTTTAGCAATTATTTATGCCACACGTTGCCGGTAAGGTGAACGCCTGCCTTAAGCGCTTTGTACATGGCCGGGAGAGTTCACGCTCAAGAGTTTTTAGACGTGCTCCTCAAATTCGAAAAGGCGTAGTTATCATACACCAACAACTACTGTCTCTGTGTAAAATTGTATTTATTGGCACTAATTTGCAGCGTGTAGATTTTAACCGCCTCCGTGGTGTAATGGTTATAACAATCATGTTCACATCAGCAGGTCGCGGGTTCTATCCCCAGCGGAGTCGAACTTTTTAAGACTCGGTTTGGTTGGTGGCAGGACTTTTTCTAAGTCCGCCTGGCTATCTAACACCATCTTATCTAAATCTTGCCACCTAACATTGTTTGTTTTCTTTATATTTTATTGACATAAGTCCCGTTTCATAATAAGCGCGTAAGCGTTTCCTGTGAGCATCTGTTTTGCAATGACAATCAACTACTAGTTTTTTTTATTCAGTTTTCCACGCGAAAAAAGTCGCGGGCAACAGCTAGTTTATTTATATAACTTATGATGATTTATATAAGCATCATCTGTAAAAACGGTGAAATAATAGCTATACGCAACAACAATCAATACTAGAAGATAATAAAGGAGAGAGAAAAAAGAGTTACGGCGAGCATGAAGACGCGTTGATAAGCAGTATTATTCTTCCCCTGTATCTATGACCCACAATCTTCCTAAAACGCTGACTCGTTTCTAGTATACTTGTCGGCTCAAGATCTAGTCACTCCCATCCTAACTGCTACCACCCTACACTCCTGATCGCATCTACGTGGCCACTGGTGTCTCGGGTAGATTTCCATCGCATAATGGCAGACAGCGATTGCTGATACACTACAAACGTTGTTAACGTGGCCACCGTCGGATGTGGCTGGTAGGCGACGGCGGGAATCTGAGGTAGCAGACCGCATTTACTCAGGAGTACCGTCGCATGCCAGGTGCAGCTACGGGGGACACGCTTACATAATAGGTACCTTAGCCTCTACTGTTCTCCTTTATATGCTGATATCAATTCCCCTGCAGAAGAACTTCTGGTCAGTGAGCCACCGGAACGGAACGGAACGGTACCTATGAACCTGTAGGGTAGTGAACAGCATTCCTGACTGCTAGACCGAGGGTACTTAGTGACTCGTGGGTTCTATTCCCACTATTTTCTATTCAGTTTCTATTCTATATTGTGTAACAGAGTTTGCTTGCTCTGTAGGTTTATAGTGTTGTAGGGTTCCGTAGTCTTTCAAAAACAAAATTATATTTGCAGTTGGTAATAGAACATATTTGGGAAATCTATGAACTTTTATTACTATACACCTAAAGTTGGTATAAATTAAATACTCCTAAATTAAGAAGTCCTACTTAGCCGTGATAGTTTTCCTTTTAAGTTGATTTTATTATGTACTACTATTTACAATTCTTTTCAGATATCCTGACATAGCGGTTCAGCTTGTAGGGGGAGCTATAGGGGTTCCCTGTTGACTTCGAAACTACGAATAATAAATAACTTATTCGTAGCTTCGAAACCCTAAAAAACAAAAAAATCTGTTTCTATGCAATGTTGGTGATTTAACTGATCGATTTAAAGGAGATGACGATTTTTTTAGGAATTTTTGCAAAGTTGTATAAATATCAATGAGTCTCAACCTATTAATTTTATCCAAAAAACTAGATCTCATAACGTTTTAGTCTTGGCAACCAATTTCACATGAGAAGATTTTGGTGGGATTTATATTACATTTTAAACCAGAATGAATCATCTTTATGTCTTTAGCAGCAAAAATATAGGACTTTAATATAAACTTACAATGCCCTTAGAGCCCCTTAATTCTGGCCCTGTCGCAAAATCCGTTCTTAGGGTGACCTATAAACTACCTACCTGCCAAATTTTAGCTTCATAATATTAAGTCACATGAAAATCGCCGCAAAGTCGTCTGTCTATCGGTATTCTATGGAATTCATTTCGGCGAGTGTGCACAAGACCATCACGACCTCATTCCCCCGACGCAGGGAGGGGTCGTACCCCTTTGTTGTTGATATTCCACCTTTTCGCACGAAGCGTTACGCTTCCTCATTTATTATGCGTACAGCGAAGCAGTGGAATTCCTTGCCTGCGTTAGTGTTTCCCGATTCCTATAATTTGGAGATCTTCAAGGCAAGAGTGAAAAGGCATTATTTGAGTTTGCGCATACCATCCTCATGACTTCCCATCAGGTGTGTTGCAGTCAAACGCACTCAAATTTATAATAAAAAAGAAGTACTCGATAATTTATGTTTAATGTGTGAGTGAGTGAGTTTGACCTTTCGATTTTATACTCGTATATATTATGTCGCAGGATAATAGCAAAATCCGTCACAATGGAGTAGAGAACACTCCGAATAAAACCAAGTCGAACGGTAGAAAAAGAAAAAGACATGCAAACCAAACCTACCCTACCTGACGAAGCGGGGCTCCGTCCGACTTATGTGCAATATTCCAAGGATTTTCGCGAAACGACGGATATTGCGATTATCCTGCGACATATACACAAGTAGATAATATGAATATTTTGTAATTCTCACAACATTTTCATGATGACACGCATCTAGATAAACCCGAGCAAAGCTCTGCCGCCCGGTACTGATTATTTATTTATTCCGTTTGTGAACCACTCTGTTACGAAATTAAACAAAATGTTAGATCAACTACAAGCATACTGAATAATCAAGCTTGAGTATTAACAAATCAGGCTCAAATAACTTAAATAATGCGGCTTGGAGAGTTTTTATGTATAACAATTTTTTTTTGGGTTTCCATACCTCAAAAGGATAAAACGGAACCCTTTTAGGATCACTTTGTTGTCCGTCCGTCCATCTGTCTGTTAAGACCCTTTATCTCGGGAACTCGTGGAGGTATCGAGTTGAAATTAAAACTAAATACTCCGGTCTATAATTCCTTGAAGCTGTGAAAAAATCAAACTTCTAAGTTAACGTAAAAAAAGATACGGCCGTTTATGCCGTACGTGTAAAAACGTACATTTCAACACTCTCAAGGGAATCAAATTTCATAGGGTATTTTCCGTTGATCTAGAACAATGAAATTTGGCAAGTAATACCGTATTATACTACAAGTATAGGATAAAAATCTGAAAACTTGTAATTAAATCATAAAAAAGATAGTCTTTATTTAAAGTACGTAATCAATTATGCAAGGAACAGCGTGGCCGCTGCCGCGGCGGTCCAAATTTTGAATTGAGTTAACCGTGTCATGTGGGGTATCGTATGAAAGGGCTTCATTGGCACGAGCTAACACAGATTTTCAATTATTTTTATGATGTTATTTCAATTTTTTTTAGTTTTCGATTTATGACGAAGATTTAAAAAATTTGTTCCCTTTTTTTATATGTATATAGGTGGTAGTGGTAATTGTTTTCAATAATTTTGGTGTGTGTATTCGTAGTACATAACAGTTTGCTTTGTTATGATTTATAATATGTGCCTACAAATTTGTACGGAACCCTCGGTGGGCGAGTCGCACTTGTCCGGTTTTTTTTTATTTGAGTGCGTTTGACTGCAAATCATCTGATGGGAAGTGAAACTCAAATAATGCCTATTCACTCTTGCCTTGAAGTTATTTGTTTTACAAGGGGACAAAATAATATTTTGTTCCTCGAGGGCGTTAGTTTGATTTCAAAGCGAAGCGAAGAAATCTATAGTAAAATCACGCGCGCAGCAAGGGATTCTAAAGTAGAATTCTGAGCGTACTGAGAAATTCAATATATGCCGCCCAAGAACAAAATATTTTGGCCCCGAGTGACATACACAATTTTTTTTTCATTACAAACTTTGAGTAAAAGAAAAAGAAACTCGTATGTGTAAGCAAACAATTAGTATTTTAATACAAACTTCTTACTAACGGTCACAAAAATGAGTTTATCAACATAGACAATTAAATGCGAGTTTCTGATATTTACTCGTACTTGCATTTTTTTACATTCTACCTTCACGTAAGCGGCTCCAACATAACTACGGTAATCGAACGCGGACTTATCAGAAGAGAGAAAGCTCAAACTCCCAAGTTCACATCCTACTATGCTACTATTATTATAAATGTGAAAGTTTGTATGTATGGATGTTTGTTACTCTTTGACGCTTCAACCACTGGACGGATCGGGATGAGACTTGGCACACAATATATAGGTTAGGTCCTGGAATAGGACATAGATTACTTTTTACACCGGGAAAACGTCCTATTCCCACGGGAAAATCGAAAACAACGCGGGCGTAGCTGCGGGCGGACGGCTATCTATACTATAATATCCTTACTTAATATAATATTATAAATGTGAAAATGTGTTTGTTTGTTTGTTTGTTACCTTTTCACGCTTCAACGCCTTGACCAATCTTTATGAAATTTGGCATGCAGGTAGCCTGTGTCACGGGGAAGGACATAGGCTACTTTTTATCCCGGGAAAACAGCATAACCGAGGGAACTAAAAAATACTGGATTGTTGTGATTTTTTGCACAGAGATGGTTGAGTAGGTGGGAAACGACATAATTTACTAATTACCCTTAAAGACAGTCATAAAGACGATGTCCACGCAGGCGGAGCCGCGGGAAAAAGCTAGTTATAAATAAATGTGAAAATGTGTTGGTTTGTTTGTAACCTTTTAACTCTTCAATACCTTCATCAATCTTTAGGAAATTTGGCATGCAGATATTCTGTGTCACTGGTAAGGATACATGTTATTTTTCATCCCGGGAAAATAGAATAATCGATGCAGTTCCTGAGGGAACTGAAGAAATATTTTTTTTTTGGTTTTTTTTTTTCCATCGCAACGGAACGATGGATTCTTGTGATTTTTTGTACAGCGATAGTTAAGGGGGTGGGACATAATATAATTTACTAACTAGCACTTCCCGATATAGTTCCCGAGGGATCTGGGGAAAACTCATTTCCACACTCGCGCACGTCGCGTCGGCCGGCGTCGCAACGGAGCGACGGATTGAAGTGATTTTTTGTACAGAATTGGTTGAGGGGGTGGAAAGTGACATAACTGCTAAACAGAATAGCCCGATAGATTCCCGAGGGATCTTGAGAAAACTCATGTCAACGCTCGCAAGCCGCTTGCGGCTCGCGTACCACTCACTTTCTAAGACTGTCGTAAAAACGATGTCCACGCGGGCGAAGCCGCGGGCAAAAGCTAGAAATGAATAAGGATGCTACTACTTCTCATTGGGTCTCTCAATACTGAGGATCGTGACCCCTGCAACCTGTATTTGTCCGGAGGCCTTGCGCCGGGTATTACTGTCTGTCTGTACACCTCCAAGGTTTTCGTGACGAGGTCAGCCCATCGAGCTGGTCTACGGCCAAGTGGTCGTCTGCCTGCAACTTTACCTAGCAGGATAGTATTCAGTCACTAAAATTTTGCTTTCAGTATATCCTTCTAACCACACTGACCAACCCGCACTGAGCCCGCTTGGTCGAATGAGGCCCGATCGTCCTAATTCAGGTAAGGCTCAAGCCCTCTCGGTGGGGACATAATATGTGTGCTGATAGTTATGACACAGTATATATATTAGTACTAAGTTATGATATCTTTCTAAAAGAGGTAAAGATTTCTACCCATATAATTTACTGTGAATGAAGGTATTGGAAGCGGGCAGTACAGGACTGGTCGTTGTGGAAATCCTTCTTCAGAAGTGGACGTCTTTCGTCTGAGATAATGATGAATTTCCAGAAAGGTCTACGAAATAATTCTGTATGAAATAATCTGTATGGAATGTCGGAGGTAGCCTTAAGTATTAGACTTATGACAAGTTTAAATGTAACCATTAAACCTTTCGTTGATTTTATTAGGGTTTCCGGGGACTGTCATCCCTTATCAGAGCACAGAGCAATCCAAGTGTCCACCGTCCGGTCAGCCCTTTTCTCCCCCTTCCCAGTTTAGATGGTAATTTAGAGGGACTAAAATTCTATTTGGTTTCACGTAACTACTCCCAACGCGCAAATAATTTAAAACTTTATCATCCCTCTATTTATTGGGATGTGGCGGTCAGATTTCAACTACGAAATCGGAGTAGGTAGTGAAGTGAAAGATGAATTTACTGGCGTACCGTACCCAACCAAAGCCAGCAAGACCCTATTAAAAGCCTACACCGTCCGTCCGTTTGTCCGTCCGTCCGTCCGTTAGAGGTCTGTATCTTTGGAACCAAAATAAGTACCTAGCCAGTTGAATATCCCGGGATCTGCGTTATGTATGAGACATACATTTACCAAAAGAGGGGAAGCAGCAAGACCCTATTAAAAGCCTACGCCGTCCGTCCGTCCGTCCGTTAGAGATCTGTATCTTTGGAACCAAAATAAGTACCTAGCCAGTTGAATATCCCGGGATGTGCGTTATGTATAAGACATACATTTACCAAAAGAGGGGAAGCAGCAAGACCCTATTAAAAGCCTACGCCGTCCGTCCGTCCGTTAGAGAACTGTATCTTTGGAACCAAAATAAGTACCCTAGCCAGTTGAATATCCCGGGATCTGCGTTATGTATGAGACATACATTTACCAAAAGAGGGGAAGGGCACTCATACAAAACTAGGCCCAAGTACAAACTATACTCTGTGCTGCATTATTTAGGCAAATCTAAGAAGTCTGTATTTGTCCTTAGTCCGATGGTTTACAATCGGCTCCCAGACCAAGTGAAGAATGTACCATCACACCAGGCATTTAAGGCAAAACTAAATTCGTGGTAGCTTTAAAAGCAATAATATACTTTGAAGGACTTTTTCCATCCTCCCAAAATATAACTAAAAACTGACTTTTTTACAGTAAATTTATGTCATTATCATCATATCAGCCGAACACGCCCACTGCTGGACAAAGGTCTCCCCAAAGGATTTCCACGGCGACCGGTCCTGCGCTGCCCGCATCCAGAGGCTTCCCGCGATCTTCACCAGGTCGTCGGTACGTCGCGTGGGAGGCCTGTAAATATATATTATGTACTTAATTATTTATTATAATCAATCAATTAATTATTATTATTGCATAAGTTACTGATCGCACGGGTGGATTTTTTTTTTTTATAAATGTGTCTTTATGCAGGATATAAGTGTTTTTTTTATTTTATTTCACTATTACATTTTTCTAGTTAAATTTTATATTTCATTTATTAGTAGTTCTGAAAAGATCTGAACAAAGTCAAAACATTCACTATCGGTTGCGTTCGCTGTCTAGGGAGCCAACCGCACGCACGTCTGAACCCCGCTAGGCTACCTATTTACCCGACTACGAAAATGGAGGGTTATGTTTTTGACAGTATATGTATGTATGTGTGTATGTATGGATGGATGTTCATCTGTTCCCTCGTATTTCCTAAACCACTTATTCGATCTTGACAAATGTAGTGTCTTTAGATCTGTACCATCACTGCGCGTGTCATAGGATATATAGCATATATAAAAAAAACAACATGGCGGATTTTATAGGTGAATTAAACAACCAAAAATTTTTTTTATGTATTCATGTCATGTTTTGTATCAAAGAAAGGTCTTGAAAAGCACATTCTAAATATTTATACATTTCATATTAAACAAATATTTTTAATTTCTTTGCAAATGGTCTCACAAGCGATATTATGAGACTATTCAATGTACGCGCGCTACAATCAAGCGACACGACACGCGGCCGCGGGTAGCGAGGTGGGTGGCGTTTTTCTCTAAGCACAAAAATATGGATGTAAATAAAAGTAAAAAAAACTAAAACTCGACTACGGAAAAGTATGAAAACAAGAGTATCTCGCCTGAAATCAAAGCCTTTATTTTTCACTTCATCTGGGGTAATAACCGTGGTCGCAAGCCATAATTTTTGATTACGATATGTCTTGCGAAACTCTTGTTTTCATACTTTTCCGTAGTCGGGTTTTAGTTTTTTTACTTTTTTTTTTCATAGATGTGCACGCCCCTCTCCCTCGCCGCGTTGCCCGCTGCGCTGCGTGGGGCGCTTTAGTTAGTATTTTGTTTAGATTAACATTTTTAAATTTGTTATATATTTTGAATGAAATGTACGATTTTAATAATTTAAAAAGTAATCTACAGGTATTGAAACAGTCTTAAATGCGAAATGATTTATTCGTATAAATATTAATGTAAAGATATGAAAAACATAGTCTGATTTTGGTCGGCATTTCTTAAACTTTTTAAATGTAAAAAAAAAACTTATAGTGACATAAAGTACATATGGTATCACGAAGGTTTTTTTTAGATATTTATATGTTATTTAATATTGTTTCCACAGTGCATGCGATGAAAGACATTTAATGGCTAATTTTTGAAGTGAAAACTTCTTTAGGCGTGTTGGGCAATTTTGAGATGGGAAAAAACCATTGAACACGCGACACTGTAATTTAATGTTACCGCTACCGTACCAGGAACACTCAGAGGGTCAAAACTTATAAAAGCATTTTTGAGATGTAAAAAAACCATTGAACTCGCGACGCTGTAATGTAATGTAATGTAACCGCCACCGTACCAGGAACACTCGGAGGGTCAAAACTTATAAAACTGTAAAAAGTTTTAACTTTTGTCAGCACTCCCGGAGTGGTAAAGTTAGGTTATTTTACACCTTGGGTTTATTTCTTATTTTTTTAAATTTGCAATTGGGAAGCCCTTGGCATCATCTTATCAATTAAGTTACATTAATGAAGTTTTAGTAGGGATTCCTAATTGTTTCTAAAGTAAATAAAGCCTATGTTTCTCAGGGATAATGTAGCATTCTAAAAGTGAAGAGTTTTTGAAATTGGTCCAGTAGGTTTTGAATTTTTTCGTTACTAACATATACAAATCTTTACTCTTCAAATCTGGACGGCCAATGTACCAATGAGTATTTCAAAAACTTACGTACATATACTTACCAATTGCTTTAACGGTGAAGGAAAACATCGTGAGGAAACCTGCACACGCCTGCGAAGAAACTCGAAGGTTGTGTGTGAAGTCGACCAACCCGCACTAGGCCCGCGTGGTCGACTAAGGCCTAATCGCCCTGATTCAGGGTAGGCTCGAGCCCCTCGGTGGGGACGTATATGAGCTGTTATTATAATAATAATAATAATTTGTATTCACGTTCTGAAAACAGCTCTGACGATTTCGTTGAAATTTGGAATCTCTATTTGGGTCTACTGGTGCGAAAAATCGATATAGCTAGGTCTCATTCATCTCTAGGAAAAATCGTTTTCCCGACTTTTTACGCACATTGTATTTTGCGCAATTTCTCCTGAAATAATTAACTACTCAGTGCAGTACGCCTTATTAAATCCTAGTTATTTACAAAGTTTAATTACAAATAATTAAATAAATTTTTGAGAAAGTGTAACAAACAACCTAGATTTGTATGGGAGGTAGGCCACGTAAAGTTATAGTAACATACCGATCGTTAGAGCCATTTTTGAAGAAAAAAGTAACAAACTTGGACTTTAATTAAATATGGTAAGTCAACATTCTTATTGTTCTGTTTTATATGTTCCTAGGGAAAAGCAACGAGCTCGGAAGGAATTTAAGAATAAATTATCAATTATTTTTGTTGAGGGCGTTTGTTGACTCAGGCCTTAATTTGTAGAATTCCGTAACGAGATGCTCACAAATACAATTCCTTTGCCATTTCACTATAGCAATTCTATTAGTATTTGAGTGATATTGATAGCAATAAAAAAAAAGCAAAAGGTAAACAAAAGTACTATGAAATTAAAGATTAAACTGTCAAATCCATACTAAGTTTGTTTACATTGTGTTTTTTTTATTGGTATAAGGTATATGTACATTTGTTACCATTTGGTTGTGGACGTCAAAAATTTTTTTTTTATTTCCATGAAATCCAGTTATTACCAACTAAAAAAAGGACGTTATCAATTCGACCCGAAAGTATGTCATATTGTTGGAATTGCACAAATTCGTGTGTGTTAGTCTATGTGGGCTTCTAAACACATGTGCCAAATTTCAGAAGTGTGTGTTTGTATGTGTACGTCTAAGTGGGCTTCTAAACATATATTGTGCCAAATTTCATAAGTGTGTGTTTGTATGTGTATGTAAGTATGTTTGTCCACGTATTTCTCAAAAACTGTAAATGTAAATGCAATAAGTAATTCTTTTTTGATTGAATTGTAATACCTTGAAACACTTTTCAACTTAAGGTACAGTCAAGTTTAATTAAAATTGATTATGTAGTTTTCAAGATATGGACTGTTAAATGTGTACCTATAACTAGAAAAACCTATGGTCGGTTTAACGCAGCAGTTTTGTGAATGAAGTCGATTGTTTTTAACGTTTTTAGTAATCTCAATTATTTAATTATTGAAAAACTGCGAAAGGAATTCTAAAAGAATTACAGAGCAATGATGTTACCTCCACCAATCCGTTATAACAAGAAGAAAAATTAAAAATATATCCACAATCACATTTTCGTATTTTGTAACATTTGTATTCATTAATTAGGAAGGATTGTTTGCTGCGCCGCCCCGCCGCGCCGCCGTGGTGGCGTGAAATCGAGAGTTTGCCAAGGAGCTGCATGATATTTATTTATTTATTTAGACATACTCGTAGTTTCGCAGATAATAAATTAACACTATAAATTGAAAATTTGATAAAAATACGACTGTGTGAAAATATTACCGCTCTTTTTCGAAATTCACAGGATCAAGATGAATCTAAAGAGGTCACTCTAAAATCTATCAAGCCGTTTAGAAGATAGCGTGGAATAAAGAAACATATATACATTATATACGTGCATACATTAGACCTGAAAACAATAATATATTCTTTTATGTAGCCAGTCGTGAAAAATGCATAAATTAACAACTTAAAATTAAAAATTTAACAAAAACGTGTCTGCATAAATATATTACCCCTCTTTTTTTGTATGTCGGGTAAACTGTATCTAATGGTATCTCGCACTCTAAAAATCCATCAAGCCTTTTAGCAGATATCGTGGAATAAGGGTTATAGAAACACACATTCATACATACATGCATACATATATTAGACCTGAAAACATTTTTTTTTGTGGGCAGTCGTGTAAAAAAGTATTAAGTCATAGGACTATCTGTTCTACAAGCTATATGCCCTGCCCACTGCCAGTTAAGTTTAGCAATTCTGAAAGCTATGTCGGTTACTTTGGTTCTCCTACGGATCTCCTCGTTTCTGATTCGACCATGTAGTGAAACTCCGAGCATAGTACATGATACTACGCTCCATTGCCGAGGGTGAGAGTCGCGGGAAGCCGCTAGATGAGGGCAGGAGTGGATGTGTTTCGGCTGATATGATGATGATGTTAAAGTAATAGGACTGTTTCGGAGTTGTGTAGATTTTGTGTTCAAGTTTTTTTAACGACACGAGCTCTAAACAGATGTTAAATTAACGTGTGATTGAAAATAACACCTTCACTTGTTTACATACTTAATTACATTAAACTTTAAGTAACGATTAAAAATGTACCAGTGAAATGATTAGTCTACATCAATGTTACATCAAGTCAATATATCAGACCATTCATACATACATACATACATATAAAGTTTAAATTGTAATTAAACCAAGGCCTTACTAAAACAATCTGCTCATCGAAAAACTTTTGTTTTTACTACTCTGCTGAAACTGACGCTGTAACGTCTCGGTGGCGTAACGGCTAGGGCCGCTATCTTCTGTACTGGGGGTATTGGTTCAAATCCTGCCACGTAGCAATGTGACATCGAATTTAGATTTCACATGTACGTTATCTGACGCTCTTACGGTGAAGGAAAACATCGTGAGGAAATCTGCACAACGCCTACGAAGAAATTCGAAGGTTGTGTGTGAAGTCAACTAACCTGCACTGGGCCTGCATGGTCGACTAAGGCCTGATCTAAGGCCCTAAATTCAGGGTAGGCTCGAGCCCCTCGGTGGAGACCCTATAAAATAGTACATAATTTAGGGAGGCAAGCTACGAGTATGCTCGTAGTTTCCTTATGCGATGGAATCAGGAATGAGGTGATCCGTAGGAGAACCAAGGTAACCGAAAAAGTTCACAGAATCGCTAGGCCCTTGGGGCAGTAAAGTTCTTGAGTGGCGACCGCGCACCAGAAGACGTAGCGTAGACAGGCCTACCACTCGGAGGACCGACGACCTGTTGAAGGTCGCGGGAAGCCGCTGACCGCGCAAGACCGGTCGTCGTGGAAATCCTTATAGGCAAGGCCTTTGTTCAGCAGTGTTTGTCTTTCGGCTGATACAACGATAAAGTATTCAAGGGAAGCGTGTTATTTGAAGGTCACTAGGTAATTTCTGATTCCAAATTAGTAATAGGGTCCCGTTGGCACCCTTTGGGTACGGCACCATACAAAGGAATAAAGGGTCATTTTAAATAAATCAATAAAGGGCCATTTTAAAGTAATCAATAAAGCGCACTCGTAATGTCGGCGTACAATTATTATTATTATTTTTATTCACAATTGGTAAACCCTTGACAATATCTCACCTGGTGGTAAGTGACGATGTTGCCGAAGATGGAAGCGGGCTTACCGAGATTCCCCAACGCAATGGGGAACTGGCTATCTTATCTTCATGCCGGAACACACCAATGATATCAACATTGGTATTTGGCGGCAAGACTTAGATAAGATGGTGGTAGCTAGCCAGGCGGGCTTAGAAAATGCCCTACCACCAACCAAACCGAGTCTTACAATTGACCCCGCCGGGAATCGAACCCGCGACCTCCTAAGTAAAGCCAGTGAACTTTGCCTCTGAGCTACGGAGGCGGTTAAGTATACCTAATCATTTCTCGTTGGAGATACGTTTGATAAAACGAGTCATTGATATACAGAGACAGCAACAACACCAACTTTTCCAATTCACCAAAACTATAATATACTAGCTGTCCCGGCGAACTTCGTACCGCCTTACATTACATTACACTGCCCTGCCCTACCCTACACTACACTACACTACCCTACCCTACACTACCCTACCCTACCCTACATACACTACACTACCCTACCCTACACTACACTACCCTACCCTACACTACTCTACCCTACCCTACACTACCCTACCCTACACTACCCTACCCTACTCTATTCTATCTCTCAAGTTGGATCGAACTGCACATGGTGTGCGAATTTTATTATAATCGGTTAAGTGGTTTAGGAGTCCATTGGGGACAAACATTGTGACACGAGATTTATATATATTAAGATTAATATTAAAAAATAATGGATCCCATTTTCACGGACTACCTACTACAATATCCATTCTACGAAAGCGAAGCGAGGTGACTACAAACCACTGGCAAAGAACTGCTAGTGTAGAGTAGGTTGATGAAACAAGGGCCGTCATCACATCAAAGTAGTCCAAGTGGAAAATTGGCGCAAGTTATTACATCACTTGCCTACCATCCTTATGGCTATAGGTTGTAAATCTTTGGGTTACAGTCTTAGGCTGTTCATTTTTTTTAACTTGGTGCATTATGCTTTTTTAATTATTGTTTCGCGTATGTCTTTCACGTATGCGTCATCGCGTAATGGACATTATGCGTAGATCTGCCATTGTGCGTGTATAATGTAAACAAACAGTTTCAAATGTCAATTCCATAGTACTTTTGTTTAGTTTTTGCTTTTTTTGGTTGTGAGTTCTAGACAGTTTTGTAGATGGAATGAACACAGTCTGAGTAGCGATCAAACTACTAAACTACATTCGGTGGTAATTTTAAGGAAGGTAAACAAAAAACTAAAAAAAAACTGTTTATTTTTTTAAAGGTTTTTTTTTGTGTTTGCTCTATGTAAAATAGTAATATCTACATACAAACGTCAAACTTAGTGTGATTATAGTACACACCCTATAGTAAACTGCCAAATAGTAAATGCCAAGTTTGGGTCTTACTCGCGCTTAGCATCCCGAACCGAATATAAAAGTCCTTCTTTCTGTCGCTCTCGTAAATAACTTTTAATTGAAATTTATAGGTAGGTGTCATTGTTAGTTGTACTCTATGATGTTTTCAAGGTACACCTTATAGAGGGGTACACACCTTATAGAGGGGTGTACCTTAGAAACCATCGGTGCGCCAGTCAATTCGCACTTGGCCGTTTTTTAAAAGCTTTTATTTAACTTGCAATGTTTTCAAGTAATGTATGTATGTTTGTTTAGTTAAAATCTTGCGATCGATTTTAGAGCAACTTCCAGGAGTCCAATTAAGCTTAAATTTCGAATGTAGCCATATTCCCGGTGACAATAGATCCTTTTGGTATTTTGAAGTTGATCTGATGATAAAATCTGGAGGTGGAGTTATGGTCCTTGATACGTCTTTTATTTTTTGTAGAATCGTAGGAAATTCAGCCTTTTTTAATTAGGAGCCGCGTATTTATATTCATTCCAGCATTTGGCTTTTGAGAATAAAACCTCTTTCCGAATGAAAGCTTGTTCCTAAAAGATTTTAGGATTTTCGAAAGTTATTTAACATTGATTTTAATGGCAAAATATGATTATGTTTACTGAGTTGAATGCTTAAATAGGAAATTAATTAATCTAGAATGTCTACAATTCAATTATAGATCAGAAAATTGCGTAGTTAGAAATAATCTTTTAACAAACAAAACGATAATTTGCTTTTGAGATAGAAAATCAAACAATAGGAGCAAATAGAAGGTTATGTGATCGTCCGTAAAACCAACTACAAGATTTTTACAAAAATGGGCTCCCGACCCGACTTGCGCTCTATATCACTTTACCAATACCAAAAATGTGTTCTAGAAAAATTTGTGTGTATATATAGGTGTGTCCGTATCCGGATTCGCGGAAAACTGTTAGACCGATTTGGATAAAATATTGAACATTGATGTTTAAAATAATTTTCCAGGTGTATTGTTTATTATTTTTTTATTTCATTATATTGAGGGTAACTCCCATACAATTATTTATAAATTTTAACATATTTCAAATTTTTAATCATCGACAACTCTTAATATCTAGGATAACTATAAAAAAGTACCACATATACAAAAAAAAACATTATGTACCTACCGATTTTGGTGAAATTTTGCACATCGATAATTAATTTCCAGAGATACCTTTTTTGAGATGTTTTATTTTCAAAATGTTAAAAATATATAATTAGGTATTTTTAAATGTTTCATTATATTAAAAATATATATATTTTCTTCAAAATGACGCTAAGGATGTTTTCCAAATTTTTGTCTTCAAAAACACTTTTGAATACAGAAAATATGCTGAATGCGGTATATATGGAAAAACTTCAAAGTTTTTTAAATTTATTTATGGAACAAATCACATTGTGTTTGAAAGCACAAAACTAATAACAAAACAATAGATATCAATAATAAAAAATAATTAATATCAAGTGGAAGTAAAATGTCCTAAAAAGTTACATAGTAAGTAATATATAATGACAATAAAAAATTCAACAGTAAATACCTTAAAAACCATAAAAATATTAGCATATCATATATTGGTAAACGATTTTTTAATAAATGTCGCAACAAAAGTATTCATAACTTTAAATGTCATCATATTTATATTTATATTCATTTTATTAAAAAAAAAACTCTTTTTTTTCTAACAACCTTGGACCGAAACTGACCGGTTCATGCTGGTATATGAATTTTTTTCACATCCATTGGCAACCTATTAACAACCTAACAGCCTTTCTCCTAAATGGCGCCAAGTGTATCAAAATCTTAATAGCGTCTTTATAGACTTTATATTTATACATATATGCCATAAGTGATATGTCTAAGAAATAGTGAATAGGCATTATTTGAGTTTGCGTGTACCATCCTCGACTGCATCATCACTAACCATCACGTGAGTTGCAGTCAAACGCACTCAAATTTTTAATAATAAAAAAAACTCTAAAACATTACCTCCCATACTATTAAATAACGTTTGACGTTCCTGTGAGGAGGTAGTTATGTATGTGGGGAGTTCAATTTATTTAAAAGCTATTTAACTTTGCAAAGGTAAACATAGTCCGGTACGCTATGTTGAACCTATCATTTTAGGTACTTGTAGGAGCATTATATTCGGCATCGTTCGGTTTTGTCCCGACAATTAAGCAGGGATTTAGTTCCAATAAAGGAAGGAGGCGGAATTAATTGAATTTATTTCTTTGTGCGGAGTCGGACATTTTCTGGTCTTTCTCAGATTACCAGTAACGAGATTACAGCACTCTTACTCATGAAAACGGGAATAATTGAGACGAACCCAACTTTCACTAGTAAACGAACTAAGAAAGTAGGAACCTAGTACCACAGATTACTAATTAGTTACTAGTACCTTGCTTTTATAGAGATAGGTACATTTAGATAGGTTGGTTTGTTCTTTACACGTTCTTAGTTATGTGTAGAGTACCTGCAGGCCGCCCTAGCGCGCTGCACAAATAGTTCATTTGAATATTAATTAACTAGCTTTTGCCCGCGGCTTCGCCCACGTGGACATAGCTAATATGACTCTTTTTGAGGGTAAGTGGTGCGCCAGCCGCAATCAGCTCGCAAGCGTGGACATGAGCTATCTCCAGGTACCTCAGGAACTGTATCGGGCTATTCGGATTAGCAGTCTTTGTCACTTCCCACCCCCTCAACAAATTCTATACAAAAAATCACTTTAATCCGTTGCTCCGTTGCGACGCCACCGACGTGCGCGAGCGTAGAAAACAGTTGTCCCCAGATCCCTCGGGAACTATGTCAGGATATACTTATTAGTAAATTATATCATTTTCCACCTCCAGGTACCGGGTTCAAATCTGGACGGCCAATGTACCAATGAGTTTTTCAAAAAAAACTTACGTACATACTTACCGATTGCTTTAACGGTGAAGGAAAAACATCGTGAGGAAACCTGCACACGCCTGCGAAGAAACTCGAAGGTTGTGTGTGAAGTCGACCAACCCGCACTGGGCCTGCGTGGTCGACTAAGGCCTAATCGCCCTGATTCAGGGTAGGCTCGAGCCCCTCGGTGGGGACGTATATGAGCTGTAATGAAGAAATTATATCATTTTCCACCTCATCTCTGTGCTAAAAATCACACCAATCCATTTTTTCGTTACGATTTTAAATAAAACGAACAAAAAGTATTGTTTTATTTTCCTCAGGAACTGCATCGGGCTATGATAATTTTCACAAATAAAAGGTTGACTATTTCATTCCCAGTAATACAGGCTACCTGCATGCCAAATTTCATCAAGATTGGTAGAGGTGTTGAAGTGTGAATAGGTAACAAACAAACAGACACATTTTCACATTTATAATATTATAAGTAAGGATTTCTAAATCTTAAATAAAATATAGAGCGTAGGTGGCAAAACGGTTAGGGCCACTACCTCCTGTCCGGAAGGCCGTGGTTCGAATCCTGCCACTTACCAATATCTATACGAATATCGATTTCATACTGGTATGTACGTTTATCCGACGCTCTTACGGTGAGAAAAACATCGTGAGGAAACCTGCACACGCCTGCGAAGAAATTCGAAGCTTATGTGTGAAGTCAATCAACCCGCAATGGGCCCGCGTGATCGTCTAAGGCCAGATCGCCCTAACTCAGGGCAGGTCGAGCCCCTTGGTGGGGACGTATATAAACTGATATGATGAATAACACATATACCTATATTATCAAAAAACTAATTCAAATCATTATAGGTATCAATCTAGTAATAAAATTTACTAACAATATTAATATGGGTCAAATTCTCGAGTCGTATCAGCTCCAAAGGAGCCCAAGATGCACTTCTCGTTGCCGCGCTGGATGGCAATAGACAACCTTAGCAGCAGGTAGGACCTCACGTCACATCTCCTCTCTCCAAGGCGAAGGCCAATCTCCTTTGTGAAGGCAAAGGCCTCTGAGGGTTCAGCAGCCGGTTGTCTCACAGACCAGCGGCACAAAGCAGTAATTTGCCTCCAAGACCGAGTACTTATTATGCTTCTTTCTCACCGCAAATTGAGCAGCAGTACCGTACGGGTGAGGAGTGAGGCAGAAAAAGTGGCTTCCCAAAGCAGACGCGTTCCTCTCTGCCATAGCACCTGTTTAAACCCTCCGGCCTTTTGCCACCAGATCGACTAAAGCCCGGCCGGCGGCTGCATCAAAGATGGAATATTCCATTCTGTCTGGAATCAATTCCATCTGGCCGAGATCAGTGCCCTCCGAGTGAGGTCATTAAGGAATTGGTGACGTGGGAATCTTCACAAACACGACTGCAACTCAGTGAGTGATGGCCAATTGCCTCCGCCGTGGACCCGCAAATACATTGATGAGGTTCACAGATATTGATATTGCAGGCGGAGAGCAACTGCCACACGCAAATAGTCGCCGTCAGAAGAGTTTCCATATCTGTGCCTCCTGTTAAAAGATGCTAAACTCGATTTATGTGTTTTTATTTTTTTACACGATTGGAATCTGTAAAAAAATACCTCTCTGTTCGTCTATGAAACACATCACTACGTACCATAGTTCAAGAGTTTAAAGTAGCGTTTGCTGAAAAATACATAAAATAAATCCACTCAAAAGTATGAAATAATATTTTAATGTTTTAATACAACTTAAGCGCGTTTTATTATCCCTGCAGTGCCATCTATTGACATTCTGCTACTATGATTATAATGTATGGTATGTGTAGCTAATATATAGAAAAAAGTACTCTAGTGATATTATTGTAAGTATCGATAGATAATTTCCCACGGGACCTCTTTAGTTTTCCGGGATAAAGAATACCTACCCGACTATACAATGATGGTCAAAAACGCCCCATCCCAATGTAAAGGTTTCATATTGTTACGTTGAGTCATTCTAAAGATACAATTTTTTGCATTCCTGTAGGAACCCTAATTTTTTTGGGATTCACAATGTCCCAGTTTTAGTTTGCGATAAGGGTATCAACGTGTAAAATTTGATTGTAATAGGTCAAGACACACTTGCGTGGTGAGCCATTCTATTAATGAATACTTTTGATTTTCCCACGGGAACTCTTGAATTTTCTGGGATAAAAAGTATCCTATATGTTAACCCGGGCTATAAGGAACCACCATACAAAATTTCATCAAAATCGGCCTGGTAGTTTTTGCGTGATGCGCGAACATACAGACAGACAGACAGACAGACAGACAGACAGACAGACAAAAATTCCAAAAGTTGTTGTTTTGGCCTCTGTATCGTTAGTAATGTCCACCACAGTTATTATTTTCCAAAAATATTTCATGTACAGACACGGCCTCGTTACAGTTTTATTATATTATAGATTAAAGTTTTTGAAATTTTGTAAACACGTTTTTAAAACTATTATATGATATATAATAAAGAAACTATTATTGGTACATTACTACAGCGGCCAGCAAAAGAGGCGTTGATGGACGAACGTGCAAAACGCAATTCTATCAATGCCTAATTGTGGCCAAGCCTTGCATAGTACTTTTCTCAAATAATGCGCGGAAATTTAAACTTCAATGATTACTTTCAAAATCAATGACGAACAACGAACAACAATAATTTTTCAGGCGCCAAAGTGTTCATTTGTTTTTTTTATTAAACAGCGTTCTATTATCAAGTCAGTTCGAAATTTTAATAAAACCTTTGATAAGTTACCTCCTTGGTTGCCATGTTTCGTAGTAAAATATAGTTCCATTTTTGAATTACACGACAGATATAAGTTTACATAGTAATTTATTTGGCCGCTAAACACGACAGATATGTATTTTCATACAACTTTTGCCGGTCACTGCTCGAATGTATTTGGCCAGTACAGCAATTTCGATTTATCTCACAGAAGGTTGTCAAAATAACGTTAAAATTTCCAAGCATGTTTGAGATTTTTTTTTAAATTCGTAAAGATATGTACGCATATCCTAAAGGAATATTCACGGATTTCTGAATTATTTATAACGAAAATCTGACTTACTACGGTCACAGAAATCAACTTCTAGAACGCGTTTACAAAATTGTTGTAAATTTTAATTTTAATTTTTTTATTTTTATTTTAATTTAAAATAAACCCTAGGTTTGTATGGAGCAAGTTAGGCATAAACTTAACACTTTAACTTTCATTAGAAATTTCCAAAGGTGTAAACAAATTTATCGCTACTAATTTATTTAGAAAATCATCAGACATACTACATACTAGTATAACTTACAAAGTAGAAGGCTAATTGTAAATATCCACATCTCATACTAGAGAGCATATTACTAATCTATTATATAAGTGTTTCTGTGATGTTGAGTGCAGCAAAGAAATCAAAGTACTTATAAGTGGGTAGCTGAGTACAAGGACACTTTAATACTAGGGAGATTAAAATTACCATTAATTTTAAGAACGAGCTACATTGGTATGTTATGAATTAATAAAGCAACAGAAATGAAAATAAAATTACAACAGAATTAAATGAAAAATGTAAATAATATGATATATTATAATAACTTTATTTAGATTGTACTGGCCATCAAATGATATGTAGTCTTTTTAAAAATCGAACAACACAATAATGAGTTACTAACATTTATATGACGCAACTTTTATAATTCTGAAAACAATGAAACGTATCAATGATCAATGACACAAAGCGCTGTTTTTAAGAAATAAAAAGGATTTTTTACGTCAGTGTGTCACAATGGATGAAACATGGATTTTACTATGGAATCCCATCGGCAGTCAGCCGAGTGGAGAGCTTCACGTGAAAGCCGCCCGTAGCGGCCTAAACATAAAAATCAAAAATCTGCCGGCAAGGTTTTATAAAAGCTCTATATTTTGGGATACGCTTCGACTACCTTTATAAGTGTGAAAATATAAATAGCAAATATTACGTGGGATTATTGGAGAATCTTTGGAATCTTGGTAAGCCCGCTTCCATCTTCGGCAACATCGTCACTTACCATCAGGTGAGATGTTGTCAAGGGTTTGCCAATTGTGAATAATAAAAAAAGATTAAAGTACGAAATCATGGAAAAACGGCCTCAAATGAAGAAAAAAAGTGATCAACAAGTCCATGATAAAGATGACTAAACTAAACGAATTGGGCTTTGAATTACTTCCCTATCTATCTTCTTTTTCAGATCTGGTTCTCAGTGATTACTGGCTGTTTGCAGACCTAGACAATATGCCCCAAGGCAAAAAAAAAGACTCAAATGATGAAATAATCGCAACAACGTAGGCCCATTTCGAAGCCAAAGACAAATCGTTCCACACACATGGAATAGAAAAGTTAGAATAGATTTGGAGGAACTGTATCGCAGTTGAGGGAGACTACTTTGAAATATAAAAAAAAACTTATCAACAAAACTTTCTTGATGATATTCATGCTGGTTCATAGAAATCAACAGCAAATAGTTCGATCGACAAATAAAAGAATTTGCCGTGAACGTAAAAAAACTGAAATTACAGACAGCAAAGATTTTAGGTTTCGTTCACCACTCTGGCAAAAAGGGACATGTAATGGGAGTTCGATAAGGGGAGGCAAAAACCTCTAATCAAAACGAAATTGTGTACGTGCCGATGGTAGATCAGTGCTATTTGTCGGGAACTAAGCCGGATTGATAGTCGGGATGACTGTTGGAAACTCGTAATATGTGCTGTTATGTTCGTGACTTGTTCCTGTGACGGAGTCCGAAATGGGGAAGTTTACTGTCATTCAGCTGTCACCTGGAGAGCGCTCAAAGTTTATTATTGTACTCTGTTATTTGGTAAATAAAATAAGTCTCAAAATGGTTTCCAAGTTCCCAAACGCCTTTTTTTTCATTTTCTTCGCATTACAGGATTACTCGGATAGTTTTAAACACCTATTTCTTTAAATTTACACGCTGCTCAACATCCAATTAAAGGTACTTTAGGTAAATAAAAAAATAATTAAATTCATGTTAAATAGATAAAGATAGATAAAACTTTATTTCGCTAAAAAGGCACAATTCATTTAAAAAATACATACACAAATAAATTGAACTTAGTGAAAAATATAACCAGTTTATTGAAAAAAACAAATGAAACAGTGTCAGTCGTGCTAAGTTAGGGAAACTGGTCCAGGCTCAACATAAATGTTGTGGGTCGCAAAATACTCACAACGCTGTTTTTAAGCCAAAACTTACAAAAACATACACGCACATCAGTGGTCAACCATACCTACCTATAATAGTATAGGAAAAAAATGTACATTTATACCTGTGATGGTGATTGAGGAAAGACGACGATAGTGCTCGCATAGATATGGATAAGGACAAATATCCCTTACAGAGCCTACCTGCCTGGTAAAAACATAATCATGTACGCATACACAGCTGCATAAACCTGTATTTTTTTATTTTCGGATTACCAATTTACTTATAACAGTCAGACATACCTGTTATTATAAAAGATTAATATCTGCCCATTATAAAATTAATTGTTGGGGAACCAAACAAAAAAAATCAAAAACAACTAATTTGCTTATTTAAATTGTTTTATGTAAGTTGTGTAAATTAAAGATGAAAATTTAAAGATTTTTATTTAACTTTAAAAAACAAGCTTATAACAATACTAGTAGGTTGTAAACAACTGCAGTAGTTGATAAAACTGTGTTGAGAAAGTTCCAAAATATACAAAAAAAAGATATAAAATGTAATTTAACTAAAGGAGGCAAATGGAATAATTATGATAAATATAAAAAAGCCGGCGAAGTGTTACTCGGGGTTAAAAAAAAAGCGTTCCGCACCAAATCTTTAACTACCATCAGAACAAGACCTCTCAGTAATTACTATGATGTAGGTAAATAGGGGTGTACTTATTCTAAACTTTGGGACTTTAGAATTCCTAATAGATTTTCCTGTAATCTATGCATGCAATCTATATACTGTGATTTTTTCAAGATATTAGGCCCAGTAGTTTTGGATATAATAAGGTGGTCAATTTTCGCCTATTTTCTTGAATAATTTAAAAACTATTTATCTTAAAATTAGCTATTACACTCGCTTCGCTCGCTCGGTCGTCTAAATCTCTCGTATGCACTCTATGCATAAGCGTACTCTGCAAGCTGCGATCTTAATCTGTAATAGCTCTCTTACATCCTTTGTATAAAAATCTATTTTTAACACACACTGTTAGCTAAGTTTTCAGTAATATTCCTCTTTCATCAACTTTGCAAGCATAATTGAAAACTTTACAGTTGACATAATTTCTATTTCTTTGACGTCATTATCGCGAAATCTAGGTTTATACACGACTGCGCCAGTAGGAGGGTTGTTTTTCAAGTGTATGTAGGCATGTAGTATGTACAGACCATTACCTGAGACTGTAATCTGAGTCATGACATTATGTAATAGACAATAAGTATATTTTTTTTGATGTGTAACATCTTTGCTCTCGCTTTCCTGCAATTTGTGGGAGTGATTTCGTGAAATGGGATGGAAATGTGTAACAGGAAATGCGAACGTTTTTTAATTCTCGAAAACTAAGGTTGTCATAGCCATGCCGCCTAGTGTGATGGCAAAGGCAAAGATAACAAGGGTAAAAGGGTCGGCCCGTGAATGTACGACCCGATAATTAATTAATTTCATAAGTATTTTGTCACATGTTACACATCATATGCGAGTACTGTAGGTCTCGTTTTTTTTTTTGACTATTTAAAAGTGTGTGTAAGCACCTATTTAAAATAAATTATTTTGATTTGATTTGGGGCCAGCACATCAAACTGTTAACACACTCGTAGTGCGATTCTGATCCATACGCGTACGGCATAAGAACGGTACAAAGTTCAAAGTGTGTAACTTGATGTGCTGGCCTGTGTACATTTCTTTGACATGCTCTGTAGCCTTTATGGCTAGATGGGTATCGGAGTGCGAAGTGTCGTTAGATTTTTACCCGACTGTCCAATAAAGAGGGGTCAAGTTTTTATGCAGACAAGTTTCATCATCATCATTACAGCTCATATACGTCCCCACCGAGGGGCTCGAGCCTACCCTGAATCAGGGCGATTAGGCCTTAGACGACCACGCGGGCCCAGTGCGGGTTGGTCGACTTCACACACAACCTTCGAGTTTCTTCGCAGGCGTGTGCAGGTTTCCTCACGATGTTTTCCTTCACCGTTAAAGCAATCGGTAAGTATGTACGTAAGTTTTTTAGAAAAACTCATTGGTCATGCAGACAAGTTTAAATTTTTTAAATCATTCGTTTTTCGTTTTAATCCGCAATTGCTAAGTCCTTGGTATCATCTTATTTATTACCTGATACTACGTGACGATAACGCCGAAAATATAAGCGGGCTTACCAAGATTCCCCAAAAACGCAATGTGGAACTGGCTGACTTTACTTATTTTCAAACCGGAACACATTAATGTTGTTAACATTGATGTTAAGCGGCAAGACTTAAGATAGTAGTAGCTAGGTAGGTGGCATAGTAAATACAGAACACTAGGTTATCTTCATACAACCATTAGGTGGGCTTAGAAAATGCCTTTTCAGAGTCTTACAAGAGTCGAACCCGCGACCTCCTGATGTGAAGGTAATGGACTTAGCCATTAAGCCCTAAGGCGGGTTAAACTTTCACTTGATGATTCACTAGTAAATTAATGTTGTCCTTGTTGTCACTTCTACAGACGGTTCGCGACAAATAATCCGTCAAAGGGGCCGCTCTGAGTACAATCGCGCCGCCCGCCGCGCCCCCGCCGACATTGTCGGCGCCGCGATGGACCTCAGAGCTGCCCCTTTATCTGAGTGTTTGACTGTCGCCACTGCCGGCTCGCTCATCAAATTTGCATTTAATTCAGCGAACGAACTATTAGATGTTAATAGTATAAATAATGAAAGACCTGGCTGGGCCTGTCGTCAACTGTGTTTCAGTAAAAGAGAATTCTTTATTAAATTCATGCCGTTTTCTTGATTTTTTTTAATGAGTAGCATTAAATCCTAATTTACAATTAAGTACTAATATTTTTTCACTTTATGGTGTAAGTTGTGTAATTTTTATTTAACCAGAAAATTATATATTCTTTATTGTAAACAAATGTTTACATGAAAATCATTTACAGAGGACCTATACAAAGGTTGGACTTATCTCCTTTAAGAGATTTCTTACTCAAGGGGTGCCAACGGAATCCTATTACAAATCCTTCCTTGTCCGTCTGTCTGTTAACGGGCTGTATTTCTAAACTGGTGAAATTTTTACAGAGTGTGTATTTCTATTGCCGCGAAAACAACAAAATACTTATAATAAAATTGAAATTAAATTAAAAAGTAAAGGGGCCATACTAGATATTAGACCATACAAGAAACGTAATTTTATTCTTGTACTATGTACAATCTCCACCAACCCGGACTTGGCTTTCCCGAGTTTGGCAAAAGAACCGGTCCCGGTAACAGTGTTGAGCATTAAAGAGGGAGAAGGGCGATTCCACCCCTTTGTCGTTAATTTTCCTCCTTAACGCACGAAGCGTTTTGCTTCTTCGTTTATTATGCATTGCGAACGAATTGATGTGTTCCGGCATGAAGATAAGATAGCCAGTTCTCCATTGCATTGGGAATTCTTGGTAAGCTTGCTTGGCATCATCGTCTCTTACCATCAGGTGAGATTATGCCAAGGGCTTACCGATCGTGAATAAAAAAATAATAAAAAAAAACGGCCGAGGATTGGAATTCTCTGCCGGCGTCTGTATTCCCCGATCCGTATGTAATTTAGGAATCTTCAAGACGAGAGTGAATACGCACTATTTGAGCTTGCGTGTTACTTCCTCGGCTGCATCGGCACTTACCATCAGACAAGGTACAGCCAAAAGCACTCAAATTTTTAATAAAAAAAAAACGTAGTGTTAAATTATTTGAAGTGTATGTGTCTGAACATTAACTGTAGCTCAAGTTAAAGGGAAAAGTTAAAAGCTCACAATAAGAGGAAAACCTCATGATGAATTGCTTAACTTTGTGATCGATTGCGATAAATCAGAAACTTATTCTTTACACAAGCTGTTGATTCGGTAAATTGATTCCATTCTGTTCTTTACAAGTGTGGCGTAGTGGTGTGATTAAACTCACTCATACTTGGATAACCCCGAAACATTTTCCCCAAGGATATGACAAGGGCCGCTACCTCCTATCCGGGAGGTCGGGGTTCGAGTCCTGCCATGGACCAACGTGTTCTGGAATTTAGATTTCATATGTACGTTTATCCGACGCTCTTACGGTGAACGAAAAATTCGTGAGGAAACCTGCACACATCTGCGAAGAAACTCGAAGGTTGTGTGTGAAGTCGACCAATCCGCACTGGGCCCGAGTGGTCGACTAAGGCCCGATCGCCCTATTTCAGGGTAGGCTCGAGCCGCTCGGTGGGGACGTGTATATGAGCTGATGTGGATACGAATATAAATGATAATAATGTTTGTTAAAAAAAGCCCTTTTCGGAATAGTAGTCCAATTTCCATTAATTTTAAATGAAATCCCTAAGTTTTCTTAAGTTAATCAGCTCATTAAGAAAATGCTTAAAACTTTTCTTTTATCTAATCTGTACTTTTAGGTACAAGATTTTAATTCTTTTGTATTCTTCTCAGCAAATCGTATCACGGGGGTGCATAAAAATAACTGGCCTGCCATCTTTAGGAGTCCGCCCTAATGGATTTAGAACGAAGTGACTTGGTTAACCATGCATTGTCATTCAAACCTAGTCTTTATTCTTTGTACAAATTTCAGCCCAATCGGAAACCGGGGAGTGAGTCAAAATTAATTTGCTTTGGAAGCGGACATACGTGTACGAAGATTGCAAGTTAACTATGTGCTTGTAAACACAAAAAGTTAAGTCGCACGATATGAACTAAATATTGTTTCTTAATTTTTAATGATTTTTTAGTTTTTCATAGTAATCTTAAAATAAGCGAATCTTTTCAGATTTCCGTAGTCTATCCAGGAAAGCGGAATTTTCTCAAAATTTTGCTTTCGCATAACGTCTCTTTCACAAAATGTCCACTGTAGAAAATACTGTTTTTTCTCAAAATTTCCCTTTTGCAAAATGTTGTTCCACAAAATGTTGCTTTTGAGAAATGTCCCTTTCTTAAAATGTCCCTTGTGCAGTTTCATCAAAGAAATTAGCTTTTCAATGGGAGAATAAAATAAAAACAAAAAAAATGAATTTATTTTTTGGGAGTAGAACTCAATACCTGGAGAAATAATAAAATTGTCCTATAACCTGGACGAAGTCGCAAAAAATTTTCAATAAACAGGAAGTCAAGTAAATAGTTAAAAAGGACATTTTAAAAGGACGGGCGGATAAAATATATACATTGAGGGGAACTTTTACTCATGAAGCTTAATATTTTTTTTTGCAACTTTGCTCAATCGCAAATAAATTGTACACTTTCCATACAAAGTTGGCGAATCAGCTGATCAATATTTGTATGGGAACTTAAAATTATTTTTATAATTTCGGCAAGGTTGTAGAACAAAAGTTGTTCAGTTTCTTAAGTAGGAGCTCCCTGTATATGGTTCTAGTTAAAATAGGAGCATTATGAAAGGGTGCTTTTACTCATAAGAATATATACCACATAATTTGTTCTACAACTTTGAAATCGCAAAAAAAAAACGATTCCATTCCAGGACTGTACGAAAAGTTTAAAAATCCTTTTTTGACTTCAGCAAAGTTGTAGTCTTAAATTTTTTCAGTTTTATGAATAAAGGTCCTGCACAAAAAACATGTTTGTATTTCCTTTTCCCATTAAAAATCTAATTTCCGATTTTAGACATTTTGATAACATTTTTCCATTAACAAATCAAAGTCACCTCAGAGCCTTAGAGTAATATTGCCTTATTTTCACATTTTAAGTACTTCCCTTCATGGCTCATAGCGCCTTATTATTATTAAAGAAATCGTATAGAAAATCCGAATTGAATAAAAAGGTCTTCAATTGTGCGATACCGCCCTAAAGTACACATCATAAAGCTAAAGAAGCGAGACGTCACATACTTGAACCGCCTCATTCTATTCAGTTATGCAGAGTTGAGTGCCCTTTTTGTGGGTTGATTGCTTTTAAATCTGAGATATTGAGTTTAGTCATCAGTCCCAAGTTCCGACGGTCCCATGCGTTATAAAAAGTGCTCACGGCTGCGCGGGCGCGCTCGTCAGCCCTCCTGGATTCCTGGCCCGCCCCCGTCTTGTAGAACCGGTTTTAAGTGCATGTGTACTGGATAGGTCTCAAACACAAGCGAAGAGCGGGGCTTGGAGCGGAAGATTTGGACGTAAAAGCGTAAAAACAATATTGATCTCGCGTGGCGACTGCGCACGGGAAGGCGTAGCGTAGGCAGGTCTCGCTCTCGGTCGACCGACGTCCTGGTGAAGTCCTGGTGGTGGTCCGGTCAATGTGGAAATCCTTTAGGGAGGCCTTAGTAAAGCAGTGGACTTCTTTCGGCTGATATGATGATACAAAATTATCAAGGTTCGGTATGGGTGCCATCGGACTATAAGCATACGCCGTCAGCACGGTCATGCGCTGTAACCTTTTATTTATTTTTACAGAATACGTTTTCCTTCGGTATTTATCGCGACAAACACGATAGGTGTGCGACACGCCAGGCGCTCCGCGGTACGGTTTTAAGGATTTCAAACCTTTTTTGTGGTGGTACGTAAAATGGCACCTAATAAGCATAGTTTTGGTTTTGCTATGCAAACCCTGAGGTTTTATCAATGTGCTGGTTTGCAATGAAAACCTTTGATGATAATAATATATTTTTCTCTACTCCCATTTGGTAATTTGCTTAATACATAACCTCAAATCATACACAAAAATATTCTTTCCTACAAGTCGTTTTACAATGCTCATTTCAAAACGAAAACGAAACAACTGTAGTACAATGAAACTTTTTAAATATTTTTATGGCTGTGGCTTCAAAAATTCAATATATGATTATGACAAAATTTCAATGTGTTTTGTGCAAGATGTCAAAGCCATTTAAAAAAGCGCGCGTGATGAGGCTGTATGGATGAATTTTTGACGGTTTAATATTTTCTTTTATTTATTTCATGGTCGTAGAAAAAGTATTGTATGCCACTGCACGCATTTAGCCATTGTAACACTCGTGCTGTCTAGGCACAAACTAGCACTCATGTTACAATGGCTCTCATTACTTCATCATCATCAAATCAGCGTAAAAACGTCCACTGCTGGACAAAGTCCTCCCCCAAGGATTTCCACGACGTCCAGTCCTGCGCTGCCCGCATCCATCGGCTTCCCGCGATCTTCATCAGGTCGTCGGTCCACCGCGTGGGAGGCCTGTCTACTTTATATTTTAACTTATTATTATGTTTTATTTATTATGGTCTGTATATGTATTTTTGTATTTATTTTATTGACTATGGGGCTAGTACCTGAGAATAAATGATTTCATTTCATTTCATTAAAAAGGAAAGTTTCCTCAATTCAACAGTATATAATTATTTTGTATGTTTGTAACGCGATATCTACACAGATTGTGAACCGATTTTAGTGATTCTCTTTTTATTCGATAAGGTGGTATGCTGTCAGGTTGGTCCGATGTAAATTTTATCAAAATCGTAATATAGAAAATTAACAAAAACCAAAAATAATAATGCAAAATTTAACTAAGTTGTTGCGATAGAAGCCCCTTTTTCTTTAATATGTTTAGCGTTTCCAATTACTCGCACAAAAATACTAGTTTATTTTGCAAGTAATTAATTGGGAACGTTAAACACACAAAGTATCAATTTTGGAATCAACTGTATTGAAATAGTTATTTCTGTAACAAGGGGACAAAGTATAGTAGAATCCTGAGATACGTCGCCCAAGAATAAAATATTTTGTTCCGAGTGACCCATCACAACCCTTGAGAAAAAGAAAAGAAAGAAGAATGCACAAGACCGTTTTTTTTTCAGGGCGCATTTCCACCAAAACCTAACCAACTAGTGACTTCTTTATACATTATGCGTTCGTCCTCTTGATGTGAAGTTAACCTCACATACTAACCAACAAAGAGTTAGTATTTTAATTCAAACTGCTTGTTACACAATCACAAAAGTGAGTTAATCACCGTCGAGAATTTAAGGTTAGTTTGTGATATTTATATATTTTTTTACATTCAACCTTCACTAACGCGGACCAATCAGAAAAGGGAAACAAAACTCCGTACAGGAAGCTAAGTAGAATTTTGTTCTCACTTATTGAGGAACCAATGGTCGTTTTTCGAATAGGTGTGATGAAAAAGGTTTTTAATAAGTAAATTTGTAATCGGCATCATGTATAGGTAAAGTAAACAACTTTATTTTAGGAACTCTTAGACAATTGTTACAGGTTTTTAGTAAGTAAATCTGTAATTAGTATTATGAGTAGGTAAAGTAATCAACTTTATTTCAAGAGCTCTTAGTCAATTATTGAAGGTTTTTAAGTAAGTAAATCTGTAATTAGTATCATTAGTAGGTAAAGTAATCAACTTTATACTAGGAACTGTTATTCAATTGTAAAAGGTTTTTAGTATAACTAAATATGTTATTACTTATTAGTATCATAAGTAATAACATATTTAGTTATACTAAAAACCTTTTACAATTGAATAAAGATAGTTATACTAAAAACCTTTTAAATTGGTAAAGAACCTCAACTTTATTATAGGAACTCTTAGGCTAAGAGTTCCTAAAATAAAGTTGATTACTTTACCTACTCGGGCTAAGAAGAGTCTTA
Source organism: Coleophora flavipennella (assembly GCA_947284805.1). NCBI lineage: Eukaryota > Metazoa > Arthropoda > Insecta > Lepidoptera > Coleophoridae > Coleophora > Coleophora flavipennella. The sequence goes on from OX369308.1 coordinate 18,786,852, forward strand.
GCCGATTGTTGAAGGTTTTAGTAAGTAAATCTGTAATTAGCATCATGTGAAGCTAAAATAAACAACTCTATTTTAGGAACCCTTAGTCAGTTTAAAAAGGTTTTTATTAAGTAAATCTGTAATTAGGATCATATGTAGGTAAAGTAAACAACTTCATTTCAAGAACCATTATTCAATATATTATATAGGGTTTTTAGTAAATAAATCTGTAATAACTAGCATCATGTGTACGTAAAGTAAGAACTGAGTTGCAATCCTCTGTAGATTCCGAGACGCGTTATCATAGTGGATCATTGTTTCTGTTGTGTAACACGATCTAACCAGGTATACCACAACATACAGTTACACCATAAACATCATATCATACTAAGCTTTAATGGAACTCTACACGATATAAAAGTGAAAGAGGTTAAATGTACGTGTTTCCTTAAATTTCATGTCACCTGTAAGAAATGTAGGTTCCTAAATATACAGTATGTAACAAATTTCGGTAAGAGCCGTTGACTGGGGCTTCTACTCATCATTGTTGTGAACACCCCATAAATGTCCCACTGCTTGGGCACGGGTCTCTTCCAAACTGGGGAAGATTAGTCCATACTCCACACACGGGGGCCATGTCCGGGTTGGTAAATTTGGGTTAGTAGATCGTTAAGGACATAAAGGTTAAAAAGATCTTAAATAATTAGGGATCTGAAATGAACGGTTTGAAATTTTTATCATGCAAATTTTGTGTTATAAACGCATTTGCTTGAATTTATCGTGACATCATCATCATCATATCAGCTTGGATACGTCCCTATCGGAGGGCTCAAGCCTACTCTAAATTAAGGCGATCGGGCCCAGTGCGGGTTGGTCGACTTCACACACAACTTTCGAGTTTCTTTGCAGGCGTGTGCAGGTTTCCGCACGATGTTTTGCTTCACCATAAGAGCGTTGGATAAACGTGCAGAAATAGAAATTTGAATACACTTTGGCAGGTTTCGAACTACGGCCTCCCGAACAGGAGGCAGCAGCCCTAGCCATTACGCCACCGATAGGCGGTAGCGGCCCTAGCGAATGTATCGTGACATTGTACAAAGATGTTGCGTGTTTGTATCCGAACTTGGCCACAGACGAAATACCAGTTCCTTACTTCCCTCCCCCCCCCCAGTATGTGGAGTATGGCTTAATCTTCTCGAGCTTGGGAAGAGACTCGTGCCCCAGCAGTGGGAACGTTAATTGATTATTAACGATGAGGTATCTGAAACATTATATATCATAGTGTTCGGATCGGAATAAGATGGTATTCCATTTAATAGTTTTGCTTGACGCAACAAACTTACTTTCCCGCGTAATCTTCAACATCTGGTGTAGGTAGTCGGGCATAAACAAATCAACAATATACATTACATTTACTTAGTACCAAAGCATAGACGTACCTTTATACAGGATGTAACAAAACCGGTAAACGAGCCGTAAAGTGGGGCTTCTATTCACCATACTAAAGAACTTTTCCTTAGAGACCCATAGCAAAAAAAGGACTTTTCATACAAAAATGTAATCACACCTTACCCACTATCTCAAAAACTACTAAGCCGACATTTTAACCCTAAGTGAAATTCGATGGATCATGTGTCTGTCTATCCAAAGGATTTTAAAGCAGGCAGTAACGACTTAGGTTACGTGGAGAAATTTATTGAGATTTCGGTATAAAAGCACTGCGTATGCAGCTTAAAGATATCTCGATAGTCGAAATTGTATTTTTGACGTACCTATAGTTCTTTCGTGGTGCATTGTTCTAAAGTGGTGTTAATTATTCTTTTTCCGCGGGGCCTTAAATCATCGGTATGCTAGCTACGGTTAGGCTCTTGCAGTGCGCCCCTTATCGATTCCCGGAAGAAAGCAGCAGGGCACGCGCTGTTGCATACAATGGCCGTAATTCTTTCTTTTTAACACGCTTTTATTAGCTTCACTTGTAACTAACTATGTATGAAAGAAAATCTTGGAATCTTAATTTGACCCACTTGTCGGTCTTCGATTAGGATGAAATTTTGCACACGCTCTGAGTTCTGATGACAATACATGACTAGCTAAGAAACGTCATTACAAATCCAATATCGCGACCTCCCCAAGATGGCGGACTGGCTGTTTGAAATCCACCCCCATGATATGGGTATCAAATGAAAGGGTTTGCTGTGAGGAATACGAAAAAAATAGTCACGTGACTTAAATCGAATATGGCGGACGTCCAAGATGGCGGACAGGCTATTTGAAATGCACCCCCATGATATGGGTATTAAATGAAAGGGTTTGCTGTCAGGAATACGAAAAGATAGTCACGTGACTTAAATCCAACATGGCGGACATCCAAGATAACTACTTAACGTGTTTACTAAAAGCGTGTTTTTTAGTTTTTTTAAACTAATTGATGATTATTACTATATGGTAATGATCGCTTCTTAACCTGCTCTGAGACATCGATACTAGAGTGGAGCATCACCACTTCAAAAAAACGAATGACGAAACAAACAAAATGGCTGCGAAATCCTATACGTTCGACAACCAAACTGTAACTAATCTGTATCAATCTGGGTGACGAGGGGGTGAGGTCGTAATCTAGAGAGCGGCAGGGAGTGTCCATACTGTATGTTAGTACTAATATATATACTTTGGCATCACTATGCCTTTCCATAAGGCTCGTAGCTGCGACAGGGCGCGCTCTAAGTGGCGTCCTGCTCGCAAATTTAATTGCCCTGCGTGCTCGCGAGTGTTTAACATTCATCTCATCTCTGGCATTATGTAGGTGTAGGTAAATCATTCACCGAGCGCGAGCGTTTCAACCTGAGCCCCATCCTGTGCTCATCACTGTTTAACTTAACGGGATTACTTAATGACACACCAGCATGGCACCAAACACCGGAAAGTGTTTATAAGTACGTGCCTCAACAACGCATTCAACGTGACCTTTCAGCTTTTTTGAATATTAATGATCTTAATATGCGCTCGTGGGCTTCGCATATATATACTAGAGGTCGGTAGGTAGGTAGGAAAAGTTAAGAAGAAAACTTTAAATTGCGGTAGGATTAAATTACTTATAGGCCAGGCTTAGAATAGGGCCATCCCATCTCTTTCCGTGGGTCAGTACTAATATATGTATATACTTTGCCGCGGGTGTCGTAAGGAATGTTCCAGTCCATAGGTAACAGCGTCATTTCCGCGTGCCACCACATTGCACACTGCGATCGCCAATCTGCCTGCAAAGCGTGACGATTATGGTAACCCCCCCCTCCAACTCAAGAGGATACCTATGTCCTGTCCAGCAGTGGACGGGTTTTGGCTGATGTGATGTGATCAGAACCCTTGTATATTTCTTTATACATTGGAGGCAATTAAATTAAACCCTCACTGTGAAGTCGATAAAATTCAATAGTTATATAGGGTGACCTCAAATTAGTTCTTGATAGCAAAGGATATGAATGTACTCGTGATTACAAACAACTTTCCCAAAGAAACTATATGTGAAATATGAAAAAAAAAATTTCGCCCTCGATACATAAGTAATAAGTTATCAAATCGGAAAAAATGTATCAAGGACCAAATTTTTTTTTTCATATTTGACATAATATAGTTTCTTTGGGAAAGTTGTTTGTAATCACGAGTACATTCATATCCTTTGCTATCAAGAACTAATTAAAAGTCACCCTATATATTGAAATAACCTTACCACTCCGGTAGTGCAGACAGAAGTGAAAACTTTTTACAGATTTATATAAGTTTTTATCCTACGACTTTTCCTGGTAAGGTGACGGTGAAGGTGTCGCGAGTTCAATGGTTTTTTCCCATCTCAAATTACAGTTTTATAAGTTTTGACCCTACGACTTTTCCTGGTAAGGTTACAGATGAGATACTAGTTACGTAGTGTAAGGTGTCGGTGACGGTGACGGTGTCGTGAGTTCAATGGTTTTTTCCTATCTCAAATTACAGTTTTATGAGTTTTGACCCTACGACTTGTCCTGGTAAGGTCACAGATGAGATACTACTTACATAGTGTAAGGTGTCGGTGACGGTGACGGTGTCCTGAGTACAATGGTTTTTTCCCATATCAAATTACAGTTTTAAATTTTGACCGTATTACTTTTCCTAGTAAGGTCACATGAGATATTAGTTACTTAGTGTAAGGTGTCGGTGACGGTGACGGTGTCGTGAGTTCAATGGTTTTTTCCTATCTCAAATTACAGTTTTATGAGTTTTGACCCTACGACTTGTCCTGGTAAGGTCACAGATGAGATACTACTTACATAGTGTAAGGTGTCGGTGACGGTGACGGTGTCCTGAGTACAATGGTTTTTTCCCATATCAAATTACAGTTTTAAATTTTGACCGTATTACTTTTCCTAGTAAGGTCACATGAGATATTAGTTACTTAGTGTAAGGTGTCGGTGACGGTGACGGTGTCGTGAGTTCAATGGTTTTTTCCTATCTCAAATTACAGTTTTATGAGTTTTGACCCTACGACTTGTCCTGGTAAGGTCACAGATGAGATACTACTTACATAGTGTAAGGTGTCGGTGACGGTGACGGTGTCCTGAGTACAATGGTTTTTTCCCATATCAAATTACAGTTTTAAATTTTGACCGTATTACTTTTCCTAGTAAGGTCACATGAGATATTAGTTACTTAGTGTAAGGTGTCGGTGACGGTGACGGTGTCGTGAGTTCAATGGTTTTTTCCTATCTCAAATTACAGTTTTATGAGTTTTGACCCTACGACTTGTCCTGGTAAGGTCACAGATGAGATACTACTTACATAGTGTAAGGTGTCGGTGACGGTGTCCTGAGTACAATGGTTTTTTCCCATATCAAATTACAGTTTTAAATTTTGACCGTATTACTTTTCCTAGTAAGGTCACATGAGATATTAGTTACTTAGTGTAAGGTGTCGGTGACGGTGACGGTGTCGTGAGTTCAATGGTTTTTTCCTATCTCAAATTACAGTTTTATGAGTTTTGACCCTACGACTTGTCCTGGTAAGGTCACAGATGAGATACTACTTACATAGTGTAAGGTGTCGGTGACGGTGACGGTGTCCTGAGTACAATGGTTTTTTCCCATATCAAATTACAGTTTTAAATTTTGACCGTATTACTTTTCCTAGTAAGGTCACATGAGATATTAGTTACTTAGTGTAAGGTGTCGGTGACGGTGACGGTGTCCTGAGTTCAATGGTTTTTCCCATCTCAAAAATGCCCAACGCGCCTAAAGAAGTTTTCACTTCAAAAGTATGTCAATAGATATAACACAGCTCAGACACGGCCGACAAAAGGTAGAAAATATCGGTAGGGTGAGTTGAATAAAACTGAGATTGTTTTGCAAAATAACTGTAGCAATAAAAGTTGTAACTTGGAGTTGATGAAAGTTGTGTTAGACGAAGTGTGCGCGGGCGCGGAATTCGCCCTCCCTTGGCCGCGACGGAATCTAACAGATTGCTTCAATCTATTCCTGTTCGGTAGTGGCGCTCAAGTGCCTTAGACTAGACGTGATGAACCGGAATCAGCGCGAACAGCCGGCGAGGAGACACCACGTAATAATTGAAAACGCTAAACACGTTAAAAAACCGACTTCCATCGCAACAACTTAGCACATTTTTGCATTATTATTTTTGATTTTTGTTAATTTTCTAGTAAATTATACCGACTTCGACACCGACTTTGATAATATATGATTGATTTATATAAGACTACACGGGAAGCATTAGCTTTCAAATAAAAAAAGAATCATAAAAATCGGTTCACCCAGTCAAAAGTTCTGAGGTAACACACAAAAAAAAACATACAGTCGAATTGAGAACCTCCTCCTTTTTGGAAGTCGCTTGAAAATGGCCGATATTTAGTGTATTATTGGACGACTGAAATAAACGAAATATTTATATAATAAAGGTAGAATCTGGAACGAGGAGCTAGGCCGACATTGCAGGTTTACACTACAGGCTTAGGAGAATTTTGATCAACAAGAGCTAGTTCCCCACGATACTCCTCTGTTACTGGATCTTAAACGTATTTTCGGCTTTTTGCCAAACTACGAAGTTTGAATCTGAAGAACTTATCTCATAGGCTCCGTGTCATGTATGTAAGTCGGAACTTTAGTATGTCCTAAGGTTTTAAAACGCTTTACCGATTTCAACAAATGAGGTGTAGCTACCTGTGATTTTGGTCTATTCTGCAAACTGGGATATACATAATTAGGTACAAAATTAACTTAAATAAAATAACTTGTACCTCTGAAGTAGTGTTTAAGGTAAAAGTAATTAGGAATTGATGTGTTTACTTACTGAGTTCGCAATCATAAGAACAAAAGGGCCTAATTAGAGTATTAAATTCAGCATTAATCATCGACAAATTTATTTAAATACCCCGCCGCTAAAATATACCAGGCGCGAATCTAGTCATATTTTACGCAATCAGAAACGAGAAGATCCGCAGGAGAACCAGTGTAACCGACATAGCTCACAGAATCGCTAAACTGAAGTGGCAGTGGGCAGGGCACGTAGAACAGATGGCGGTTCGGGCAGTAAAGTTCTCGATTGGCAACCGCGTACCGGAAAGCGTAGCGTAGGAAGGCCTTTCAAGCGTTGGGCCGACGACCAGGTGAAGATCGCGGCAAGCCGATGGATGCGGGCAGCGCAGGACAGGTCGTCGCGGAAATCCTTGGGGGGCCTTTGTCCAGCAGTGGACGTTTTTCGGCTGATATTATGATGATGATGATGATAAAAAAACAGTAATACATACAAGCGTAAAGCTTAGTGCAATAATAGAAATAATCCTGAAATAAAACAGCAAACAATAAAAATTGGCTAAGTGTGAGTCTTATTCGCGGTAAAGAGTCCGAACTAAATTTTAAAAAAACATTTTTATGTCGCTCTCGTTGATGTCTTTGATTTTTAATGTGAATAAGTATCATTTTCACATTTGTGTGGAAAGGTGTGACAGTACAGAAAACTCCGAACGCGAGCCTGACTTTAGAAGACTTTTTTGTTGGTTTGTTTGTGAACTCTCTATAGTACAGCAAAATATACAGTTAAAGGTACAGAATAACAATAACATTTATAAAGGTGTATTAATTCCAAACAAAGAATTTACTGAAAGGATTTAAATATTAACAAAAATATAAAAAAGTGAAAAAAGTAAAAGTAAAACAGTTAAAGTAATAAAGAGATATTTTGCAACTAGATCTAAGGACAAATAATGAATATACTAATATACAAGTATAACGAAATTGGTGTAGGATTACGTTAACTGGGGGTTCTATTCGTCATTTCAATTTACAACTTTCCCCCAGAAACTCATAGTCTAAATTAAATCAAAATCTAAATTTTGTTTTTTTTGCAGTTTCAGCAAAGTCGTAATACAATAGTTATTCGTTACGATGAGAAGAAGTTCTGGTTAAGACCTACGCCAATTTTTTTTACATCCTATATATATATTTGTAAAGTTTTTTTTATATTTCATTCTGTTAACAACCTGACAAACAAACGAATTAACTCTGTCGTCTCTATAGGAAGGTGAAAATTAAAATGAACATTCAAAAAGTTACGGGTTGCGCTCAGATGGGTTGCGGTAAGAACTGATTTGAAGTAACGACGTCGCAAGCAAACAATCTGCGAAACGATTGCGTTTGCCTGAGTAGAAGTACCGGTCCCATGAGTCTCCCCTGCCACGTTGCGTCGTCGTCTCATATTCCTTTCGTTTTAAGTATCTAGCTTTTTATCCGTTTTTCCTGCCGTTGATTCCAGCATTTCATGGTTTTTTCTACTTGTGTAGTAGTCGTAACTGGTACAGGTACATATTTTTAAAATGCTTCTACGTAGTCAAGAAACTAAGAAAAAATTCTACAAATAGTTTTTTTAAAAATTGAACATGCCATACACTTCAGCAAACTGTTTTTAATGTCGTATAGAAGAACGAAAAAAAGATATAATTGTCCATCTTACGCTATAAATGATAATCAAATAAACTTACCTGTACCTACGTGAAGTTCGATCACAAATTATATTTAATAGCTTCGTTCTTTCCGATTTATAAAAAAATTTGTTTGTGTGTATACAGGGTGTACCAAAACTGGTGTAGTACCCTTTAACTGGGAGTTTTACTCATCATACAGAACAATGTTGACCAAGGAACCCATAGTCAAAACCCCGTATAATATAATATAAGTGAAGTTTAAAATATCGAAAATTCTTAGATACGAAGCCAAAACATACGTACTTTCAAAAGTTACGTTAAGATTGTTCAAAAGCATTTTATGCAGACATGATAAAATTAGACTAAAACAAAGTTTGAACAAATACGGTAGGTATTGGAATGATTACGCAAAATACATACGTTTTGGTCTTAATTAAGAGTTTCATGAAATAATTGATGACGAAACTGTTCGAGCCACGGAACTTGTAAGCGAAGGAATTTCAAAGTTTTGAAGAACTTAATTGAGCAACAGCGTACTTACTTATAATTATACTTTTCACGTAACGGAAGTTTTACGCATTGAGTGAGTCTGATCGGGTCCTTTTGGCAAACGGGTACACGCAAGCGCCCACGTTAATTTAGCTTGACACGGTTCGTACCTAAATCCTCTCGACCCTTAACTATTTCTACTTACATCCAACCCTAGTAAAACTGTGTAAGTGGATTATATGATTATGTGGAATCTATCGGCAGTGTTTTAGGGTATTTTGGCAGATGTATGTACCTAAATAATCTGAGCGCCAGGTAGTGCGCCAGGCCTAGTTCCAGAAAGAACATCGGACGTGTATCTTTACACGAAGCTTTTCATCTGGTTTTTCACGACCTCACATCTTTTATTACATTAGTTATCAAGCTTTAAAATTTAGTACATAAACGTGTATTCAATAGATACATAAACGTGTATTAAATTATTTTTACGCCCTGAAAATATGAAAACGCTATGTCAAAACACGAAACCTCGCGTGAATAGACAATTTGAAACACTCACTCACCGAATAGTCATAAAAATTATGAGGCACTTTCCAACTAGATAAAAACCTGCAATTTTGCATTTTAATGGGGGTTGATGTGTAAGTAGAGGAAAAATCTAAAATTTGGCACTTTTTACTCCGAATGGGAGTTTATCACATGGTCTGTTGGAGATGTTCCACATTTTACAGTGGCCAAGCCTATGTATCTTTAACCATAGTAACTAGCCTCTGGGGTGTTCACCTGATCAATTTATAATGCCTGTCAAGTAAATAATAAAAATAATAATAAAATTTATTTATCGACCAACAAAGGATCACAATAGTGTTAGTAACTTATTCTAGGACTAAGACTAGTGTTAGTAATATACACAATTACATTCACATTATATGAAATTTATTTACAATATCACGACTGTTATTGGCAACGTGAACCATAAAAGCTATGAACAGTTCTATTGCGAAATAAAACCGATTACAATCTTTATATAGACCTAATTTCTAGTCTCTAATAACATGTTTAAAAAATTTCGGCATCGAAATATCAAAGATACTTGGGCTTCAGTAGCTACAGTTGCCAAGGTTCGAACTCATAATCCAACGTATCCTCAAATCAGGTACATAATACAATAATTATGAACGTAAACGATCTGCCCCTGTAGTTTGTCTTCGACTGATACCATTCACCAGGACTTCACGCACGATTTACCTACAAGACCCCAATGAGCTTGTAAAATAACTTTGATATTGACTAATAATACTCCCACCGAATAAATGTCCGAAATGCGGACGTATCTAACTCAAGAAATTATAGATCCATATTTTACATAAAGTAAGTAGTAATATTATCTGCCAAAGATTCTAATTGAAAAAGGGCAAAGTTTCCTTTCCAAAAATGCTGCCTATCTATCATGGTATGATTTGCGGCCAAGTTTGCATTCGTAAAGTACCTATCCTTACTTACATCAATTCCTCTTTCTTTAATATCATACTGTATTCACTTAATATTATCAAAAGATCCACTGATTGATTGATGGATAGCACTGTTAATTGTGCCATTCGATAAGAGAAGAGAAATTACGTTCATAGCCGAATTTTCAAAATTGACATTATTTTTCAATTATATTTGTTTTCAAATTACTTAATTAAATGGTAATTATTATAATAAAAGTGTGGTGGGTATCTTTTTCGATGTATCATACTCGTACATTGAAGAAACTATATCTCAATTGACAATTTGTGCTGGTCCTTTGACTTTTTTGATTTGATGATGTTTTAGTACATATTCATATTATTTTATGATTTAATAGATTTACATTTCGACTATCTGTTTTTTGCCTTAATGTAAAGTTTCTGTTCTATTCGTTAAATATTCTTGAAATCCGAGGCTGTTTTACATTTTGTGCCTGCAAAAATTATTGATATTACGTACATAGTATTATTATATTTTATATGTTTCTAGCAATTCTGAGAGCTATGTCGGTTACTTTGGTTCTCTTACGGATCTCCTCGTTTCTGATTCTCGTTGCTAAACTTAAGTGGCAGTGGGCGGGGCACATTGCTCGTAGAACAGATGGCCGTTGGGGCAGTAAAGTTCTCGAGTGGCGACCACGCACCGGAAAGCGTAGTGTAGGCAGGCCTCCCACTCGGTGGACCGATGACCTGGTGAAGGTCGCGGGAAGCCGCTGGATGCGGGCAGCGCAGAACCGGTCGTCGTGGAGATCCTTGGGGGAGGCCTATGTCCAGCAGTGGACTTCCTTCGGCTGATATGATGATATGTTTCTAATTTTTTACATTGTTATATTTTATAAATATCCTCATGCGAGTAGATATGTAAAGTGCAGTACACTTTTAACTAATTAATAAACAAGACGTATACTTCAGCACCTTTTGTTCTACAGACTTATCCCGCCTTCTACGTAATCCACTCAGCTGCCTACATAACTTACCTAACCGGTAGTAAATAGTAGTAATCCGTTCCAAAGTTTCCTGACACAACACAATGGCCAGGAAATAGTAGGAGGAATGCGAAACCTTACACTGCCATCGCCACCTGGGCAAGCGAAATAGGCTAAGCTGAGGTAGATTGTTGTGCTTAAGGCCGTGCCGACAGCGGACAGAGGAGCGGGGAAACATGTGGACAGAGTCGCAGTGAGAAGCGTACATTTTATAACTATTTCTCGTCGTGTCCGCCGGATAGAACAAAGTTATTCGCTACAGATATCAAAAAGTAACCAACATATTGTATATGAAAAAAAATGTAAACTAAAGTGACAGTACCTCTAGATGGGACCCATCTGTTCCAGAACCAATAAACTTTGGACAAGGCGAGTTCTGAAGTGGAGACTGCGTTATGCAAGCAAAGCTTACTAATATCGGTTAAGTTGTAGCAATGAGAGGCGGTCGTTGCTCAGTGCAATTCGCGTGAATTACGATATTTTGAGATGGGTGGTTTTGGTGGTAGTGGTGTAGCTGGATGGGATTAACTCTTCATCATATCAGCTCATATCTTCCCCACAGAGGGGCTCGGGCCTACCCTGAATGAGGGCAATCGGGTTTTAGTCAACCACGCGGGCCCAGTGCGGGTTGGTTGACTTCACACATAACCCTCTAGTTTCTTTGCAGGCGTGTGCAGGTTTCCTCACGATGTTTTTCCTTCACCGTAAGATCATCGTCGGATAAAAGTACATATGAAATCGAAATTCGAAAACACATCGGTACGTGGCAGGATTCAAATCACGACCTTCCGGACAGGAGGTAGCGGCCCTTGCCATTAAGTCACCGACGCTCTACAATATGTTCACTCTTAGTGAGATTTATCTTGACCGTTTCAACGCGTCGCATGTTTAAAAATGTTTTGTCTGAATCTTTCCGAGCTTTGTAAGAGACCCGTATCGTACAGACGTTATTGTTTGTAAATGTAAAACAATTTGCGCAAGATTGCTTACGAAAGCTATTTAAGTGGCACGCCTAGGAAGAGGACGATGTCCAACAGTGGCCTAATAACGGCTGTTGAAAATGGTGATGGTGATGTATAAAAAAACTCAGAGGTCTTGATAGGATGTTTAAAAAAATACTTTTGCAATCTACTATTTGTATAGTAGGTATAACTTAAACATACATTACCTTATACATTATACGTTTCAGCGTTAGCGTGGTGTAGCGTTTCCATAGCCTGTTTAGAACGCCGCCGCGGCGCGGCCTGCGTCGCTACTACTCCCGTCCCGCTGCCCGCTGCCCGCTGTTTGCAAGGCCCCGGCCTAATAGTCTTAACAATCGTATAAGGACCTACCCGGAAAAATTTACCGCAAACACCTTAATAGTCTTATATGCTAGTCATATTTCGCTTAACTACCTATAAAGTGCCTTCTACACAGTAAACATAATAATAATAATTGACTGGACTGTCGAGTCATGGAACAGAACTGTAATCGATAAAGTATGGATGGATTTAGTCAGTATGCTTAACTTGATTGGATGTATTTTTACAAAGAAGGAACCATCTCTTTTTAAATGTGGTGAGATACTGTGACGTGGTGGTGAAATGTATGCATCGAAGTTAGAAATATTGATAGATTGACTTGTCTGGTGCATAATTAGAGGATAGTAGGTTATTAAAGTGCCTCAATCAGTGCGTTTTTCTTGGTTTTGGCTAAAAAACAGCGTTGTGAGTACTCTGCTACCCACAACATTTATAAGTGGTGATTAAAGAGATGTTAGGTATTTAAAGAGATCTGAAAAGTATTGGAATTATTATTATTAAATGTGCAGCGTCGGCGCACCCTCCAAATACGCCGATGCACGCACTAAAAAGAAGTAGGTTATGAAGGGAGCGGAAGGGTTCTTTTAAAAATAGACAAATCCACCTAAACGGATTATATATTAAAACTGGTTATGGTAAAAGATAAATAAACGTAAAATATGGAAATAGACAGTATGGGTATCGATGATCAAGAAGAATGACAATTTGAAAAACAAAACAAATAACAAAAAAAGTAAAAATAGACAAAAATATGATATAAAAGCAGGTTGAAAATAAAAACCAAAAAGATCGACTTCGTCACATTAATTAATTAAAAGGAAAATTTCTTTGTCATTTACATAATCTATATAATAAATATCAATATAGTATACAATGAACCTAAAACTAAAAACCTTAAAAAATATAATATGCCTAAAATATATTATTGAAAGGAGTCCCTTTAGGCAAGGTTCCGAAGATACTGGCAGGAAAATTGTCACAGATGTACAGGATTTCTTAGGTCAGGAGTAATGAGCGGCAAATTTTTTTTCTTACCTGTGGGAGTAATAATCGATGAACAACATGTGCAGTTAAATTATCAAAAAGTTAATTAATTTTCTATCAAAGTGTTATATGCCGGCTGCAGTAATAACTTTTTTTTAAAAGTACATTTATTTTAGTTGACCAACTTAAGACGTGCAAATATATTTATGAAAAATTCATAGTTTTTCCATACAAAATGTTCTATGAAAACTGCAAAAATAAATTTGTTTTTAAAATGTGTATTTTTTTATATGACTACAAAACGTGGCTCGATACGTACTTGTCCACTTCTTTAAATATTGACACATAAAATATTGTTTTTATCAATAAACGCATTGAATTAATTAGATAATATATCCAATCGTTTAAACGCACTGCAACTTTGTAATTATACGTTTAACTAATCATCACTAGCAACTTGTTTCGCGTAGAGTTCGGAGGAGTTTGGAACCAGGTTAATAAAAACATTAACGGTATACAGCCCAAAACTCACCTTACTTGGGTTTTGGGCTGTATACCGTTAATTTTTGTATTATTCCGGTATTCCAACCCAACACTTACGATTTACACCGAGACAGTCTAACTACAGCCACATTATTTTTTTATCATCTCTATCCCTCGTTATTAAGAAGAAATATTAGGTTAGATAACTTAAAGTGCATGAATCCCTTGGCACACCCTGGACACTTCATACAACAACGGGCCAGAAATGACACTTCAAAAAACGAATGACGGAACATCCTATATGTTCGACGAACTGTAACCAATCTGTATCAATCTGAGTGACGAGGGGGTAAGGTCGCAATCTAGAGCGCGGCAGGGAGTGTCCATACTGTATATTAGTACCTACTAATATGTATAAATACTTTGCCTTTAGGGTCCTTAAAACTCAGAGTACCTTCTCCTTACGAAGCGAACCAAAGCACTTATTTTCCTATGTAACTTTAACATTTTGTCGTTTCATATTTAGAAGCAAAGCAAAATACGTAGTTGGTACTTATTTAGATTTACGAAAGCAAGGAAATGTAATAAGTGCCAATAAATCCACTTTCCACAAAAGCGGAATGCGAAAGCGAATTGATTGCGGAAGTTTAGATGATTGTTGCTAAATTACACCAAAGCTGAACGGATATGAATTAAGTTTGGGTTAGGGATAGAGAATCGGAAAACGTACCGTTAGGCAGGCCTCCCACTCCTAGTAAAAATGGCGGGTTAAGCCGCTGGATGCGGGTAGCGCAAAACCGGTCGTCGTGGAAATCCTTGGCCTCCCGCCTATGTTCAGCAGTGGACGTCCTTCGGGTGATATGATGATGATAGGGATAGAGAATGTCCTGCGATAAAATAGAGGTGCAAGAACGTGTTATGCCCTTGGTGATGCAGTTTTATAAATTATAAAAATACTTCTTTAATGGATATAGTATCTACATACTATCTATCGTATCTACATAAGAGTATTCTTACCCATGAATTGTGCCTATTATATTATTTATGTTACTTAGTTTAGAAAATTGAATTGAATTGACCCGTGGGAATATTTGGCACGCTGCGGAGGTATCACGGAATGTTGGGTACCACTTACCATGCCTAAAAAAGATTTGAGCATTTTGACCAGTTTAGTGCAAGACTTGCTTCTTGAACGACTAACTTACTGGTACTAATATTTTTTAATCTTTGCCGGTACTGGACCACCTAGTGAGCGGCAACGGCATAACCGACGGATATAGTGCATGTTAGTTCAAATTGTCAACAGATGACGTCTTATACATATAAGTGTTTTTTTTAATAAAATATATTATTTTAACCTTTATAAGATCACTTCGGTACGTCTGTTCATCCGTTCGTTAGTAACAAGTTGGAATTTGGTGTGTTTAAAGATTTTTATGACTCAATCACGAAACATGTAGCGTAAATAAACGAATTCCGATTTTTGTGAAATTAAAAAGTTAACAAAAAGAGGCTCTATATACGAAATACAAATATATATTTTTATAATTTTAAAATGCATGGTTTAACCCCCCCCCCCCTCTTCTTTTGTTTTCCTCCCCCCTTATTTCCGTAACTACTGCGTCTAAAATTTTCGGAAAATAAGTGAATATATAACCGTTCTTATAGTTTACAAAAAACCTAAATGAAAATTGTAAGTCTTAACGTTTCTACGGAAAAAAATATGGGAAGACGTCCCTCCACGCAGTTTTGACTCGCACTCATTCAGTACCTATTTTACTTTTTGTCATTAGTGGTGAACGTAGTCTTCAAACTGATGTATCAATCAATAATTTTTACAAGCTTTTATTTAACTTGCAATGTTGGTAGGCTGTCCGCTTCAAAATTTGAAAGTAAAATTTGCCTCACTTCGCGGTGTTTGATTGACAAATTTGGCATGAAGGCGTATTGTCGGTGAGAATAGATCCTTTTGGTATTTTAAACTTGATCTGATGATAAACTTTGGAGGTGGAATCAAAGTCCAAGTATCGTCTATTGATATAAGAGATTCCTAAAATTGATATAAATTTACTGCGCTTGCCTTTTTTGAATTTGGAAACATGTATTATAGGGTACCAAAAATGCACTCCTACCCGATAAAGCACGACCTATGAATATAAAACTCGATAACTTGTGTCATGGACGTAAACATGCATTATACGCGTCCTGATAATGCACGATCTATGAACGTAAAGCCTGATATCGCGTGTGATAGCGCGAGATAAAATATGTACCTAATAGTTTTCACGTTTTTAGAAAATTATTACATAGCAAAGATAAATTTGGCTTGATGACAAAATAAACATCTTTGAGAAATAAGTAATATAATTATGTGATTGATTACTTATGCTTCAAACCGTGTGTTTCTCGTTTTAAGGGTTCTGTAGTCAAACTAGAAAGCTGTTCGCCATCTTTTCCTGTCTGTCGTTATGTTCCAGATATTAGCTGAAATTTGACATCACTACTTAAGTTCTCGTTTCGTACCTATATATAACTATAATATAATTATATATGACGCTTACAAAGTTATCTAATGTTTTTAGGGCATCTTCTCTACAGGTTAGTTGGGATATATTTTTTTTCGCGCACCTATTTTGGACTTTTGTCTGTGTGAAGAGCATAATCATCATTATCATATCAGCCGATCATTTACTACGCCGTCGGTCCACCAAAAGGGAGGCCTGCCTATGCTACGTCTTCCGATGCGTGGTCGTCCTTCGAGAACCTTACTTCCCCAATGGCCACTTGTTCTACGAGCTATGTGCCCCGCCCAGTTCCACTTTAGTTTAGCGATTCTGTGAGCTATTTTTGTTCGTTATGATTTCTAATTCGATTCAATTGATAAGGAGACTTCGAGCATAGCTTGCTACATCGCCCGCTGGGTGACCATGAACCTTCCTATGAGGCCCATAGTAAGCGAGCATGTCTCAATTCCGTTGATGTTTACGAAACATAAATCGATTTGGAAACTAACGAAAAAAGTCTTACTCTGTAATAAATGAACATAAAAAGACAAACATAGACAAGGTTCTTTTCTCTGATGTTGAAAATTTCTAGAAGCATTTGAACTTTTCTATGAAATATTGTGCTTACATCATAACTTGTGATTTCATTTGATCAAAGTTAAAATGACAATTAAAAATAATTGGCTTACAAAGGGTTTCAAGAAATCAAGCCAAACAAAACGTCAGCTATCAGATTCTTCAAAGTCCACGATCGATACTTATTAATCAGAAGTAATATCTTTGAAATAGGGAATTATTTCATAAAAAGTGAACTTGAAGTGAAATTGAAGCAGTCGTATCTCAGTGCGATTTGCGTGGTTGGGTTGATCGCGCAGGTTAACTGACCGAGCCTGGTCATTACCTGGATTGGTTAGAATTTTAATGGCTTTTTTAAAGTAAAGAGAAGAAAATAACCACACTTTTTCACCTTTTCAATGGTTTTTCGTTTCAATCAAAAACTACAATTAAAATATATAAAATAATAACATTACTCACTTTGTATTATCATAAAAAATATTGTTGTATATTTTTTTTTAATTTATACTTTAAAATATTAATCATAACTAGAGTTGAAAGTAACGATCTTTGGGATATTTTTTTAGCGAGCCAAAACTGCTCAATCGTGTTTCTAATAGCTTTTGAATTTAAGGAACATCATCAAAAATAAGGGTATTTTTTTTTCAACCTTGGGTTTTCTATCGTCTAGGAGTAATTGACGTCAAAAATAACGTAATAATTAAATATTACCGCCGTTAGCCTCCGCTGTCCGTCTGTCTGTCAGCGGGCTGTATTTCATGAACCGCGTAATAGGTAGACAGTTAAAATTTTCAATGTGTATTACTATTGGCGCTATAAAAAAATAAGCGAGTACCTATACAAGAAACGGAATTTTTTGAAACATGAAGAAACTAGCGACATCTGGTGGGATGTTGTATTATCCTCTATACATATGGTTGATTTATGAAGATATTTTGGTACGGAACCCTTAGTGTGCGAGTCGAACTCGAACACGCCCGTTTTTTTTGTTCTCCACCATTTTCGTGCTCCGCAAGGCACGTTCAGCCGTTGGTACTGGTGGCTATCACTAGATGGCAGTCGTTAAGCCGTGTCAGAAGGGGACTTAAAAAACTTCTGACAGTGGGTTACACCACTAGTCCTACAACTTTCACCAACCCGAGCTGGGGTCCCGTGTGTGGAGTATGGCCTAAACTTCCTGAGTTTGGGAAGAGACCCGTGCCTCAACAGGGGGGACATTTAAGGGTTGTTAAGAGTAAGTGAAGTACGTCAAGGGCACCCAAAGGGCAATGGAGCTTGCTATGCTCGGAGTTTCTCTGCGTGATCGAATCAGAAACGAGGAGATCCGTAGGAGAACCAAAGTAACCGATATAGCTCTCAGAATTGCTAAACTTACGTGGCATTGAGGGGGCACATTGCTCGTAGAACAGATGGCCGTTGGGGCAGTAAAGTTCTCGAGTGGCGACCACGCACCGTAAAGCGTAGTGTAGGCAGGCCTCCCTCTCGGTGGACCGATGACCTGGTGAAGGTCGCGGGAAGCCGCTGGATGCGGGCAGCGCAGAAACGGTCGTTGTGGAGATCCTTGGGGGAGGCCTATGTCCAGCTGTGGACGTCCTTCGGCTGATATGATGAAGAGTAAGTGAAATTAGTCGTAAAAGCAATCGAATAAAATATGTCCAGTACCTACCTACCAAATAGCTATGTTACTATGTAGTTGTAAACTCTACAACGCACACACTGAACTCGTTGAAAATTTTGTGGAATATTTTCAAAGTCCATGATCAAATCCTTCTTATTAAAAAACGGCCGTCGCGAAAATACACTCTTTTATACAAAAAGAGGATTATCTAAATCGGCTTATATTTACCAGAGATAAGCGCTAACATAAATATAAAAAAATATATTCAGACAGATTGCGAGCCTCCTCCTTCTTTGAAAGTCAGCTGAAAAACAAACGATTTTTTTTAAATGCCAACGGCACCCTACTTGTGCGTGATCCAAGACGCTCTTGGCGAGCTAACCTACCTATTTTTTTGATTCACAATTGGTAGGCCCTTGGCATCATCTCACCTGATGGTAAGTGACGATGATGCCGAAGATGGAAGCGGGCTTACCAAGATTGCCCTGGAGAACTGGCTATCTTTTATCTTCAAGCCGGAACACATCAATATTGTTAACACCGATGTTTGGCGGCAAGACTTAGATAAGATGGTGGTAACTAGCCAGCGGACTTAAAAAATGCCCTACCTCCAACAAAAGTCGAGTATTACAAGTTGACCCCACCGGGAATCGAACCCGCGACCTCCTGGTGTGAAGCGAATAGACTGACCATTATGCCACGGGGGCTTTTAGGTACCTTTTTGATTTTAAAATGGTTATTTGCAGATGGTTGTCTGTAAAAATCCCCACAACTGTGTCACAAGCAATATCTAGTTTTATTTTAACCACACTACCCGGCGCGTTGCTGCCGCAGAATAAATAATTTAGAATTACTTACTCTACTCTCCACTCTACTTTCCAATCTACTGTCTTCTCTATTTTCCACTCCACTTTCCACTCTACTCTCCAATCTACTCCCCACTCTACTTTCCAATCTACTCTCTACTCTACTTTCCACTCTACTCTCCAATCTACTCTCCACTCTACTTTCCAATCTACTCTCCAATCTACTCTCCACTCTACTTTCCACTCTACTCTCCAATCTACTGTCCACTCTACTCTCCACTTTACTTTCCACTCTACTCCCCAATCTACTCTTCACTCTACTCTCCACTCTAATCTATACTCTACTCTCCACTCTACTCTTCACTCTACTCTCCACTCTACTCTCTACTCTACTCTCCACTCTACTCTCCACTCTACTCTCCACTTTCCTTTTCACTCTACTCTCCAATCTACTCTTTACTTTACTTTCCACTCTATTTTTCTTTCTACTCTCCCTACTCTCCACTCTACTTTCCTCTCTACTCTCCAATCTACTCTCTAGTCTACTTTCCACTCTACACTCCAATCTACTCTCCACTCTACTTTCCACTCTACTCTTTAATCTACTCTCTACTCTACTTTCCACGCTACTCTCCAATCTACTCTCCACTCTACTCTACTCTTCACTTTACTTTATAAAAAGTGAACTTACCGAAATATACTCTTCACTCTATACTTCACTCAACTCTCCACTTTACTCTACATCAAAAGATCTAAACTCTTTATTTGTCATCTTACATTTTTCCGGGTTAAAATTATTCTATGTGTGAATCCAGGTAATAAGCCATGTAAATGCCAAATTTCATTGCAATCCGTTCAGCCGTTTTTGCGTGGTTAAGGAACAAACATACAAACATCTAAACTTTCACATTTATAATAATAATATTAATATAGTATGATTGGTAAATCCTTAACTAAATCTCCCTGTTATATGTATAAGTAAGTCGTACCCAACATTAATCAAGATAAAACTTCAACCGAAAGTAACTATACTTGTTTATTTATTTTCAAGTATTTAAAAAGCATTATCCCAGAGGAAATCCATTGCCTGTCGTCAATTTAACTTCGGTAAATTTTGCTCGCTTTAACCGTAATACAATCAGGTTGGCAGCCCTGGCTTCGACTCCTATTATACCATCCGATGACATCGGACCGACTTCACACTCTCCTTAAATAGGGTGTAACCAATTTTTTGTAGGTCCCGTTAACTTTGGCTTCTACTCATCATACTGAATAATTATTATTGTTTTATGACTTTATATAAATCTATCAGCTGAATACCAGTTTTGTGTTTTTTTGTATGGAGGGTCCAATTTTGTTTTTGAGAA
This sequence comes from Coleophora flavipennella, assembly GCA_947284805.1. Lineage (NCBI taxonomy): Eukaryota > Metazoa > Arthropoda > Insecta > Lepidoptera > Coleophoridae > Coleophora > Coleophora flavipennella. The sequence continues at coordinate 18,807,416 of OX369308.1, forward strand.
TTGAGTGTTGGTTCCTTGGGGAAAGTTGTTTAGTATGCTGAGTAGAACCCCCAGTTAACTGGTCCTACACCATTTTTACATTCTGTATAAAATAAAATCATCGACATCCAGTATGTTCTATTCTTACGAGTGCTATACGTAGACTTTTCATAATCAAACCTAAAATCATCAAAGAAAGACAATTCATTTAATGGGAGGTGATAATAATAATGTTCGGATATACTAAAGAGCCTTCTCTTAGAGACTTTATAGAGTGTGATGCTTTTACGAAACGCTTTCGTTACGTGACAGACGACTTGATATTATTAGAGCATGCTTGCCTAATTGAAGTGGAGACATAGACATACGAGCCGATATATTTAAAACCAGGTAAATCTATAGTCATTTAATTTTAAGGTGTTTTAGGTATTTAGTTACGAACCTTATTTTTAGGGCTGCGTACCCAAATGGTGGCAACGAGACTCAATTACTAAACCTACACTGTCTGTCTGTCCGTCTGCCTAAACATAAAAACGGGCCAAGCGTAAATCGTACTCGCGCCTAGGGATCCAGAACGGAATGAATGAAATATTTTTATGTTGCTCGCGTTGATGTATTTTGTTTTCAATGACTGTATAATTGTTATACTTATGTGGGGGGGTATGGTTGCGGTTTTCCGACTCGCACTTGGCCAGTTTTTTTCGGATTTAGTGTCACAAATGATTCATTCTCATGTGTCTCTTTCATAATTTATCATGTTCAGTTATCCACATAGGCGGACGAATCTGCGGACAACAGCTAGTGGGTAATGATGGGTATATCAAAAATAGGTAAAGTAAATCTCAGCGTGTCTACGAATAATGATAAAAAATCAAGAAATCTACATCATCATATCAGCCGACATACACCACTGCTGGACAAAGGCCTACCCTACGGATTTCCACGACGACAGATCCTGCGCTTCCCGCATCCAACGGCTTCCTAAGACCTTCACCAGGTCGTCGGTCCACCGTATGGGAGGCCCCCCTACGCTACGTCTTCCGATGCTCGGTCGCTTCTCGAGAACTTTACTGTTTATTATTTAACCATTAACAATTTACTCAGGAGTATTTTGTCATTAAATATGAAAGAATACACTATGCGTTTTCTCAAAAATCGCTTTATCGAATCATACTTTACCTGTACCGTTCTCCCACGAACTTGGCGAGTGTGCACGATCAAGGGTAAGATTTGGAGCGACCTTTCTCTCTGATTACCATTAATAGAATCGATTAATGTGGGAGTAGAGTCATTAACGACCTTCCCGCAGTGAGAAATTAAAGCCGTTTAGTGTGCGGCAGCCCTTAATGTCCCCCCCCCCCCTACTAGCTATTAAAACAGTGTAAGAAGAAGGTGTGTGGGTGTGTGTGCGTGTGTGTGTGTGTGTGAGGGCGTGCGTGTGTGTGTTATTTGAAACGAATTTTAATTATTTCTTCATCTTCTCAGCAAACACTTTTATTCGATACCTACCCATATCATGGGAGTGCAAAAGAAAATACTGCTTCGCCATCTTTTGAAGTCATGTCGTTACTTAGTTAACCATGCATTGTCATCCAAACTAAACGTGCAAAATTTCAGCTCAATCGGAAACCAGGAATAGGTCAAATTTAACTTGCAAATTTGAAGCGGACAACTTACATACATACAAGTGAAATAAAAGCTTGTAAAAAGTGAAGGAACATACTACATTTAAAATCTTGTAACTTTGAAACACATTAATCTAAAAGATTAAGTATACTCATGTAAGCTGTTAAAACTGACAACAGCTAAGTCGAAAATATGGTTTAAATCCGTGAAATTAGAAACGAGTATACTCAGGCTCAGCCGAGTAACGACAGATTATACGCATGAATTGACAAACCTAACAGATTTAGATTTGATTAAGTAGAAAAACATTATGTGAGCCTGACAAAAATATTTGGTACTTATAAGGGCGCCGCATGAAGGCCTCCCGGACCTATGACCTGGTGAAGGTCGCGGGAAGACCCTTGAAGCGGGCAGCGCAGGACCGATAGTTACTGAAAAAGACCTTTGACCAGCAGTGGACGTCTTTCGGCTGATATGATAATGATGAAGGGTTCCGTATCTTACAAGAAGAAAACAGGATCACTTCATTCGTCCGTCCGTCCATCCAGTGAGGACCTCTGCTAAGTCAGTGCCCCTTGGCTTGCGGGTTATTACTCATTATATAAGTATTGAATTAGCTGTCAATATTTTCATTTAAAAAGACTAAGCCTAGAAGTGATTTTTGTTCAAATTAATTCACTTCGGCGTAAAGACTATACACGAGTACCTACTGTACGTATAATGTATCGCCTGTGCACACAGGAAGTAACAAAAGGTAATGTAATAAACCATTTTGCTTGAATAGCTACTTACATATGCCCGCGCCACCGCACGTGCCCTATCGACTATCGTGCACTCCGCCCCGCTGTAAGTATGCATACAATACGGCAACATCCCGATTTACGCGAGGAAAACATTCCACAAGAACTCGCGTTAAATGAAGTCGCGTATATAGAGGTTTGCATTGAAGCTTAGTCAAGAGTCAATACATATCAGACTCGGGGTTTCGATTTTTATAAATATTTTTATTGTTAGGTTAGGTTAATTAAGTTAGGTTTTAAATTGGATTTTTCATGATTAGGGTTATGTGTGTTGCCAGTGATGACGTACGGAACTGAGACATGGTCGCATACTATGGGCCTCATAAGAAGGCTCAAGGTCACCCAAAGGGCAATGGAGCGTGCTATGCTCGGAGTTTGTCTGCGTGATCGAATCAGAAACGAGGAGATCCGTAAGAGAATTAAAGTAATCGACATAGCTCTCAGAATTGCTAAACTTAAGTGGCAGTGGGCGGGGCACATTGCTCGTAGAATAGATGGCCGTCGGGGTAATAAAGTTCTCGAGTGGCGACCACGCACCGGAAAGCGTAGTGTAGGCAAGCCTCCCACTCGGTGGACCGATGACCTGGTGAAGGTCGCGGGAAGCCGCTGGATGCGGGCAGCGCAGAACCGGTCGTCGTGGAGATCCTTGGGGGAGGCCTATGTCCAGCAGTGGACTTCCTTCGGCTGATATGATGAGGGTTAGACATTGGCTTTATATACATTGTACTAAACTACATATAGTAAATAAAGAAATACATTTTACCATACAAATCAATACTTTAATTTTTAAAAATGTGTGGAATTTTTACTTTATATTATGTACTTGTTTTACAGAATAATGCATCTATTTTATTTTGGTTTGCGTTTCCTTCATATTTACTTGTAAAATATCATACGTTTGTTCGTTCATAACGCGCAATCCTTGTTTATACTAATTGACACACAGCTGAAATAACGTCATCATTACTGTCAATGATATTTAAAAGACACAAATTTTGTAGTTTGAAATTAGCGTTAAAGCGAAACCGCGCTTAACGGGGTCGCGTAAAGCGGGCTGTTACTGTACTGTCGACGACGTTTACAGCGGACGCTAAGCACGCGGTTCTTGCATAATACAATCTCGTAGAACAGGTCTAATCAGCTTAACAGTCGCACATGGTCGAGGCTAAGGTCACGAATCACGATGTTACAAATATGTAAATCAAGTTGCGTTTGCAAGCACAAAGCTAAGCGGAGTCGGCTTTAGATTTGATCGTGATTGATGGAGAAAAGCAGCGCAATGCGGTGATCTCTCTGCGGCTTTTGCTAGACAAAAGCTTTGCTAGCACGCTGAATATTAAAAAAGCTGAGCGTAGATACAAGATTTTTAGGGTAGGTAAATAAATAAATTGAAGTTTCCCCCCGGAGAACATACCTACCATCTCATCTAAATTTATTCTATTTGTACAGGAGATACTTTTTTAGAGTTTTCCTAGAATTTATATATTGTTGTTAGCATGTTTCTTCGTATTCTCGATTGTGTAAATTTGACAAATATACACCTTCTCTCAGTAGCGTCTAACGTTACTCAATTTGTATGGGAGGTATCTTTTTTAGAGTTTTCCTAGATATAATACTTTTGTGTAAATTTTACAAATATACTTAGCACCATTTTGGAGTACTTAAAAAAGCTTTTTTGATATGACAGTTAACATTTTCAGAGTTTTCCCAGATATAACACATAATATGCCATATTTTAGGTGCCAATAAAAGTTTTAGTTTCGGTTTTCTCGATTGTGTAAATTTGACAAATATACTTAGCTCTTGAGAATGAAAAAAACTTTTTTGGTATGATAGGTACCATTTTTAGAGTTTTCCCATACATGCCACATACATTTTAGGTGCTAATAAGTGTTGTCGATAACGAAAATTTGGAATCTTCTGCTAGTAAATTTTCGTCAAAATCTCCTAGTCCGTTTTTCGGACAATCAAATGTCCTTATATTTGCTCCTTGTTCACTTGAAGTTAAAAAGCTAAGTTAAACTTACGACGAAGATAATAATAACACATTTTATTTGTCTTCCCGCAATATATCTAGCGAACACATAATATTGGCAACCGGTAAAGACACATCATATCAGCCGAAAAACGTCCACTGCTGAGCAGAGCAAAGGCCTCCCCGAGGATTTCCACGACGACCGGTCCTGCGCTGTTCGCATCCATTGGCTTCCCGAGATCTTCACCAGGTCGTCGTCGGTCTACCGCGTGAAGACACATGCTACCCCTATCTGTTAGGTAGGCTGAAAAGATAAAAGCTACTTATGCTTTAGACTGTAGAACTAGAAGTTGGAAATTCTCATATCTCAGGCTTAGAGGAAAATATAAAAAAAATGTTACGAGGGAAAACGAAGCGTAACCACATGGTATCCAATTACTGGAATAACAATGGATGCAAAAATGAGCAAAAGCAAAAAGATTCTACGAAGCCGCATTTATGTATATTGTCACAAAATGACGATCTTTTTACGCATTCGCACCCCAAGTGACAGAAGTAGGTCATTTGTGGGTAATTGACAAGAGGACTGATAAATGCTACAAAGCGAGGAGCTTTGCGGCACTGTTGAGGTTTCTTAAAGAGCACAGTTGATTGCAGATAGGGTTACCAGATGTTAAATCGGAAATTTCTGACAAAAATCCTGATTTGTATCGAAAAGTCCTGACATTTTAGTGAAACAGCCGCGCATGTGGACGTCATATTAATTAAATACCCCGTATGATTTTCCTTTTAAGTGCCAACCGGCTCACAATCTGCCATTGGTACTACTCTTGCTTTTCGCACATTCCCTCTCGTATATCTACCAGATACGCTAAACTACCAGGTTTATGATATAGCGTCCCCACTCACCGACAGCTAGGTCTTAAAATGAGGGCCGCTATTCCTGCCAACACCATAGGGTGAAGACAAGGACCAGTAACGGTAGGTCTTGCCGCCAAGACGCTTGTCCCGGTACTCTGCAAGGCGAGTGCCTCGTGGAAGAGAACCACTACCTACTGTCCAGGTAGGTCCCGGAGCTGTAGGCGCGCTCACCTCCCGCGGCTTTCGCTGCTGGCGGTTCGATCCCCGCTCGGGACGCCAGAGAAGCTAGCTTCCACATATCCGGAGTGGTACCGGAACTGTAAGCACGCTCACTTCCCGGCGCTTATCGCACCTGTCCAGACTTACTCCTACGCGGCTGTATCGGCCGGAGCAGTATTATCTTAGCTCTACTTGCTGACCAGGCAAGTGCCGGAGATGCTTCCCTGCCAGTAATTAAACCAGCAGTTCCGCTGAATGGACAACTCACGTGCCCCGCGTTGTTTTCGCCCATAGCCCACGTGGCCGGCTACGACAACACTAGTTGCGCGCGGGGAAGGACGCCTGGACGCAACATGCTTGCCAGGCAACAGACATTGCCCAACCCCTGCAACTAACCACATACCACTACGAGTCCATGACCCAGTCGGGGGACCGACAAGCCAGAGTGCCGAAGGCGATAGATCCAATAGCAGGCAAGCGGTGGGCTACCCCGACCCCGTAGTACCCTGATCCAAACAGCCGGACCCGTAGTTCCGGCTGCGACCTCCACCTAGCCGGGTAGCTCTAGGCAGAGATAAGGCAGCTTTTCGCATAGTGAAAAATCACGATTCATATAAGTCAATGGGCTGTAACAGTACCTTGATTGACGATATTAAAGACACCTAAATAATCTAGTCCGGCCGGAATCCTGACAGATGCTTAATATCATGATGCCTGGTAACCCTGGCAAATTGCAGACGCGGCTCACTTCAATGGCCTGGCTCAAGCTCTGGAAAATGGATATTGTATCCATTTTGCTCTTTTACACAAAGTTTGTTCGTTTGTTTTTCTTCAGAACGCTTGTTAATTGTCTGGTAACATTGGAACGGCGCAATAAAATTTCAATAAATTGGTAATAATGTTCCCATGCTATTGCTTAGCAAACTAATTACATATTCCGAATGGTTTGGGATTTGTTTGGCTTCTTTTGTATAGGTTTCATTAATTAATCTGTCTTCAGAAGTCTTTTAGAAGAAATCAATTTTATTAGTCAGTTTGGTTGTATTATATTTTTTTCTTTTCTAGTTGCATCAACATTTTATTTCGTTAGCCTAGTTATTTATGTATTTGGTTGAGTACACAATAAATAACGCGCATGTCTTGCCTATAAGGCGATTAGCCCATTTTCTCTACAAAGACCTCTTCCACGGAAACTGCCAAAAGTTATCAAGCTTAGCCATCCGCTCCCCGACGGCCACAATCAGGAATCGCTTCACTTCACCCATTTAGAGATTCAGCAAGATATTATACTCGTACTTACAATGATGAATTCGTGTTCAAAAAAGCACAGGAGAATTTGATTTTTCCAACTTAATCATTACTTTTCTTCAGCAAGCGTATTTAATTTCTGTTTCAGTTACATTTCATTAACTTTGACCTTTTCTCCACGTAATTTGCTGTTAAATTGTCTAATATTGTTCCGTTAGAATTTATTAGTTGTTCCGAATAATCAGAAATTAAATTTAACTGAGCGCTGTAAGAGACTGCAAAGGGATTTTAGATGGTGCGGCTTCCCGGCTCCCTTCCTTCGTGACTGACCTTGGCCGGAGAAGGTGAATGACCGCTCGAGACAAGCAAGACACCTGCTTACTTCACTGCTGTTCAGGCGCACGGACGGATGGAGCTCAAACAATATCCGAACATTTTTTAATAATCCTACCTACTCTCCGCGCTACTAAATTTACAATGGTCCGTTTTGGAGTATATAAAGCCTAATTTCCAGCAGCGTAATGGTACAATAACATCGTTTACGAGTTCCTTATTGTAATGCGATGCGTTTTTTTAAACCGTTATTTGTATAAGTACGGAAATTATGGCCTATTTTTCAAACGACTTCCAAAGGGGAGGAGGTTCTCAATTCGACTGTATATTTTTTTTGTATGTTTGTTACGATATTCTTTGCAGATTGTGAACCGATTTTTACGATTCTTTTTTATTATTCGATAGGGTATGCCGCCAAGTTGCTTGCACATAAATTTTATCAAAATAGATTTACTGTTTTTTTTTAGACAATCATCATCATAATATGAGCCGAAAAACATCCACTGCTGGACAAAGGCCTCCCCCAAGGATTTCCACGACGACCGGTCCTGCACTGCCCGCATCCAGTGGCTTCCCGCGATTTTCACCAGGTCGTCGGTCCACCGCGTGGGAGGCCTGCCTACGCTACGTTTTCCGGTGCGCAGTCTCCATTCGAGAACTTTACTGCTCCAACGGCCATCTGTTCTAAGAGCTACGTGTCCGGCCCACTGCCACTTCAGTTTAGCTATTGTCAGCTATGTCGGTTACTTTGGTTCTCCTGCGGAATATATATATCTGCAGGGTGTAACAAAATTGGTGTAGGTCCCGTTAACTGGGGCTTCTACTTATCAGCTGATCGACCGATTTTGTGCATTTTAGTATGGAGGGTCAAATTTTTTTTAAAGAATTGTCTATGGGTTCCTTGGGGAAAGTTGTTCCTTATGACGAGTGGAACCCCCAGTTAACGGGACCTACACCAATTTTATTACACCCTGTATATATAGGTAGATAAATTAACGAAAAGAAAAGTTGTTGTGATTGAAGTCGGTTTCAACGTGTTTAGCCTTTCCAATTATTTAAATCAACAATAGGGTATTTGACAGTATCAAAATTAAATTATAATTTTTTTATTATAGATAACAAATTGAATTATAATTTTAAATGACTAATTGATTGAACAACGTAAAAGGAAATAACAGGTATATATAAAACGATTAAGGAAGAAATACGTTTAGGCTAGCAAGCGATCTCTCCTAGACAAACTGTAAGGTGGACGAAACAGTACTAATTCATTGAAGCGTCGGTGGCTCAACCGGTAACGACTCGGTCCTCCTAACCAGACGTGCCGGGTTCAAATCCGGACAGCCAATGCACCAATGAGTTTTTCAAAACTTCGTACATATACTCACCGATTGCTTTAACGGTGAAGGAAAACATCGTGAGGAAATCAGCACACACCTGTGAAGAAACTCGAAGGTTGTGTGTGAAGTCGACCAACCCGCACTGGGCCCGCGTGGTGGACTAAGGCCCGATCACCCTAACTCAGGGTAGGCTACAGTACAGCCCCTCGGTGGCGACTGATATGATGTGTTTTAAACACATTAAAAACATTGTCTAATTTTAAACTGTTGTTAACACTTTAAAATACGTGTTTTAAAACAACTTAGTTCAATATGTGTCCTATTCTACCTAGTACCATACTTATAAATGGGTACGGTCGGTCGCACGTACTAGTACCTAACTACCTTAATGTTTATGTGATGTGCAGCCTTCAACGTACCTACCTGCCTTGGGGACGTATATGAGCTGATATGATGTACCATCCTCGATTGCTTCATCACTTACCATCTGGTGAGTTGTAGTCAAACGCACTCAAATTTTTAATAAAAAAAAAGTGCGCAGTAAGAACTACTTACATTACATAATATGTCATCATATCAGCCGAAAAACGTCCACTGCTGGATAATTAAATATATACATGATGTCCGGTAAATTTTCTCTGCGATTTTTGACATGATTTTAGTTTTTGTGACTTCTATCAGCTCTTGAAAGATCATCGTCTATTTCTCGAACACTCTCTAGACTCATTAAAAATAATTACATGTATTAAGTACATATTTACATAAAATGTTGTTCACTTAATAGAATTTCAGCTACAAAAGCACAAAAACTTACTTTTCATATTTTAATTTTTTTTTTGTTTAAATATTTATAAAAATTACAAAATAAGTTCTTCGTCAAAGACAACATGATGTCATATGAACAATTTCCTTAAGAGCTGGCTCCCGGCGCGGGACAGGCGAACGACCTGATATTTAATCTTATGGAATCAGTTTTACAGTTGAATTTCACGTGAGTGTCTTAATGCGACTTACGTCTTTTACTTCGGGCGTCTATGCACATTTTCGTTTTATGCGAGCTTACTAAATATTGTAAAAAAAATTCGTCTTAGCCGTTTTATCAAAACATTGATTCTCTTACTGTCGGTGTTTATTTCATGCGTCTAACTTATGTAATTTAGGAGAAAAATCCAATAATCACTCAGACTTACATAGTTTTACAAAATAAAAAGTATCGAGCGAAAACCAATTAACGTGTTTTTGTTTTAGCCACACAATAGAAGAAAGTTTAAAGAATCAGCTGTATAGTTTTTTGCGTTCAGCAATCTTACGACCGACTTAACATATTCTAGCAAAAATGCACTAATTTTGGGAGCCTGCTCTAGTTTACTAAAGAATCGCTAAACATTAGTGGCAGTGGGCGGGGCACATAACTCGTAGAACAGATGACCGTTGTGGTAGTAAAGTTCTAGAGGGGCGACCGCGCACCGGAAGACTTAGCGTAGACAGCTCTCCCTATCGGTGGACCGATGATCTGGTGTAGGATGCAGGCAGCGCAGGACCGCCCGTTGTGGAAAGTGATCATATAAATAGGTACCATTATATGACTTTTATGCTACGAATATGAAAAGAAAGCACTGCGCGTCTACTGGGCCGCGTTCGCGCCAGCTCCAACAGAATCCTGAGCATATTTGAAGAAAGGTGGGGCTCTCCAATGCTGGGTCGCAGGGTCCGGTTGCATGGATCCAGCAGAGTGCTTCATTGAACTCTGTTTTTGTACCTTTTGTATTTTACTAACTCTAGAATTCAGATTACTAACAATACTATGAACCATTTTGTCTGGAATATTTTTTTTATAATAATAATAATAAAAAACAACGACCTTAAACGACACCTAAGGCGGCTGGAACTCCGTGGCAGACCTATAATTGCGGCAATGCAGAAAGCAGTCCTCCTCGACAATTCCCGGATAGTCCGACGCTTTCTCTCTCCGTCGCACTGAACTCCAGCCGACTGTACTTCTGCTGGTGGTGCTCCTGCCACCTCGCCTCGTGCCAAGTGAGCAGAGTAGCTTAAATTTTATATTTCGTAATAATATATAATAATACTATTTACATCCAACAACAGATTGCAAAATAAATAAACTAACAACATGTAATTCATAATTAATTTCACTTAATTCAGTTTGTATCTCTCAATGTACGTATAATGTTTAATTTGTACTCATCATGTTAGATGTAGAATTGATTAGTTTACCTCAAACCCTGATCCCAGGTTGGTTGTAGGTAATTAATTTCCGCCAGGATAAAGTTAGAGCAGATAACATCGTTTGGTAAATTTGATCACGAAGTTAGCGTGTTTTATTGCAATTAGTAACAATTGTTTTAGTATAAAATTTGATAAACCTCAAAGATCTCCTTAGAAGGCTTAGGAGGAGTTCCATCCTCTAGCTATGATCTAGCGAGTAGTTTATTATTATTATTTTTTGCAATTCAATTCTCTGTGGTATTTCAAGTAGAAAAAAAACGGTCAAGTACGAATCGGACTCGCGCTTCGAGAATTCCGCACCACGACACCTTTCACACAAATATGACAAGAGTACCTACTCATTCACATTACAAACAAAAGACATAAATGCGAGCGACAGAAAAATGTTTTTTTTATTCAGTTCGGACTCCTTAGCGCGAATACGACTCACACTTGGCTGATTTTTTTTAGAATTAGTGCTATAATTTCACCAAGTTTCACGCTTGATATGTTTATACATACATAAAAAAGATAATCCGTTTTTACGATATAGCGCAATCTAAATTACCTATAAAAAATCGTTTAATTTTTACTTATTCGGCAATAGAAAAACAAACACTGTGAAAATTCCAACAGTATACAGTCTGCCCGCTGACAAACAGATAGACAGACGGATGGACAGTAATAGGGTCCCATTGGTCACGCTTACGTACGGGACCCTAAAAAGTATAGTCTGAAAAAAAACGATAAATTGATCTACAGCGTTAGATTCCCGTCAGTTCAAAAAAAAATTTAATAATAGGTAAAAAGTCAAATATGCTCAAAAAACTTTTTATTAGCCGATTGTTTTACTACTAAGTACTAATTTTAAAGTAAAATAACAAAATTTTGTTATTTTACTTTGAAATTAGTACTTTAATCACACCAAGTTTCACGCTTGTATTTGTATTTATTACAGTTTACGATAGGACTAAATAAAAAACACCTCTAAAATACCTTAAATAAAACAGGCATTTTGTATTAAATTTTATTTTTAACTATTTCCTTTTTCGTTTTTTTATTATTATTTGTTATTATAGCGGTAATAGAAAAACACACTGTGTGAAAATAAAATATAGACAGACGGACGGACAGCGGAGGCTTAGTAATAGGATCGAGTTGGTAACCCTTTGGGTATATGTAACCCTAAAAAGGGGATCATAGTCGGGGAACCGTACGGGAACTACGGTAAAGTTTATCTAAGTTGGATTAATTAAGTTAATTTATGTATACAAATTACTTGTTTACGTACTTTATGTGTCGTTATGAATTAATGACTTATTTAAGGCGGTAATATTACAGATTTTCGTTATTTTTGACTTCAATTACTCCTAAAGGATAGAAAACGCAAGGTTTAAAAAAATACCTTTATTGTTGATGATGTTCCTTAAAGTCAAAAGCTATTAGAAACACAATTGAGCAGTTTTGTCTCGATAAAAAAAATCCAAAGGTCTACACCGTTACTTTCAACTCTAGTTATGATTAATGTTTTGAAGTATCATCAGCCACAAATCGTCCACTGCTGGACAAAGGCCTCTTCCAAGGATTTCCACGACGACCGGTCCTGCGCTGCCGATGGATGCGGGAGGTTTTGAAGTATAAATTTTATAAAATATACAACAATATTTGTTATGATAATACAAAGTGAGTAATGTTATTATTAAGCTATTGTATAGCTTTTATCGCGGTCTTTGAGGAGACCGAATCAAGAAATTTCGTAACGAAAATAAAACTTAACACCTAAAAAAAAATATTGAGTTCTAAAAAACTTACAGTGCCATCTATCTATCCATCATGATGACGAGGACGATGATGACGATGACGATGATGACGATGATGATGATAACGATGATGACGATGATGATGACGATGACGGATGACTGACGATGACGAATGACGAATGACGGATGACGAATGACGGATGACGGATGACGAATGACAAATGACGAAGGACGAATGACGGATGCCGATGATGATGATGATGATTAACTTTCTTAGTGTTAATTTATTACATAAACATCCCGCGCCCCAAGGGCTATAATATGGTACTGGTAAATACTGCATAAATAAAAAATAAATAAATAATTATAATTGCATAGGTTGATAAAAAATGCTATGCAATAGCTTTACCGCGGCAGTCCCTGAGTGCCTTACGTCTTTTTTTAAATACTTTTATTGTAGTTTTTGATTGAAACGAAAAACCATTGAAAAAGTGTGGTTGTTTTCTTTACTCTTTACACGTAAAGAAAAAGACAGAGACAACTGCTCCAATCAATATCTCGCCTTAATACTTATGCTTAGGCTTAGCGGATTCTTTCCACAAATACACTAGTATAAATACCTACATAGATGTCGACTTCCCGCTGAAGCAGTTAGCTCTTGAAATTCTTGCTTATGATTTTTACTAAAATTAACGACAGCGAAACATTCCGTCAGGAACGATTGTTGGTGGTTGATTTTATTCAGAAAGTTTTACAAGAAAGATAAAAGGCATCTTCTGATTTTACCCAAATTAACAATTACCTTTTTATTCAAACTTAAGACAGTATTTGAGATAATTTATGAAATGAAGACAATACTAAAGTATATTATTAATTGCGAAATGATTACGAATAAGCCTTCTAACTATAATAAATACTGAATAAACACTACACTTCTACTACTCTACTAACAACTTACTTGTTACTTTTGTAATACTGCTAATTCAATAAAAATTACAGACATTAACCTAAAAATGTGAAATTTCAAACATTAAACATTTTAAATTTCAGTAAAATTTTACTGATTTAGCCATGCCTGGGATATCGGATAAACCTATTCTAGGCTCCTAAAACTACCTCTGACGGAGTGAAATTAAAAATAGTCAAGCCAAGGTGAAGGTTAAGCTGGGCGGGGCTAAAACCGATTTATATGTGCATAATAAGTGGCGAGCCCATCTTATTACACCATATATCATTCATAGCACATACTCCCGGTGCCGCTGCCGGCCCCATCGGGGTGCTCTTCAATATATTACAAAGCCTTTGTAAAACTTATACGTTACACACATAGGTAGTTCACACATACCATCACATCACATACAGGCGGTGACAATATAATTGGGGTTTCTACTCATCATACTGACTACAAAAATGTACAAAATTGGTCAATCAATATTTGTATGAAGTATGAAATCTGTATAAAAGGAAACCGTGACGAAAACTGATCTGTCAACGCACAGCTCAAACCACTGGATAAAACTGGCTGAAATGCATACATATAGCAATTATGACGTAGGCATCCGCTAAGAAAGGATTTTGGGGAATTCCCAAGGAACGGCAAAAACGGAATCTGCGCGGGCGAAGCCGCAGGCAACAGCTAATATTTTTATAAAACAATGTATGAGGTGAATCAATATTTTTGCAAGAACTGAACAACTTTACTTAAGGAACCCGAAGTAAATTCTCAAAAAAATAAAAAGTGCGCCTATACAGGGTGTAAAAAATTGGTGTAGGTCCCGTTAACTGTGGCTTCTACTCATCATACTGAACAACTTTTGTTCTATGCCTTTGCTGTACTTGTGTAAAAATATATTTAACTCTTACGCAAATCGATAAGCTGAATGACCAATTTTGTACAATTTTGATATGGATTGCCAAAAGCGGCCACTTTTAGCACTGACTTTCCTGAATTAAAAAATAAAATTTAACTCTTCATACAAGTCTATCAGCTGAATCACAGATTACTAAATAGTTACTTCGTCTGAATGACCAATTTTGTGCATTTTTGTATAGAGGGCCAAAAGCGGCCACTTTTAGCACTTATGTTATCTGTAACTACAGCGAAGTATATTTCACAGAGTTCAAAGTTTTTAAATAAACTACAATTAGTGTAATTTACCTTATACAAGAAACGTAATTATTTGCGAGTCCGGCTTTTTTTTTGCGAATTGACTATGGGTCTCATGGGAAAAGTTGTTCACTACGATTAATTAACGGCTCCTACTCCTACACCAATTTGAGTAATTCAAATTCATTTTGTCATAAACAATGTACATTATCTTTGAAATAACAGAAATTAAAATATATATAATTAAATAAAGAAACAGACCCTGTATACAACGTCACGTAAACTCACGTAACATCTTAATTCAGATAAGGCAATCCTTTTCAACCAAAGTGCGAATCGTGAACGCTAACTTGGTTATTTTTAAGCCTTTCTTAATGTGAGTTATATATCTTGAACATACCTACTTATCATAATTTATTTTGAATCTATCTGCCAAATTACTCAATAGATTTTATAAGAAAAACGAACATTTTGTATTCTTTGAGCAATAAAAATAATAGACATTAGTCTTAAAAATAAGAAAGAATACCAGATGATGCAACAAATTGTAAAAAAAACATTCGAAAAATTTGGCTTTCTGGCTTTAGTGGAGAACAGTTAAATAATTTTTGAGTGACACGCGAAAAGTGTCACTTTGGAGCTCAATGTGCATAGATCTACACTTATATATAATATAATCCCTACTAATATTATAAATGTGAAAGTAACTCTGTCTGTCTGTTACGCTTTCCCGCAAAAACTACTGAACGGAATTGGCTGAAATTTGGTAGGTAGACAGATTAGGACCTGGATTCAGACATAGGCTACTTTTTACCACGCTCGCGAGCCGCTTGCGGCTCGCGCACTGCGCACCCTCGAAAAGTCATAGAAACGTTGTCCACGCGGGTGAAACCGCGGGAAACAGCTAGTACATAATAATATTATAAAGAGGATAGATTTGATTGTTTGTTTCGGAGCCTAACGAAACGTGGTGGTGGCGGCAGTGATAGTGGTATTGTAATTAATAATTATGATACTTTAAACAAAACAATAGGATACATTCACCCCCTTCTTAAGAGTACATGAAGGGGAGGCGACCCTGTTTTGCCATAATTTTACATCAGTGTAGTAAGTTTCATTGCACTTAGGTCTAATAGTAGCGGAGAAAATGGACTGTGACATACGGATAGACAGACAGACGGACGGACGGACATGTCGAAATTGTAACGGTTACATTTTTTGCCATTTTGGCACTGGTATTCTGCCTTTCAAGATTTTTTACGGAATCTCCAACACTGCCACTTGATAGAACATCAATAATAATAGTTACTTCATGCAAGGATTCATTAAAAAGTTAAAGCCAGTTTTTAAATTTTGCATTTTTTTATTTATAGTTATATGGCAGCTGAACCCTTATATGGCGACAGGGCAGAAGCTGCTGAGAATCCGTCGACAAATTATCATAAAACTCCTAATTAATAAATTAAATGTTAATCGTTTTATCCGCCTCATTGGCGTAATGGTAACGTCTATTAGCTTTACATCAGGTGGTTGCGGGCTCAATTTCCGGCGGAGTCTAACTTAGTATGACTCATTTCGTTGGTAGAAGGGCATTTGCCCGCCTGGCTAGCCAGCTACCACCACCATATTATCTAAGTCTTGCTATCAAGCATCAATGTTAACAGCATTGATGTGTTCCGGCTTGTAGAGAAGATAGCCAGTTCCCCATTGCGTTGGGGAATATTGGTTACCCCGCTTCCATCTTCGGCATCAGCGTCACTTACCATCAGGTGAGGTGATATAAAGGGCTTACCAATTGTGGATAAAAAAAAAATTGGACCTATAGAAGAGCAAAGGAGCCTTTGGTTTAGTCGCTACGGAAGGCGAGGGGAATTTCTTGGAAAAGCGTGAGTGAAGGACATTTTTAGGAGCCATTTTTTTTATTCCTCTAGAGATAAAATTTGAATGAAAAAAGAACACGACGAACCACAGCTCGGCCACAGGAAAGTAAAAATACAAAAGGCTGGAAGTTTCTCTGGAAGAATTCGCGATTGCATCGTTAATTAAGGGAGCGAGGCATTTTTGTTGGAACTTACAGAATAACTGAGTTAATTGAAACTTTCTATTGAGACACCCTGGCGAAAGGGAAGGAGGGTGATAATTTTGAAACTTTATGACTTTTAAGAATCCGTTAATGGATACAGAAGCTCACATTCTAATGGATGGTGATTAAGTTTCTACTATGACAAATTTGCCTCTATGAAAAGTTCATGTATTTAGCTTCATTCCCTGTTACGTACTCGTATTTGAAACTTTATTTTAACTTTTCTTACAACTCGATCAGCCGAGCAATTTGCTTGTTTTGTAGGGAAAGTCCAAAAACTTTTAAAAGGTATTTCAGTACGAGTTTGTAGATACATCCTGTTTAAATAGGTCCTTTTCTCTTACCCTGTGGCACAATTAACCGTGCTGTGTCAGGTACCTACAACTAACAAAAGTCCCCACTGCAGGGGAATGGCAGCATCCCAATGGATTATATTTAAATATCTACTACGACAAACTCGCCTGTATAAAAAGATCATGTATTTAGCTTAATTCCATGTTACAAAAAAACTAAAAAACTTTCTACAAGTAACCTAAATAAAATTTACTTTTTAAGGTTCCGTACAAAAAAAACAAAACGGAACCATAAAGGATCACTCGTGCGTCTGTCAGTCCGTCCGTCTGTCCAAGCCCATTTGCTTCGAATCTACTGGAACAAATCAGGTGAAATTTGGTAAGATAGTGTAATCCTATGACCCAAACACAGGTGTGCAAAGTAAATATATTTTTTTTTAAATAAGGGTTATTTTCGGGGAACAAATTAGGAAATTAAAAAAAAGTTTTGGAAACCTTATTGTGTCATAAATCAAATGAAAGGGCTCGTTATCAGGATATTAAATATATTTTTGTTAAATTGTAAAATAAATAGTTTAGATTTTATTCATGAAAGAAGACGAAAATTGACCATTCCCTCCCCTGTCCTCCAAAACGACTGAGCCTAAAATTTTGAAAAAAAATACAAAATGTACTTCATGGCTTGTAGATTACAGGAACACCTATAATAATTCTATCAATTGAAAAAAAAGTGGTAAACTCAATCTAATACGTGCACCTACGGAATAAAGTTAATCATAATAGAAAATAGTCTATCGGTGTTCTACAGGATTCATTTCGGAAAGTGTGTCCTGGAGCTTCACGACCTCATTCCCCCTCTTCATTTCATCATCGAACGATCACGTGCGGAGGGCGATTCCACCCCTTTGTCGATGATGTTCCACCTTTACGTACAAAGCGTTTTGCTTCTTCGTTCATTATGCGAACGGGCAAGGAGTGGAATTCCCTGCCGGCATCTGTATTCCCCGATTCGTATAATTCAGAAATCTGCAAAACGAGAGTGAATAGAAACTTTTTGAGCTTGCGTGTTACATCCTCGGCTGAATCGGCACTTACCATCAGGTGAGGTGCAGACAAACGCACTAAAATTTTTATTTAAAAAAAAGAAGTTTACTAAAACACCACTAGACTGCGCTAGTAGTAGGTAACTGTATGGAGTACAGTTCTCACTTGTGGGACGAATCGGCTAGTTACCAGGTATATAACTTGGATTATATCGACCGACGCGCTAGAATACTCATTGGTGAGAAGGAAATTGAATCAAACAGGCTCCAAAGCCTCGAGCATCTCCACAAAGTCGCCTGTCTATCGGGGTTCTACAGGATTCATTTCGGAGAGTGTGTACTGGAGCTTCACGACCTTATTCCCCCTCTCCATTTCATCATCGGACGACCAGGTGCGGAAGGCGGTTCCACCCCTTTGTCGTCAATGTTCCTTGTTCGAGAGTCATTACGAATCGTCTCGTACGCAGGGTTGACGACTTCCAGCCTCGCGAACAAGCCGGTTTCCGAAAAGGTTTTAGTACCATAGACCACATACATACGCTGCGGCAGATTATACAGAAGACCGAAGAGTACAATCAGCCACTATGCTTGGCGTTTGTGGACTATGAGAAAGCCTTTGATTCAGTCGAAACCTGGGCTGTGCTACAGTCTCTCCAGCGGTGCCAAATTGACCATCGATACATCAAAGTGTCTGTATGAAAACGCCACCATGTCGGTTCGCCTCCAGGATCAGAAGTCAAAACCTATCCAGTTGCAGCGAGGGGTGAGACAGGGAGACGTTATATCTCCGAAACTGTTCACCACCGCCCTGGAAGATGTTTTTAAGCTTCTGGACTGGGTTGGACTCGGCATCAATATCAACGGCGAGTACATAACCCACCCCCGATTCGCTGACGATATCGTGGTCATGGCTGAAACTATGGAAGATCTAAGCACAATGCTCGATGGCCTCAGTAACGTCTCTCAACAAGTGGGTCTTATAATGTACATGGACAAGACGAAAATAATGTTAAATGTCCGTGTCGCACCCACCCCTCTAAAGGTTAGAGACTCTACACTGGAAATTGTTGACGAATATGTATACCTGGGACAAACAGTCCAGCTAGGTAGGTCCAACTTCAAGAAAGAGATCAATTGACGAATCCAACTTGGCTGGGCAGCGTTCGGGAAGCTTCGAAATATCTTCACGTCCCAAATACCGCAGTGTCTCAAGACGAAGGTCTTTGACCAGTGTGTGTTGCCAGTGATGACTTACGCAACTGAGACATGGTCGCTTACTATGGGCCTCATAAGAAGGCTCAAGGTCACCCAAAGGGCAATGGAGCGTGCTATGCTTGGAGTTTCTCTGCGTGATCGAATCAGAAACGAGGAGATCCGCAGGAGTACTAAAGTAACCGATATAGCTCACAGAATCGCTAAACTGAAGTGGCAGTGGGCAGGGCACATAGCTCGTAGAACAGATGGCCGATGGGGCAGTAAAGTTCTCGAGTGGCGACCGCGCACCGGAAAACGTAAAGTAGGCAGGCCTCCCACGCGGTGGACCGACGACCTGGTGAAGATCGCGGGAAGCCGATGGATGTGGGCAGCGCAGGACCGGTCGTCGTGGAAATCCTTGGGGGAGGCCTTTGTTTAGCAGTGGACGATTTTCGGCTGATATGAATATGATGATGGTCCACCTTTAGACACGAAGAGTTTTACTTCTTCGTTCGTAAAATTTAGGAATCTTCAAGACGAGAGTGAAGAGGCACTTTTTGAGCTTGCGTGTTACATCCTCGGCTGCATCGGCACTTACCATTAGGTGAGGTGCAGCCAAACACACTAAAATTTTTAATAATTAAAAAAATAACTCGCATCTTACTGTGAGGATTTCAAATGTGATATTTTGTATTTGACTTTGGCATTGTACGGAACCCTCTGCACGCGAGTTCAACTCGCACTTGGCCGGTTTAATTTATAAAACTTTCTTACAAATCGATCAGCCGATCAATTTGCCTATTATGTTTCGATCCCCACTTTGATCAATCGGCTAGAAAACACGGGAATTCGAGGTATGCCACTTGCTTGGTTTCAAAGTTACTTAACCGATAGAACTCAAGTTGTGCGCATTGAACAAGGGACCAGTGATTTAGCAACATACAGTTTCGAAGTGCCACAGGGTAGCACACTTGGTCCTACGCTATTCTTGGTCTATAAAAATGATCTATGTAAAGCCAATAACACACACAGTGACATTATTATGTTTACTGATGACACAGTTCTACTGTTCTACGCCAAAATGTAGCCGAGCGTCTTAGGTGAAGCTGATGAAGGCCTTAGAAATGTAACAAATTGGCTTGAAAATAGTCTACTGGCTTTAAATGCGACTAAGACTAAGTACCTTTGCTTTATCCTCACGAACGCCACACAGCGAGATAGTAAGTTAAATTTGACCATTCATTCTTATCCTTACCATCGTAATCTGACTGTTCCGTACTGAGGAATATAACTGTAACATATTATCACGTGAAAGTCAAATAAGGTACTTAGGAGTAGTAACTGATAATAAACTTAACTGTTCGGCTCTTTCAGCTCGTATCCGCAATCTTATTTTCATTTTTAAGCAGCTCCGAGACTTTGCCGACCACAGGATTTTGTATCAAACTTATATAAGGCCCTCTGTGAATCATTGCTGGCTATTGTGTCTGCGCCTGGGGAGGAACTGCAAATACTATCCTAATAGAGACCGAAAGAGCGCAGAGAGCCGACTTGAAAGTTATCTGGAAATGCCGTTTAGATTTTCTACGGATGAATTGTATAGACTGTGTAATGTTCTTTCTATTCATAAACTATATATCTATGATTGCATACGTAGGTATCATCATGTTTCAGTCCCGAAACTTAACAACCCTAACGGCAATAAGAGAAGAGTAACCTTTACGAAACCTTTTTGCTCAACTTCGTTTTCACAGCGCCATTATGAATTCAATGCTCCTTCTCTTTTTAATAAAATTCTTAATTTGGAAAATATTACACAATTTAATAATTTTGATATAAAAAAGTCATTAAAAACTGGTTAACAAAACTAAACTATATAGAAACGGAAAGTTTATCTGTGAGACCAAAGTAAACAATAAAACTATCACACAAACAAAAAACCATAAAAACACACACACACACACACATACCCTATTGGGTTGGGTTGTGTATTTCACCTATAAAACCCGCCATGTTGATTTTTTAAAATGTATATATATATATATATATATATTCTCTGATATGCGGAGTGGACTTGTGACCAAAGACACCTCACTTTTCAAGATCGAATACTACAGTGCTTTAGGAAATACGAGGGAACAGATGAACATACATACAATTCATGGACTGCCAAAAACATAATCCTCCTTTTTTCGTAGTCGGGTAATTAGTAGGTAATACGTTTAAATAATCATTTATAGGAGTTTCTATGAGGTAGTTATTTATGAAGCAAACCAATTACCAAAGTTTATAGCAAGTGTCAAAGTTCAGAATAACGAAATAAGTTTTGAGAGACACATCCACTCATCTGGCACTGGCACAGACATTTTTCGTGACGACACAATCCAGATTTTTAATAAAAGTTCTGATTGGTTATTCAATATGAAAAATAAAAAAAACATTGTCACAAAAATATTTTAATTAAGCTTCAGAAACAGGTTTCTTCTTCTAAAGAAAAAAGCGTTATATCTTCTTACAGAGGAATGAGAAAAAGTAAAAAAAATGGTAGTTAAATAGTAATTTACGAATGCCTCATAATATTATAAAGCAGTTTTTAGGGTTCCGTAGCCGGCTGAAATTTACATTACTTTGTGTATTCACAGAATATGTGTTACTCATTATTATACTAACGAAAAACAAATAAAAATGGAAAAATTAAGGTGAATTATTTAAAACAAGAAATGTGTCTTTTAAACGGTTTATTGTTTTTGCTCTATCGTAAAAACGGTAATACATGGAAGCACGAAGCTTGGTGCAATTATAGTACTAATCCTAAAGTAAAGTAAAAAATAAAAACCAACCAAACATGAGTCGTACTCACGCTAAGGAATCCGAATTGAATGAAACAAAAAACAGCATATTTTTTCTGTCACTTGCGTTGTTTGAAATGAATATGTATATACTTATGTAGAAAGGTGTGGTGGTATGGAACACTCAATGCGCGGAGCCTACTCGAACTTGACCTTTTTTTAGGAATGTATTTACCTAACAAATTAAGTGTTGTATTAGCATGACGACCACTATTGTTATGTATACTGAATGCTTTAGCCTCAAAGGGTTGATACGGGTGATGCATGAAGTGATATACTCCAAAGGACGGGTGGCCGGTCGGGTGATTTACCGAAAAGACCGATCCCGCTCCGAGGTCCCGCGGGTCCGCGGGTCCGCGCCGCTATCACAGTCAAGTTTAACTCGATTAAATTGTAAGTGTCTGGGCGACCGATCGATACATGTGAACTAAAAACATATTTTTGATGAAAACGGAATATTTTTTTTATTAAAAATTTGAGTGCGTTTGAATGCAACTAACCTGATGGTAAGTGATAATGCAGTCGAGGATGGTTCACGCAAACTTAAATAATACCCATTCACTCTTGCCTTGGAGATCTCCAAACTATAGGAATCGCGAAACACTGACGCAGGCAAGGAGTTCCACTCAGATCGGAATCAATAAATTGAAATAAACAAAAAAACACGGTTTGTGAGATAGGCTCGTCAACAGCTCGGCTACGCTCGTATACGCTCGTATATTATGATTTATGATACATTATTGCGCTAATATACTTGCTCGTAGAACAGACGGCCGTTGGGGCAAGCCCTCTCGCACATCTACCAGATACGCTAGACTGCCAGGTTTATGATATAGCGTCCCCACTTACCGACCCTAGGGCATAACAGTGGGGGCCGCTATTCCTGCCAACACCATAAGGTGAAGACAAGGACCAGTTACGGTAGGTCTTGCCGCCAAGACGCTTGTCCTGGTACTCTGCAAGGCGAGTGCCTCGTGGAAGAGAACCACTACCTACTGTCCAGGTAGGTCCCGGAGCTGTAGGCGCGCTCACCTCCCGCGGCTTTCGCTGCTGGCGGTTCGATCCCCGCTCGGGACGCCAGAGAAGCTGGCTCCCACATATCCGGTGTGGTACCGGAGCTGTAGGCACGCTCACTTCCCGGCGCTTATCGCACCTGTCCAGACTTACTCCTACGCGGCTGGATCGGCCGGAGCAGTACCAGCTTAGCTCTACTTGCTGACCAGGCAAGTGCCGGAGATGCTTCCCTGCCAGTAGCTAAACCAGCAGTTCCGCTTAATGGACAACTCACGTGCCCCGCGTTGTTTTCGCCCATAGCCCACGTGGCCGGCTACGACAACACTAGTTGCGCGCGGGGAAGGACGCCTGGACGCAACGTGCTTGCCAGGCAACAAACATTGCCCAACCCCTGCAACTAACCACATACCACTACGAGTCCATGACCCAGTCGGGGGACCGACAAGCCAGAGTGCCGAAGGCGATAGACCAACGGCAGGCAAGCGGTGGGCTACCCCCGACCCCGTAGTACCCTGATCCAAACAGCCGGACCCGTAGTTCCGGCTGCGAACTCCACCTAGCCGGGTAGCTCTAGGCAGAGTACCACCTAGCCGGGTAGCTCTAGGCGTTGGGGCAGTAAAGTTCTCGAGTGGCGACGACGCACCGGAAAGCGTAGTGTAGGCAGGCCTCCCACTCGGTGGACCGATGACCTGGTGAAGGTCGCGGGAAGCCGCTGGATGCGCAGAACAGGTCGTCGTGGAGATCCTTGGGGGAGGCCTATGTCCAGCAGTGGACTTCCTTCGGCTGATATGAATGGATATGATGATGATGATGATTGCGCTAAAAACACATCCTTACTAATATTATAAACGCGATAGTTAGTATGTCTGGATGTTTGTTACTCTTTCACGCCAAAATAGATAAACGGATCTGGATTAATTTTGATATGTAGATATATTAGGACCTGGATTAACATACAGGCTACTTTTTTCCACGCTCGAGAGCCTCTCGCGCCTCGCGCACTGCGCACTCTCAAAGGAAGTCATATAAACTATGTTCACGCGAGCGAAGCCGCTGGCAAAAGCTAGATGCGTTATACTTCTGAATAGCGCGTTTTCCTAGAGATGATCTAGAATCTAGATAAATTTTTCGCCTCTCAGAATACCAATACCAATTTAAACCAAATTGTTAGAGCCGTTTTTAAGAAGATAATTTTAAATTTACTTACAAGAATTGCTCGTTTAAAGTAAAAAGATAAAAGCCTAATCGTTCATTTTGAACGAATGTCAACAAATTTGATGCAACTTTTTATTAGAGAAACTCTATACTTAAATACATATTAAAAAAAACCGGCCAAGGGCGAGTCGGACTCGCGCACGAAGGGTTTCGTACCATTATCTATAAAAATCCCGTTTGTTGTATGGAGCCCCCCTTAAATAATTATTTTATTTTAATTTACTTATTTCTTTATTTTAAAGTGAATAATACAACTCAATATTTTGTGAATATTTCCAGCGTCTACCTGTTACCGTCATCAATATCGAGCAAAATCGAGCAAAAAAATCACGTTTGTTGTATGGGAGCCCCCTTAAATATTTATTTTATTCTGTTTTTTAGTATTTGTTGTTATAGGAGGGGCAACAGAAATAAATCATCTGTGAAAATTTCAACTGTCTAGCTATCACGGTTTATGAAATACAGCCTGGTGACAGACGGACAGAGAGACGGATACCGAACTCTCGGGTCCCGTTTTTACCCTTTGGGTACGGAACCCTAAAAAAGGATATGGATGAACCGATGCTCATGAAATTTTGTACATAAAACCAAGACAAAATTGTACGGAATGTATGATCACTTTTCTAATAACTTTATTTTAGTACAGATTGACAAATTTTACGCTTACTATTTAAAATCTTACAATTGTAACAACGGTTTAATTTCTTGTATAGAGTTTTTTTTTTAGATTTGGTTCATTGATGTTCAATGATTTTTTATCATTAGTTTGTATGGGAAAGTAGTTTAGTTTAGGCTTTTGAAGCTGGTTAGTAGGGGAGGGGGATATTCTACTTTGATGTCAGAGTAATAAATAAAGGGATATGCGTGTAATTTTAACATAATGTTACCACCAGGTGAGATGTTGTCAAGGGTTTACCAATTGTGAATAAATAATAATAAATAAAATAAATTTGTACAATAAAAAGGGACTAAGCACGTTGTTTCAAGTCATTATGTTTTATCTGGGTCATTACCGTGGTGGGGATGTTTTTTCATGCGCGAAATAGGTCGGCCACAGGTCCTTTCTAGTTCAGCAGGCTTATTGGCCCATACAAAAACAATTAGGTTCTATATCAATACCCATACACTCAATATACTTTATTCGCACTTTTGACTTTTAGTACAGTACTCTAAGGTAAAACCACAAAATTCTTACGATTTTGGTAGTAAGTACCAAGTTTTCAATACAACATGGCGTACTTTCAGAGGCTATAATTATGATTCGATATTTAAATCTTTTGCATAGGCATACTTCTTTTACGCGCTCGTGATTTTCTTTTACGAGCTCGATCATTACTTTTGCAGTTTAGTATTAAATTTATAAGGCAATTTAAAAAGTTTAGTAGAAAAGAGTTTTTATACATAAAATAAAATCGATTAGATTTTATACGAGTAGAAATGAATGACTCCGTACGTCTTAGCATTGAATTCTCTAAATTATTTTAAATGGTTGTTTATTATATTTAATTGCTAGTTTTAATAGCTTATTTTCACATAAACAATTAAATTAGTTTTTATAATTATTTTTAGGGTACCGTAGTTAAATTATGAACGCTTATTAGTTTATTAAAGACTAAGTTTTTAAGTTTTTTTTTATAGTTACATGTTTCCACTCTTTGCCAGCTAAACCGCTATTTAAGGAAATAATGATAAATATTTAAATAGTTGGACATTTAATTAATTTAACAGGAAAATTATCACAGGCTTTCTTAGTTTAAGTAACAGTCGACCAACTTAAGATGTGCATTTGGACTTGTAAAGAGTTCACAGATTTTTCATATAAAATGTTTTATATCAAACACGAGTTCACCACTTTTTATTTTGTAGATTGTGCTTCCAATATTGGCCCATATCTATTTTTTTAATCAAAATCGCTAGATATATGTAGTATATTTTTAGCAAATTAACAAATAAGTTCATTTATTTCGTGAAATTGCACTTATTTGCGATTGTAGTTAGTTGCTTTGAACGTGTTTTTAATGTCGTCAATTTATCTTTATGTGTACGTATTTCTAGTTGCGAGCGTAAAGTAAAGAAAAGTTTTTTATTCGTCATTCAGATGTAGTAATTGTGAGCGACGACTGATGTGTTCATGTTTAACGAAAGGAAAATGCGTTTAGAATCTCTTTTTTTACCCGACTGCCTAAAACGGAGGTTAATGTTTTTCAGGTGTATGTATGTATAGATATATATTGTTAACTAGGTATTTATTGCAGTATTTTTAAAGGTATTATAATCACACAGTGTATCTACAAGCTAATTTCCTCAACGAGCGCTGCGCTTGAGCAAAAGCACAGTATACAGGGTGACTTTTAATTGGTTCTTGATAACAAAGGGTATGCATGTACTCGTGATTACAAACAACTTTCCCAAAGAAAGTATATATCAAATCAGAAAAAAATTGTTGGTACTCGATACAGAATAAGTTATTAAATCGGCAAAAATGTATTTGACATATAGTTTCTTTGGGAAAGTTGTTTGTAATCACGAGTACATTCATATCCTTTGCTATCAAGAACTAATTAAAAATCACCCTATATATGCAAAAGTAAGGACGTAATTTTTTTTCCCTCGTAAACCGAGAAGGGAGGGGGATAAATGCATTTCCTTTACCAATACAGCCGGCTGTACTGGTTATGTGAGACTCACAGCCCTGCGCCTATATGCATACATACACATATATACTTAAGGTATATATAAATATATGAAGGAGATAGTGTTGGAGAGAGAGACCTCGAAAGAGCTACACCGACAAGAGCACGGCTTTTAAATTGTGATGATGATGATATATAACACAGGCCCAGGACCGCACTACCCACTAACAACCCCCTGTAGCTTTGGCAGCTTGGCTGCCTTAAAAGCCTATCGGAGGACGTGTCACTTCCAGCAAACACTTTCATACTTTCGCCACAGTATAATAAAGAGTACTAGCGTCTTTCGCCGTGACCTTACCCTCTTTGCACGCGCCAGGACCGAATCGGAAAATCGGTAAACGACGAATAATCATTGACCGCCATCTTGAATGAACTGTTGTGTTGCACGAGCGACTCGATAGATGGCTGTAGCAGCGAACGCGTTGCCAACAATATGTATGTCTGTTTCATTCGCTGAGTCTACTGCCTAAACGGCTTCATTGATTTTGGAATGCGAGGTGTCTTTAGATTCGTCTTGCTTGACCTGATAAGTAACACAGGATTCATTCAACCCGACTGCCCTAAAAGAGAGGGGAAATGTTTTTATGAAAATGAAAATTGACTTAAATTATCAGCTCTTTAAGGCTGAGATCTCCTTTTAGGTACAAAAAAATACCTGTGTTAGAAAATCTCGCTCTTCCATCGCTTAGTCTATGGTATATATAATTATTGGCAAATAACAGTGTCTAGTTAAACTGAAGTAGGTATATCTACTAAATGTAAACAAAACTATGCTAAAGTTTTAACAACTAAAATAAAACAAAGATCTTTAATTGATGCAAGTGGATTTTGGTGTGTGTGTGTGTGTGTGTAAGTGTGTGTGTGTGGTGTGTGTGTGTGGTGTGTGTGTGTGTGTGTGTGTGTGTGTGTGTGTGTGTGTGTGTGTGTGGTGTCATTAGATTGCTTGACCTGATAAGTAACACAGTATTCATTTCAACCCGACTGCCCTAAAAGAGAGGTGAAATGATTTATGCAGTTGGTTTTAAACTGGTTAGGTTATTTCTGTTCTCTTATAGGAAATGAGCAGTTTATAAGCGGCTTGCCCTACACTGACGTAAACCTCCCTAAAAGTAGACAAATTAAAAATAACTTGCTAATCAGCCTGCTTTAGCATGTGACAATGATGAAAAACATCACATCAGCCAAAATAATTCCACTGCTGGACACAGGCCTCCCCGAGTAGGGGGAGCTATTAATTTAATTTATTTATTTATTTACCAGACAACATGGGCCCATGATATGTAAGTAAAAAACTTACTATGTTAGTAAAACATGAAAAATAAAGAAATCAATTAATATAATATGCTATGCCACAATCGCCACGCTTGGCTGGCGGGTAGGCTATTGCAGTGAGCAGCGTGGTAGTACAGTATATGATAAGGACGCTACTGCCCATCCTCATCATATCAGCCGGAAACCGTCCACTGCTGGACAAAGGCCTCCTCCAAGGATTTCCACGACGACCGGTCCTGCGCTGCCCGCATCCATCGGCTTCCCGCGATCTTCACCTGGTCGGCGGTCGTGGGAGGCCTGCATGGCATGTGGGAGGTCATAAGAAGGCTTAAGGTCACCTAAAGGGCAATGGAGCGTGCTATGCTCGGAGTTTCTCTGCGTGATCGAATCAGAAACGAGGAGATCCACAGGAGAACTAAAGTAACCGACATAACTGAAGTGGCAGTGGGCAGGGCACATAGCTCGTAGAACAGATGACCGATGGGGCAGTAAAGTTCTCGAGTGGCGACCGCGCACCGGAAAACGTAGCGTAGGCAGGCCTCCCACGCGGTGGACTGCCCATCCTAGTACTATTAAAATCATCTGTGCTCATCCTCCAGTTTTTGATCGCTTAGTCACAGATGATTTAAATAGTCCCCGAGTCACCTCTAAAGACACCCTCGGGAAGGGTTGGGGTGGTACTAATATAGGTCCGCACCACGGGCCAAACTTAAATATGAATAATGCTAGCTTTTTCCCGCGGCTTTGCCCGCGTGGACATCGTTTCTATGACTCTCTTTGAGGGTGAGTAGTGCGCGAGCCCCAAACAGCTCGCTCCAGATCACTATCCCAGATCAGGCTATTCTGATTAGCAGTCTATGTAACTTGCCATCCTCTCAACCAATTCGTTACAAAAAATAACTTCAATCTGTTGCTCCGTAGCGACGCCGACATGCGCGAGCGTGGAAATAACGTTTCCCTAGATCCCTTAGAAACTATGTCAGGATATGCTAATTAGTAAATTATGTCATTTCCCACCCCCTATGAAAACAATCACAACAATCTATTGTTCCGTTGCGATGTTAAAGAAATGAACCAAAACTTATTCTTTCAGTTCCCTCAAGAGCTGCATCGGACTTTGACGGGATAAAAAGTAGCCTGGGTCTTTCCCTGTGACACAGGCTACCTGCATGCTAAATTTCATCAAGATTGGTCAAGGTGTTGAAACGTGAGAAGGTAACAAAGAAACACATTTTCACATTGATAATATTAGTAAGGTTAAGGATTATCGATAACTTGTTATAGCACCTCAGATCAAAAATAAAAGGTAGATGTAGTGTTAGCGCTTTAAAAACGGGGAATAAAAAAATTTGCTCCAATTACGACGGAGCAGAGTTTTGCTTACAGTCACGCGTTGGCAGACTTACCGTCAACATGCCACAACGTGCTGTGTCTTAAATGCACCTGTCTCAAGTACAGTAAAGAATAGGATCTATCACGTGTCGAAACATTATTCGAGGTCACCACTTAAGGTAAAGTTGTATACGTGTAATAGAACAAGCGTTACCCCACTTTGTGTTATGATTGTTGTATGAAACACAATCCCTACTTATATTATAAATGTGAAAGTAACTCTGTCTGTCTGTTACGCTTTCCAGCAAAAACTACTGAACGGATTTGGCTGAAATTTGGTAGGTAGACAGATTAGGACCTGGCTTAAGACATAGGCTACTTTTTATCACGCTCGCGAGCCGCTTGCGGCTCGCGCACTGCGCACCCTCGAAAAGTCATAGAAACGTGGTGAAGCCGCGGGAAACAGCTAGTATCTAATATTACTTCGCAGTATTGACTTGCAAGAGCGTCGGTGGCGTAATGGTTAAGACCGCTACGTGCTGTCCGGGAGGTCGTGGTTCGAATCCTGCCACGTACCAATGTGTTTTCGAATTTTGATTTCATGTGTACGTTTATCCGACGCTCTTAAGGTAAAGGAAAACATCGTAAGGCAACACGTGTACACGCCTGCGT
Source organism: Coleophora flavipennella (assembly GCA_947284805.1). Classification (NCBI taxonomy): domain Eukaryota; kingdom Metazoa; phylum Arthropoda; class Insecta; order Lepidoptera; family Coleophoridae; genus Coleophora; species Coleophora flavipennella. Next base: position 18,837,550 of record OX369308.1, read on the forward strand.
AGAAACTCGAAGGTTGTCTGTGAAGTCGAACAACTCGCACTGGGCCCGTGTGGTTGACTAAGGCCTATCGCCCTAATTCAGGGTAGGCTCGAGCCCCTCGATGGGGACGTATATGAGCTGATATGATGATGATGATTGTAAAGAGAAACGGACATCATATATCGATTTCAGATTTTCTTAACACCAAATTAATTTGAAGACGATTCCGAAGATTAAATATCTATTTACAAAACGGTGACACATTTGAGGAACCCGCATAGCTCCAATAACAAGACCAAGCGGAATTAATTAATTTCCCGAAGCCCGATTAAGAAATTTCCAGAACAGTCCAGAACTTCGCAATCGGGGCCTCGTAGAAGTTGCTCGTAGTTACGGCTCTGGTGGAGACAACTTTGTTTACAAAGACAACTTCGCACGAACTGTGCAAATGTATGAGCACTTTCAGTTCAATTGATGAATTGTTTCGCATTTACTTTGGGTGGGGGACGATCTCCTTTTTAATTGGTATCTAATAGGATGTTTTAGTTTAGTAACTTTTAACCAAAGCTTCAAATGAAAGCAATTATAAATTCAATAACAAAATGTATCATATATACATGCTAAAGATATGTATTGTGAAAACATTGTGCTGTATTTTAAACTTTAGGTTATAAATTATTAGTTAAATTATCACTGCCAAGTAGACTTTCTTAGTTTAGGAGTAATAGTTGAGCAACTTATTATGTGCAGTGCAGTTGAAATAGTAAAAATTACATAGATTTTCTTTACAAAATAATTTATACCAACTGCTAAATTAACTTTAGAGCAGGATAGTTGTCTTGTTGAAATCACATTTGTAGATATCCTTTCACTAATTTAATATTTCTATTTGTTAAGTTCTTGCTATTTCGATTATTTATTTAATTTAAACTAGCTCTTTTCTTTGTCTGAATTATATTTTAGATACAGATGCTTGCTCTAGTATAATTGTCTGTTGCAGGAACAATTATTGGCATTATTTATTTATTTTTGAATCCGTCCCTATACACTGATGGGGTTTCAAATTCATACATGTTTCGCCTGAAGTAATTAAATTTAATAGTCGTTTGTGCTACTACAGTAATACTTCTTTTATCTTATAAAAAACCGTTAGCACTATTTAAATCTATGTCCTTCTCGGCACAGAGAGCGCTCAATCTGTTGTCTTTTGTAATTAATTATTTTTTGAATATGTATTTTAATAATCTACAAGCAATGAACTATATTTTTTCAAAGTTTTAGGCTCATTAGTTTTGGAGATCAAGGAGATGGGGGGAGGGGGTTGAATGGTCGATAAAGTAAGGTTTGCAATTTTTTTTTAAAGTACCTAATTTTTCCCCCGAAAATTATAATTTAAAAAAAAAATTATTTACTTTGCACATCTGTTATTGAGTCACAGGATTACACCATCCTACCAAATTTCACCTGATTTGATCCAGTAGATTCGGAGAAAATTAGCTGTGACAGACGGACGGACTGACAGACGCACGAGTGATCCTATAAGGGTTACGTTTTTTTGTTGTACGGAACCTTAAAAAAGTACCTATTGTAGAAGTAATCAATTGTGAACTAGTTTAATATGCATGTAGCTTATAGGTATTTATTATGAGTAATTATTATTGTTTTTAGTATGCCGTCGCGGTGCGCACACTGGTGAGGGCCCTGGCAGAATATCAGCGTTATGGGTATTCATATGCTGAGCCAGGATCTTTTCACTGGCCTGCCACTTAACCATTTCTTGTAATTTATTAGTTAGTAACTATTAGTTAGTTTTAATGGTTTAACTTTATTTTTTTATTATTACCAACCTATTGCCTATTATTTTTTGTGCTTGGTAGGCGGTCTATCTATCCTTAGAAACCCCTGAAATACAATTGGCAGACAATATTGGTAGATGGCTAGCACGGCACGGCTTATCGGCATAGCATTGCGAGTATGATGATTGATGGCTAAATTCGGTTTACCAATACTTGCGGAGCCGAACGCATCTCGCTGAGTGACACGAAATTGATGTGAACCTCCCATCGCCAACCAATTCACGTTGGAGCCGGAGTCAGGAAATGGATCAATAAAATTTCCTCCAACATTATGTACGATTTGAGAGGACCCAATTTTTGGTTTTACTACTTTTACTCGTTTAATATGAGTAAAAAGAAGAAAAGGGGTTGATACAAATTAAAAATGTAAAAATATACGTATTGTAGTTTTTTTCCAATTCTTCCAAACGGTTAAAACTATATTTAGTTAAGAGGGTGACAATATTAACTTAAAAAAAACCACTTGAAAATTTGACTTAAAGTGTCGCGTTACTGAGATTAATATATTGAGGTACTAAAGATTGTCATCATCATATCATACCAGCTCATATACGTCCCCACCGAGGGGCTCAAGCCTACCCTGAATTAGAGCGATCGAGCTGTAGTCTATCACGCGGGTCCTGTGCGGGTTGGTCGACTTCAAACATACGTACCTAGCCTTTGAGTTTCTTCGCAGGCGTGTGCAGGTTTCCTCACGATGTTTTCCTTCAGCGTAAGAGCGTCGGAAAAACTAATTTATGTAATCGAAATTCTAAAACAAATACATGGCAGGATTCAAACCACGATCTCCCGGATAGAAGGTAGTGGCCCTAGCCATTGCGCCACCGACGCTTTTAAAATCGCAAATTCAAAGCACTTATTATCGAGACGGTCATAATTTTACAATATTTTCGGTTTGCATTTGCATCTTCCGAAATATCGGAAGATTTGGATTTAAAAAATCATAGCTCGTAGTATAATGTATGCTGTGGGTATATACGTTCGCAACGTATCCCTTTCTAAACTAGCAAAGTACTAAACCCTATAAAATTAATTTAAAAGCAAACTTTCACTATTCTACAACATTAATGGTTGCGAACTTCCGAACCCTTAACCGCGGGCGATAGACCGTGGTTTTGCCCCAGATCCTTCGATTTATCTTTCAAGTATAGCAAGTCCACTAAAAGTTTTGGTATTTGTAGTCCCTTAAACGAGCTCTGGCAACCCGACAGACAGTTAGTGCTGATTGGGTAGCTGCAGTCTAACGCATTGCCCCTAATAGGAGCTATTAGAAGCACTGTTCTATTTGTACATACTGAGGTAAATAAGAGAGAAAGTGTTGTTGCTAGTTAGTAGAATGATTCAAAACTCCTTGATACAAAATACTTTTAGTAGAAATACGAGTATATTCACTATGTTAGTACTTATATATCTATACATCTTTAAATACACCTAAATGAAAATTGTGAAAGCAAAAAGTCTGTACTTTGAATATATTCGGAAAAAAAAACACCCACGGCTATTTGAAATGAGTAACTAAACATGTTAGAACAGTTTTTTTTTTGTTTTTACGCAAAACCATTGAACTGATTTTGACGCAACATTTTACAGTGACAGCACATATAACAAATAAATCTAAAAATCTCAAACAATAATTGAGTGAGAAATAATAATAAACCAGCAACGAAAACCTTTGGTACAGTATCATCACATCAGCTCATGTACGTCCCCACCGAGTGGCTCGAGCATACCCTGAATTAGGGCGATGTTAATTAAGGAGTGTTCATTTGTTCCAGGTAGGCGGCGGAACCGGGTTCCGTGCAGCGGCGCCCGAGAATGCGCCCCAATGTTTAGGAGGAGCTCCAGGGCTCCGTCGCTCGCCGTGGTATCTGCCAGGCTGTGGAGGCGCGTGCGCGGGCCGATGCGGCTCCCCAAGTGGGCCAGGTTATTGTTAATCTTTCTAACACTATTGGACATTGATTAACCGCGGCAGCGTTAACTGCCTCCGCGGTAACACCAGGAGGTCGCGTGTTCGATTCCCGGCGAAGTCTTACTTACTAAGACTCGGTTTGGTAGGTTTTAGAACATTTTCTAAGCCCGCCTGGCCAGCTGGTCTTTTGAAGATAAGGTAGCCAGTTTCCCGTTGCGGGGAATCTTTGTAAGCCCGCTTCCATCTTCGGCATCATCGTCACTTGCATCAGGTGAGTTGATGCAAAGGGCTTACCAATTGTGGATAAAAATAGCGTATCCGAAAAAGAACGTAAGTACTCGTTCACGTTTACCGATCAGTTTTCTGAGATGTAGAGAATATCCTAGACACACCTACTCTATCAGTGTACTTAAAATACGAACCCTGTCAGCAGTTTCAGAATGATAGAGCAAAAAACTTAAAAAACAATCGAACTTCCACTTTTAAAGTTTGAGCTGATAACAAATAATGAGAAATATCTACAAAGTTTGTTTTTCCACTCAGCAGGAAGATGCCATCCCAGCAGTACAATCTGGTCACTAACGACGAGTTTGACACCAGGATTCCGCTACACTCCGAGGAAGCTTTCCACTATGGGATCACCTTTAAAGCCAAAGTAAGATTTTTCTCAAGTTCCGCTTTTCTTAAACTTAAGAGCAAGGCCCTTGTCGATCAATTTATATTATCTATTTTCACCTACATTCCGCGGATATCTACGACACGATATCGACCACTGTTTAAAGTTATAAATATCCACCTAGTCCTAAAAATTTTCTGCTCGCGTAGTCAAAGATTCTGCAAAGCGAAATTAAGTCATAAATAAAGTGAAACCTAATTCGTCTTTAAAATGCAATGGCTTGTTATACGTTCATAGTTCTACCCAATGAGTTTGTATATCTCTAGAGGGAGATTTTATGTCACAAAAATGGCCAGCCCTACGTGAACGGGCTTACTAGACGATCGATGGCTATTGCCAATTTTACGTGATTGATAATTGCTCTTTATGTGAAATCGCATCAATTTCATTTTAATTTAATTGTCAATACACGTCATCTTTATTTATTAAATCGCAATTGACAATATCATTGATCGTCTAGGGGCCTCATAACGGCATACTCCTCCTCATAGGTTTATGTAGTGAGAGAGAGAGACAAATATAGCGTAATTTTCAGCTCCGTCTTAATTTATATTGCTCCACTTTTCGGTGGAGCCGTGAAAACACGTAGCTTCTCTATTGTACGTTGAAGAATCTCATTGGTACTACCATTTTGTGCTAATGATAATATTGCTTTATTCGTAAGTGTTTTCTAAAAAACTGCGACATGCGATTTTCACTTCCCTATATAGGTTATAACAACACTCAGTCCCGCGGTGTGGAAGAAAGCTTGTTATTTCATCATTTCCATACATATTCGTATCTTCCAAGGCTTTTGTTGTTCAATCTACATTATCAATGAATGATAATTTAACACAAAGAAATAAAGAAGAAAATTCTGAAAAAAATATTGTAATAGTATTTTACATAGTTATATTTTTGAATTTGCGAACTTTTACTTATACTTGTATTATTCTCTAAGCGAAAAACAGATTATTAATCTAGAAAAATATTTTTTTACTTAAGTATTTATTATTCAACTAGCTTTTGCTCGTGGCTTCGCCCGCGTGGACATCGTTTTTTTACTTTCTTTGAAGGTGAGTGGTGCGCCAGCCGCAAGGGGCTCACGAGCGTGGACATGAATTTTCTCCACATCCCTCAGGAACTACTCGTATATTAAGCTATTCTGTTTAGCAGTCTATGTCACTTCTCACCCCTCAACCAATTTCTAAGACAAATCACTTGAATCCGTTGCTCCATTGCGACGCCGACGTGCGCGAGCGTGGAAAAGCCCAGATCCCTCAGGAACTGTTTCAGGATATGCTAATTAGTAAATTACGCAATTTTCTACCTCCTCAACCATCTCTATGCAAAAAATCACTTGAACTAAGCAAAAAATAATATTATTTTTAGTTCCCTCAAGAACTGTATCGGACTATGTTAATTTCATGGGATAACCTATGCCCTTTCCAGTGACACAGGCTACATGCATGCCAAATTTCATCAAGCTTGGCCGAGGTTTTGAAGCGTGAGAAGCGTGAAAAGGTAACAAACAAACACATTTTCACATTTATAATGTTGGTAAGGATAGTAGGTAGGTTATATAGTAGATATATTTAAAGGTACAACCAAGTTTCAGACTTTGTAAACCTAACATAAAGGGTTAAGTGAGCCCGACAGAGCAAGGCGTGGTCCTTAAAAGCATTGTAGACCCCATTATTTTTGGATATAAATAAAACTTTCGAACGTTGTAGAAATCTCGGAAAAGTAAGTTAAAAAGAGGTAATTGAATATACTGCTTTAAATTGGTGGTGCCTCTTCTCCAACTTATCTAAGTCTTGCCGCAAAACATCAATGTTGCCAGCAGGCATGAAGATAAGATAGCCAGTTCCCTATTGCGTTCGGGTTTCTTTGTATGCGCGCATATCCATTTCTTCCGTATAATCGTCACTTACCATCAGGTAAGGTGATGCCAAGGGTTTACCGATTATGGATAAAAAAATCGCACAAGTGCGAGTAAGAGTCGCACACGAAGGGTTCGTATCATCGAACTAGATGCTAGTTTCTTCAAGTTTACAAAGAATCACGTTTCTTGTATTGGATCCTCATATGTTTTTTTATTATTTGTTGTTGTCATATCAACTTATATACGTCCCCACTGAAGGGCTCAAGTCTATCCTGAATTAGGACGGTCGGCCCTTAGTCGACCACGCGAGCCTAATGCGGGTTGGTCGACTTCACACACAACCTTCGAGTTTTTTCGCAGGCAGGTTTCCTCACGGTGTTTTCCTTCAGCGTATGAGCCTCGTATAAACGTACATATGAAATTGAAATTCGAAAACACATTGGTATGTGGCAGGATTTGAACCATGACCACGGACAGGAGGCAGCGGCCCTAGCCGTTACGCCCCCGACCTCTTGTTATCGCTGCAATAGAAATAAACACTCTATGAAAATTTCAACTATTACGTTTTATGAAATACAGCCCGCTGACAGACAGATGGACAGACATATCGACAGCTGAAGCTTAGTTAGGGCACACCCTGGACACTTCATACAAAGGCCCGAAAAGACATTTCAAATAACGAATGACACAACGAACAAAATGGCAGCGAAATCCTATACGTTCGTCAACCATACTGTAACCAATCTGTATCAATCTGGGTGACGAGGTGGTGAGATAGGAATCTAGAGAGCGGCAGGGAGTGTCCATACTGTATGTTAGTACTAATATATTATACTTTGGTAAGCCGTTAGTAACCGCTTGGGTGTACTAAACCCTAAAAAGTAACTTGTAGCATAGGAATACGTACTGATCATTACATATTGATACATTGATACATAAATAATTTATTTCCAAATTTTTAGGGTTCCTTACCTACCCAGGACCAAGCTTATAAGATCACTCATGCGTCAATCCGTCCGTCTGTTTGTCTGCTACGCCTGATTTTCTATTTTCATAAGATATTTGAAAGTTACACAGAATAACGACTTTCTCATCATTAAATAATAAATAATTTTTGATGAATTTTGAAGGGCAAATAATGTTTCATGGGCAAAAAAAATCTTTAACTCTTACAAGTAAACTGTTGTTTAAAGTGATACTCATAATCATTAAAAAATCTATCTCTGGTTATTAAGAAGGCATAGCTCATAATACATGTCAAAGGCCAAAAGTTTGAAATTAATGCATGTAATTAGAATTAAAGAGTTCGTAGTTTACAGGAAAACTACTGCGATGATTGTAACTAATTATCATAGTTTTTCAAAAATAAACTTGAACCATACCATAGAAACCAAATATTCTTCTTAGCGTTGATGAAAAATATAAAAAGTATTTTTTTTAATATAAACTAACACGGGTACCAAGAGAAAACCAGAGCTTCGCTCCCGAGCCTAGCATATGCTGAGTTGGGGCCCTGTGGTTGCAGCGACACCTCATGAATATTTTTTTAATTTATTTATTTACCTAAACGTTTCATTTACTAATATGATGGTGTTACTGAAAACAATAAACGTATTTCTTTCTTTCTTTCTAATGGAAGAAAATAATAATTATATGTTTTTAATCACTGGTTATTTTTATGATCGGTCAAATGTTAAAAGGTGATGACGTCCAAGGCCCAAATACTATCATAAAAACAACCCCAGTACTAATTTTAATTGACGATTATGAAATAAATTTAGTTATTTAGTGTTATTTAATTACTTTCTACAGTACAAATACGTTGAATCTCCAAATGTTTTTATTTTTTTTTAATTTTATTTACACGTAAGGCATAAAAATGAACAATGTCAATTGTATGATACAATGTAGATATGTACTGACAGGTATTATCATAGTGGTAGGTAATGAAAATGGTACAGAACCTTGTTTGCGTGAGCCCAATTCGCTCATGACCAGTTTCTCTTTATACGCTGATTTTCCAAGAATTCTGCTCTTGGCACATTTCGATTTGGAATTAAATTGTACAGACAACGAAATTTTCAAACAAAATGAATGTTTTAGGAGTTTTAGTCGTTTAATCGTCTGAGAACTTTTTCAATTACTTGTCATCTTATTATAATCTAGAATACTCAAAATGCTACAAGGTAAACAAACACTAATAAAAGTCAAATACTCGTATACTCTACAGGTTTTTAATATTTTTTATCCATAAATTTGCCGATAAGTTTAAAAAAGAAAATTGATATAAAAAAATAATTATTGAAACCAAATTTATTTTGGAAACAGCATTAGACTATAGGAAGTTAAATAGTAATAAATGTATACCTATAGTTTAGATATTTTAAAAGCACGATGGCTTTAAAACTCATGAAAATTGGTTTTTTAACTCAATAAATCGCCATTTTTGATAAAATATACTCTAGAGTTTTCGTAGCCCTTTTATTCCTTACTAATGTCATATATGGAAAAAAATGCCTCAAATGACTACTAAGAAAACGCCTTTATTCAATGGTACGTATATTCGTAGTAAATAAAAGACATCACACTAGTCACCAATAAAAGGCCATAAGAAGTGTCATAATATTACGGTCAATAATTAAAAACAAAAAAATTGGCATTAAACTTAAAAAAGTGAATCGGCAATTTTATGAGTAATGAATGACCTATTATCCGTGAATTTGCTATACAATCATATTACGTGTTGCTTTGGAGCATTTTTGCATTTGTTTATAGTACATACTTACATGTTTACCCGGGAATAACCTTTTGAACGCCTTATCTGATGGTTAAACGACTTCAGAGATTCTAAATAATAACAGAATCTCAATATATTTGATAACTTTGCGCAAAGTCCAGTACGGGGCGAACTACTAGTGACAGCTTTCACATAGTTTGTCCGATTCATTTCTCTCTATGTCTTCAACTTTTTCTTTCTACTATTTCGGATACTCACGTTATTATTAGCACCGTACTTTCTTCAGAGGAAATCGTACAGTGAGCAATTTTTCTAAACGTTACCCACTGCCGCAGAAAGCAATTTGTAATTCAATTAGTAATATTTCCACTTCGCCGAATCACCAAATTTTGTTTTAGTCTTAACAATTTTGTAATGGTGACAATAAATTTTGTGTCATCCCTCTTTTGAGACCACAGAACAATTCTGAATAATATTCTTATTAGACATTTTGTTTAATTAATTCTCATTTTAATATTACATCGTTAGCAACTTTGGGTCGGTTTGGAGCACGTCATCATCATTTGCAATTTCAATTTTGGTATAATTTTACGATGGAGCGACTATACTAATGCAAGTAACAAGTTTAATAGAAATATATGTCTAGGTATTTAAATCCCTCAGGTATCTATTCTCGATATCACACTTACTCTATGCTTTCCGTAAACCGAATGATAATTATATCGTTGTTAGTATGTTATTACAGTCTGATACTGCTTTTCTGCAATCCTACAAATCTGCGCCCCTGGTAAAGCGGTGTTTGATTACTTATCGAAAAGTAATATTGCTGTGGTGAATCTGTAGATACGAGTATATACGTCTATTTCTATTTCCCGATAGACTTTTGTGATGACGCAAGTAGGAGGCTTTGGCGCGGCCGGCTGGTTTCCTTTCCTATAGAAAGGGCTTCATAAGCCAGGATTACTCCTTCTCTTTAAGTTTTCCTCGGCTGTGCACAGCGACCGTGAATTTATATTCTGTGTCTGTATATTATGTGTACTAACGGGGTGAATTACCAAACGTATAATAATAACAATTTACATACACAAAAAGATTATTGTAGATTTACTTACGTCAAGCCTGTCGCAATCCGCGCTGTAGGCATGAAAATGTACCTTTGCCACGCTCTGCGCTGCGCGGCCCCCTGCATGGGGCAATTCAGTCTTTAGAAGATATTATAAGAGTTACGCGATAGAAAATAAACTTGTAGGTGAATATAACTGTAGGTTATAAGCGCTGTGCGACCTGAATTTGAACTTTATAGTGTCCTAGTAAGAGTCGTTATTTATTTAAATGATTTATTTTCGGAGTTGACCTTCTTTTACGTAGTAAATAGTCTTTATTCTTTGCTTAAGATCAATAAATACGTTCTCTTCGATTTTTTTAATTCACAATTTTAAGTAAATCGTCATCTCACCTATTGATACATGACGATAATGCCGAAGACGGAAGCGGGCTTACCAAGATTACCCAACGCAATGGGGAACTGGCTATCTTATCTTCAAGCCGGAACACATCCATGCTGTTAATATTGATGTTAGGTTAGTTAGGATGGTGGTAGCTAGCCAGGCGGACTTAAAATGTCCTACAGTAACTAAACCGAGTCTTACAAAGTACTACTCCGCCAGGAATCAAACCCGCAACCTCCTGTTGTGAAGCTAGCTAATGGATTAAATATTACGTCACGAAGGCGGTTAAGTTCGTGGCAGAAAATGTCCTGATTCACATTGACAGTCAAAGAAGCGAAAGTTTCTTTTTTTCATTTTTTTGTATCCAAAATGATAAGCTACGTTACCTACATGAAATTCTAATAAATTGGTGCAATTTGAGCTGTCGTGGCGATTTGATCATAGAAAGCTACTCTTGTAGATTTTTTAAACAAAAAATTTAAGTACGTTTGGTTGCACCCCTTCTGATGGTAAGTCCAATCCAACTCGGCTGGGCAGCGTTCGGGAAGCTTCGCAATATCTTTACGTCCCAGATACAGCAGTGTCTTAAGACCAAGGTCTTCGACCAGAGTGTGTTGCCAATGATGACACACGGAACTGAGACATGGTCACTTACTATGGGCCTCATAAGAACGCTCAAGGTCACCCAAAGGGCAATGGAGTGTGCTATGCTCGGAGTTTCTCTGCATAATCGAATCAGAAACGGGGAGATCCGTAAGAGAACCAAAGTAACCTACATAACTTTCAGAATCGCTAAACTTAAGTGGCAGTGGGCGGGGCACATAGCTCGTTCTCAAGTGGCGACCGCGCACCGAAAAACGTAACGTAGGTAGGCCTCCCACTCGGTGGATCGATGACCTGGTGAAGGTCGCGGGAAGCCGCTGGTTGCGGACAGCGCAGAACCGGTCGTCATGGAAATCCTTGGGGGAGGCCTATATCCAGCATTGGACGTCCGTCGGCTGATATGATGATGATGATGATAAGTACCGGTGCTTCCGAGGATGTAACACGCAAGCTCAAATAGTGCCTATTCACTCTCGCCTTGAATGCATATTGAACACTGCATCAGTAATGGCAACCTTCTTATGACTTTTTCAAGTTAACTTTTTAAAAAATATATCCAGACATGCATTAAATCAATCGATAAAAATAAAATCAGTTTTAAACCTATAAACTTCCCAACTACTGGGGAAAGAGTGTCAGGACATACTCCACACACGGGGGCCTTGGTGGGGCTTGTTACAAACCCCAGTATAAAAATTTATCAAGTTGTCTATGAGGCATCTGACACGGCTAACCGACTGCCATCTATTGATAGTAACCGGCAACAACGGTTTAACGTGCCCTGCGAATCATGGAGACGGTCGAGAAAAATGCTACTAGTAGTCTAACTCATTCAGGCAATGAGCTTGCTTTTAGTTAATTAACCTGCACGATCTACGCAACCTCGCAAGTTGCACTGAACGACCGCTTTTCGTTGTCGTCAAATGCCCAGGTTTTGGCTTTGACAACACGAGTGAGACTCTTCATAAGCATAAAGAAGTCTTTAGGTCGCACATTTTGGGCATAGCGTTCCTTTTCTTGGCATATTTCATTGAAGTATGCGTTTTTATCTTTATAACATAATCTCTGTATCTTAGCTGAAAGGCCCCGGTGCTCAGAGTCGATATCATTCTCCTGTAGCCGTTTTCAATCTTTGATAGCCTCCAAGTACATTCTGTGATCCACTCTTTCGTTGGCACATCCGACGTTGTGATGCGAGCCTCTTCGTGTGACATCACTACAACTTCTTTGATTGATTGATTGATTGAAATCACTTTACTGCATAACATAAGAGGAAAAGACTGATACAATAATAAAGGAAGTTGTACATTTAGCCGGTGTTATCGCGAATAAGCGATCTCTTCCAGTCAACCTATGAGTGACATAGGTGACAATTAAAGCAGTTGGGTTTCAATTTTTAATTAAATTAGTAAAGTAATTAGTTATTACAAGCTTTTATTTAATTTGCAATGTATGTATGTTTGTTCGGGTGAAATATTGTAATTTAAATTTGACACACTTTCCGGTTTCCGATTGAGCTGAAATTTTGCATGCATATGTATATTGCGTGACAATGCAATATTAAAAGCTTGTAACTAAAAGTTTATAGGTTTTTCGAAAATTATTTACCTACTTATGTAATTTGCATGGAACCTTAGAGTATCATCGATCGTAGCGTGCGCAAGCCCGTGGGGTGACAAATGAGGCAATTTGTCCGAGTGTCGCACAGGCATGCGGGTCCGAACTACGCTTGCTAGGCCCTTATCTGCCTAACAGGGTCTCACTTTTCATCTCTCATATATTAGTTTTGGTATCCAGTAATAAACAGTATTTTTTTGCTTCAAACAAAATGTAGAAGAAAAGAGATTAGAGGAAAGCTTTTTCATGATTGGAAGTCTAGGTATATGTATTTTCAAATCCAGCAACTATATGTAAGTAACGGAACCATGCAACGATGCGGGCAGCGTAGAACCGGTCGTCGTAGAAATCCTTGGAGTAGACCATTGTCCAGAACTGGACGTCTTTCGGCTGATTTGACGATAATGGAACTATTCCTTATAAATTCAAACTAGCGCAAGTCATGACTCAAATATTTTATACGGTCCGCTCCCAGAACCTTTATGCAAACTAAATATTTTAGCCATTATTAAAAGGTGCTTAAGATAAAGAAGGTAAGACAAGTTTGTTGCATGATTCACCGCAAAACCGCAAACAAAAAAGTTTCCAATTGCATTAGGACCATGCACAAAGAAGGTCTCCGTAAACATGTTTAAAATAAGTGTAAATTTAAAAAACAACCTGTCATGTGCGAATCAGATTCGCACACAAAAGGGTTTTGTATAATCGAACTAGATGTCGCTAGTTTATTCACGTTTAAAAAAATCACGTTTCTTAAATGATGCCCCCTTTAAATTTTGTTTTTATTATTTGTTGTTAAAGCGGCAACACATATACATTATACACACTGTGAAAATTTCACCTGTCTGCCTATTACGGTTCATGAAATACAGCCCGCTGACAGACTATGTTAGTACTAATATATATACTTTGGTAATAGGGTCCCATTGGTCACCCTTTTGGTGTACGCATTACGGAACCCTGAAAAGTTGCCAATGGCGTGTAAGACCACGTGAAAAGTAGGGTGCCGTAGTCGTTTCAATAAATAGTATACCTGGGCGACAGAGCGATTCTCGGAGTCTCCTAGGTATGTGAATTTTTGTTTTTGTTGTGTGAAAACGGACTTTTTAAATAAATAAGTTGAAATAAACCCATAACATGAAAAATAAGTTGAAATTAAAAAAAAAAACACCTACTCGTGTGAGGTTTGAACCAAGGTCTGAATCGGTTCGCAGGCTGGACTCGTTAACCGCTCGGCTAAGCTCACCTCTAACATGTTTGCGTTTTTACGCACTGCGTAAAACTTGGAAAAACGCGTTTTCCCAGAGATGAGACCTGTCTAGATGGATTTTTCACTCTCTAAAAGTCACATAAAAATAAAATTAAAATAGTGGTTTCAGTTTATTTGGAAAATCATGTTAGTCTTAAGTAACATGAGTATGTGAATAATAATAATAACAACACAATCTACAAATTTAAAGTAGAGGTACATACGATAAAACATTTTTTTAAATAATTATTAATTTATACATGCTATGTGCGAGTTTGTGCGTGTGTATTTTTTTGTGTACATACATGGGTGTATAAGATTTTATTTTTAGACTAAGCCAATTGAATATGAATATAAGTTTATTATTAAATTAAACTTACACATAACGAAAATGTATCTATCATGCCAATATCATAGAATTGAACATTTCAGACATCATGATATAATCTGGCCAGATCAATGAATGAATGCGTTTAATAACATGTAATTTTAAGGTCCGCGATATCATGAAATAATCATGAAAATCTGAGTCGAAGCGTGCTGAGCGTAGATTCTTTAGTTTTGATGAAGATACTTTTGGAAAACGCTAATTTTGAGGTTAGGTTGCATTTTGACGTTAGTTTCATTTAGCATGACATGCTAGGCCATTTTATGATCTGGTCATACATGGAATTGACATAATAACATCCCGATGACGTTTAAACGATACGATCAGTTTTAGTTGACGATTTCATGAAATACAACCATTTCATGAAATGGTCAACTATTTTATGAAATCGTCAATTTAATGATATCGCTACATGTCCATTTCCTAAATTAAGTAACTATTAGTTGCTGCTACCGGCTCTGCGCTGCCCGCATTTAGCGGTTTCCCGTGACCTTCAACAGGTCGACGGTCCACCAAGTCCTGAGGCGGCCTGCCTACGTTACATCTTCGTGTGTACAGTCACTATTCGAGAACTTTAGGCCACCTGTTATGCTATGTACACCGCCCATTGCCACTTAAGTTTAGCGATTCTGAGAGCTATGTCGGTAGGGACCTCCTCATTTCTGATTCGATCACGTAGGGAAACTCGAGCATAGCACGCTCTTTCACTTTTTGGGTTACCAATACTTACTGGTCAAATACCTTAGTTTTGAAACACTGCGGTATTGACTATTTGGGACGTAATTTTTGAATCAGCAGTGGAGCTCAGATCAGCAGTAGTCAAATGATTCTGTAAAAAATAGATTTAAACCTTTGATTTGTAAATACTACGGTGTTCCTGGTATTACTCTGGATGTTTCACTTTAATAGCGACATTGAAACTATAGCGGGAACGCTTAGTTCAACTGCTTGTGCCTTTAAGAAAATAACACAGTTAAGGAATTAGATACTGTAAGGCTAGTGTATTTCAGTTACTTACATAGTATAATGACATAAGGCATCTCATTGTGGGGGCATGCGGCTGACATAGAAACTATTTTCATCTTGCAGAAAAGAGCTATCCGCGTAATCTATCTGATGCGATCCCGTGAGTTATTAATTAATAACTCACGGGATCGCATCAGATAGATTACATATAGTTGCTCCGTTAAGGCCGCATTGTCTGCTGCCTGCTTTTTCACTTCTCCACAGGGAACTAGGTCGGGCTATGCTAATTTTATATTTATAGTCTATGTCACTTCCCACCTTCTCATCTATCTCTGTGAAAATAATCAAGCTATTCCGTTGCATCGTTGCAACGTAAAAGTAATCCACCAAAATATTTTTTTTACAGTTCCCCTAGAAACTGTGTAGTTCTATACTATTTTCACGTAGATCCGTTTGTCTGTTGCGACGTAAAGCAATAACAAACAAATACACAGACACACTTTGCCATTTATAACATTAGTAAGGAGTGTTTAAAGCCAATTTTAGCGCGCACCGTGCTCTATTTACACGAACCATTTTGACCCCACTTTTTAAATGAAAGTTAAAATTACCAATAGAAAGCACTTTTTAAAGTTTCACATCTCTAAAAGTGAAATTCAGGAAAAAAGATGCAAAAAATCATTTGGGATCCAAACAAAAACATTAATGACTTCTTGTATGTAATTATATATTATACATTTTATATTATAATGTCAAAAAAATTCTGATGTCTGAAAATTAGGAACCTAGGCCAAGTTTCTTACCTATCTCAACAAGTAAACACAACGCATACTGTATCTTTGTTGGATATTATATAAAAAAACATGAAAATTACCTCCCATACAAATTAATAATGTTAAGACGCTCCTGCGAAGAGGTATATTCTCCGTGGGGAGTACAGTTTAATTCCTAAGTATTCATGCACGTAATCAGGCCCGCCAGTGTTCAATGGTGGTACAATGTATGTTATACAAAACGATTGATAGTGCTCGGAGTTTCCCTACGTTAGGGCAGTAAAGTTATCAAATGGAGACCGCTTGAAAACGTAGCGCAGGCAGGCTTTCCACTCTGTGAACCGACAACCTGGTGAAGATCGTGGGAAGCCGCTAGATGCGAGCAGCGCAGAACCAGTCATTATGGAAATACTTGGAAAGGCCGTTGTTTAGCAGTGGACGTTTTTCGGATGATGAGGATGATGACAGTACCTACATTAAAAATAGGTAAGTAGGTACTTACATTCTCAGCAAACCTTGGCATTCTATTTTATGTTGTTGACCTGAGCTTTCGACTGTTTAGTAGTTCTGTGGTAATGTAGCAGGTATTGTTGAAGTTGTGAACTTGTCAAGTCCTTTCCTTGTAGATCTAGACCTAGTTAAAGATTCTTTCTGCTGCTTCTGATATTGTAAAAATTCGTAGTACTCTGGCGATTCTATCATCTGCCTTCTTTCGTCCATTATTTTTAAGTGTCTAGCTACATCCTTGATATCTGTGTTTAGCTTTTGTATCCTCTCATAAATTCTTAAATGATATACATGATCGTGTATATGCATAACCTGATAAGTTTGCATGTAAGCAGCTATTATACGCTCTTGCTGTTGTCGTAAGAGCCGCAAAAGGCATGAACAAAATCCGATTTTGTATCTTAAACTTTCAATATATTTCTTCCGGAGAAGCTGCACATACGTCAGTTTATACCTTGCCAAGTAAACGAAATGCGTCATGATATCTACCAACCATTCTTTCGTTTCATTAAATTGATGAGCTTTTATCCGTGTGTCCTGACGGTTCGGTCCTCTCAACGCCGGCTTTTCCTGTAGGCTGGATGCGAATCTCCGTGTGATGATCATTGTTTCGTCGACGTCCCCCTCAAGGTTATCTAAGGGATTGCGGGTGTCTTTCAGCATTTTCCTCAAATCTCGCATCAACATCCTCCGTTCTATTTGTTTCTTAGTGACTCGCCCCATTTCGGGAGGGAGGAGTACCGTCGTCCTCGTGGCGATTTCTAGCTCGTCTGTCGATGCTGTTGTACTTATATCATTTAACAATCGTCTGTAATTTGTATAATCTTCATAAGAATCTCCGAGCTTTTTTTGTAAATGTCCATGTTCATGTGCGCTTCTATTTTTTCTTATTTCGTGTATATCTCCTATTAATTCTTTTAACATTTCATCAGGACTCTGGTAGAAAATGTCGACATTAATAGAACATCGAATTTGCGTCACTGTAATAATAAGAAAAACAATTGCTGAGTACCTAAGAGTCAAATTACGCCTAAAGTAGGGTTACGTAGTATACTTTTACATCACACTATCAATATTATAAACGCTATAGGTTTTGTTTGTTTGTTCCCCTTTCACGCCTAAACGGATTTGGATGAAACTTGGTTGGTAGATGGATCAAGAACTGGAGGCTACCTATTTATTACATCTTTCTGCTTTTAAGGTTTGAGTGCCATACATACTCGCCTCCCCGTCCAGTAAAGTTATAAAGGCCCAACGTTCAACAACAAGCTTGTCTTTTCGAAAAAAAAAAGTCAATGCATAGTAAAAAGTATTGTGTGATTTCAAATGGCTTTGCAACCGCAAATATTGACTTAGACATCACAATGTAGAAGCTTTATACTTTGTACTTACACAAAATAGTTAATTGAAACTTTAATAGAAACATTGTATTTTTATAAATACTTTTTCATCTTTGTAACCTTCTTTCTTTAACTAATACACACATAAATACTTAAAAAAGCAAGTATAGATTCAACAGTTGTAAAATTTTAATTTATTCGCGCCATGGATAATTAAAAAAATAATTATTTTTAGTTATCCGACGATACCTACCCATATTTCTTATGTAATGTTTAGTCCTCATTACTTACATAAAGATTAGTATAATTTATTAATTTGTATAGCCTTTACACTAGATTTCGTTTGCGTAGAAGTTTGACGAATTTATAACCCTAGATTATCGCTGGAAAATAAGAAAATTAACAGTTTTAGGGTTCTGTACGTTAAAATGAAAAAACGGAATCCATAGGATCACTTTGTTGGCCGCCTGTAACGCGGCAACGCGATGCTGATATTCGTTCTTTTTTCATTCGACCTTTTTCATTCCATCTATTAGTTCGTTTACGCATGCGCTGATACAAACAATCCATATGTCACAAGTTAAATGAACTGTGACACAAGTGATTAAAAATCCATTGTATCTTATATCTTTCCTATCTTCCTATTCTATTCCTATCTTCAATATTGTGTAAAAAAACGGTGTATCTGATTCTTTCTAAGAACATCTCAGGTCTTATATTTCATATTATATTTCATCAATATTTTTTTAAATATCCGTGAGCACGTACGGTTTTAACCCACGCCCCTACTAAAGCACCGTACCCGTCGTCTCACACGTCTGTCTGTCTGTCCGTCCATTTATCTGTCAAGACCCTTTATCTCGGGAATGCGTGGAGGTATCGAGTTGAAATTAAAACCAAAACTTACTCCGGTCTACAATCCCTGTGAAAAATCAAACTTCTAAGTTAACGTAATGAAAAACCGACTTCCATCGCAACAACTTATACATATTTGCATTATTATTTTTAGTTTTTGTTAATTTTCTCATAAAGTACTAAACCGATGTTGATAAAATTTTAATAGGACCACACGGGAAGCACTAGCTTTCATATAAAAAAAATCATAAAAATCAAGTCAAAAGTTCTGAGACACACATAAAAAAACATATAGTCGAATTGAGAACCTCCTCCTTTTTGGAAGTCGGTTAAAAAGGTACGGCCGTTTATGCCGCAAAAAACGTATATTTCGACACTCTCAAGGGAATCAAAATTTATAGGGTAATTTCTGCTGACCTAGAACTATGAAATTTGCCAAATAATACCATCTTAAACTGCAAGTAATACGTAAAAAATCTGAAAACTATACATTTGTAATTAAATCATTAAAAAAATAGTATTTAAAGTTCATAATCAATTATGTAAGGAACGGCGCGGCGCTCCAAATTTTGAATTGAGTTAACCGTATCATGCGGGGTATTGTATGAAGGGGCTTCATTGGCACAAGCTTAAACAGATTTTTAATTGTTTTATGATGTATATAGTTTTCAATTTATGACGAAGAATGAAAAAAAAATATTTTTCCTTTTTTTAAGTAACTTATAATTTTAGTGTACACAGGCCAGCACATCAAGCTAAACACTTTGGACTTTGTACCGTTCTTATGTCGAATGCGTATGGATCAGAATCGCACTACGAGTGTATAGCTTGATTTGCTGGCCTCTCGACATACACCGTTTGCACGCTTAGTCCTTTTGAAAAATTTTGTAATTAAACACAATCCTAAATAGATACCTACCAACTTAAGTGTTTTGTAACTAGTAGTATTATATATATTTTTATACTTTAATAGGATATTCAACAAACATAGGTCACATTCAGCTCACGTAGAACGCAGACAATAAACGTTAATACAGCCCTAGATTCAACTAATTTGTATGTTAAGCACCTAACAATAAATTATAAATTATTGCATAAGTAAGTTTTAAACGCCTCCGTGGCGTAATGTTAATGACCATTAGCTTCACATTAGGAGGTCGCGGGTTCCTTTCCCGGAGGAGGCTAAGTTTTTATGACTCGGTTTGATTGGCATTTTCTATGCCCGCCTGGCAAGCTACCACCATCTTATCTAAGTCTTACCGCCAAGCATCAATATTAACAGCGTTGATGTGTTCCAGCTTGTAGATAAGATAGCCAGTTCCCCATTGCGTTGGGTAAGCCCGCTTCCATCTTCGGCATCATCGTCACTTACCATCAGGTGAGATGATGTCAAGGGCTTACTAATTGTGGAATAAAAAAAGTACTTAACTAATTTAGGTAAGAACTGTTAGTATAACCACAATTTCCTATAAGTAATAATAGGTTTTGGAAACTGAATTTAGGGAAAATCTCGGAAAAAAATGGGAGACTCGATTCCTGAACTATTTATAATATGTACCTACAAATTTATACGGCACCCTCGTTAGGCGAGTCCGACTCGCACTTGTCCGGTTTTAACTCAAACCTTCACTGTACTAGGGCGCTACATAAGTTTTGTTGTACTTTGTGAAATATTATTTTTTCCGAAGTGGTCACCACTGGCAGAAATACAGGTCTCCATACGTGTAAAGCAGGTGCTAAACACAGCCGCATATCTCCTCAAAAGCTTCTTTTAGCTCGGCATCGCTCAAAAACTTGCGTCCCTTCAGTTGTTTTTTTACACAAGGGAATAGTGCAAGGTCGCATGGCACTAGATCCAGACTATAAGGAGGGTATCCCAACAATTTAATTCCAGCTTGGTGCAAATAGTTCGTAGTTTTGCCGCCTCGATGTGCAGGGGCGTTATCTTGATGCAAGAGCCAAATATCTAGTCTTGAGTTTGGTCGTTCATTTTTTAAGGCTTCTAATACACGAAGTAAACATTCTTCTGTGTACCATGCAACAGTAACAGTCTTTCGTTTATCAAGCACAATCGTAGCCATATTCCTCTCTTAGTAAAAAATACAGCAACCATTCTTTTCTGACATTTGAGACATTTTTACAGACTCCGGCGGTGGTTCATCTTCAAACACCCACACTTTACTCTGGGATTTAGTAGGTACATCGAAATAATACAGCCACGTTTCATCACATGTAACATTCGAGTTCACGTAGTTAGATCGGCCGTCTTTAATTTTTTTGAACTTATAACGAGACCAAGTCACACGTTGCTCCCTTAGCACGTCAGTCATCAAGTGTGGTACCCAGAAAGAACAAAGTTTCCGTACTTTCAAATGGTCGTGAAGAATCCGATAAACAGTTGAGAGTTTCCTCGATCTGTCGATATGTCACACGTCGGTCTTCATCCAATAGTTTTCGTACAGCCTCAATGTTATTATCGGTAGTCACTTCTATCGGCCTGCCGGAACTTGCTTCATCCTCCAAGTTCAAATTGCCGCGATTGAATTGAATACACCACCTCGGAGATGGACAAGTTTCCCTCTGTGCACTATTCATTTACTCGAAATCTTTTTGTTTAGTCAAGCCACGCTTAAAGTTATACGAAATAATTACGCGAATATCATAAATTAGAAAAGGCCGCCATTTTAATCTAGAAAATTAATTTAAAAATCGAACAAAAGATTCCTTGCCTCTAAATTTGTTTTTTGTTGTTTTTAATTTACATAGATTTTACGGCTGTGTCCTCAATTCACAATATTATGATATTTAGTTTGCGTGCGACAAAACTTATGTATCGCCCTACGTATTTCTTGTTCACTTCAATCATTTCGCCTAGAATTATTTCTAAAATAGTCCCTCCAATAATTAAATTTATATAAATTTATTATTTTAGTTAGAACAGTTATATTAGTTCGATCGGTGTCATCTGAAATGAAGATTCTGACGAGATTTTTTTTTTTTCTATAAATCTAGGAACAACAGTTTCTAATATATGACCGTTATAATTTTGACAGCTGTCATCGGATATAAACGGACCTAACATTTTAGGGTTCCGTAGTACAACAAGGAACCCTTATAATTTCGTCTGTCTGTCCGTCTGTCTGTCCGCGGCCTAGCTCCTAGACTATTAGTAGTTAGGCGCTGAAATTTGGCAAAGATATATATATAATAATAACGCGGAGAAAACTGTAAAAAAAAATTGGAAAAAAAAAACTTTTTTTCTTGTCATACCCAGTTATGTGGGGTTTTGTTGGTTAGACCTAAAAATAGGTTGTGAGTCTTCTAAGACCATTTTATAATACAGGGTTCCGTTTTTGAAAAAATAGGCTTTAAAATGCTAAATTTTATTGGAGTAGAGTGTCCCCTGCACCCCCTAACAACTAAACCGCTGTATTTGGAAATTTGAATAAAATCATGAAAATAGTCTATATAATAAATTTAAAAGGAAAACTATCAAAGCTAATAAGGCTTTTCTATTTGACGAGCAATAATAGTCAATAAAAAAAAATGTATATACACTAACCTGCTAAATCATGTTGCTAGCGCGTTTTGAATATATCAAACTGTAAGTAAATCACTATAACAAACATATTGGCAACTACGGAACCCTACATTGCACGTGGCCTGACACGCTCTTGGCCGCTTTTTCTCAAACTTTATTCATTAATATGTTTGGATTATACTGAAATCCTGTATAGGTGAGCAACAGCGCATACTTTGTTTTTCTTAACCGTTAAGACCGCCTCCCAGGTCTCTTTCATTCAGCAATCTGACAGACGGTCATCTCCATAGATGAGGTTATAAAAATACCATGCAGATTACCATCAGATATTGTGTGAAATCTATTTTTTTCCAGAAGTGACACCTATCTAGATAAACATGGAAAATAAAACATAATGCAGGGTGTGACGTAGAGGTGCAGTGATACTTTAAGGTGGGCTTGTATTCATCAAACAAAACAACCTTTTTTGGACTTTTCATACAAATCGATCAGCTTATTGGTCGATTTCATAAGGAAAGTTGTTCACTTTGACGGGTGGAAGCCTACGTTAAAGTATCACTGCACCTTTGTGTTACACACTGTGTACATACGAAATTTTAATCAAGTCATTACAGCTGTTTCCGAGAAACAAAAATACAAGGAGTACTCGTTAATTTAATAGATATGAAATTATTTGATTGAGTATATATACCCTCAGACGACATTTAGACACAATGAAAATGAAATTTTTACACGTAAAAATGCACGATTTGTAACAACTATTGTTAGGAAAAAAAATGTTTAGATATAAGCAGAATGTTTCATTAAAATTAACATTCAATTTTTTTATTGTTTCAGTACATCGGCACGATGGACGTGCCGCGGCCGACCAATCGTATAGAAATCGTCGCGGCGATGAGGCGTGTCCGGGTAGGTCACATTGTCATCATCATCATAGGGATGACGACAGCATCAGAAATAAATTATGCGCTCTTGATCACTAAATTGCTCTCCTACTGAAACTTCGGAAAACCTTACTCGTTTTGTTTTCCATCAAGTCTTCGATTTTTAATTCACCAAAATCACAAAACGAGTACATAAATGACGCTGCAAAACTATGACGTCACGCCTAGGTATTTCAAACATTTTTAGAACTGAATGTCGTTTTTGACAGATGATAAAAAGTAACTCAGTTGACTAGCATTCGTCATCCCCATTATATCAGCCAAAACACGTCAACTACTGGATAAGCCTTCCTAACGACTGGTTCTGCGCTACCCGCATCCAGCGGCTTCCTGTGACCTTAACCAGGGTCATTAGTCCATCGAGTGGGAGGCCTTCCTACGCTACCCACTGCCAAAGAATAAAAACTATTTACTACGTGCACCGCGCAGTCGCAACCCAAGAGTCACATACGACGGTGCCATTTCTACTAAATCGTAATCACATTATTATGAGCATCATTCGTCATCAACTCGAGTCCACTGTTTAACAAGGGCCAGCTGCCCCATGTCATTGGTGCACCATACGTGCACTGCGCAGTCACAACCCAAGAGTCACATACGACGGTGCCATTTCTGCTAAATCGTAATCACATAATTATAAGCATCATTCGTCATCAACCCTAGTCCATTGTTTAACAAGGGCCAGCTGGCCTATGTCATTGGTGCACCAGTGCACCAGTTGTAAAGCTATTTGGTGGTGCATTATAAAAAATCAGAATTTAACGAAACTTTGGAATGTTTCTTATGGATGTCAAGTAGTGCTACATCCAAGTTTTCGAACAAAAATCCTGTGCTTATGTTGGAGGTTTTTCAATACACAGTCTAGTTGCCTAGCAATCACGGTGTAAGTACGCCAGACATTGAAGGCTATATGAAAAAGTGTGCATAGCGTGGCTGTTCAATTTATTTTAAACGCTTTCCTAGATAATCATTACATTTTGGTCGTAAGAAAATGGGTGCTAAATTCACGGATCAGGTTGAGCCTTTATCATACAAATTGTGGTCCAAATGTGATTCATTTATATTCAGATGGGGTGGTGTCGCTACGCGTGTCATATTCATATTTCAGTGTAACCAGATCGCTTGCCCTTTGGTGAGCTTTTATCATAAAATGCATGACATTATAAAAGCCCCGGTCGGAAACGAATTCTTTTTACAAGCTTTATATTAGCGTGCTGTGTGATTTAGTTTGTCTGTTATTTAGTTAGTTTGGAACAAATCTTGGAAGCTAAATTAACCACTTCCCGGTTTACAATTGAGCTGAAATTAGCATATACGTTAATTTGGAGAACAATCCATGGTTAGCTCATTTCATTTTCAATCTAATGTGGCGGACTCCCAAAGATAGCGGGTCAGTTTTTTTTTGTGAACCCCATGATATGGGTATCACATAAAAGGGTTTGCTAAGAAGAATAAGAAATAATCAAAATCATTTTCAAATTAAAGCTTGTACCTAAAAGTATTTAGGTTTTTCGAAAATTTTTGACTAACTAAA
Organism: Coleophora flavipennella; assembly: GCA_947284805.1. Taxonomy (NCBI): domain Eukaryota; kingdom Metazoa; phylum Arthropoda; class Insecta; order Lepidoptera; family Coleophoridae; genus Coleophora; species Coleophora flavipennella. Next base: position 18,862,336 of record OX369308.1, read on the forward strand.
TATCTTGCGTAAGGTAACCAAATACCTTTTTTATAGAAGACGACTAATACTTTCAAAGTCAAAAGGAGTTCGCAATGAGAACAGAGTTAAAAAAACTTGTTCCTTCTATTACAGAAACGTAATCATACTTTAAGCCCTAGATCGTTAAAAGAAGTTACTCGTAAAAGAGGGACAGTGGATTATTAATACGAGGTTAGGCAGTCGTATATAAAACTACTAATTAAAATGTTAGACAAAAGATAATTTCCTATAATTTTCATCAAAATTCATGACCCACATATAAAGACTGATGTGTGAAGTTACTAGACATTTAAGTTACCTATCGCCGTGTTATTTCAATATTTTTTTTACAATTTTTTTTTAATGAAATCCTTAGGTTTATCTTTGCTTTTTAATGTTGTTTTATTTTTTCAGTATGAATTCAAAGCAAAAGGAGCGAAAAAGCGGAAAGTCACCGTGGACATATCAACAGATGGAGTTAGAGTTACATCTAGAAAGAAAAAAGGGAGAAACAAGGTAACTCGAACTACCTCATACACTATTGATTACAGGGTGACTTTTAATTAGTTCTTGATAACAAAAGATATGCATGTACTCGTGATTACAAGCTACTTTTCCAAAGAAACTATATGTCAAGTCACAAAAAAAATGTTAGTCCTCGATACGTACGAGTATTATAATAGTTATCAAATTGGCATAAATGTATAAAGGACTTTTTTTTAAATTTGACTTGTACTTTCTTTGGGAAAGTTGTTTGTAAAAACCTTCGATAAAAACGAGTACATTCGTATCTTTTGCTATCAAGAACTAATTAAAATTCACCCTGTATATGAGATAACATTCACACATGCGAAGATAGAAGAAGAAGAAACTCGAAGGCTGTGTGTCAAGTCGACCAACCCGTACTGGGCCCGCGTGGTCGACTAAGGCCCGGTCGCCCTAATTCAGGGTAGGCTCGAGTCCCTCGGTGGGGACGTATATGAGCTGATATGATGATTCATACATACATCCAGTTTGTATTATTATTGTCGTATGGCCTTTTTCAACCGACTTCAAAAAAAGGAAAGATATTCTCCTCAAGTCACCCGTATATATTCATATGTATGACCACGCTAACTTTTTACACAGTAACATAGTCCGATTTCGATAAAGTTTGTTAGCTGAATTAGCTACAACTTTGAGGGCTCTCGTCAAGCACTCCGTCAAATGGGGCAGCCCTGAATTAAATAGAGCCGCCTGCCGCACCGCCGACGTTGTAGGCGCCGCGATTGAACTCAGGGCGGCCCCTATAAGGGACTGTTAGACGCGAGCCGACAATATACAGCGAACAAACTATAATTCTTTTTGATTTGGATAGGGTAAACTTCGAAGTTGGTCCCATATAAATTGTTTTAGTACTTTTATATATAAAACTAGCTGTCCCGGCGAACTACGTACCGCCTTACATTACATTACACTGCCCTACCCTACCCTACCCTACACTACACTACACTACACTACCCTACCCTACCCTACACTACACTACTCTACCCTACCCTACACTACCCTACCCTACACTACTCTACCCTACCCTACACTACCCTACCCTACCCTATCCTACCTTACATAAAAACCTTCTCCTGACAATAACGAACTCGACAAAAAAAGAATTAGCGAAATCGGTCCAGCCGTTCTCGAGTTATGCGCTTACCAACACATTTTGCGATTCATTTTTATATTATAGATTAACAAAAATAAAGTAAAACGATAGATGAAGGTTGCGAGCAGATGATGAAAAGTGACTAAGTTTGCAGTTCACGAAAGTCCGAATTCATTTCGGTTTAAAAGAATAATTTTACATGAAGTAAGGATACAACCTAGGTTATGTCTATAGCGAGGCGCGAGCGGGGTAGTGTCGTCAGTTCGATTTGTATTGCTGCGGCTTACTTTACCGACTGGAAGGCCATTGTGGAGTTGCTGCCGAAGGTGTGTCGATGTTCTTCTGGCATGATTTGCACAAATAGGTTCCTAAATACCGAGTAGGTATATATAGGTTGTGTTGTATTGTGCTGTGTTTGAAGTCTTGCTACAGACGAAACTGAGTGGCCCCCGATACTGCAGAAAGTGAGTCCGTGAATACGTGTATTCGCTTGAAGTAAATGTAATCTGGACGGCCAATGTATCAATGAGTTTTTCAAAAACTTAACATACAACTTACCGATTGCTTTAACGGTGAAGGAAAACATCGTGAGGAAACCTGCACACGCTTGCGAAGAAACTCGAAGGTTGTGTGTGAAGTCGACCAACCCGCACTGGGCCCGCGTGGTCGACTAAGGCCTAATCGCCCTGATTCAGGGTAGGCTCGAGCCCCTCGGTGGGGACGTATATGAGCTGTTATAATAAATGTAATTTACATTGCGTTTGCTTGTCTTTAGCGATGCGCGGGTTGGAAACGACTTTACATCGTCGCGAGTAGGGAACGACTGGCGAGCCGAGCCCAGTGCATTGGTTAGCTGCATACGCAGCGCAAATAAAATAAGTGGTATATGTCGCTACATTGTAGTTGCTGTTGCGATTGCAGTCGGTTGTTTTTATACGTTTTTGTCAATTATTAGTTCCTGCAGTTAAAATAAATTACATATTGATATTAAGATCAAATTTTTGGCATACAGTTTGATAGAATCTAAATAAATGGCCGCTTTATTCCGCGTGGATTTGGTTTAAAAAAGTCATCTATCTTCCCCTTATTTAAAATCCTTTCTTGTGACCTCTACCACATATAATATAAAATATATTATGCCTCTACACACTGAGTAACACAAAAAATCTATATAAGTAACGAACTTCTAATAAGCCTAGCTTATAGATCCCAAAGGGATCTGGAAAAAACTCATTTCCACGCTTGTGAGCCGCTTGAGATAACTGAAAAATGTAATCATTGTTTTCTCGACTTTAGTCATGAAAAGGTCCATAATTTAACAATTAGTTTATAATAATTGAAAAATAAAAAAAAGACACATAGAGATGTGATGTCATGCTACATTTTGAATATAATTAAAATGTAATTAGTTAATAATAGGTTATTTTATACATCATGTAGACCGGGCGGACGTTCAGTGCCGCAGTTTGTAAGTATGCATGCGGACTTGATTTATTTACGTACTTATAAATGGTTAAAAAGTATGAAAAAAGCTCTACATATCGTCGAAAAACGATTTCTACGTCATTGAAGCCGCTGACAAAAGTACATTGTTAATCAAGGGTAGAAAGTGACCCATTTCATCTGAGATATTTCGAGGGTGAAATGTACACCCGAGTTAAAAACTCTATTTTTCATTTCGACTGTGAGGAAATAAATTAAGTTTACCTATATCTAACCTCCAACCTTTTCGCAATGGCCACTTGCCACAGCCAACTAGATTATACCTAATCGAGTTGGTCAAGACATGCATCTAGATGGTCATGCCGAAACGTGAAAAAAAGTGTCATGCTACCATGGCCAAATGGCGGGCAGCAGAATAGAGAAATGATTTTAAATGTTGATCTTTTGTAATTGTGAAAAAAATAGACCAACTGTAAAATGATTTTAATATTGATCTATAGATCGTAATAAACACGTCGTTTAATGTATAGCTGAGTTTAGATATATGAAAAACTCATATTTTATTTTAATTTAATAATATGACGTAACTCAATTATATTCGACTCTGTGGCAATTAAAAAAAATACTTTCCACCCTAGGAATGAAAAAGTAATTTTCCACCCGGCTATCTACTCATGAAAATAAAACTTTTCGAACAGGAGAGATGACTAAGTTATTATCTGTCTACAAATGTACGAGAATATCATCATCATCATATCAGCCGAAACACAAAGGCCTCCTCCAAGGATTTCCACAACGACTGGTTCTGCGCTCCCCGCGGCTTCCCGCGACCAGGTCGTTGGTCTACCGAGTGGGAGGCCTTCGTGCGCGATCGCCACTCAAAAACTTTACTACCCCAACGGCCATCTGCTCTATGGGCTATGTGCCCGCCCACTGCCGCCTAAGTTTAGCGATTCTGTGAGCTACGTGTGTACGAGTATGTTTTTAAACGTGATTAAGTATGTTTATCAGTCTCTGTTTCGCATCATATTGCAGGGAATCCCAGTTTGGGGCGAAATGACTGAGTGTGATTTGTCCTCAAATATTTTATTATTAATTACGCCCGGGTCTAGTTTAAAACTTGTTGACAGCTTTTAAGCTGAAAAAAGGATGGCCAGTACTTGCCCTAAAATTTTTCCTTAATATGATTATGTAACGCAGATGTTCCCTACACTTTATTGAGGTGTTTTTATGGAAACAATTTTTACACGTCAACGAAAAAATAAAAAAATGTTATTACATCTCACACGTTCAAACTTGCGATCAGATTTAGTTGGATTCCTCTTTATTCAGAATGTGTCTAAGGGCTCATCTACACTTGGATACTATGGTTGAAATAATACTATTGTATCGCTATTTGTATCGGGCACATGTACATGTAGGTATTTGAAATCTACATGTACCTACATGTGCTCAAGTAGTGGCTATCTCGGGTACATATTATATCTGAAACAATCCAGTAGTGGCTGAAAACCTACGTCTCGCGTGCTCCGTATGAAGTACACTGACCATTGGTAATAGCTGCAGTGCAGTTCTTATTTACTTATGATGGTCATTTAAATGTTGTGAAACTCCTACAGAAATATATGGAGCAAATTCTGCGCGATGCATCGTTTCTTTGTACTGATTTAGCAGTTTGTGTGCTACAGAATAATTACAAGTTGTGTAACCCGGACACTTCATACAACAGGCGCGAAATGACATTTCTATAAACAAACGACGGACGGAATATAAGAATACAAAGTAAGTTTGTTTGGAAAACAGAGTAAAATAAAATTTTCGAAAAACCTAAAAACTGTTAAGTACAAGCTTTATTTGAAAATAATTTTAATTAATTCATATTTTGCTTAGAAAACCTTTTCATTTGATAACCATGTCGTGGGGTGCTTTAAAAATAACTGGTCGGCCATCTTTGTGAGTCCGCCATATTGGATTTAGAATGATGTCACTTACCTAACCATGCATTTTGCTCTAAACTTAACATGTTTGCAAAATTTCAGTTCAATCGGAAACCAGGAAATGGTTAAAATTTAGCTTCCAAGATTTGTCCCTGACATATTAACTAGGTAACACGGCAAGCTCATATAATGCTTGTAATGACGTTTTCGAAGTGCAAAAAGGGTCACCAGCATCACACAACCAATGATTGTAGTCGATAAATTGTCAAATAACTTCCATCCAGCATTTATTTTAAAATGGTGGACAAATAAATATGCAGCTTGTTCTCAGAGTTGCATGTATGTGTGGTTTAACTATTAAAAGTAAGGACACTTCAGTGACTATAGGATGGTAGGTAATCTCATTAATATAATTATTTAATTTAACGCACAACCATATGGCTACAAATTCTCAAACTGGTCCAAAGTTTAGATTTTTGGCTTATAGTCCTCTAGAATATAACAATTAACAATTAGGTTTCACAGCAGACATCTCAAAATTCCCCACGGATATCTCAGTCTCAAGGACCACAACCAGTCTGCAGCTACTGAAGTGCTATTACTTTTGTTATACCACATAACTGTTGTGCCGCTTTTAATATAAAATTTGAAGAATATAGGAAGACAGAGAGTAGGTACGTTTGCGCCGGAAACTTGCCAAAGCCGAACTAGAGATGACCTACCGAAAACAAGTTGTAATACCAATACATGCGTATCCAAGTCTGGGCGAGCCATTAACTTATTACCTTACATGAAATTCAGTATGACAGGTAACAGACTTCATTCCCCGTCCGTTGTCAGGTTTTTGCGCTCTCACTTGTTTATAATAAATCTAGAATATAGGTACAGTATCTTATTATTAGGTAATAAATTGAACTCCCCACGGAGAACATAACTTCTCGCAGGAGCTTCTAACATTATTCAATTTGTATTGGAGGTACCTTAATAGGGCTTTCCTCGACATACCACTGCTAGCATACTACAGACACTAGTAAGGTTTCTCGATAGCGTAAACTTAATATACTAGTGGCTAAGTGAGCTGTAGACCTCGCAACTTTTTCGAAGTGGCCGAAATATGATATTTTTTACGTTTTCAACCCCATTTTGAAAAAAATCCAAAAACTGAATCGACAAAAAAATCCACATAATTATCGATCCTGCTCACAAAACTTGACGTGATTGGTTGAGAAATGCTACTAGTAGAGAACAGCCGGACATCCGTCGGACATAAGAATTACGAAAAATTATTGCCCAATCTCGCTCCTTTAATAAGTGCCATTTTTAAAACTTTTTTTGTGTCATACCATGTTTTGGGTTCTGTAGGCAACATGTTCGACTGTTCGTCTGTCTGTCCGTCACAGCCTTTTTTTTTCAAAGACTATTACAGCTATATTTAAAGCTGAAATTTGTCATAATTATAGAAATCTGTGAACCTGAATGGACTGAATAAAATCTATAAAAACAATTTTTGGGTTACCTACCCTGCAACTACAAGTGGAAGTGAATTTTATTTTTGTTAACCTACCCTATAGTGTTGGTACGTATCGTTGAATAGTTCTTTTATAGCTAAGAGGATTTTGCTAAGATCATTTCTTCCGATAAATAATTCGTTTACTAAATATATGAAGTTTGGATTTTTTTAAAGAGTTGCATGTCCTTACCAGCTACCGCTTTATCAGGAAATTTGATAAGTAATAGAAATAGTAGGATATAATCAATTTAAAAGGAAAATTATCACGGCTAGTAGGCTTTCTTAGTTTTGGAGTTATAGTGTGCAGATTAGTTTCTAAAAATTTCACAGATTTTCATATAAAATGTTCTATACCAACTTCAAAAATCACTTTGTTGTTTTAAGTATACAAAATTTTTTTAAAGACCACGTACGGAACCCTACTTTTCGCGTGGTCCAACATGAACTGGGCCACTTTTTAGGTACGTAGTAACACAGAAAGACGTGTTGTCGAATGATTTAAAATAAAACATATTTCTGTACCTCCCGTAATCTTAAAATTTTGAAAATTCAAACGTTGAGTGGTGAGTTGCAGTCAAACGCACTCAAATTTTTAATAAAAAAAAAAAAAAAAAACTGTAATCAAACCAATTTAGTTAAAAATAAAAACCCGACTACATTAAAACATAAGGTACTCGTTTTTTTTCCTATCCTATGTCACGAATCTAACGACACCTCGCAATCCAAAATCCATCAAGCCTTTTAGGTTACTGGCTAGCCAAAGAAACAGACATATATACATACACTCGAAAAACATTACCCTCATTTTTAGGAAATCGTGTCATAAAAAGGTAACCCCTGGTAAATAATTTTGAAATCTACAAATCGGTCCAGCAGTTTCTCAGCAAATCAGGGATACGCACACAAAAAATAGATACATTCACACACATTAAGTGTCTATAAGTAATATAGAGTGAATTTTCGTCGAAATTTCAAAGTCGGTTCGTCCCTTGAAGGTAAAAAGAAACAACAGAAAATACGCTGAATTTCATTATTCAACACACCACGAAAATACCCTGATCACTAAATAGCGGCTGTTAAGGGAGGTGCAATAAAATATTCATGAAGAAAGGAGACCCTTAGGGGTCGGCTTCTGGTTGATTTAGGTAACATTATAGAAGTATACTATATATCATACTATATTAAACGTGGCAAAACTGTACATAATGCTAGAATTATAGAATGAGTGAACAAGGACTGTATCAAAAGGAAACAACACCGAATTAAACATTTATTACGAGTTTAATCCAATAAAACTCATTTAGCAATTCTTCTATATTCTTCAAATGCCAGCAAATAGAGATAGGTATTGTCACCTCTTCCTGGCTATAATTTATCACACACCGATGTAATAGGGACCTGTCATCAACTCAGCACCTGTCCGCAGCATTTCTGAGGTGCCTTTTCATACCACCCGAATAAGTCGAACCGACAAACCTTACTATGTATTTATGTCGGATACTAATCCGACCGATGTTATTTATCCCATTGCCTTTCTCTCTCTTATCGTGTGGCACACTTAACCGTGCTATCCAAGGGATAGACGGCGATTGCCTGGTGTTGCACTCGGCATCACCCGCGGTCACGTGTATGGCATTTTAGATTTACACCTACGGACGTGTGCAACGAGACCTTCATACACATCTGGAATCAGATGTGCAGGTTTCATCACGATGTTTTCCTTCACCGTTAAAGCAATCGGTAAGTATTATGTACGTAAATTTCGAAAAACTCATTAGTACATTGGCCGTCCGGATTTGAACCCGAGATCTCTGGTTAGGAGGTTATTTTCTTTCCTCTTTACACGTAAAGAAAAAAACATAGACAACTGTTCCAATCAATGCTTCGCCTTAATATTGCAGCCAGCACAAAAAAAGTTTTTTTTAATCCACAATTGATAAGCCCTTGGCATCATCTCACCTGATGGTAAGTGACGATGATGCCGAAGATGGAAGCAATAGTTTAACAATTTTAACATTAAAAATGTTTTTCGCTCGATCCAGAAGCGTACACTTTTCAGCACTTGTATGATATGGCGATTACTCTGAAAGTATTTAGAGTACGTATCTTGCAAAAAACAAAATTTTTGAAAAACCAAAACTTTTTTGGATTATTGAAATAATTGAAAAAAAAGGCCTGTTATCTTGAAAACTAATTAGTTTATAATAATTGAAAAATTTAAAAACACCTAAACGTGTGATTTCATGCTACATTTTAAATGCAATAAAAATGAAATTGATTAATAAATAAGGCTAGATAGTGTGTACATACCTCATGTAGAGTGCATGGACCTTTATCGCCGCAGTTCTAAGTATTCGATTTATTTATGTACATAATTGTCAATTGGTTTTTAAATATTAAAAAAATAAAAAATAAAAAATTTGACTGAGCTCTTTTTCAATCTACTTACACGAAGGTCATGCAGTGCATGAGTTCTTCGGTTTTTTTTTCACACAGGTCAATTTCATGAAAGAATGAGCATTTAACCTTAATTTTTAAAATTTATTACTTTTGTCACGTAACGGATTGCACTGTCCACACACCATACAATAGTTATTTATGATACAAGGGTGGTAAAAAGGTCATTAACAAATGAGTGACATTAAGTGAGCCCGAGCCACAGGCGAGGGTTTACCATCGTCACGAGTTTGTTATTTCCTTTTACACCCATGTATCATACTAGGTTTATTAATATAGTTTTGAGAAAACAGATAAAATAAAAAAACGACCGTGACACAAAAACAAAATACATGGGTAGATACATACCTATGTAGGTTTCAGCACCAAAGTTCATTTTACGCGACTTGTGGCTTATTTTAAATGTTCGGGGAGTAATCTCACTTTGTTTTTTTTCTCATATTTTTTATTACACATGTATGAACTATCCACAATTTTAGTAGTTTTCACAACTAAAACATCTCAATTCAGTTTTACGAAAATTGCTTCATATTTTAACTAGCACACGTACACATGCGTAAGGTTTTTTTTAATAATATCATAGGCTACAATAAGGCTTGGGATACTATAAGCATATTATAAGCATTAAAACCTCTTTGGAAAAGATGACCTATTCCTTGGTGTAACCGGTTCCGCTTCATTCATATTTTTTCTCTTTTCATCACAAAGATATAACCCAAAGAGAATCTAGCGTTATGTACTAACCTCACGGAGAAACAACCTATCTCTTTAAAAATACTCCTTTCAAAAATCTTAAAGAAGATTCTGTATCTTTGGTTATTATATTTTTATTTGCTAGAAATGTCTTGTTCCTCCGAGCTAGAAATTAAAAAAGTGGTAAAGTAAAAGCACGTGTGCTGTGAAATCAATTTTGAGCACAATTAACAATTCAAATTATTGAAAATTTGTGTAAAGCTATCACTATGGTAAAAATATATAATATACTTAAAGTATTAAAAAAAAGATTTAATTGAATGCAATTACAATACAATACAATATTCTAAAAATAAAATTTAAAAAATAAAAATTAAAAAATATTAAATATATTAAAGGGCGACCAACAGTCCCAGGGTGGTGTCGGGTTTCTCGTCCACAAGTCCCTCATTAACAATGTGGTCCAAATCGTGAGCGTTTCGACAAGGGTAGCATACCTTATACTCAGAATCACCAAACGGTATTCGATGAAGGTCATACAGGTATACGCGCCGACAACGGAACACTCCGACGACGAGGTAGAGACTATGTATGAGGACATCTCTACAGCCTTACATAGCACCAGGACCCATTATACCGTTGTTATGGGGGACTTTAACGCGAAACTGGGCAAACGAAGCGATGGTGAGCTGAGAGTGGGGCAATTTGGATATGGAGTAAGAAATGCACGTGGCCAGATGCTGGCCGACTTTATGGAGAAGGAGAGCCTCTTTATGATGAACTCCTTCTTTAAAAAGTCAAAACAGCGGAAGTGGACATGGTTGCATCCCAATGGCGTAACAAAAAACGAGATAGACTTCATCTTGTCGACAAGGAAGCAAATATTCAATGATGTCTCCGTGATCAATTCAGTCAAAACAGGAAGCGATCACCGGATGGTCAGAGGCACATTAAATCTGAAGACCAAGCTAGAAAGATGTCGACTGATGAAGTCTACGCTCCGACCAGCGCCCGTCCAGCTCCAAAACCCCGAGAGCTTTCAGCTCGAGTTGCACAATCGTTTCGAATGCCTAGGAGACTGCGAGAATGTGGACGATTATAATGACAGGTTCATGGAAATTGTTCAAACGGTCGGGTCTAAGATTTTTAAAACTCGCCGTTCAAACAGAACCAAAAAAATCTCCGACTTCACCAGCAACCTCATGGAAGAAAGACGCAGATTGGTTTTGCAGTCCTCTGAAGACGCTACTCAGTATCGGCAACTAAACAGGCAGATCTCTAAGTCCCTAACTCGCGATTTACGCCAATATAATACAAATTGTATTAAAGAGGCGATTGAGCACAACAAAGGCTCAAAAGTGTTCGCGAGAGATCTGTCTGTTGGACAAAGCCAACTGACCAAGCTGAAGACTGAGGACGGCAGGACCATATCGTCTAAGACTGAGTTGCTGGAAGAAGTTGAGAAGTTCTATGGAAAATTGTACAAGACCACACGTTTGCCTGTCAGCGATCTGGCTGAAGACCCAAGAGCCAGACTAACCCGACACTATACCGAAGATATCCCGGACGTCAGCCTGTACGAGATTAGAATGGCTCTCAAACAGCTCAAGAACAACAAGGCACCGGGTGATGATGGAATTACGGCTGAACTTCTGAAAGCAGGTGGAACACCGGTACTTAAAGCTCTTCAGAAGTTATTTAATTCCGTTATACTCGAGGGACAAACGCCTAAGGCATGGCACAGAAGTGTGGTCGTGCTTTTCTTCAAAAAGGGTGACAACACTCTGCTGAAGAACTACAGACCCATCTCACTTCTGAGCCATGTCTACAAGCTGTTTTCGAGAGTCATTACGAATCGTCTCGCACGCAGGTTTGACGACTTCCAGCCTCCCGAACAAGCCGGTTTCCGAAAAGGCTTTAGTACCATAGACCACATACATACGCTGCGGCAGATTATACAGAAGGCCGAAGAGTACAATCAGCCACTATGCTTGGCGTTTGTGGACTATGAGAAGGCCTTTGATTCAGTCGAAACCTGGGCTGTGCTACAGTCTCTCCAGCGGTGCCAAATTGACCATCGATACATCGAGGTGTTGAAGTGTCTGTATGAAAACGCCACCATGTCGGTTCGCCTCCAGGACCAGAACTCGAAACCTATCCAGTTGCAGCGAGGGGTAAGACAGGGAGACGTTATATCTCCGAAACTGTTCACCGCCGCCCTGGAAGATGTTTTTAAGCTTCTGGACTGGGGTGGACTCGGCATCAATATCAACGGCGAGTACATATCCCACCTCCGATTCGCTGACGATATCGTGGTCATGGCTGAGACTATGGAAGACCTAAGCACAATGCTCGATGGCCTCAGTAAGGTCTCTCAACAAGTGGGTCTTAAAATGAACATGGACAAGACGAAAATAATGTTAAATGTCCGTGTCGCACCCACTCCTCTAAAGGTTGGAGACTCTACACTGGAAGTTGTTGACGAATATGTATACCTGGGACAAACAGTCCAGCTAGGCAGGTCCAACTTCAAGAAAGAGATCAATCGACGAATCCAACTCGGCTGGGCAGCGTTCGGGAAGCTTCGCAATATCTTCACGTCCCAAATACCGCAGTGTCTCAAGACTAAGGTCTTTGACCAGTGTGTGTTGCCAGTGATGACTTACGGAACTGAGACATGGTCGCTTACTATGGGCCTCATAAGAAGGCTCAAGGTCACCCAAAGGGCAATGGAGCGTGCTATGCTCGGAGTTTCTCTGCGTGATCGAATCAGAAACGAGGAGATCCGCAGGAGAACTAAAGTAACCGACATAGCTCACAGAATCGCTAGACTGAAGTGGCAGTGGGCAGGGCACATAGCTCGTAGAACAGATGGCCGATGGGGCAGTAAAGTTCTCGAGTGGCGACCGCGCACCGGAAAACGTAGCATAGGCAGGCCTCCCACGCGGTGGACCGATGACCTGGTGAAGGTCGCGGGAAGCCGATGGATGCGGGCAGCGCAGGACCGGTCGTCGTGGAAATCCTTGGGGGAGGCCTTTGTTCAGCAGTGGACGATTTGTGGCTGATATGATGATGATGAAATATATTAAAAGCGTCGGTGGCTCAACCGGTAACGACTCGGTCCATCTAACCAGAGGTACCGGGTTCAAATCTGGACGGCCAATGTACCAATGAGTTTTTCAAAACTTTACGTAAATACTTACCGGTTGCTTTAACGGTGAAGGAAAACATCGTGAGGAAACCTGCACACGCCTGCGAAGAAACTCAAAGGTTGTGTGTGAAGTCGACCAACCCGCACTGGGCCCGCGTGGTCGACTAAGGCCTAATCGCCCTGATTCAGGGTAGGCTCGAGCCCCTCGGTGGGGACGTATATGAGCTGTAATGATGAAATATATTTATTATATTTAATTTTAAAAATATTACTACTTTTGATGCAAAATCATGTACTCTATACCCTGTTTTTGGCATTAATAGCAAAAATTTTCGAAAACAAATAGTTAATGTCGAATGAAACCATCACACAAAAATCTGTGACTTTAATACCTTTCATTTTAATTGAACACATTTTTTTAAACTTATTTGAAAGTATAGAAAAGTAATAAAATCATGTAAAAATCGAAAATTGGGCGTTCGGTTTCAACGTAACAGCCGCGTTGAAGCCCGCATTGATTGGAACTTAAATTGAATAGACTTACATTTAATATTATTTTAACACGTATCAACCTGCTCGGATTGAGGCATAAAGCCTTAATATGTTCTGGATCAAAGACCCCTTTTAATTTTAGAAAATGTATCGATTTTACGGAAGATATAGTATAGCGGGCAGTCCAACACGTTCATCGATTAGAATTTCCGGTCTGCCCCGTCAACGGGGCAAATTGCTATGACGCATGCGTTCCATTTAGCTGGTCGCACGAAACTGAAGAATTTTGTAAAGATATTTAGCGACAAAATATCACACACGGACGTCTTAGTCCGGAATTTTAGAGCATTAACCTTGCACTACTGGCCCCGAACTAATTACAACTAGAAATGCAATTTTAAAAAATGGCGTCTCATTTTTACTAGGCGCTACATATTATGCTATATAAATACTTATATAAAATAATAAGGTGAGCATGCAACCTCTTTGGCAAAGATGACATATTTCTTGGTGTGACCTGTGCGCATGATGCGTCATCAATCTATCTCCTTCTGACACAGATAACCGTTTGCGTATTGCGATTCATTGAATAACTCTGGTGTAGCCGTCCTTTTATTTCATACATTAAATAAACACAATAATTTTAAATTCATATTTACAACCTGATACTTGCTTGCTATCACTAAATGGCAGTCGGTAAGCTGTGTCAGTTCGGCTGCCCCATTTTAAAACACAGTAACTACATACTTTTATTACTTGATTTTTTTAAGGTATTAATGCATTTTTTATTACTTTTATGACTTAATTTGAAGTACCTATTTTTTCAGGTAAATATTTTTTGAAGTAATCTTCTATTCATAAATGAAACTTTTTATCAATTTAACGAGCAAAACTTTTTTTTAAAGGCATATTTTCAAAAATCTGAGAATTGTCAGTTATTGTCTTTACAAATGGGGCAGCCGAATGCTTTATAGGCGGCTTGAAAAACTTTTGACAGTGGGGTTTGCCACTAGCCCTACAACCTCCATCAACCCGGACTTGGCCCCCGTGTGTGGAGTGTGGCCTAACTTTCCCCAGTTAGGTCGAGACCCGTACCCAAGCAGTGGGGACGTTTATGCGTTGTTAACATTCACAACTGAAAAACTCACGTTCCATCCAATTAGCACTTTATAAGGGCTTAGACATAAGCTCATCATAACTCGGTTCCACAAATGGGATTGTTCATAAGAACTTATGAAACCACGGCAACCAACTTACATAGTCCCATACTGTTACATCTTGAGTAAAGCTGAAATACATATTTGTTGCAAACGACTTCGCTGTTATTGCACAAGTCTGACATCCTCAGTTGATAACATTTTTTTACAACAAATGTCAAAGTGTGCTGGTTTGTTAGTTTGTTTGTCCTTCCTTTACGTCGCAACGGAGCAACGGATTTATGTGATTTTTGGCACAGACATGTATGAGGGGGTGACAAGAGACATAGGCTACTTTTTGTCTCGTAAATAAAGCATAACCTAACACAGTTCCTGGGGTAACTGAAAAAAGCTTTCTCTTTTAATTTGATTTCTGTCACGTCGCAACGAAGCGACGGATTAACGTGAAATTTTGCTCAGAGATAGCTGGGCGGATGGTAAGTGACACAGACTACTAACTAGCATAGCCCAACATAGTTCTCGAGGGATGTGGAGAAAACTCATTTTCACACTTGCGAGCTGCTTGCGGCTCGCACAATACGCACCAACGAAGGCCGTCATGAAAACTATGTCAGGCGGGCGAAGCCGCGAGCAAAAGCTAGCATTAAATACAATTTTATTTGTTGCTTTATTTCCGATAACGTTACAAATTTGGGATTTCTTTTGTAAATCAATTGGGACACTCGGTAGTTCTCTTTAGGAAAAGGAAAATGTAAGAAATATTAATAAAACTTAGTACCAGTCACTTTTTATATCCACTATGATAATGTTAAGTGACGATGATGAGAAAGATCGAAGCGGGCTTTCCAAGAGCCTTGATGTCATCACCAAAAATGATTTTTCTCATGGTACGTCTTCAAGAAAGTTTTATGATAATATTATGTACTCATTATCCATACCCTTGCATACCGAAATACCTATGTACGTATTCGAACTTAGCGTTCTACGTTCTGCTCCTCTCTTACGTGAAATTAGATAATAATCTCTTTAGTGTACAATCTAGTAAAACTCGCCGGGACCCAAGCTAGTCGCTATTTATAGTTGCTATCGGTTTTCCCTGGGTAGAACTTAGGGTTAATTAATTAGATTTCAACCAAGAGCTTCTTGATAATGGCTAGTGCACTTTCAACCAACACCTAATTATGAATTATTAATTGCTTCAAGAGTTTATATTTGGACAGACAAAATGTTCCAGGAGTGGCTAAAAAGAACAACTGATTTATTTTATTTGGAAAGATTTTTTTTTGGTTTTTTTTGTAAAGGAGATTAAACAGAAATTGTTTAGATATATAAGAATAGTCACTCATGAGATAACGGCTCAAACAAAACAATGTTATATTGAAGAGAGAGAGGTAGGGATAGAGAGAGAGAAAGAGAGATTTAATTGGAGATCTTAAGAATGTAAATCGGTAGGCTTAATAGGAGCTGTCAGGCACTGCAGTTACATAGATATTGACAGAGAGTCGTTGAGTCAGACGGACAGATTCGCGATCATAGAAATCGGAATAATAATAAATAAATGTAGAGAGCAATAACTTTTGCTAGGTTGCACAATCCAATAACGGCTAAATACTTTGCTAGAATCAGATCTAAAAAGAGTGGACAAGGTAAAGGGCTTGGGTTTAATAATGGACTCCAGGTTGAATTTCCACGAACATAAATAACGTGTATAAACAATAATAAAACGCTTGGTTCATAATGAGGTCTGCTTACCTAATTCCGCGTGTCAGAATGGTGGTTATGGAGTACAGTGCGTTTGTTCATAGCAAGCTGAAGTACCTATAGTGCTGGTTGAATTTACACGAGCATAAACAAACAGTAAAACCCTTGGTTTAATAACGAGGACAGCTTAACAGTTCCGCGTGTCAAAGTGGTGATTATGCTGTACAATGCGTTCGTTCATAGCAAGCTAGAGTACCTATAGTGCTGGTTGAATTTACACGAGCATAAACCACAATAAAACCCTTGGTTTAATAACGAGGAAAGCTTATCAGTTCTGCGTGTCAAAGTGGTGGTTATGGTGTACAGTGTGTTCGTTCATAGCAAGCTAAAGTACCTATACTGCTAGTTGAATTTACACGAGCATAAACAACAATAAAACCCTTGGTTTAATAACGAGGAAAGCTTAACAGTTCTGCGTGTCAAAGTGGTGGTTATGGTGTACAGTGTGTTCGTTCATAGCAAGCTAAAGTACGAGTACCTATACTGCTAGTTGAATTTACACGAGCATAAACAACAATTAAACCCTTGGTATAATAACGAGGACAGCTTACCAGTTCCGCGTGTCAAAGTGGTGGTTATGCTGTACAATGCGTTCGTTCATAGCAAGTTAGAGCACCTATAGTGCTGGTTGAATTTACATAAGTATAAAATACAATAAAACCCTTGGTTTGATAACGAGGACAGCTTACCAGTTCCGCGTGTCAAAGTGGTGGTTATGCTGTACGATGCGTTCGTTCATAGCAAGCTAGAGTACCAATAGTGCTGGGTAAATTTACAATTTTACGAGCATAAACATTAATAGATCCCATGGTTTGATAATGAGGGCAGCTTACCAGCTACGCGTGTCAGAGTGGTGGTTACGCTGTACAATGCGTTCGTTCATAGCAAGCTAGAGTACCAATAGTGCTGGGTTAATTTACAATTTTACGAGCATAAATATTTATAGAACCCATGGTTTGATAATGAAGGCACCTTACCAGCTACGCGTGTCATAGTGGAGGTGCTTATGCTGTATACAATGCGTTCGTTCACAGCAAGCTGGAGTATAGTGCTAAGTCTTAAACCCGCGTGTGACTAAATATTTATACTACTCAATACTCATTGAGAGACTTCAAAGAAAATTTACTAGATATCTTTATAAAAGGATTTACGGTAGCTATACGACTGCCATTCAGTAATAGCATACCGCACCAACAATTTTATATGCCTTGAGAAGCACGGAAACGTTCGAGATAAATGCCATTAACAGTCAGACCCATCCAGCCTATAATCGTGCTGCTAATCAGTTAACCGGCGTGATCGACTCAACCACGCAAGTCGCACTGAGATCCGACCTCTTCGCGATGGAATGTCTATTATTTTATATAACATATTGAAGGGTAGAAATCACTAAAAGCGATATGGCCGCCTTTGCTCTAAGTTTTTATTTAACGTGATAACGTCAAATAAATTGATGACACGGGCTGCATTCACGAAAAATTGTGACGTCATTATCACGTTACGCCAGTGTGACGTCATTATCACGTTACGTCAGTGTGATGTCATTGTCGCTTGCCCATTGTCACGTTACGCCAGTGTGACGTTATTGTCGCGTTACGCCTGAGCCGAGCGTGCAAGGAGAGTTGTACTTGTACTTGGACGGACGGACGGACGGATGAACCGTCAAACAAGTGTGTCAATGGATTAAAAGTACTAGGCTTCCAGGACGGCCGACTAGATTGTACCTAATCGAGTTTGTCACGACCACGTGCATCTGGGTGGCCATAAAGCGCACAAGCCTTCGGCTTGTGACACGTTATCACGTAAAGTTATCGTCCACCGACTTTACAGACATCTTTTTTTAAATTCATAGTTTTTTTTTGCTGTTGTGCTTATAAAAAATGTTATTGTTAGGTGGGTACTCTTGTAAGAAGTTGTTAATCCAATGGAGACTATTTATTTGGGATTGATCAAGGATTTTTTTTCACAGTTGCTGTTTTTGGCAACCTTAAATTACTTTTGTAAGAACTTTCTTTTTTAATTTTTTTTACAATAGCTTAACAAACATGATGAAGCTTAATTCCAATAGGAACTCTAACAACAAAAACGTAGTTTGAGTTCTTGTTATTTGTCTCGATGAGTACTCGTGTTTTGTAACTTGCATTTCTCGTTGATGGTTTTTTTTGTAGGGAAGTGTCTCCGCGTTATGGGTAGTTTTTCCTTAAAGCCTCATTTGATATACAGGGTGTAACAAAATTAGTATAGGACCCGTTAACTGGGGGTTCTACTCATCATACTGAACAACTTTTCCAATAACCCATAGTCAATACTCAAAAAAAAATTTGGACGCTCCATAGTTCTATACAAAAATGCACAAAACTGGTCGATCGGCTGATCGATTTGTATGAAAAGTTAAACAATTTTTTTTGCGATTGTAGCAAAGTAACACAAATTGATCAGTATGATGGGTATAACATCCGTTAACAAGACGTTCACCAATTTTGTTACACCTGTATACAGGGTGACTGGTAAGTAGTGCAAATCCTTTTGAGGGGATAAACTACATCTAATTTAGAACAAAAAAGTCATATTAACTGGGGGTCGAAAATCAGCGATTTTCGAGTTAAAGCCCATTTAATTTTTCAATTTTGTATATAAAACGCATTTTTTTAAATGTTTTGTGATTTTCCAAAAAAAAATACTAAATTATAGTTGACTTGCAAAATACGATAAAAACTTCCTTATTTTATCATATTTCCATTAAAATAAAAAAGGTTAAAAAAATACAAATGAATTGCAACAAAAAACAATGATTGGTGTCAAAAGGGTGTCTCAAGTTCAAAGTCCATTACGTGACCTTTCTCACAAGTGCAAACATGATTCGATATCCCATCATGGAATGCAAGTTACTGTCTTCCGGCTTCATCATCAGACCTTAAAATTTAATCGTGGTCAAAGTTCATTACAAGACATTTCTAACAGGTCCAAACACGGCTATGATACGATATTCCATCATGGAATGCCTTCATCAGACCTTTAAACCTAATCGTGGTCAAAGTTCATTTCAAGACTTTTCTCACAAGTCCAAAAACAGCTATGATACGATGTTCCATTAGGAAGTTCCAGTTCATATCTTCCGGCTCCATCATCAGATCAATTCTACAGATCAGAACTTGAAACTTAATCGTGGTCAAAGTTTTTTAAAAATTTCTAAGACCTTTCTAACAAGTCTAAACATGACTATGATACGATATTCCATTATGGAATGCCAGTTACTGTCTTCCGGTTTCATCATCAGACCTTAAAACTTAATCGTAGTCAAAGTTCGTTACAAGACCTTTCTAACAGGTCCAAACACGGCTTTGATACGATATTCCATCATGGAATGCCAGTGCCTATCTTCCGGCTTCATCATCAGACCTTGAAACCTTATCGTGGTCAAAGTTCATTACAAGACTTTTCTCACAAGTCCAAACACAGCTATGATACGATGTTCCATCATGAAGTTCCAGTTCATATCTTCCGGCTCCATCATCAAATCAGTTCGACAGATCAGACCTTGAAACTTAATCGTGGTCAAAGTTCATTACAAGACCTTTCTAACAAGTCCAAACACGGCTATGATACGATATTCCATCATGGAATGCCAGTGCCTATCTTCCGGCTTCATCATCAGACCTTGAAACCTAATCTTGGTCAAAGTTCATTACAAGACTTTTCTAACAAGTTCAAACACAGCTATGACACGATGTTCCATCATGAAGTTCCAGTTCATATCTTCCGGCTCCATCATCAGTTCAATTCGACAGATCAGACTTTGAAACTTAATCATGGTCAAAGTTCATTACAAGACCTTTCTAACAAGTCCAAAAACGGCTATGATACGATATTCCATCATGGAATGCCAGTACCTATTTTCCGGCTTCATCATCAGACCTTGAAACCTAATCGTGTTTAAAGTTCATTACAAGGCTTTTCTAATAAGTCCAAACACAGCTATGATACGATGATCCATCATGAAGTTCCAGTTCATATCTTCCGGCTCCATTATCAGATAAGTTCGACAGTACCATATTATTGTATTGTCATTAGAACTACATACAGTTGCCAATTTTCATGACGCTACGATCCTTGGAAGATGGTTAAATTAGTTACCTTAGATTCCATTACATAGTTAGTTACATACAAGTCGACCTAATAAAAGCGTGTTAAAAAAATATAGTCTTTATTTAAAGTACGTAATCAATTTTTAATTTTAATTTTCAAATTATTTTTTTTTAAGTAACGACAAAATTTTAAATTTTAAATTGAGCTAATCTTGTCATGTGGGATACTCGTATCGCATGCAAGGGCTTCATTATCACAAGCTTAAACGGATTTTTGTTTTTTTTTTGATGTATAGTTTTCGATTTATGACGAAGAATGAAAAAAAATATTTTTTTGCTTTTTTATATGTATAGGTAGGTACCAAATAATTTTGGCGTTTGCACTGTTATGATTTATAATATTTACCTACAAATCTGTACGGAACCCTCGGTGGGCGAGTCCGACTCGCACTTTTCCGGTTTTTTTATAATGGAAATCTACCAGATTATTTACAACAGGTTTTAAACAAATAACCACGCAAATTTAGTTACTGTAAAAATACAAGTAAAGTATTTGAGAAAAGCATGTTAAGGCGACTCGTGCTCGACGACGTGGCTGGAATATGGCCTTTGGATTTTTTTTACACTACAGCCTTATTTGAGGTAAAAACTTTTAAGACTGCATAAGTTCGCGTACACGTTTGACATGACTTTGTGACAAAGTAGGTGCAATAACTGTTGCTTACTCCTTGCTTGTTTTATGTTTTTTTTATTGTTAACCCTAAAGTGGTCGCGCGGTTGACAGGCGTCATCCATTTGCTTACAATGATTTATAATAATAATAATACTACAGTATTTAATATGTATTTATTTATTAAATATAACAAAATTTTAATTACTTACATAGTAGAACAAAAAAAAACTGTTTTCTTATCAAATTAGAAACACATAAATTCTACTAGCCAAGGGTTTCACCATGCTCAACAAAACATCAGACATAAACTCTCGACACAAAATTCAACTCCACCTACAAATTCTAACTTCTCCTGACACATCCAAGCCACTCAAGCGCACGGCCGTTACTGACGTCACGAAGCCTACCATAGGCAATACTAAATTCGGCGCCAGCTATGTGTTGTCATATGAAAAACAAAAAATTCCGTCACTTTAATCAACGTGGATGACATAATAATATGTCATCCGCGCGACCACTCTAGGGTTAATTTAATCTAGGACCCTTCTTTGTGGTTAGTTAACATTGCTCGTCCTTTGTTCTAGAAGAACCCGAGTGCGAAGCTGTTTGGCCTTGGGAACAAGACTGCTGTCAACGAAGGTGTGGAGCTGATGCATCACCCTATATATCGCATTTTCTACGTGTCTCACGACAGTTCCGACCTGAAGATTTTCTCGTACATTGCCAGGGACGGCGCCACCAATGTTTTTAAATGCAACGTCTTCAAAAGCAACAGGAAGGTTAGTACAATCTGTTTCACAAAGTATAGTGATTGATTTTTCAACAGCGAGATAAAACTATACAGGGTGTAAAAAAATGGTGTAGGACCCGTTAACTGGGGGTTCTACTGATCATACTGAACCACTTTCCTCAAGGAACCCATAGTCAATCCTCAAAAAAAATTAGGACTCCATACAAAAATGCACAAAATTGATCGATCAGCTGATCGATTTGTACAAAGAGTATTTTTTTGCGATATAGTATTTTGATTGCGAAGCAAAGTCATAGACCAAAATATGCATAGTATGATAAGTAGAGGGCCTAGTTAACGGGACCTACATCACTTTTGTTACACCCTGTATACAGAACCTTGCTGTAATTCTATAAAAGTTAGTCAAAAAACGTATTGACTATAACAAATAATGTCATGATTCAGATTACAGTCTCAGTTAATGGTATTTATTATAGAATCAACATGATATATATCTTTTTGTCATTAACATAATCTATTTTATTTTATAAACAATAAAAGCACGAGCATTTTTTGACATGAGTCTTAAATTTATTCTCTGACAAACTAGTTACATTTTCTGGTATTTTATTGTAGAATCTTATACACTGCCCCACAAATATCTTTTTAACTTTACTCAGTCTCGAAAAGGCTATATCTATTTTATTTACATTTTTTAAATTCAAATTATGCCTGTCACTGTTTTTAGGAAATAAATGCAAATTCTTACGCACGTACATGATGTGATGGCTAGAGAAAAAAATCGAAATTGGTAACAGTCAAAAAATAACTGATGGATACGTACATGTTATTATACATTTGGTAGACATTACGCCATTCCAAACCTCTTTCACACACACGTGCCATTACTAAACGATTTGTTGAATCATTTCGTAAGTGAAAAGTCAGATCCTTCTTCCCACGGAGCCCGAAGGGTCGCGTCGAGTGCGTGCGTACGAGTGCTTTTTGTGTTTATGAAGATCTTGGCTGCGTAGTAGCGTACGAACCGTCGTAAACACGGACAGCCACTATAAAACCTATAAACCACAGCTGTTGTCGCATGAAAATGCGAAAGAGATCGCGTTATTCAACCTCTAATACTCGGCTTCGATTTTCACTTAGACCGACTAGTTTTTTGCACCTTTTTGCTTACGTGATCTTGTAAGTGATTTGCCAATAGGGATGAGTAAAAAAATATGTTAATGTTATTGAGAACTTTGTTTTGTTTGTTTACCTTTCATAATTTGAGTTTAAGTAACAGGTCTGAACAACCTAGGGTTTAAAAGCTTGTGATGTGATGACATAATGAATTCATCACCTTAATTATAAAATAATATAATTTTACCATATTTTTGAGGGGAGAACCCTTTCAATTAATTCAAATTGCTAAAAAGAAATTGCCTTACAAAATTGGCGAATCAGCTAATCGATTTGTGCGTGTAGACGTTTTTTTGTAATTTCAGAAAAGTTGTAGGATAACAGTTGTCAAGTTTTGTTAATCTTTTTTTGGTAGTTGAAGAAATGTGTTCTTTTTAGGGTTTCGCACCAAAGGGTGACCATTGGAAGCCTATTTATTCCTTTATGCATCTGCTGTCCGCCTGTCTGTTTGTCAGCGGACTGTGTTTCATTAACCGTAATAGGTAGACAGTTAAAATTTGCAGTGTATTTTTCTATTGCCACTACAAGAACAAACAGAAATAATTAGAAAAAGTAAAAAAAAATAATGTACATAAAACGTGTTTTTATTCTGAACAACTTTCACCAGAAACCTAATGTCAGTTTAGGAAAAAAAAAAGACTTTTAGACTTCAACATTTAACTTTATACAGGAAATCTAAACGCCTCCGTGGCTTAATGGTTAAATCCATTAGCTTCACATCAGGAGGTCGCGGGTTCGATTCCCAGCAGAGTGTAAGTTTGTAAGACTCAGTTTGTTTAGGTGGAAGGGCTTTTTCTACGCCCACCTGGCTGACTACTACCATCTTATCTAAGTCTTGCCGCCAAATTGATGTGTTCCGGCTTGAAGATAAAATTACCAGTTACTTATTACGTTCTTCTTTGATCTTGGTAAGCCCACTTCCATCATCGGCATCATCGTCAGTTACCATCAAGTGAGATGATGTCTAGGGATTACCAATTATGGATTTTAAAAAATGGGTTCTTTATGAAAAGTTGGTCAGAATCACGAATAGAAGCCATGATTAAAATATCCAGAACTTACACAATAGCACCATTTTTTAGTTTCTTGACGGGGAAAGTTTTCGAGCCCCAGTTAAAATTTCGCTATCAGCGGTTCAAAAATAACCCAATAAGTATTCGATATATTTATCTGAGCTCAAACTTTTAGCATTCCGTATATCTCAAATAGGAAAATCTTCGTTGACGATCTTTGTCTCATTGGACTCTATCTTTTTTTTATCCTCAATTGATAAGCCCTTGGCATCTTTTTCTCAGGAGTGCGTATATCAAATAATCTATGGTCCCTTGGAGCTGTAAAAATATCAAACGCATTCAAAAGTAAGGTCATTTATGTTGCATTTTTTGACACTCGTAAATATATATATATATATATATATATATATATATATATATATATATATATATATATATATATATATATATATATTTTAATTCACTATTGGTAAGCCCTAAATAAATAAGTCTAAACCTATAAAAGTAATTACTTCCCGTTGAAATAATAGCATACAATTTGGTAGGAAGCAAGATAATAAATCTGAAAGGAAAGGAAGAATCCAAAATCGTTAATTTGTAGTCGTACTATATCCAAAAAAAAGTTTTGTTGGACAATAGACCGTGACGTACTAGTATATCGATATATGAGAGATCGTTTTTTCTCTGTAATCCTATTGTTGTACTCGTTGATATTTTAGGGTTTTGTACTCATTGAGTACTACTCAACGGAACCCTCCGTGCGCGAGTCGGACACGCACTTTGCCAGTTTTTTAGTCTATCTATAAAAGCATAAAGAACGGCAGTACAAAGCAGAGTAGAAATTATGTAGAATTCAAAAATCATTAAATCTATAGGTACTTATATTGGGTCAATATAATCAGTATGATAATATTTTGTAATGGAAAATGATTTATCGATCGGAGCTGGTGGGGAGCCGTTTTCATCAAAAATTATTAATAAAGAAAAATTAATGTTAGCAAAAGTAAAAAAAAATAGAAAACTCAAAATAGCCAAAATGTGTGTTTGTAGTTAATTTTCATATTCAGTTATCCATGCGGAGAAAGTCACGCGAAACAGCTAGTAACTAATAATACCCCCTATCTAAGCTACCTTGGATTTTCAACTTCATCGTTTTCATTTTTTACAAGCTTTTATTCAACTTGCCGTGTTAGTAATATAATAGAATTCGAACCACTTCCCGGTTTCCGATTAAGCTGAAATTTTGCATACCGTTTAGTCTGGATGAAAATGCATGGTTAATTATTTGTCGCTATTTTATATCCAATCAAGCAGTCTAGTTTTTTTTATGCGTTCACATGATATGGGTATCAAATGAAAGGATTTGCTGAGAAGAACACGAACTTATTAAAATTTAGTCTTCATATCATCATATCAGCCGACGGACGTCCACTCCTGGACACAGGCCTCCCCTAAGGATTTCCATGACGACCAGTTCTTGTACCTAGAAGTTTTTAGGTTTTTCGAAAATTACTCCATTAAGTTTTGTAGAAATCTAATAAAATGTAGTATAAATGAAAATTTTCATGTTCAGTTATCCATGCGGGCAAAGTAGCGGGCAACAGCTATAGTAACCGATAAGACCGCTTTATAAGCTAGCTTGAATTTTTAAGTTTCTCCTTTTAATTTTTCTAACTATTTTATTTTGTAGAAATATGTTTTATGCTTAGCTGATATTTACTTATATTATGTAACCTAGTTTTCAAATTAAAAAATGTTTCTCACATTTTGCACATTTCTATAAATAGCAACCTATTACGAAGAAAACGTTTACTCTGAAAACATTTACTTCGGATTCTCCTAGAAACGTCAACCGCTTCAACGTTTAAAAATATAACTCTTTTGATATTATCTATTCAGGCCATCCTTCATACGGTCATGTCGCAGGCACGTAGCGCTTACCGCAACGAGATAACTTTTCTGCTATTACGTTTCGGCTCGGTGGCGGGCGCGCGGGCAGCGGCGTGAAACAGAACAGTGTGCTTCACAAAAATATTGATATGAAATAATTTACTAAAAACCTAAATACTTTATGTAAAAGCGGGAGATAACCTTTTTTAGTTCAAGTCCTTAACATAGTCAAAGTATACATATTAGTACTAACATACTGTATACACACTCCCTGCCGCTCTCTAGATTGCGACCTCACCCCCTCGTCACCTAAATTGATACAGATTGGTTTCAGTTTGGTTATCAAACGTATGGGATATTGCCGTTATTTTGTTTGCTCCGTCATTTGTTTTTAGAAATGTCATTTCACGACCGTTGTATGCAGTGTCCGAGGTGTGACATAGTTATCGGTCTGAACATTCATAGGTCGTTTTATCAGGTCGCACATTATTGGAACCCCATAATGCATGTTCAAGTTCATGACATGAGCTAGGGCTGTATATTCATTGGTCGTGCATTATCGGGAAGCGCATTATTGGTACCCCATAATGCATGTTTCCAAATTCAATAATAATGGACGATCTTTGGACCTTGATTCCACCTCCAAAGTTTATCATCAGATAAACTTCAAAATACCAAAAGGATCTTTTGTAAATGGCTTCATGCCAAATTCTAGCTTAAGAAGACACTGGGGAGTGGATCAAGTTTGAAGTTGACAACTTACGTACATTGGAAATTAAATAAAAGCTTGTAAGAAGTGAAAAGGTGAAAAAATAATTAAATTAAAATTTAAAAGAGATTGCTAAGAAATTTGCGGCCTTTGATCGCTTTGATGGCTTCGAAATGATGTCTGTTCTCTTTAAAAGCTTAGAGCTGTGACTTCCTTTGAAGTCGCTTTTCAATTTTCACTTTCTCGATCCCGTAGTACGGTAGGCACGTAAGTACTGTAGAAGAAGTATTGTTATCGCGAAAAAAAAAGTTTTCCAGTTTTCGTGAAAATGTGTTCTACTAGTTTATCATTAACACATATCGAAAAATCAAATATCTCAATTCCGTCCGTGCGCCCGTCCGTCACGCGTAGCTAATGGCCGTAGAGGCTATATGTTTAGTGCGATTGGGACCAAATTTGGAACTTAAAGTTCTAAATTATTTAATCGAGGGATTATCAAAAGTTTCTTCGTAACGTCAGACCGAAGAGTAGGTCATACCTACAACATAAACATATTTTTTTTCTCAAACATTGCTCAAGTAAGTCAATTGTAAGTTTACGATTTTGATTAATCTTTGCATGTCGGAGTTTCTGTTTATCTATTACATAGTAATACCACAGTATTACAATATAACGGCTTAATAGAATTGGTCTGGGATAAATCGTGTTTATATGGTTCTCCTTTACATGAAATTGAAACTTGCGATTTACTCTCAAATGGTTGAAGCTATTGAATTCAGATGTATATATATCGAAAGTATATATTTAGTTTATTTATTTTCTTATTACAAATTTAAAAATTATTATAAGAAATTAATTAAATTTTTATATCTTCTCTACTATATAAAAATAAGTCGGGTTTTCCTTCCTGACGCTATAACTCCAGAACGCACGAACCGATTTCGCTAATTCTTTTTTTGTCGAGTTCGTTATTGTCAGGAGAAGGTTCTTATGTAGGGTAGTGTCACAGACTTATATCTAAATAGACTACGCTTGTCTCATTCCTCTGTATAGAAACCAAGCGTGCCATTATTTTTCTACCTACTGTGACGTCACATGAGTGATTTAGTGATGGGAACTACCCGTCCGCGCGTAAACGATTCAAAGACCCCGCCGCCGCCTTTCGGCACGGACAAAACATTTTATTAAATTATGAATTTTAATTTTATTAATTCACTACCCCAAGCAATTGTTGAAATGTTATCAGAGGTAACGTATCTTTTATCATCGTTGCTTGAGAGAGCGATTTACGGTCCCGTCCGCCAGTACGCCATTAGTCTTTGGAGTGAAAGGTCGCGCGCGTGCATCCAGTTATCCAGTCCGCTTGCCTGGTATTGTATAGAGGTATGTAAAAATGTTATTGGAATAGCATTAAGTTTCGTTCCAGCAGAGTGGACTAGTAAGAAATATGAAATATTGTTAGTTAAAGTGGCCGTAAGTACCTATTTGTTTGACACTGCTTGGTAGGTATCCCGAAAAGGAAAGGAAATAAGGAATTTCTTGTAAGTAGCTGTGTATAGATAGGTATTTTAATTTTGTTATGTGGTGTGGTGGTTATGTGAGTAAAAAATAATAATTTTATAATATCGACTTTGTAATCGATTATTTTAGTTCATCGACAGAGGAATGATAAAATGACAGAGGAATGATAAATCTAAAATTATTTGGTTTTTTAACCGACTTCAAAAAAAAGGAGGTTATCAATTCGACTCGTATGTATGTAATATTGTCAGAATAGCACAGTATTCATATATGTTAGTCTATATGGGCTTCTAAACACGTGTGACAATTTTACAAGTGGATGTATGTTTGTCCGCGTATTTCTAAGAAACTACAAATCAAATTGCAATCGTTATTTTGTTGGAAACCAATCTTTATTTCCCATTGCCTCGATCCATTTTTCTTTTATGTTCGGGTCACTTGGAAAACTGAAAAAAAAACAAACAACAAAGAACCATTATTTTAGTATCTACGTATTAAATGACAAAAAATCTATGCTTTTTTTCTTTGTTTATGCTGGAAAACTGCTCATTCAAATTATCATTTTTCTGTCGGATTACAAAATCGATTTGAATCGAGAACTGTTGCATCAAATGAACATCACTAACCACAAAATTTGACAGAAAAATGAGAACAGAAAAATGAGAAAACGCAATTCATTGCATGTTAACATACGACGCCATCTCTATTGCGCCAAGTAAAAGCCGCAATGTATTCTGAATCATTCCGTATGATTTGGCATCCATGTTTGTCACGTTCGTTTTCCACAAATATTCTTTATTTGATTTTTAAATAAATAATGCATATTCTGATTAGAAAATTACTTACCGGTGGAAGGAAACATATCCGCGAACTTGGCGACTCACAGCTGTGGAGTTTCTACAGTTTATAACCGCGCAATTCGGCATTTTACTCGAATTTTATTCACGTCTTTCCTCGGCGAACAGCAAGCGCGGACTGAGCGTAGGCCAGAGTCAACTAAGTGTTATAAACCTAGTTTGGACACGCGAAGTACATACACTCGCGTAGTCTATCTAGATATATGGTTTGTGGGTAGTGTAGTGTAGGGTAGAGTAGTGTAGGGTAGTATAGTATAGGGTAGTGTAGTGTAGGGTAGTGTAGTGTAGTGTATGTAGGGTAGGGTAGGGTAGGGTAGGGTAGAGTAGGGTAGTGTAGGGTAGGGTAGTGTAGTGTAGGGTAGTGTAGTGTAGTGTAGTGTAGGGTAGGGTAGGTTAGTGTAGGGTAGGGTAGGGTAGTGTAGTGTAGGGTAGTGTAGTGTAGTGTAGGGTAGTGTAGGGTAGGGTAGTGTAGGGTAGGGTAGTGTAGGGTAGGGTAGTGTATGTAGGGTAGTGTAGGGTAGTGTAGGGTAGAGTAGTGGGTAGAGTAGTGGGGTAGAGTAGGGTAGAGTAGTGGGGTAGAGTAGGGTACGGTATTGTAGGGTAGGGTAGGGTAGGGTAGGGTAGGGTAGTGTAGTGTAGTGTAGGGTAGTATAGGGTAGTGTAGTGTAGTGTATGTAGGGTAGGGTAGGGTAGGGTAGGGTAGTGTAGGGTAGTGTAGGGTAGTGTAGGGTAGGGTAGTGTAGGGTAGGGTAGTGTAGGGTAGGGTAGTGTAGGGTAGGGTAGTGTAGTGTAGGGTAGAGTAGTGTAGGGTAGGGTAGGGTAGGGTAGTGTAGTGTAGTGTAGGGCAGTGTAGTGTAGAGTAAGGTGGAACGAAGTTCGCCGGGACAGCTAGTATAGGTATAAAAAGAAAAACCCCGTGACTCATTCACTGACTAACTCATCAACGCCCAGCATTAACCCTTTGTACCAAGAAGTCTGATGTTTTTCACAGGGGATGTTCTTAAAATGTTGACGAGGAAAACGAAAGGATTTTTTAAAATTCAGCCCTTAAAGGGGTGGGAAAATGGTTGAAAATTTGTATGAAAGTCCATCATTTTGAAGCTAGAAGCATAAAACTTTGTTTTTAGGCTTGCGTTTGTTGACTATGAACAAATATCAACATTCCCCGAAAATTATTCCCCAAGGGTTCCCCCGAAGCGGGTAAATTAACATAAAAATCTTGGAACATGAAATTTGGCCAGTGTAGTTCTTTAATAACGTAAACATCTACAAAGAAAGGATTTCCTGAAATTCAACCCATAAGAGGGTTAAAAAGGGATTGAAAGTTTGTATGCAAGTATGTGTGGAAATCCGTCATTTTTGAAGCTAGAAGCTTAATACTTTGTTTTTAGGCTTACGATTAGACGTTTACAGTTGATTTTGAACAAATTTCAAAATTCCCCGAAAATCTATAGACTAATCACAAAACTAATTATCTATCAAAAAGTCTCAGTACAATTAATTTAGTAGTTTTCGAGAAGCTTGCAGACATACGTAATACACGTACCAACATACAAAAGATAAGACATATCGACCGAAAACAAAAGAAAAGTCACTTCAAGTTATTATAGCCACAGACTTTTTGATTTTTCAATCAAAGGAATTTATAATTACATTTGCGATATCATCCGCTGACGATAATTTTACAACGCGTCTAGATTTAAGAAATAAAGCTTTTCGGAATGAATTCTAGAAACATATTGGAATGAGTCACCGGAACAGAGTTTGTCGGTTTCACTCTTAATTGAAACGTAGCCTAATTACGAAACCAAGGATTTGCTACATTGTGTGGCTATGCGAGGGATGTTCAGTATGTGGTGAGAATAGTTTATTGAGTAAACTTTATTTTATTTCTCAATATGTACATCTTTTGGGGGAAGCCTTTGTCCAGCAGTGGATGTCTTTCGGCTGATATGACAATGATGATAACATCATTTATACCTACATATTTTATTTTTCAATTGAAAATTGGCAAAGTACCTAATTATTCTAAGAATTTTATTGACTTGATAACTCCACCAAAGTGGAATTTGTGAACAATCGCATTAAACCCGTAATGTTCCTCGCAAATCTTTATTAGACATTGTGTTAATTAATTTATGTCCTCTGTTTAGTTACTCTTAGCCTTTGGTGGAGAGAGTGCTGACTCAATCAACCACTGCCTCCAAAACCGGCTCCAGATTTTCACGAAAAGGCACTCTAGGTGTATCTATGTGTATAGATGCCAAAAAGCTTTTTTCCCAAAAATGACGCTACGGATGTGTCAATTTTTTTTGGTAATCGATAACACCTATTAAAAACTTAAATATACCACTTGTTTATCTGGAAAAGCTATTATAATATTATCAGTCTACAAAAAAGTTTTAAAATATTTTTTTCATTAAAATGGAGCTGAGTTTATTTATCAAATTTACGCAATCGAGAAATCTTCCTAGCATCTATAGTATTCCATAAGTAGTATGTAGCAAAACCCAAAATAAGGTACCTGCCTAACGAATTAGACAACATTATACGTTTCTGCGAGAATGTATATTATGTTCTCCAAGGGGAGTGCGTTTTATGTAAAAACATTTTTTTTAAAAAACGGACCTTTTCACAAAAAAAATCACACCCTGTTAACATGTAGGAGCGGCACCCTTAAAAAATTGGTTTTTTTTTCAAGGTTTTGTTGTGCCACTTTGTCGACGTGAGTAATACCCATGACAAATTACAGCTTTCTAGGACTAATGGTCTTTAAGTTAAGCCGCGGACAGACGGACAGACAGATTGGCGAAACTATTAGGGACTTGTTATCCTCTTTATTATATATTTAGATTTATCCTATTAGGGACTATTATCCTTGTTGACTTCGGAATCCTAAAAAAACATAAAAAAATAAATTAGTATCTAACTAACTCTAATGGCCCCTAAAGTACTGTTGTTGATGATATTGCTACGTTCCTCCAAGCAAAATTGTACGTATTTGGTAGTTCGATAAGTATCGCTGGATTGGTAGGCACCCACAGATAAGCGAATCCGCTGTCGCTCGAGGCACCAAAAGGGAAACAAAGAAAAAAATTCTCTAAATGTTTCATTTATACGACGTAAGCGTGGCTCTATTATTCCCAACTTTTGGTTCCGCACTTCCACACAATAATTTCTGAAGCCGTTAAAAAGTTTCTGCTTTGTGCCTACGTAATTTTATTTTTGAGCATAAAGTTTTTAATTGCTTTGAAATAAACAAACATAACAAACTATAATTCCTTACTTTGTCTATTGAAAAAGAGACTAATTCTATTTTGGTATTGGACAGTATCAAGAAGAATAACTGATAAAATATTACTCACCAAACAGCGTTTCTCCTACAAAAGCACAAAAGCTTGCTCATTTACTCGTAATATTAAAAATCACCCAAATAGTTCGTCAAAAACAATGACGTATACAATGACGTCACATGCCTGTAACACCAAAAATTTCAGAACAAAATGTGTTTTATAGTCGATAAAAAGTAACTCAAAGGACTGTTATAATAGTCAAATAACGGAATCCAATGAAAGACAGGTGTTAAGTTAACTGATTTATCAGTGAAATCTCTCGTTACCATATCGTTACGGCTTATCTATACTTCTTTACTAATTAATAGAGGTAAAGTTTGTATTTAGGAGGTAACTTCGAAACTACTCATCCAATTTGGAAAAAATCTTTCACCAATAGTTTTGATGGAATTTCAGGATGGACAAAGGCTAAAAAACTCATCTTACCCTCGATAATCATGGGGGCAAAGCTGCGGGCAACAGCTAAAATAATGTAATTTTCCACGATGGGACCCTATCTGTATAACATTGAGATTACCCCAAGGCAAACAGCGTATTCCTATTACGGATTATTTTTGTAGTATTTTAGAAAACGTTCTTATCAAAATACGAATACATATTTATGAGTCAAAACATTATTTTTAAGTAGATAACAACTGACCCTTATGTAACCATAGAATAAATGTGAGATGAGCAAATGTTTCCAAAGTTTCCTAATTAACCGTGTAATTAAACATCATTAGTTTATTACTAATAGACCAAGTCTAGTTAGATGCTCGTTCAAACCGTTAGGAGTTCTATTTTTCATACAAACTTTATTAAAAAAAAAAAATTTTCCTTTGTGCTCAAGTTATATTATGTTCCACAAGTTTTTATATCAGTAGTTTGGGGTAAGTATGCTATGCATGCGTTGTCTGTCGTCACTTCCATCGGGTGAGATGTAGCCAAACGCACTTCAACCCTTAGTCGTCGATTTAAAAAATATTTCTTAGTGCTCCTTTGTACCCAAGTTATATCATGTTTATGAATGCACAAAATTGGTCAATCAGGTGATCGGGTTGTATGAAGAGTTCAATTTTTTTTTGCGAATTGAACCCTTAATGGAATGAAATTTTTAGTATGACCTTATTAGTAATATTCATCGACCTCGTTACTTTACTGCTCCAACGGACGTCTGTTCTACGAGCTATGTGACCTGCCCACTGCCACTTAAGTTTAGCAATTCTGAGAGCTATGGCGATTGTTGGTTCTACTACGGATCTCCTCGTTTCTGATTCGATCACGCAGCGAAACTCATAGCATAGAAACGCATAGCACGCTTCATTGCCCTTTGGGTGACCTGAGTCTTCTTATGAGGTCCATTACAAGCGACCATGTGTCGGTTCCGAATGTCATCACTGGCAACACATAGAAATACCTCATGAAAATGAACAACAGTCCCCAACGAACCTATCAATTCTCAAAAAATGATCCATCACCTGATAGTTTAATATGACGAGTTCAAAAATTATTTTACGAGTTAAGATTAGTTTTCTTTTTTATAGCTATCGCTAAGCCCTTGGCATAATTTCACCTGATGGTAAGTGACGATGAGGCTGAAGATGAAAGATGGCTTACCAAGATTCCCAGACGCAATGGGGAACTGGCTATCTTATCTTCAAGCCGGAACGCATCAATGTTGTTAGCATTGATGTTTGCGGGAAGACTTAGATAAGATGGTGTTAGCTAGCCAGGCTGGCTTCGAAAGTGCCCTTCCACCAACCTAACCGAGTCTAAAAATGTTAGTCTCCGCTGGAATTCGAACCCGCGACCTCCTGATGTGAAGCTTAAAACTTAAACATTATATCGGAGGTGGTTTCTTGGGGAAAACTATTTAGTTTTTTTTTTTTTTAATCACAATTGGTAAACCCTTTACAACATCTCACCTGGTGGTAAGTGACGATGTTGCCGAAGATGGAAGCGGGCTTACCAAGATTTGGAATGAAAAAAAAATGAAATTTGGAACATTTTTTTTTATTTTTTTTATTCACTATTGGTAAACCCTTGACAACATCTCACCTGGTGGTAAGTGACGATGTTGCCGAAGATGAAAGCGGGCTTACCAAGAATCCTCAACGCAATGGGGAACTGGCTATCTTATCTTCATGCCGGAACACATCAATGTTGTTAACACTCATATTTGGCGGCAAGACTTAGATAAGATGGTGGTAGCTAGCCAGGCGGGCTTTGAAAATGCCCTACCACCAACCAAACCGAGTCTAATAATAATATAATATCATATAATATAACTTGGGTATAAAGGAGCACTAAGACTTATTTTTTTAAATCGACGACTAAGTGGGTAAATAGGATGCTAAAGTGCGTTTGACTACATCTCACCCGATGGAAGTGACGACCGACACCAAGTTTGATTAAATTGTTTCACTTACCACATAGATAACCGACAAAATTGAAATTAAGATACAAATAATCCTTTGGCGCGGTGTGCCGCTGACGTGCTAGTGCGGTCGCAAAGGGAGCGTGGTTTACGAAGTAACTAGTATCTCATCTGTGGCGTGGTGTTGTGTTTACTCTTAAACGACGATTGAGTCTTTGTGGGGATAAAAGCAATTAGTTCTGAGTCTTGCTCGTGTGACGCTTTCAACCAAAGAGTTTCTATAATAATGTCTAGACGAGAATTCTATATCAAGCAAATGGCCCCACGTTTGAGTATGCCATAATATGGCGTACTCCTCTCATATATTGATGTAGTAAGAGTGAGGAAGATAGAGTGTAATTTTCATACAGTTTGATTTTCTCAGCTACGTCTTTAATTCTGTTACTTGACTCTACTTCTCCGTCTAGCCGTAAAAAGAAATTGCGTCTCTGTAGATTTATAGCAACTCTGTGGTTTCAACCCTTTCTGCTTTGTATTTAAGCGTTTAGGAATAGGTTTGTTCGCATAATTCAGAACTCACTGTATTTTAATAGTCAAATAGATTTTGGTTATTAGTTTAGAAATGAGAAACGAATGTTTAATTGAACCACTGATATCAATTCTGATTTATTTTATTATGTACCAAATTTTTCTTCCATTATAAGTAAATACCTACTTACATAATGAGTAGAAATCGATGTGTGTTTGTATGTTCCCTATAGACTCCCGAACGGCTGGAGTGATTTTGATGAAAATTTGGTGAATTGATGTGCGTACGCCAGGGAAGATTTATAATAAAAAATGTTGCGACTAGAAAACCGCGCACCCTCGATATCTACTCTTGAAACCAAAAACTTTTTCTACCTACGACTTTGCTAAAACCTTAAAAAAATTGGATCTCTCATACAAATAGATCAGCGGATTCGCCAACTTGGAACAGGAATGCGATTTATGCAAAGTTGTAAAACAAAACTAATAGTAATTAACAAATATAAAAAATAAAGCTAGTTCAGTTTCATGAGTGAAAGCCTCCAGTGTTCCTTTTTTATTACCACCGGGTCATCGGCCTAAAAATACATTGACGTCTGGACCGTACCTCAAAAATGCCATGAGTATTAATATGAGTATCATTTTTAAGTCTCGAGACTGTCTTACTGACTATCTAGACAAGTTCTGCGCTGAATATCGCACGCTAGGTCGATGAACGCACGCTTATACATTGAAACGAAAATGGCATGTTGATTTACGTATTTATTTTATTTTTGGTGTGGTAAATCTAAAAAGTATCTGCCATCCATAAACAGAAGGTTGATGTATTAAGATGTTATTTATATGTGATACTTTTTAGGGCCCCTCGATGAAAAGCATCTTCTATCAAAAAACATTTTTTTTCTTTTTTGTCACCGAAAATTATGTAATCCTGAAAAACTTAAATATTTACGCGAGTTTTCTTTTAATTGTTTATTTAAATGTTTATCAAATTTTATTAGATTCTACAAAAAATATAGTAACATAAAATAGACCAAAAATAAGATATTTAAAATAAAAGCTACTCCACTGTACTTCATTCACGGGCCTGACTATGCGATATTTACACTGGCAATTAAAACTGACTAAGTCAGAGAGTCAGTCTTATTAATGTGTTAGAGTGGCTTCAGCGGCGCTGCAAGCAAAAATCAGCAGTAGTAAAGAAGTAGCCAGTTAGACAGTCTATCTAGTCTGTTATAGTGGCTTCGGCCGCGCTGTGAGAAACTCTTGCTAGCAAAAATCAACAGTAGTGTAATTTAAAATATTTATTCCTATACATACACACGTGTACATAGGTTAACTCAGGACAATTTTATAGTAAATTATGTACGAGACCCAGTGTCCATGTATTTTCAGGTCGAAAAGCCACAAACGTATCTGCTATTTTGTTGTGGGCGGAAGTGCAATTACAAATGTAGATGATTTATTTAGTTGAGTCCATTAAATGAATAGTTACCAACCTAATGTTAATAGTTTGTTAGCAAACAATGTCACGGATCAGATCGATTTATGTACGAGTATAGGTCGCGGGAAGCCGCTGGATGCGGGCAGCGCAGAACCGGTCGTCGTGGAGATCCTTGGGGGAGGCCTATGTCCAGCAGTGGACTTCCTTCGGCTGATATGATGATGATGATGTACGAGTATGTATTAGCCTTCCTTATAATATTAGATTAGTAGAATCATGAGGTGGCCTCAAAAATGGATCTTGTATCTACTCATTAACATTGCTGGCGCACGGATTTCTTCCCAAACTCGGGAAGGTACGGCCAACCCATGACCCAACCCAGACTTGGCTGCTCTGGGTTGGTGGAGGTTGTGGGGCTAGTGTTGTACCTCACTGTCGCACGGTGACGGTCGATAAAAATACCACTAACAGTCAAACCTAGCCAGGTAATGACCTCGCTTCAGGTCAGTTAACCAGGATGATCGATGCAGCCATCCAAGTCGCACTTAGCTTTTTACACTTAGCACTTAGTTTTTTTTTACTTTTGCTACGACCTCTTCAAATTATGGATAATTTGTACAAATCTCCAAAACCATCTCTTATTTTGTTAATACTCGTGCTGATGAGTTATCCTGTACATACATACCATTGATTTTACCCATATTTGTCAGGTCTTAATTTTCAGTAATCTATGTTTATGGCTCGATATGGTAACGGATTTACAGAAAACATAGGTTTGCATTACCATAACAATGACTTATGGAAAAAACCGCCAATTGTGAGTCGGACTTGTGCAGCGAGGGTTCCGCTTGCCATTTGCCTGTTTACCGCCCTTGTATCTTAATTAATAAATCATCATATCAACCGAAATAAGTCCACTTCTGGACAGAGGATTTCCACGACGACTGGTCCTGCGCTGTCCGCTACCAACGGCTTCCCGCGATCTTCAGCAGGTCATCTTTCCACCGTGTGGGAGTAATAAAAATTTATATGTGGGAATGTTCTAACTAATAATTAATACTTATGATACAAGGGTGGTAAACGACGTTTTTCAATAGGGTTGAGAGAAAACAAGTAAAAAAATAGTAAAAGATTTACAAAATTACAAAATACATACCTGTCGAGGTTTTGCCATACAAAGTTTCACGCGATTTCAGGCTCTGTTAAAATATTAGCGGAATTATCTCACTTTATTTTTTATTTATTAATTTATACACATATACTATTTATCACCCATATACGAGTATTACTTACATTACTCAAATTCGTATATTCACATTTAAAACTTGAATTCGATTTTACGAAAATGGCGCCTTATTTTAGCTAGGTACACATACGCATGCGCGTAGACTTCTCTATCAAAGCGCATGTTAAAGTTTTTTTTTATATAACCATATGAATTGGTATATTAAGGTAAGCATTAAACCTCCTTAGAAAAGATGACCTATTCTTTGGTGTGACCTATACGCTTATTTATTTCACAAAAATTTAATATCTCTTTGACAACTATCCTTTCATAAGCCTGAATTTTACTTTTTTTCTGGCAAATAAAAAAATAAAGATAAAAAACCTCGTTTAGACTTTTGAAAGGAGAATTTTAAAAGAGATAGTTACATAACGCTAGTTGGTTAGATTCTATTTGGGTTACATCTTTGTGAAGAAAGGAGAATAAATATCACAGTGGCCTTTATCAGAAGGAGAAGGATTGATGACGCATGAAGCGCATAGGTCACACCAACGAATTTCATCTTTGCCAAGGAGTTTCATGCTTAGAATATTATGCCAAGCCTATTTGTAATCAATTTATGTTAAGTAATTATTTTTTTTAAATACGCATGCGTATTAGCTCTAAGAAGGCGCAATTTACGTTAAACTGAATTAAGATTTTTTTTGTTCTGAGTTCGATTTTAATTAATGAATGGTTAATATATATGTGATAATAATATACCTATGTGTATTAACGTATAGGAATAATAAAGTGATATTATTCCGCCGGACATTTAAAATGAGCTACAATTTGCGTAAAATGAACGTCATACATTTTATGACCTGGTCCTAGGTATTTGAATGTAATAGTTTCTGTTTTTATGTTGCTGCTGTTTAATGTAGATACGAAAACTCAAAATGGCCCAGTTTTTGTTCTGCGCAGAACAATTGTTTATCCATAACACCATATGGCTAGCATAACGGTTGTGCAGTAGGAATGCATTTTGTGCAGATATTATGTCCTTGTTTTCTGCCTGTCTTACCTTTATGATATACTGCTGCGAAAGGAACATAGTTTTTTTTTTAAAAGCCCTAAAGGTACATAACTTTCTTTAAATGCTGTAATTAGTGTACAGAATATTGAGCGCTTGAACTGGTCCATAAGCTATGCTAAGAAAAAATAAAGTGTACGATTTTCTAGACTTTGTTAATGCTGTGACGGAAGCAAACTCGGGAAAATGCTTGGTAAAAGGCATGGAATTCGATGATTTTTACAACAACGTCGATTTATCTTCGCAACAAAAACTACGTAGAATGGAACCTAGAGTTTACCTAAAGAACATTATGGAGCTTCAAGCAACTCGAGGTGATTTCCACATTGCGATATAAAACAAGCCACTATTATGATGAAATGCAGACTCTTGACTTTCTACAGGTGAAGTGTATGAAAACGAGGACTTTCCCTGAGTTTAAAAGTAAATCGTCCCCAACAGGAATCGCAAGTTCATCAAAACAGGACATTATAAACAAATTATTGCCATTAATGCCAAAGAATAGGCAAGCGTTTTGGTTAGACTTACTAATAGCAGGTTATCCTTAAATATAAGTTTGTTACAAATGATATAAGATGATAAGTTGATTAGTTGCTAAGTTAATAAATCTGATTCTAAAATAAGTTAAGTTCCTCCAAAAATCTCAATCATGATTCTAGTTATTATACTTACTGTTTTTGATATTTTTTAAGCGAAATTGGAGAACTCGTTTTCTTTCTAAGGTGGTTACATTAAGTTTATATTTTATTATATATTTTCCTATATTATTTTTGTAATCAGCTATAAAAATGCCTTAGGCAGTAATGTTTAATAAAAAAGTTGATTGTTTTGTATGTTGTAAAATGTTAATTAATCACCTGAAACTAATCTGTAATTTGTGTGGCATTACCTAGTTAGTAGGTTTTTAACATTTTGTTGACTATGAGAAAAATAAACACATAATAATAATTAAATACCTTTTTTATTAAATTTTAATACTAATAGGTACAAAATCTAAAATTGTATAGAGTACTTCCTTAAAAGCAATACATACACACTTACTCCGGTTATTCTTAGCTTTTCTCCTCGTTTGTTAATAAATTGATGCTAGGTATAAACGGATTAATGCCTTTTAAAAATAATTACAGTAATAATACAAGATTAATAATAACACTATATTAAAGTACATGCTTTACAAAAATCTATTTTTTAAATAAGTCATAAGAATAACTCAGAAAACGCATAAACGTAGCGAAAACTTTAACTGCCTTTTAGTCGAACGAAACTATGCGTCAGGTAGTT
The DNA here is from genome assembly GCA_947284805.1 of Coleophora flavipennella. NCBI lineage: Eukaryota > Metazoa > Arthropoda > Insecta > Lepidoptera > Coleophoridae > Coleophora > Coleophora flavipennella. Next base: position 18,902,510 of record OX369308.1, read on the forward strand.
ACTGCCATTATCGATAGCACGGCAGCGCACCCCTCAACCCTCTGCCCGCCATTTAGACATCCTATATATTACTCATATATATTATACTATTCACAGTATAGTATAGTTACTGCCAATGTTCTAAGCTAATAACATTATAGGTTATTTAGATGTTGCGTATCAAAACGCCAGTACGTATAGTTACTGCCAATATGTTAAGCCAATTGATTAAAATTTAACAGATATATTGTGCCTATCATAACCGCAGTATGTACAGTTACTGCTCTTATGCTAAGTAATATTAACTAAAGTTTCCTTAAATACCGCTTAACATAAAATCTGTATGATTAGTTACTGCTGATAAACTAAGCCATTCATTGTCAAAAGTAAAAAGGGTAGCACTTATAATAACCGAAGTAAATATGTACTTACTGCCAATATTATAAGTAGTTAGAAAAACTATTACCAAAGCATCACTTTAAAACCGGAAGTAAGTATATTTACTGCTGCTTTAATAAGTATAAGTTGTCGAAAAATAAAGTTACTGCTGTTATGCTTATTGAGATTTACAGGTTCCTGTTATGCTATCAAAATGTGAGTCAGATCATATTGTAGAGCTTTCCGCGCTGATTCCGAATATATAACTAACTCATTTTTGCCAAAATTGGTACTTACTGCCACGGCAGTGTTGTAGGGTAAAGAAAGAAGGGTCTAGGCAAGAAAGGAACAACTCGATCGAATGGTCTAAAGACTCTTGTTGGTTCGCATTAAATCCGTCGGCGGGCTCTGCCAGCTGCCTAACTGTTGTGCCTCTCGTATAATGTTTATAGACAATATAAATCTTCCATTCAGCCACCTACTAGACTTTAATAATCAATTACCGTCCTCTAGAGCTCGCCCCTGCCTACCATAAATTTTCAAGGAAATGTTTACTTGTAGACCAATCGTTTGTGGCGATCGTCGAATTCACTGTTTTGTTGTTATACTTACCGTATTGCCTTTTTGTTATAACTTAATCATCATCATTATGTCAGCTTAAAAGGCATGCACTGCTGGACAAAGACTTCCCCCAAACATTTCCATGACGACCGGTCCCGCGCTGCCTGCATCTAGCGGCTTCTCCCGGCCTTCATCGGTCGTCGGTCGACTGAGTGAGAGGCCTGCCTACGTTACGTCTTCCGGTGCGCGGTCATCACTCGAGAACTTCACTTACCCTAAGGCCATCTGTTCTGTGACCTATGTGCCCCGCCCACTGCCAGGTAACGTGGGCTAATGATGAACAAAAGTTTAATGATTCTGTGAGCTGTGTCAGTTACATTGGTTCTCCTACGGATGTCCCCATTTCTGATTCGATGACGTAAGGAAACTCGGAGCGTAGCACGTTACATCTTCCTTTGGGTGACTGAGCCTTATTATGAGGCCTACAGAAAGCTACCATATCTTGGTTCCAAATGTTATAACTGGTAACACTCACTGGTCAAATACCTTAGTTTTAAGACACTGCGGTATTTGGGACGTAAAGATATTGCGAAGCTTCCCGAACGCTGGCCAGCTGAGTTGCATTGGACGATTGATCTTTTTCTCGAAGTTGGACTAACCTTACTTGACTGTTTGTCCCAGGTATACATATTCGTGCAGCTCAAGTGCATTCGTGCAGTTTAAGAGATATTAAATCTCCCTGTCTCACCCCTTGCTGCAGCCGGATAGGTTTCAGATTCTGGTCCTGGAGGCGATCAACAAATTTTTAGGTTTCACATTTTGATAGCTTAACAGGAACCTGTAAATCTCAATAAGCATAACAGCAGTAACTTTATTTTTCGACAACTTATACTCATTAAAACAGCAGTAAATATACTTAATACTTTATTAAATGTTAGCTTTTTGATACAAACACTTTAACATCTCGATATATCGATAGTCAATTTGGCACCGCTGGGGAGACGGTAGTACGGCCCAGGTCTCGACCTAATCAAACTTTATAATGGTGACCATTTTATAAATTTTGTACCAGCTGAAAAAAGGACCATAATAATAATCATTTTTAAGATTATAAAATATTGTATTTTTTTGGAGTGATTTCAACTTTTACTGAATTTTGTTGGTGAATTTTAGGCGTAACCTTTATCGTTTATAAATCTATACATAAAATAAATAAATACATACATATATATATAATAAAATCGTAGGGATACATAAGTCTGTTCATTAAAGATAATTAAAAAAACTTACATGGTTTTTTGCAAACGTTGTCTGTTTGTTTGTTTGCTGGCCGCTTGTTTGGTAAAAAACACCGAACAGATTGTGACAAAACTTTGTATACTGACAGCGTATACCCCGTAATACATAAAAAAAAACCGACCAAGTGCACATCGGACTCGCTCCCCGAGGGTTTGGTACCACAACATCTCTGAATAAGGAACCTTCAAAATAATAAATCGAAAACTGTACATCATAAAAACAACTAAAAATCTGGTTAAGCTTGTGCTAACAAAGCCCTTTTATACCCTATACTTGTAGTATAAGACAGTATTACTGGCCAAATTTCATAGTTCTATGTTAACGAAAAATACCCTATAAATTTTCATTCCCTTGAGAATGTCGAAATGTACGTTTTTTGCGGCGTATCTTTTTTTACGTTAAATCAGAAGTTTTATTTTTTCACAACTTCAAGGGACTGTAGACCGGAGTGGTTTTAATTTTAATTCTAATCTTCTATGCGAGATAAGATAAGATAAGATAAGATCGCGGGAAGCCGATGGATGCGGGCAGCGCAGGACCGGTCGTCGTGGAAATCCTTAGGGGAGGCCTTTGTCCAGCAGTGGACGATTTGTGGCTGATATGATGATGATGATGACTTCTATGCATTCCCGAGATAAAGGGTCTTAACAAACCGACGGACGAACCGACAGATAACAAAGTGATTCTATAATGGTTCCGTTTTTTCCTTTTGAGGTACAGAACCCTAAATACTTGAAAGTTGACCGAGAATCATAAACCAGCAACAAAAACCTTTGATATAGAACAAACTGTACATCAGAGCTCTATTAAATTTGGACGTGGGCGTATCTGACGTACGGATTGCCGAAAATTGAAGATATTCGAAAAAATCTTAACTAGGACGACTCCAAATGAGTAACTGAACATGTTCAAATAGTTTTTAAAATTTTTGTTTATTAGTTTCTCTGTCTGTCTGTTTAAGCGCGCATCACGAAAAAAACCACTGAACGGATTATGACCAGTATAGTGACAGCGTATATCACCGGAATAACATAATAAATTGACATAAAAAATTGACCCAGAAATAAAAACTACAAAGTTAATATATACTTCAGAGCACCATTACAACTGGATCTGTATCTGATGTACGGATAGTAAACTAAGTATGCCGAATATGGAAGCGGGTTTACTTAGATGAATGACGTGAATAAAAAAAAAAAAAAAAAAAAAAGATTCCCTAAATCAATAAAACTGGATATCTTATTTTCATGTCGCAACACATTATGGTGTTTAACATTTATATTTTGGCGGCAAGACTTCTAATTTATCTATAACATGCTTAAAGTTTATTCTTGATGCACCAAGAGGCACTGGGAAAACATTTACCACTAGTATACAGTGGGAAAATCGTTCACCGGTAAAACGTTTTAAGTATCCCACCTGGCTGAATTTATTTTAACCGCATCTGTGGCACAATATTTAATGAATTAGCTTCACACCAGGAGATTGCGAATTCGATTCTCATCCGGGTCTAACTTTATAATACTTACTTTGGTTGGTGGTAGGGTATTTAATAAGACTAGCTAGCTACGATCTCTTATCTAAGTTTTACCGCCAAAACGTCAATGTTAACAACTGTGACATGTACCTAAACTAAGATAAGATAACCAGTTCCCCATTGAGTTGTGGAATCTTGGTAAGTCAACTTTCATCTCCGGCATCATCGTCACTTACCGTCTGGTGAGATGATGCCAAGGGCTTACCAATTTTAAATAATTTAAAAAACCATGGTAAAATAGCGCACCAAGAATTCACTTCTGTGTGTGAGCGGGCTATACTCACCGACTTTAAATAATCGCATCCTTAGCGTGATCGAGGGGCACGAGTTCGTAATACTTTAATTTACCCAAACTAGGAACCTCATAGTTTTGCCATGTCCAACTGTCTGTACGTTCGGTATGTCACAGATGTTTTACTCAATTGCTATTACAGCTATCAAGCTGAAAATTGGTATGGTGGTTAGTTGTTCGTTTTCGTTTGATTTGACTGGCATACTCCTCATCCCGAAAAAGTCCCGTTTTATATCAAGCGCGTAAGCGTTTCGTCTGAGCGTCTTTTTCGCAGTGACAATCAACTACTGATTTTTTTAAAATAATTAATTTTCATAAGGTTTTTTAACCAATTTTGTCATGTTTAGTTATCTATGCGGACAAAGTCGCTGGCAACAGCTAGTAATATATATTCGGCATTAACGTCACTTACCATCAGGTGAGATGATGCCAAGAGTTTACCAATTGTGAATAAAAAATGTAATACACTAGAGGTTCCACGGTGCGCGAGCCGCAAGCGGCTTCCAGAAAATAATTGTACACCTAAACATTCCTAGTTTATTTATCGCTTCCTTGTTTATTTGTCGCGTTGCGTGGTTTTGAAGAAGTAAGCGGAGAAACAGACTGAGGCAGACAGGGATTTTGTCTTTTATAATAAGCTTCTTAAACAAATTCGTAGGAAATAGTGTGCTCGCCTTTTATGAATTTTTAAACGTGTATTATATATGCGCATTTGAGTTTTTGATCATAAAAACTCTTTTTCAATAAAACCTAAAACTATTACTATTTAAAAAAAAATATATAATAAAGTTGACGTTTTCCACCCGCGTGGTCGACTAAGGTCCGATCGCTCTAATTCAGGTAGGCTCGTGCCCCTCGGTGGGGACGTATATGAACTGATATGATCAAAGTCGACGTGTCATCGTTTAATTTGACGTTATGAATAATCACAATCGGTTCCCATGAGGAATCGATGGGAATAGGTGTATGTTTATTTGTGGTGTTTGGCTCGCCACGAGGCGTGCGTGCGCGCGCGCATCCCATGCCGCCAGTCAGCGGCAGTAGTGCACTGAAGTCCCGCGGCGGCGCGCGCTCTCGCCAGCCAAACTGTGGACGAAACAACGCGGAAGAACACCAAGTAATATGTCTCAAACAGAATCAAAACCTTGACCTTGCATAATGTCGAATAACCGGGATAACAACCCGAAACAAAGACGCAACGATAACAACATTCTGAAAAATCTTCCGACAGAAGTATTGTTGAAAGCTCGAAGCACTCTAGTATCACTCGGCGGTGCACTAAGGCCAAAACAGGAGCAACAGCAGCTAAAAGCGAAGATAACGAAAGATGACTTAAAAGACAAGAAGAATCTTAAACTAAAAACGTCTCGATCCGAACCAGAATTCGGGAATTTACCGAAAAACAAACACAGGAGTCGCATTGATGAGCGCTACCATAGGGAATACGGTGGTGCTAGAGATAGGCAAATGTCTCTAGGTCCCAACAAGAGATACGACCAAAACCCAACAGACAGCGACGTATCTATCAGACCATATGATTCTTCGGAGGATGTTTGTGTAAAATCGCGACTTGTGATACCTGTTAATGATAGACTAAATAATCTAGATGTTCGAATGCCCGAGGTGACCGAAAGACCGCGAAAGAAGTTGTCATTCCGGGAACCAGAGATTGTGGGCAGCATGAGTGCTACTCTTGGCCGCTCGCACAAGATAATGGGTATCAACAGCTTATCGAGGAGACCAAATAGGCTGTCCCTACGATCTGAACCCCACTATTCGAGTCTTGATGGTTTGGACTCCGATTTGGAAGTAAGTGTAGTTTGGTCAAAATTTAATAGAAAAGCTAAACAAAGTGCAATTATGATAGCTATATCTTTAGAAAAAGAGGTCAGGTGCAAGTCGGCCTACGCACAAAGTAGGGTTCCGTGGTTTACTATAAAAGTGTATTTTAAAAATCAATGTCATTTCTGCAGTTGGTACAGAACATTCTGTATCGAAAATCTATCAACTGCACTTGGTCGACTATTGATCGTAAACTAAGAAAGCCTACTTGGCTTTTTTGTGAGTTACATTTAAAATTTACTGAAATAGCTGTTTAGCTGTTAGATGGTCAAAACATTGTAACTGCAACAAAAAACACGACTTAAAAACTTATTTTTTAGCAAACGAATCATTTGCCGGAAAAAATATCGTAACAAACCGTCAGTAGTTTTCAAAGACCTACTAATAAACGATACCTCATAGAATAGGGTACTTACATGAACAAAAAAATCACCCCCACTTTACATGTAGGGTTCCTACGTTTTTTACAGGTTTTATTCCATTACTTCACAGATTTGTATAACTATACAAATTTCAGCTATACTATAATTCTATAATAATCTTTGAATAAAATGGTTGTGACATACCGACAGAGAGACAGACATTGATATAGACGGACATGGCGAAATTATAGGGGTTCCTAATTTGATTACATCCCTAAAAAGCGCTAAGGCAACATCTTTTCGGTTCTTCCACATGGTCAAACTGAGTAGTCAAACTAATTTGTCCAACAGGAATAATTTGCTTGAACTATTTTCTATTAATTATCTGCTTGTTTATAGGGTTCCTGATTTGGACTCGTATCCCTAAAAAAAGAGGTGAAGGCAACATCGTTTTTGCTTGATCTATTTTCTATTAATTATCTGCTCGTCCTTCCTTGTCCATTACATTCGATCTCCCCGGCTCAATGCCTACTACGTCTACGTCATGTAATCACGGATTCGTTGGCAGAATGATAAATTACAGGATATCAGTGTTACGAGAGCATGCCATAGATAAAATTCAGCTCTGTCCAGACCGTTAAGACTACGGGAACCTGAGCTGGCTCGTAGAACCTTTACCGACAATTTATTGCGATGTTTATTTTTATTAGTCACAATTGGCAAGCCCTTGGCATCATCTCATCTGATGGTAAGTGATGATGATGTCGAAGATGGGAGCGGTTTTTACCAAGATACTCCAACATACTGGGTACTGGCTGTCTTATCTTCAAGCCGGAACACATCATGTTGTTAGCAGTTATATTTGGCGGCAAGACTTAGATAATAGGGCTTGGATAATGCCCTTCCACCAACCAAACCAAGTATTACAAAGTTAGATTCTGACGAAATCGAATCCGCGACCACCCGATGAGAAGCTAATGGACTTAACCATTACGCCACGGAGGGAGGATGGTTAAATGTTGGCTTTTTGATGCGACAATCCATTATATTAACTGCCATTAAAAACAAGCCTCTTTCATGTTCATTTTGATTGGCATTGCGGTATTAAGACTGCCCGCCTTCACGGAAGCGACACTCCTGTTTTTATAATTTGATTTCTCCAGTGACATTTTTTTATTTCTCGTCTCTTTACTTCAAGGGCGGCGCTTCCGTCGTCTCTATTTATTATTTAGAAAAGTTTAGTAAACAGCGGTAACGTGTGGGTGAATATTTTCCAAACTGCCTGAGCCGTCGTCGCCGGATTCGGAACGCACGTCGTCGTCGATACCTGGTATTGAAACGGTCTCACCTATCATTAATTCACGAGGTGAACTCAGTGAGTTACTCACATCTATATACGTTTTGGGATGGTATTGGTTCACCGCATACGCCAATGAAATGAGATGATTTGCAATTTCTTTGATATTATTACAAAAAAGAATATTGTGATTGAGCCGTATGGAAATGGGGTATTTGTTATTTTCTATAATATCTGAATTATAGAAAATATTCATTGTTTCACTGTCACTAATTTTTACAAATCATAACATTAGTTCGTCAAAATCATTACATGTTTGTGACGTATATATTTGTGTAACACGACACGACTAGCGTTTTTGACAGATCATAAAAAGTAACTGATTTGACTAAGTGGAAAATACGGTAAAAATACATTTCAAGTGCCACCAGAAATCCAATAATAGTTGGAAGTGCCTAAAACAAAAACGTATGGACCTGGCCACCAATCTGATTATATTCCTACCGATACATAAACGACCTTCTAAAAGTAACCGAAGTACTTCATATGTTCGTTAACAACCCCACTGCTGGGTCACGGCTCTCCTCCAAACTTGGGAAGATGAGGCCATACTCCACACACGGGTGCCAAGTCCGGGTTAGTGGAGGTTATAGGGCTACTGGCGAAACAACTGTCAGAACTTTTTTAAATAGCCTATAGTCTCTAACACGGCTTATAGACTGCCACCTAGTGATATCAACCATCAACAACGGTTTGACGTGCCTTGCGAAGCTCAGAAACGGTCCAGAAAAAATGACAGTCAGTTAAACCCATCCAGGTTATGACCGTGCTTAAGGCCAGTTAACCTGAGTGATCGACTCAACTGTGTAAGTTGCACTGAGCTACGACCGCGTCACGAGATCCTTTTCGTTCGAAAAGTGCCGCTTAGGAGTTTATATTTTGAACGATGAGCAGTTTATATACGCTCGTGAAAACATATTTAATTCTTACTTACAACATTTATCAGTCAATTAGATTTTAGAAGATGGTCGCTGTAGACCTGAGGCCTTTTTTTCTGGATGACGTAATTTATTATAAGGCAGCCGCACTCAGCTACAACCGTGTCACGAGCTACTTTTCGTTCCAAAATTGCTAGCTTATGAGTTTATGTATGAACGATGACACATTTATGTACGATCATGAAAAAATAATTAATCCTTTTCCTAATGAGCCTTTTTTCTTTTTTTTCTGGATGACGTAATTTATTATCAGTATGAAGACAAAGGTCGTAAACGTGTGCTCCGTGCTCGAACAGCGATCTCAAACGACGACGCGGCAGAGTGGCACGCACGGAAGCTTTTATCCCATCCCGCCGCCTCGCCGGTTACTAAAATGGGCTCTGAATTATTTACAAAATGTAAATATGCGCTCCTTGATCCGTGGCGTCGTCGGTGATTTTCGATTCTTTTTACTTTCGAGCGACTTCTTTTTTCTTTACATGTCGACGTTTTCAAACTACTTTGACCCACATCAACGGCTTATCAAGCGGCTTAGAAGTAAAGAAGGTTAAGTGATCATCTGAAAATCGAATGTTATACTTTTCATTATACTTAAATTATCAACAAACAAAATAATTATCGAAAGACCTAAAAACTTTAAGGTACAAGCTTTTATTTGATTTTTTTTTATTTATTTCGTATTCTTCTGAGCAAACCCTTTTATTTGATACCCATATTGTAGGAGTGCATTAAAAATAACTAGTCCGCCATCTTGGGTGCGCGATCATGTTGGATTTAAAATGACATTACACAGTTAACCATGCATTGTCGTCCAAACTGAACGTGTATACAAAATTTCAGCTCAATCGGTTGAAGATATCTGCTTCAAAATTGAGTCGCAAGATTTCACCCGAACAAACATAGCAAGTTAAATAAAAGCTTGTAAAAAAAATGGCCTAGAAGCCCAAGTAGGTTGTCAATGCGATCTGAACTCTGAATCCCACTACTCAAGTTTTGAGGTTTGGGCTCAGATTTGGAAGTAAGTATACTTTGATCATGATTATATATGAAATCTAAGCAATAAAGTTAAAATCTTAAGAAAAAAATTGCCAAGTGCGTGTCAAAATGTGCTTCAATCCACGCGCGTAGTAGGGTTTCGCAGTCTTTTAAAAAATAAACTGATATTTTAAAAACAAATTTATTTTTGCAATGAGTATAGAATATTTTGTATGTAAAATATATATTAAAAAGGGGGGAATATTTAAATCTAATAAAAGTCAAAACTTAAAAACTTCATGTTACGTAAAGGACTCATTAGTACACGACGGGGTTCGTAAATATAAAAAAATATATCCACTTTACTCGTAGGAAAATTACCCAAAACTATTATTTTTTGGATATTTATTCCAAAATATGTTTAGAGGCGTTCCATATTTGTACAACCATAAAAAAGTTAAGTTCAGTTTATAGCTGTAAGAGTATCTGAGTAAAATGGCTGTTACATACCGATGGAAAGACAGTTTGACTACGAAACCCTAAAAATGGTGAAAAACAACTATCATATGTTGGACATGAGAAAGTGAAGTTCTAAGTTGGAGAGTACAATTTATTTGGTGCTTTATAATGTATTTATTATGAGTGATTTAAATACAGGCTCTTAACAAAGGTATGCACTTATTTTTAACTAGAGCCTTGTACTCATAAAACTGAACAACTTTCCCCAAGAAACCCATGGTTAATTCGCAAAAAAAAATTTTGGACTTCCCATGCAAATCGGGCAGGCAAACTTTGTATGGAAGTCCAACAATTTTTTTGCGAATTTTCCATGGGTTTCTTAGGGAAAGTTGTTCAGTTTCATGATTACAAGCTCCAGTTAAAAATAAGTGCATACCTTTGTTAAGACCTTATATTGGCATTCCCATAATTATTAGTCAAAATGAATTTGAATCACAGGAATCATGTGTTGATTTTCCAATAGATACGAGTACTATGACAACGAGTAAACTAAAGAGTATTTTGTTCAATGTTAATATTGTTTTTTTATTATTCTTAAATGCAGGTACAATTTTTACTAACTTTTGTTTGGAACCTGATACGAATTTCTTACCACGCAGATCTTGTACATTAATGTACATTCAGCCTCTGTTTAGCCACTATATAGCCCTCGTATAGCCTCAGAAATAATAGCTCTTTTAAAATCAGTAAAGACGAGTGTGGCTGTGTGGCTCTACCTGCCTCGTCTTCACAGATAGCAAAATAATTGAATCGATGAAACTTAATTATTAGATTGACTCCGTAGTTTCGAATGAGCTTATCATAGGAAAGAACAATAAATAACAGGACACCTACCCTTCAAAATAGTAGGTGCCTATTTTGATAAGTTTGTTGTCCTTTTTTCCAGCTTTATAGGCCTAAGCAGCGGAAAAAATCGTAATATAGTTATAATGATTTATGTAGGGCTTTTATTATGAAACAACAATTTTTCCCAAAAAAAACCTACAAACAATGAACAATATGAAAAAAAAGTTGTACTATACATTTGTATAGCGAGGACCTGATCCCAAATACTTATAATAGGGGCTTTTTTATAGTTTTTTGATATTCATTTTATGTTTGATATTTATGTTATGTGCTTGCTTCTAATGGTCGTTTTGTCTATTTAATTTAGAAATCATTGTGCTCATTTGTTTCCCTGAAGATTTTGCGAACTTTTATCCTTTATTGGAAGTAGTTTTTGAAAGCTCTGATAGCGTACTGCGCTGGAAGCCCTAGTGCCTAGAAGTGACTTCACCAGCCTCAAGGGGCATACACAGTTCTAAAATAGGAGTCAGATTTACAATATCTCACCCTACTTATCACCACTACATTACATCAGAACAGGGCGTGATACCGTAGAGGATACATCCATCGATCACTGTCAGTTATTTATTCCATGGCGGTAGCATCGTTTATTTTGCGAGCCATCGGATATTCGGCTGCAGGAAACCGTGCTCGGATTTGATATTTTGATCACCTGTCTGTAGGTACCTTACCTCACCTACCGTTTCTCACTTAATTAAGTGACCACTGAACAATGGGACACTAAAACAATGTTGTTTGTACCGGGGGACTACAACAGATGGAATGTATGGATAGATGGATAGACTTTTACGATTGACACCAATTAAAGTAAACTACTTTCCTTGGATAATAATTTCTGTTTTCAACCAACTTCAATTTTTTTAGGGTTCCCTAACTCAAAAGGAAAATAAAGAACTCTTATAGAATCACTTAGTTGTCCGTCTGTCTGTCCATCCGTCCATCTTTCTGTCAAGAACCTTTACCTCAGAACGAGTGGAGGTATCGAGTCGAAGTTAAAACCATATACTCCGCTCTACAGCCCTTTCAAGCTGAAAAAATCAAACTTCCAAGTAAAAAAAGAAAATTTATGCTGCAAGAAACGTATTTTTTGACACTCAAGGGAATCAAAATTTAAAGGGTATTTTCCGTTGACCTAAATTACTTACATCTTGGAACAATGAAATTTGGCAAGTAATACCGTCTTATACTATTAGTATAGGGAAAAATCTGAAAACTATACATTTGTAATTAAATCATTAAAAAAGTCTTTATTTAAAGTACGTAATCAATTATGCAAGGAACGGCGTTCCAAATTTTGAATGGAGTTAACCGTTTCATGTGGGGTATCGTTTCAATTCTCAATCGTATACGAATTCGAAATCTCAATGCTATTTTAGTAAAAAATAACTTTGATTACGTTACTTAACTAATTTAGGTATGAACTGTTAGTATAACAACAATATTCTATTAGTAAATATAGGTTTTTTTTTATATAACTGAACTTCGGGAAAAGCTCGGAAAAAACTGCGAGACTCGATTTCTGAACTACTTATAATATGTACCTACAAATTTGTACGGAACCCTCGGTGGGCGAGTCCGACTCGCACTTGTCCGGTCTTTTTTGTATGTTTGTTACTCGATATCTTTAATTTAGTGTCATATTTAATTTAATTGTACCCATGAGACATTACTATTCAGAGCTATGTCTCATGGGTAGAATCAGCCGTTCAACGAAGGACCAAGGGAAAGTCGCTGGTAAAGCTTATGGTTCTGTGGTATAAAAAGGATTCTCAAAGATCTTCCAGAACGTCCGTCCGTCATAACTTTTACAATAAGAACCGAAACAAATCGAGTTTTGTAAGTATAAGGATAGTTTGAATTTAGATCTCATATCTAATTTACAAAAAAAAATCATCGCATGAAATTTTAAACTGCCAAGAAGCTGCCAACCCTCTTATGAGTTGTCGTAGAAAAGCTGTGTTCAAGTATAAAAACTATTTAACAAAGAATAATCGGACTTCTGACTATACCTCGTTATCGTAGAAAAGCTGTTTTCAAGTATAATAATCGGACTTCAATGAAAAAAAAAACACTAATAATAATAAAAAAGGGATTAAATATAATGAGCACCAAAAATACTTTGATACCCTAAGCTCTTTTACCAAAAAATGTATTCAAACACCAAATGTAGTAAATGAGCACCAAATCTTAGAGAGCAAATTATTGCGCTATTTCTGCCTAAATAAACCACACAACGAAAAAATAGTTAGCAAAAATAAATTTTAAAAAAACTGTAAATGAGCGAGCAAAGCGAGCGATATTAGGTTCGGTCAGTTTTGATTGATTATACAGTCAAAGAGCCTCGCGAAGGGTAGCAGAATGCTGCGCAGAAGAAGAAACGCGCTACAAATCCAATACAACAAAAAAGAGTTGGCAAAAATAAGTTTTTTCTAAAAAGGTGCGCATTTACTTTTTTTGCCAGTAATAAGTGTTTTTTGGTGTTATATTTTACTATAACTGCTGTTCAGGTAAACATAAGCCATAAAAAATGATGAATTGATGATGCACAGCAAAAAACGTACCTACCTACAAAAGTACATTGTGATACAAGGGTGGAAAGTAGATTATTGTAAAAAAGTTTTAAAAAATCAAAGAATTAAATTTGTTTATTTTAACGTACATACGTACATAGGTAAAATTAAATTTTCCAGATTTTGGCGCGTTTTTGCAACTTGAATTTTTTTACAACGAAACTATAAGCAACGGGCTCGTACGCGTGTACAGCTTATTAGATTTTTGACAAGTGTTGATGTGAAAATAATTAAATTAAAAATAGCAATTTAATAATTGTATTAAATTGCTAGTTTTAAATCAATTATTTTCAATTGTTCATTGGAAACACTATTTAAAAAAAATTGAATTCAATGCTATGACATATACGGAGTCATTAATTTTTCTCGTATAAAATCTATCTGATTTTATTCTAAAAACTCCTTGCTACTGAACTTTTTAAATTGACTTATAAATTTAAAACTAAACTGCAAAAGTAATGATCGAGCTCGTAAAAGAAAGTCACGACCGCGTAAAAAAAAGAAGCCTATGCGAAAGATCTAATTTTCGAATCATAAATATAGCCTCTGAAACTACGCCATGTTTAACAATTGTATTAAAAAATCATTTTTACACCCTACGTAACCATAAGTAACTGACATACAATTATTAAAATTTTCATTGAATTTGTTGCCAGCCGAGTAAGTCGAAGCATTGAAAAGTGCGTTTTTGTTTATGCTTGATCGATATTTCATCAATCATCATAACAGCTGAAAGACGTTCTTTGCGGATCATTGTATCCAAAGGATTTTCACAGCGATTGATTCTGCGCCATTTTTGTATCCAGTAGCTAATTTAAAGTATTTATACTTATTCTATATTTGGTTTGCTTGCTATGGCACCGAAAGCAAAAAAAAGTATTTAAAAATGCATATTGTGTATTATATGTATGGTGTAAAAATGTCTTTATAGGCAGATCAGTTCGTGCATATAAAGTAGTACTAGGAACTGAACAAATTTCCCCAAGTTTACACTCAATCGCAAAATAATATTTGGTCTTGTCATAGCCAGTTAAAAACTGTTATCTATAAAAAATGAATCCTAAATTTTATATTGCAATGTGATGCATATTTCCTTCTAAGAAGCGTCGAAAGAAGGCGCAAGGTCACCCAAAGGGCAATGGAGCGTGCTATGCTCGGAGTTTCTCTGCGTGATAGAATCAGCAACGGCTCACTTTGCTCGTAGAACAGATTGCCGTTGGGGCAGTAAAGTTCTCGAGTGGCGATCACGCACCGGAAAACGAAGTGTAGGCAGGCCACCTACACGGTGGACCGATGACCTGGTTAAGGTCGCGGGAAGCCGCTGGATGCGGGCAGCGCAGAACCAGAACTGGAAATCCTTGGGGAGGCCTATGTCCAGCAGTGGACGTCCTTCGGCTCATATGATGATGATGCATATTTCATATATATTTACCTAAGGGGCTCTTGTTGAACTGATGAGTTCACCAGGATCCCCTGGGGGACCGGTCTAGGAGATCTTTGTGGACCAATCAGCTGATAGCGAACTTTGTATGGCAGTTCCATTTTTTGCGGATTCAGTATAGCTTCCTTAAGAAAAGTTGTTCAGTTTCATAAACTGAATACCTCTTAATTTTCAGGTATTTAAAAATTGTTCGATATACAATCTTTTTCTATATCATTTTACTGGCTGTATATTCTTACCGACTGTTAGAAATGTTTTTGTCACCTTTCTTACATCAAATTAAAAACAGTGGACAGAAAACTAAACAATATTTTATTATTACGATTAGTTTAGGATTTCCTCAATAATTTCAGGTGGTTATGGGCCCAGAGTGTCCTCTCCACTAGTCGTATTTCTAATTTTTAGTGTTTTTTACTGTCGGTGCAAAATGGAAGTCGGAGATGACCCACCCTCCAGAGTTGCCACTCGTGCTGATACTGCTGTCCCTACAGCTGGCACGAACAGCTTCAATTTTACGAAACTGCAGGGGAAAGATAACTTTTCAACCTGACGTTTTTCTGTGAAGTGTTTTCTCGTCGACGACGTAGACCTTAGGGAAACCATCGAAGGTGATTTTTCGCTCGATAAAGAAGAGAACAAACGCAGGGATGCGAAGGCTAGAGCACAAATTTGCTTAGCGTGCTATCAAGATGTTTATCCTGTAATCTAGAACGCCAAGACCGCCAAAGATACATGGAATGCACTTAAAGCCGCATACGTGATGCAGGACTTGTAAGACACACCACTCTCACGAAGAAGCAACTTACGATTCAATATACAGGAAACTTGGAGCTTTATGTAAATTCCTTCTTCTCTACCCAAAAGCTTTAGCCCGCTAGTGATGGCACTTGAGCATTCTACTTCCAAAATTTAATCGGAAACTGTGGTTTCAGCTCTCATCAAAGAAAATAACCGGGACCAAGCCTCTACTAGTGACAAAGTTCTTACCGCTAAGAGCTCAAAGGTAAAGTTTGTACGTATTGCCGTAAAAAGGGACATTTGAAAGATGTGTGTAGAAAATTAGATCGATAAACTTATACAAAAATTTGGAATGAGCGATGCAATCTCAGTATCCACCCCAATGGAGCCTGGCTATTCCTGAAAAGGAAAATGAACGAACTAATCTTCCGTATCAGCAGCTTATTGGTTCTTTGATGTATGTTGCAATCGGCACAAGACCAGATAAGCACAAACTGTGATTCATTTGCACCAATATAATACACATCACGGGAAGGTACATTACTAAGCTGCCAAGAGAGTACTCAGGTAACTCAAAACGACCAAAACCTGAAGCTAAGTTATACCAAAAATGAAAATAGTTTTCCAATAGGTTTCGCGGATGCAGATTACGGCAGTAATCAGTTGACAGGAGGCTCATATACATCATCTTGTGCGAGAATCACTAGCAAATAAGGACATTGACGTGAAATAAATCTGCACAGAACATTATGACTGCTTCATATTGACTAATCCACTTCCCAAATTAAAACATTGTTTTACCCATTCTCTAGGTTTAGAACGAATGCTTTTATTTAAGCGTTAACTTTACTAAAATTTAATACATGATGTAAATTACAGGGAGGTGTTCGATATTAGTTATTTATGATACAAGGGTAGTAAAAAGGTCAATAGCTATTAGCAAACAAGTGACATATGTGAGTTTACCATCGTCACGAGTTTATTTCCTTTTACACTCATGTATCATACGAAGTTTTTCAATACAGTTGTGAGAAAATAGATAAAATAAAAAACGACCGTGATAGAAAAACAAAATACATGAGTAGGTACATACGTATCAAGCCTTCAGCAACCAAAGTTCATTTACGCGACTTGTGGTTTATTTTAAATGTCCGGGGAGTAATCTCACTTTGTTTTTTCTTATAATTTTATATAAGTATATTTTTATTACATATATATACTTCCGGACACATCAATCGAGCCGCCTAATTTTTCTCAATACATTTTCATACAAAGAGAGGATCCAAACAGAAACAACTCTTTTTCAAAATTATTAATAGTAAGGAAAAACTTTGAACTGCAGTCGTCAGGTGAGATCCTTTGCTACAAATTTGAAAAGAGCACAACATTCTCTAGAGAATTGGGAATTCAGTAGTTTGCTAATAAAAAAAACGTTATTTTTTCCGTAGGCATGCTGGGCGGCAATTTACCGTAAGCTCTCCTGTGACAAGTCTACTGAGTTCCCCAGTAACTGCAGAATGTTATGCTCCTCGACAAATTTGTAGCCAGGAATCTATCCTAATGACTGCACTTAAAAATTTCCGTACTTTTCTTGATATAAAATAAAGTGATTTTGCTGTTTGGATCTTCTTTATGTACGAAAATGTACTGAGAAAATAATAAACTGCGGCTCGGGCTCACAAATGTCACTCGTTTTTTATTGGCCTTTTTACCACCCTTGTATCATAAATAACTATTCTAACAGACGGTAAGAATATACAGCCAGTAGAATTAATATACAAAATATTTTTTTTTTCAATACAGTTGCTCGAAAAGTGGTTCTTTATATGCCAATCAAGTGTGCGAAAATTTGATTTCACCGCACACGTGCTTTTACTTTACCACTTTTTTTTTTAATTTCTAGCTCGGAGGAACAAGAAATTTCCAGCAAATAAAAAATATAATAACCAAAGATACAGAATCTTCTTTAAGACTTTTGAAAGGAGAATTTTAAAAGCGATAGGTTATTACATAACGCTAGCTGTATAGATTCTCTTTGGGTTATATCTTTGTGAAGAAAAGAGAAAAATATGAATGAAGTGGAACCCGTTACACTAAGGAATATGTCATATTTTCCAAAGAGGTTTAGTATCCCAAGCCTTATTGTAGTCTAATTAGGATAATTTAAAAAAACTTACGCATGCGTACGTGTCCTAGCTAAAATATGGCGCAATTTTCGTAAAACTGAATTGAGATGTTTTAGTTGTGAAAACTAATGAAATTATGAATAGTTAATATATATGTGATAAAAAATATACTTATGTGTATGTATAAGAAAAAACAAGTGAGATTACTCCCCGGACATTTAAATGAGTCAAAAGTTGCGTATAATGAACTTTATTTTCCTGTCTCGGTCGTTTTTTATTTTATCTATTTTCTCACAACTGTATTGAAAAATCTTGTATGATACATGGGTGTTAAAGAAAATAACATACTCATAACGATGGTAAACCCTCGCCTGAGGCTCGGGCTCACAAATGCAACTCGTTTGTTATTGACCTTTTTACTACCCTTGTATCATAAATAACTATTGTCACCTTTCTTACATCAAATTTAAAACAGTTGACAGATCACTAAATAATATTTTTTTAATAATCATACGATTAGCTTGGAGTTTCCTCAATAATTTCAAGTAAAAATCCATGATTCATGATCTGTCCTGCATTGAAAATTCATGATCTGACAGATCTGAAGTGGGAAAATTTACACGAACCGAGCCTACATTGCACGTAGACGAGAGTAAATAGGCACTATTTGAGCTTGCGTGTTACATCCTCTCTTGCATCGGCATTTACCATCAGGTGAGGCGCAGCCAAGCGCACTTTAATTTTAATTTAAAAAAAGGATTTTTTAATATAACATCCATCTTCAAAGTCCACCATCAGACCATGACAAATTTCAACAGTGACCACATTGGAAACTTTTTTATTTAAATAGTTTAGTTACATAGGCAAGTAAAAGTTCTTTTTTAATCATGTGCACTCTTTCGTGGGATATCGTGGGTTATCGTGGGTTTTGTAAAATGAAGTGGTGGCTTTGGAAAACATATAAGTGTCGTTAACACTGTAAAATTTTGAAAAACTGTATAACGTAAGTATTATAATGTTTATTTATTTATTTTATTTTCCTTAATGGAACCTACAGCGTACAATTTTAATATTTGAATTTTAAATACAATATTTCTTCAGGCCAAAAAAATATTTCATACCTAAATTTTAAACTTTAAACAGCTGTTAAAGAAATGGAAGATGGCTTTAGTCTCAAGTTGCAAAAATGTCTATGCTAAAGACAAAGTTATGTTTGGCGCTCGAGGTCGCAAACTTGGATTTACCAACAAGTAAACAAAAATTCAGAACTACTAGATAAGACGCACGGTACCCTTCCCATTCAGGCGACAACGTTACTGGCCTAATTACGATAATATGATTACGGCTCTGCGATGGACACAATCTCTGCTAATGGGCAACACGCAATAACACTGTTTGCACACCCATTTTTACTTTTAAAGCATTTTTCTCCCATAGTTTTTCGTTTCCGACCGGAGCTACTATAATCTCACGCATTTTATGATAAAAGCACGCCAAAGGGCAAGCGATCTGGTTACACTGAAATATGAATACGACACGCGTAGCGACACCACCCCATCTGAATATAAATGAATCGCATTCGCAACACAATTTGTATGATAAAGACTCATACCTAAATCTAAAAATTTATTTTGGTTATCCTATGTTATACAGTTTTCAAGTTATGCAGTAATAATAACTGCAAAATCCTACACTGTGCGTGGTGCGACACGCACTTGGCTGTATTTATTTTAATAAGTATAAAACAAAGTCACTGTCGGTCTCTGTCTGTTTCTCCGCTTACTTCTTTTAACTATGGCAACAGATTTTGATACGATTTTCACTAATAGAAAGAGCGATGAACGAGGAAGGTTTGTATATCCCCGCGATCCACTTGTGGCTACCGCACCGCGCACCGGCTAGTACAATTATAAAATAAAAATTTCCTACTTTTTTAAATTTTCATTTCTATTAAATAAACTGAAATAAAGACTTATGAACCAAAACATAAGAACTCAATAAACGTCGTCATATACATTTCAGCTTCAGCCGAGATCATAAATTAACTTACACTCAACTGAGTTACAACACGCCTAAAACAAAATGATTATTATAAAAAATTATGTGTACTTCCCACGGAGTACATTCCTCCTCGCAGCGCAGGAGCGTCTAACGTACTACAGACTATCTTTTAGTTCTATTTCTATATATATTATGTAACCTTTGTTCTTTTTTCTTTTCTTTATTGTGTTGTGTTGTGTTTCTGTACTATTCTGTTCTAACGTTTTTCTATTCTATTCTATTTGTATTGTAGGTACCCTTTTTGGGTTTTCTAGATATACCACTGATGACATGTTTATAGCTTACTTAAGCCCATTTTGAAAAAAAAGTCTAACAGTTTTTCTGTAATTCGAGGATACGGACATACACTTACACAATGCACACACAGAGAGAGGGAGAGACACACAGACAAACATATCTAGCACACTTTTAGCACACCCTGGACACTTTATACAACGGGCCAGAAATTACATATTAAAAAAAGTAATGACAGAACAAATAAAATGGCGGCGAAATCTTATACGTTCGACAACCAAACTGTAACCAATCTGTATCAATCTGGGAGACGAAGGGGTGAGGTCGGAATCTAGAGTGCGGCAGAGTGTCCATACTGTATGTTAGTACTAATATAATATATACTTTGCTTTTGAAGTCTGTAAGTAATAGGTATGGAGTGCATTTTCGTCAAAATCTCACAGTCGGTTTTTTAGACAATCACATAAACTTTCTACTTGCTCCTTCATCATTCGAAGGTAAAAAAACAAACGAGTATAGCGTGAGTGAAAAGCATCCTACCTACTACAGTTTATTTTAATTACTGTAAGAATACTAACTAGGTAGTTGCTCGAGTACCTACTTGTCATTACATTGACATGTCACAAGGTTGTTCATTAAAACAGAAATGTTTGCGAAAGACAAAATGGATGCTCAACGCTCGAGTTGGTTGCGTCATTAATTCTTTAGCTGTCTGTGCGCGTCTCCGGATATTTTATGTGGAACTTTCAAGTGCGTACTACATCTTCCTGGTTTTGACACTTTTTCCATGATACCGCGGAAATAATGCTGGATATTCCTAACGGTCTGGACGGTGGCCAATCGACTCTAGTACGTTTCAACAGTAAACACTGTTTATGTGCAACGAAATACGTAACCAAATATGATGGATATAATTTATATTATTTATCGATAGTTTTCTAAATAGAGAAGGTCATTGGAAAATATAAAACTAGTCCTGATAGCTTATTCACAAAATCGTGCCTCATATATATACAAACTTAATCGTAAAGTTACTACTTCTCGAAAATGGATGGCCCGATTCTGATGAAATTTTACACACGTAAGTTACAAAATTTTAGTTTGTGGATAGATGATATTTTCTAATTACTTTTTTATTATAATTCATATTTGGTAAGTGGCATCATCTCACCTAATAGTAAGTGACGATGATGCCGAAGATGAAAGCGGGCTTACCAAAATTTATTTTTTAAAAATTTGCGAATTGTAAGATTACTATGAAAACCTTATTGATAACACTATTTTGAATGTAATCTAGTCACAAACTAAGATTTTGTGACTTGCTTATGTACGAGTATATAAAGTTTTATTAAAATCGACCCATCCATTTTCAAGAAGAAGTACGATGCTTTGTGTGATTAGTGTGTGTTCGTGTGTGTGAATTGCTGGATAACTTCAAGCCTGTGTTACTTAGTTTTTGCGTGATAAAGTGTGTCAAACTCGCACTTGGCCGCTTTTTACTATTTCTTGTTTGTTTTTTTTTACTTTAGAGTTTGCACTACTGTTAATTAAAGTATGACGCTTGTATTTATTACAGTTTTACGCTAGAGTAAAAAAACCTTGATAAGAATAAGTCGCTTGTATAGAGTACCTCTTAATTTTGACTTCCTAGACGTTTATATATCTTTTGTTGGGAAATACGCTACAATAACACATATTTTTTTAAAATTTAGTATAGTAAATTATTATTATAGTAGTAGGGTCCCGTTAGCTTTCTGGGTACGCAACCCTAAAAACTGAAAATTGACCGAAGAATTTTTTTTCAACTATCACCCGAGAACTTTTCCTTTGAGAATAATCAGCTCAAACCGTTTCATCTACAAAGTCCCCTGGAGTTGACAGTTGACGGACCTTTTGACAGAAAACCCATTTGGGTCCTTTATTGCCGACCTACCCCACGTCTACTGCTAATTCCGGAGAGAAAGTACACGAAACAACATCTAGATCATCAACTAGGGGTCAACTTGTAAGACTTGGTTTGATTGGTGGTAGGGCATTTTCTAAGCCCTCCTGGCTAGCTACCACAATCTTATCTAAGTCTTGCCGCCCAACATCAGTGTTAACAACCGGTGTGTTCCGGCTTAAAAATTGGAAACAAGTTCTCCATTGTGTTGGGGGGGGGGGGGGGGGGGGGGGGATCTTGGTAATCCCGCTTTCATCTTCGGCATCATCGTCACTTACCATCAGGTGAGAATCAGGTGTGGTGTGTTGACACCAAGGTCTTACCAATTAATAATAATTTTTAAAAAGCAGTTAATAACACTTATATGTCGTGTAACAGCACTGGAAGTGACTAAATCTAGACTCGCTCCGACTAATAAAACTGAAACACTTTCCCCAAAGAACTTATGAAATATTCGTAAAAAAACCGGCCAAGTGCGAGGCGGACTCGCGCACGAAGGGTTCCGTACCATTATCTATAAAAATCACGTTTTTTGAAAAAAAAAAAACGTAAAAAACGAACCACCTTAATTTTTCACTTTTATGATTTTATTGTTCGTTGTGACATCCCCATAAAACACATATTCTGTGAAAATTTCTGTCATCACCTATTACGGTTTGAAGAGATAGACGGACGGACAGACGAACAGCGTAGGCTTATTAATAGGGTCTCGTTACCTGGTAAGGAGCCCTAATACAAGATTCTTGAGAAACTTGCAATTTTCAGCCCGAAAACCGTAAAACGAGGCATACATTCTGTACTTTTTCACATTTTCACTGTTCCCCGCTGACGTCGCAGCTGTCTTGTCGATCAGATAGCACAAATAAGGAAAAAAGACTTTATGTACTTTCGGTTTAAATGAGAATGCTACTCGTATAGGTATAGCCGAAGCCATTCAGAAAATATCCCGTCCGTTATGCTGAGCGAGTGCGAGAACATTAATTAAACACATGTCATCTCCCAGGCCCTTTTCACCACCCTTTTGTAAAATATCAGTTTTTCTCGTAACGCCCTTATTTCCGTCGTATTGTTGTGCCCGCGATAAAATCGCTTTGTGTGCCTGTTTATAAGTAGGTACTCCTAGGGATTTTCAAAGACATTGTTATAGATCTATACAGAAAAATACTTGATGTTATTTTATATCTAAAATTGTATGTCTACAATAGTATGTAGTTATATATATTTAAGAAAAGTGCATCGCTAGCGCGCTATTATTGTAATCAATCAAAGTTATTGACATTTCGTAAACACGTTGTAGAAGCTAACGTCTCTCTCTGTCTAGTCTGTGGTTTGTCATGTTTCCATAAAAAATCCGTAAAGATTTGTATACAAATGTTTACGGAATTATTAAAAAAAAGGTACTTTTTACAGAAATCTGAGAAGCTACCAAAACAGACAATAGTTTCTATAACGGTTTACAAAATTTCCATTTTCTATTTACAAATAAATAATATTGAAGTATGAATCAAACTAAGTTTCAACTATGAACTCTTCATGTTTTTTATGTCAACAGAGCCAAGCCATGAGGATCGTGCGCACAGTGGGGCAGGCCTTCGAAGTGTGTCACAAGATGCAGAACGGGCCGGAGCAGGCCGCTCCAGCATCCACTGCCTCAGCCGTCGACGAAACCACCGACCGCGCCAGCGAGCCTGCCTCCAAAGGTCTGCTTTCCTGGTGCCGGAGTACATGCACTACACCAGTCGGGCGTCTGAAAAAACATTTACACAAACATATTTTATCAATTTAATTTTACCGACCTATTATCCTTTTCCGTAACGATTACCCGAGTAGTCTGTTACTATAAAACATTATTATCGCAGATTCTAAGTTATAATTCTGACTGATACAAAGTGCCTAGGTGCCTTTTGTTGTAAGGTTTCCTTGTATTACAATAGGGGTTTCGTGATAAGACTCTCCGTGGAACAGACTATTACAACGGGCAGAGCTTACTGAGTGGACAATCCAATTAAACCCCGTTGTCCGTCTCTCTAGCTCTGATTGTTAATCTTCTTGTCACCATCGCCCGTGACAGTTCGTCCCTTGTGTCTACCCAATCCGTTTTATTTGCTCTGCGAGATAACACTGCGGGATGCGAATTCCAACAATTTTGCCTTACGAAAGCGAAATGCGAGCGAAAATGTCAATACCATACGTTACATTGCACAAAAATTGGCAATATTTGAATACAAAAATTACATTTATATTTTCTGAGATTACATTCGCACTCTATATGTACGCGAGTGGCGTGAAGGACGAAGGCAGATGGATTGTGTTTTTATTTAAATATATAAAGTTGTCGCAAGCTAGGGAGTGCATTAGTCAGGCTATGTTTAGATATTTTGGCTGTGGAACTAACTGAACTATAGTTACATCGGTGAGCTGTGCAGTTTTAGAAGTTTTACAATTTTGTACAGGAAAGTGGTGATTTATTTATTTTTTTCAAATCTGTTTCTAAAATATGGATGTAACTGCACCATAAATATCACTATTCCTGGATTTAACGAACGTCCTTGTCATCATTTATCCTGTATCTAAATACAACTGGGTTCAATTGAGCCATACTTTTTCGCCTTACCTTTTGAACTTCCCCTTTGATATTCACTGCAGAGTACAATGACACGAATAGCGATTAAAATTGTGAAAGATACGTCATAATTGGCATTGTTCAAAACTAAAGGTATTTGAAAAAAAATACGAAGATATAGACCATTTCAAGAAACTAATTTGTTTTATTGTTTTTAATCGTTGGTTTTTTTATCATTTTAGAAAAGATAAAAAAAACCAATGATTAAAAACAATAAATGATGAAAAGTGATGACGACACAGGCCTAATTAGTATGAAAAAACGGCCCTAATACCGATTTTGTACTGTAAAAAACAATTAAACAACACCAAATAACTAAGTGTTGTTTAATTGTTTTTTACAGTACAAAATTGTTATTCCTCCGAAAAGTTTTTACTTTATTTACATGCAATTTTGAAAAAACTGTAGAATGCCAATTGCTTTTTTTATTTTACATGTAAAATACATTTACATATTATTCGAAAAAAATTTTTTTAAACATGTTCGACGCAAAAGATACTTTAAAACGGCGATTGATTGGTAATATATTTCACTGAAAACTACAAATTTTTTATGAAAAATACATGTAAAAAATACATACAAATAACATGCCTCTTTCGAGAATTTCATCGCTAGTCAAACCCTTCATTACAATTTTAGAACTGTTATAGCATTTGTTATAAATACGTGCCATCCAGTACAGCGAGCATGCAGAATGATTTGATTACGTAGTTAACCTAATTTAGCGACGTGACGCAGTCAATGTTAACGACTCCTGCGTCGATGTCGCGCCGCACAGTAAATCAAATTTTATACACACAGAAAACAAAATTTTCAAGTAAAATACGTAGAAATTGTGTCTTTTATTCAATGTCATAAAGTTTCTTTTTCAGTATAATCAATTTTTTTTTGTTAAACATGCTATTGCCCCTCCACGAAACGTATATCTGGGAAAACTTTAAAGAAGGTACCCATACAAATTGAATATGTCCATGAGCAGTTTATTGAAGTTATATTTTATTTACAAAATAATTATCTCTATTTTTAAAAATAATCAAAATAAATTGAATATAATCATGTTTTGTATGCTTTGATTGAAACACGAAGTCCAATAGAGTCCAGTAGGTGGTATTTTCAGATTATACTCATACTAAATATTTTCATACTCTACGTTTTTGTAGTTAAACCCAAATAACTCTTTATAAGTTCATCTGTCAGGCCCAGCATCAAGACCAATGTATTAACAAACCCCCACGGCGCAATATTTTGGACAAATTATTAAATTTACCCACAAGGCTTTTTCTTAGTGCGTAAGCTTGAATTTGACAGTCCGATCTGTCTGGTTAGTGTATTTGTTCAGTGATTATAGTATGTCAAAATTAGATGTGATGATTGCTTGAACACGGTAACTCCTCGTGGAAATAGAAATCACCAAAAACAAAAATTAGTTTGTATGGGACAGAAGTTTATGTAATGCCCCTTAATTACAATATTTTATCGCTCTCTTGATTTGTAGAGATAACTATAAATATTCCTTATAATGGAAAGGACTAACAGGAAAAAGAAGAAGATGGCACTCTAGAAATAGGTGGATAGATGATATAAAAGAGATAGATAGAATGGAGAGAGATAGCAATGGACAGAGGGGCCTGGAACAAGCTGAGGAGGCCTATACCCTAAGAAGGGGTTCCAATTAATGGTGATGAAGGCAGTAATTACAGATATTAAAACAACATATCGTATTCGAACTGATATATATTGATTAAATTTTAATACACCTAATTAAAATGCATGTGAAAAAATATAAATCGGAAATAAATGGGCTTTTTTTTAAACAAATATGAAATTTCGTTAGGTGTTCTGTTTTGATCATGAACATACTCAGTAATTACAAGTAGTAAATACAGTCCCATGTACATTTTTGTACAAAACATTGGCAAACTCAATCTATATCTTAATGTTGCTTACATATAATCTATAGGTGCACATGCAAAATAGAATTTTACTTATATTAGAACCAATTTTAAAGGTTTTAATTGAAGTTACTGTAGGCCTGACAGCAATAAAGAGGTATTTATTACGTCCATAAGATTTTACGCTGGGTCTGAACTCTTGACTCTCAATAAAGTTGGATCTTAGGAGGTTACGAAAAAATCTCATTTTCACTTTCTCCTATATGCGCCCGACTTGCACGCCTGTGTACTGCAGCTAGCGTTAGATCTTGGAAATGCCACGGAGCGGAAAACTGTTAACCGGGATCGTGGTTGGTACGTCACTAACGCGGTGTGCGGTTATAAACCGAGACACTTTACGATTGTCTGTCCTTTCAAGTAGCAAATATATAGGATTTAACAAGACCTACATACGATGAAATATTTACTTACCTACTTCTATAAACCTTTTATAACTCAACAAAACTTTATGATGTTACATCATATCGCGGATAAGATGGTACCTACCGAGACACTATTGTTATAACCGCGTACAATCTCAATTGCCCAACGTTCATTTCGCTTTCATGTGTTGTTTTATAATTAGCTTTTATGTGATGACATTCAACGAAAGACGTAACAGCTGTTATAAAGACTTTTATATATTGTAAATTTTTAATTGCAACGTTATAAATGTTTTACATTTGTAAAGTGGGAATTCGAATTTGAACCTGCAATATGCAGGCTTCAAGAGACCAGTTGTTTTTCCAGATAAATTATACGAGTATTTTGATGTTGTGGGTCCTGCCCCCTAAAACTGGGTTTCGCGTTACGTATAAAACTATAGCTAACGTTTATGTTTGTAATTAAATCGCTAGTCAAAGAGATGAAGTACAACAAAAAATAAAGAAAAATTGCGGTCAGATTTATGAGCACTTCAGAAAATGGATTGTAATAAAACCTCCGAAAAGTATACAAAATCTCCATAAATGAATTAATTCAATATTAGTGCTTTAAAAACAAAGTTACCAAAAACCTATGTGGTACTAAATTATACGAAAACTACCGAATAAAATACTGAAAGTTCCTAATTGTCAGGACATAACTTTTTGTCATGCTGGGTTGATGTGCTAGCCGATCAGTCAGATTCGCAACACAGGGGCAGCGTCGACAGTCATCATCAAAACTGACGAACCTTCTATCGATCACTTCACTCGCTCAACTCCAGTCCGCCATCCAGGTTTATGTCATGTCAAACGTTTCTTTTACCGACCCCCCAAATTGACTCCCAACCTGAACCCCACAGAATTTTCAAAAGCAGAACATTATTTTCCGGTAAGTCAGTATTTATTTCGAAAATTTAGTATTTTATTCGGTAGTTATTAGAACCTAAAGTTGCTGCTTACTAAGTATTTAAAGCAGTATATGCAACAGGCACATTTTAAAATTGTTTTTCGGACCTATTGTTGTATTCCACAAAATGCTCCAGAACTTAATAGAAAATAACCGAATAACGATTTCAAGACACAAAAAATTTGCTTTATTTGAAAACTACACACGATCGCCAATATTATACCACAATATTTCTTTTTTGTGTTATACTTCAACTGTTTGTCTAGCGATAAGTACCAATTTTAATTAGGACCCTAAGCGTTTATTGCTATCGTTTTTACGAAACGCGAAAACCAGTAGGGACGTCGACCTTCCAATTAATATTCAAATCAAATCCATCTGCCTTCTACGAGCCCTATTTTGTTGCGTGAGATGATTCCTCATGAGTTCCATTCGATGTGGCTATCTCTCAGGAGACGCTCGGTCGGAGTGCGGCGCTTCAGAGTCCGAAGCAGCTTCCACTTCGAGGGTGATAGAGGAGAAGCCAGCGGAGGAGCCGGCCCGGCCCACTCACCTGGAACTGCTGCCACCCCCACCGAGGAAGGAAGGGAAGAGATCGCCGCAGGTAAGTTAAGTTCTTCCCACAAATAACGCACCACACATATCATCATTATTAATTGAACTGTTCTTGAACTGTTCTGTCTGTACGATGCACTCTGCACTTATTGGGGTGACTGTACTGAAATGAGAGCGGCATAGTTTATCTACCACACAAGATATAATAGTCTACAATATAATAAAAGCCGCTTATTGTGGTTTTGAAGTGATAATGGTCTTATGCGGGGAGATCAAACGTAGTTTTAACTGTTGCAGGGATCGACATAGAAAAACAAATAAAAGGGAAAGTTGAAATAAAATCAGCGCTGCCATAGTACATTAAATGAGCTACTTGTAAATTTATTTTATTGAAGTTCCGTTATAGTGAATGCTACAGTAAAGAACAATAGCAGTTTAGCTAAAATTTAAATTAGTTTTTAGCTTCTAAGCTAGATTGTTATTTTATGACTTTTGCAATTAATAATATTGGTAACTCATAGATAAAAAATAAAAAGAAGAACTTGTGATTTTGAACAACTTTCCCAAGACACTACAGTCAGATCGCAAAAAAAATTACAAACTTGTTGAATGTATACAGCATATTATTAATAGTAACTCTAAGTTTCCTAATATTCAGAATGCCAAGTGTAAACTCTATGTAACTTTATGTACTTACTAGCTTTTGCCCGCGACTTCGCCCGCGTGGACATTGTTTTTATGACTTTCTTTGAGGGCGAGTGGTGCGCGAACAGCAAGCGGCTCGCGAGCGGAAACATGTTTTCTCCAGATCCCTATCCCAGAAAGGGCTATATAAGATTAACAGTCTATGACACTTCCCACCCCTTCAACCAATTCTGTACAAAAAATCGAGCGCGTGGAAATTATTTTTCCCAGATCCCTCGGAAACGATGTCAGACTAATTGGTAATTTATGTCAATTCCCACCCTCTGAACCATCTCTGTGCCAAAAATCACAACAATCCATTAATCTGTTGCGATGTTAAAGAAATTTACCAAAAAAAGATTAAGTATTTTTAGGGTTCCGTACCCAAAGGGTAAAAACGGGACTATTACTGAGACTTCGCTGTCCGTCTGTCACCAGGCTGTATTTCATGAACCGTGGTAGCTAGACAGTTGAAATTTTCACAGATGATGTATTTCTGTTGCCGCTATAACAACAAATACCAAAAAACAGAATATAATAAATATTTAAGGCGGCTCCCATACAACAAACGTGATTTTTTTTGCTCATTTTTGCTCGATATTGATAACGGCAACAGGTAGACGCTTGAAATATTTACAGAATATTTAGTTAGTCGACTCTTGTTAATTCAAACCTGCGATTATTCGAACCTCTCTATAATTCAAAGTTATTACGAGTTCCCTAGAAAATCTCTTTATATTTCGAACTAAATGAATACATTTTTATGCACTTGGTAATTCGAAAGAAAAAAATCATTGATACGTAACAAAACGACGAGTTAATTCGAACTCATCGGCATCAAACACTCGACAATTCAAAGTTTCCGAGAGAAAGAGACAGAAAGATTGCAGAAATTGCAGAGGTAAGTAACATTTGTTTTTTTATGAATAAAAACACGAGCCTTTGTTTTTGTTATGAATAGTTATGATCAGTTTGACACACACTTCCGCATTTCGTTTGCTTAGATTGGCACGGTAAATTGAAGACTGATTGAAAACTATGATGCCCGAGAAATTTTCGAACCATTTGATATTTCAAACACTCGATAATTCGTAATATAAGTTTTAAGAGTCCCTCGAGTTTAGAATTAACGAGAGTCGACTGTATATTCAATTTAAAAATAATTAATTAAATTTAAATAAAACGAATATTTAAGGGGGTTCCCATACAACAAACATGTTTTTTATAGATAATGGTACGGAACTCTTCGTGCGCGAGTCCGACTCGCACTTGGCCGGTTTTTCAATTCTTTCAATCGGACTATACTATTTCCACGAGATAAAAAGTAGCCTACGTCCTTCCCCGTAACACAGGCTACCTGCATGCCAAATTTGTCAAGGTGTTGAAGCGTAAAAAGGTAACAAATAAACAAATTTTTACATTTATAATAGTAAGGATTATCACCCTTTCATATACATGGTGATTTTAATCACCATTTTTAGTGGCGACTAATACCATAAATTTTATTATAATTTAGATGCAATAAGACAACTTTTGTTCTAACATAAATTGATTAAACGTCAAAAAAAAATTGTTTGACGTCTGAAACAAATCGATCAGCTGAACTTATTGAACTACCTACTAGTATACCTCTAGCATAGTAAAATTAACTCCCAAAGGTTCCTAATTTTCAGAATGACAATTGTAAACTCCATATAATTTGTTACTTATCACCTTTTAATATACATGGTAATTTTAAAGGCAATAAAGAAAAAAAAATTTTTATTCAGATGCAATTAGACTACTTTTGTATTTTGATATTGTGTATCTTCAAGCAATTTTTTTTTAAAGTTTTTAACACAATATAAAAAATTGCTTGAACATGCACATATCAAAATAGGTGATCAATTTGTATGGAAGTATAATTTTTTTTGACGTTTATTCTAAAAGTGATAGAACAAAAGTTGTCACATTTTTAGAAATTATAACTTGAGCGCGTGTGACTGCAATATGATATGATGGAAAGTAACGATGCACTTGGGGATGGTTCACACAAACTCAAAAATTGCCTATCCCCTATTGCCTTAAAGATCCCCAAATTGTAAGAACACAAACGCCGGCAAGGAATTCCACTCCATCGCTGTCCGCATAATAAATGAGGATACGTTACGCTTCGTGCGGATAGGCAGAATATCAACAATAATTGGAAACGCTTAACACGTTCAAAAAACCGAGTTCAATCGCAAAATTTTTGTATTTTGCTTTTTTTTTAAAGTACTTTACCGATTTTGATAAAATTTAAATGGGACCACCCTGGCAGCATACCCTATTATTAAGTAAAAACATGAAAATCGGTTCACAGTCTGTTCATGATGTCGACTAACAAACATGAAAAAATTAAAAAAACATACAGTTGATTTAAGAACCTTCTTCTTTTTGGAAGTTGGTTGACAAAGGGGTGGACCTACTTCCTGTGTCTCGTTGACCGATGTTAAAATGGAGCTGGAGCAATGAGGTCTTGCGCACACTCTCTGAAATGAATTCGATAGAACTCCGAAGGACAAGCAACTTTGTGGCGATGCTCAAGGTTTTGGTGCTTGTTTTTGACAAACTCGTCGTCAATGAGTGTTTGGGCGCGTCGGTCGATGGCGTCCAAGCTATCCAGCTGATAGCGGGCTGATCCATCCCATAAGTGAGAACAGTACTCCATACAAGATTATAAATTGTACATACATTTCATCCGAATTATAACGTGGAAAAGTTCTCCTTCGCCTTTAAAAAATGGCCTTGTATATCATACTTGTGATTCTGAACAACTTTTCCCTAGAACCTTTTTTTAATCACAATTGGTAATTCCTTGCCACATCTCACCTGATGGTAAGTAACGATGATGTCGAAGATAGAAGCGGGCTTGCCAAGATTCCCCAACGTAATTGGAAACTGGCTATCTTATTTTCAAGCTGGAACACATCAATGTTGTTGTATGACTTAGATAAAATGGTGGTAGCTAGCCAGGCGGGCTTAGAAAATGGCCTTCCACCAACCAAACCGAGTCTTACAAAGTTAAACTCCGCCGGGAATCGAACCCGCGACATTGTGATGACCTTACGAAGCATTACGCCAAGGCCTTTTTAATTTAAAAAAACGGGCCAAATGCGAATCTTACTTGTGCTCTGAGGGTTCCGTACCATCACACCTCTCCGCACAACTATGACAATGATACCTATTCAATCACATTACAAACAAAAGACATCAACGTAAGCGACGGATTTTTTTATTTTTTGTTCAGTTCGGACGCCTTAGCGCGAGTACGATTTACAGTTGATTTGTTTTTTATGTTTGTCGTTTTACTTCAGAATTAGAACTACATATAATCACACCAAGTTCCACGCTTGCATGTATTACCGTTTGTACGATAGAGCAAAATAAAAATAACTGCAAAAACAAGTTTTTAATATTGGTTAATTTTTAAATTTTACTATTTTGTATTATTTGTATCGGCAATAAAAAACACATTCTGTAATAATTTCTACTATCTAACTACATATAACGGTTCATGGAAAAGGTATAGCCCGCTGACAGACATATAAACACAAAGACGGACAGGCTTAGTAATAGGGTCCAGTTGGTCACCCTTTCTGTGTACGGGACCTTAAAAATGGATTTAGGCTTAGGAATACCTATATAATAACACTATTGTGTTCGATTGGTATACTCCCTGTAGGAAACCCTCAAAAGCCCTAAAACCGTTTACCTAATCTATTTTAGCGCGGTTACCCCCTTAAACAAAAAAAATTAAAGACGTTCTACGTACAAAAAAATATAAAAAACATTTGCAAATAACAAGAGACTGGCTCAAAGATTTAAAAAATATTATCAACATCTGTTCTCCGCTTCTAATACGATTTGTAAAGATGCTCTTATATTTTCAGTATTACAGGATTTTTCTTTATAACAGGCTATTAAGAAACACTTCGCTCATTTATGTTAATTAGTGTAGTACAAATCCGCCTGCGACTTTGTTTGGAACCAGATGTTTTTATTTCCCTTCAAAACAGGCTGTTAAGAAACGCTTTGCTCATGGGTCATGTAACCTTTACTTACAATTAGAAAAATAATGACACTTGGAACACTTGGCTATTCTCCATACACTACCTAGTCGACGAGTAAAAAAATAAAAGTTTAAATAATTAAAAAACGGTCTTCAAAACGAAATTTACTCAAAAGTATGAAATAATATTTAAATATATACTAGCTGACTCGTCAATAATGAAATATACTTTACGACGTATTCCCATACCTACCAAACACACATAGAAAATTTCATGGAAATCGGTCAAGCCGTTTCGGAGGACTACGAACACAAACACTGTGACATGAGAATTTTAAATAATTATAAAGAAATAGGTACACGAAATTAACCAACAAGAACGAAATCAAAGGTAAGTACGAATCAAATTAGGGGCCTACAATTTTTCAGAGGTCAGTACCAGCACACAGCTACTAATCTATCAAATGTTTTAGATTCGATGGCTTTGCTGGCACCGACCTCAAAAAATTTATAGGCACCTTTGTTCGTACCTACCTTTGATTTCGTTCTTGTTGGTTAATTTCATGTGTTTATAATTTTTATATAAAATTATTATTTCATACTTTTGAGTGAATTTCTTTTTGAAGTCGGTTTTTAGTTTTTTCAAACTTTTTATTTTATTTTTTTATTTTTTGTGACAATGCTATCATGCTACTTTAAACGCAATCCAATCACCCACTTGCCAATAAGATATAATCAAATCATAATGTATGTGTTTCATTAACAAGAGTCCTGTGGCTTCCATCGTCATCTCAGCAGCATGAAATTTCAGGAGTAGAATATTTTATCATCAGCTCCCCTGAATAACTTGAAAGAATACAACTATCGGTCTATATGTTCCTACAATCTACGTTTAAAATTTAAAGAATTTTCCTTCAACTCCTAACCGTTAAGGAGTTGATGATGAACACCAGACGCAAATACTTGAATAGCTTTACAAAATACATGAAACACGTAATACGTGCCTATAAAATTTTAAACTCCTAACCGTTAAGGAGTTGGACCTTCCATCATTCAACATGAGATGATGTCTACTAGACGTAAATTTAGAAATTCAATTCAATAGCTTTATTCCCCAATGTTAAACTAACTATAGGCGCAACTCCTATTTACTGCTTGCACCAGGCATTATGAATGACTTAGTCTTCAAATTCAATTTTGATATATTTTGCATTAGTCCGAATACCCTAAAACGCGTATACAATAGCGAATTCTTTGGTTCTCAATCTCAAACAACTTAATTAACCTTAGGATATTATTAACTTTTTCTTTCCATTTTATTGTTGCTAAGAACTGATTTAACTTTTTTTTATAAGGTTCATGTTTGTTGTACTATTATTCTTTATATTACTGTTGTACTGTTACTGTTCGAACTGTATGGCGTACGTCAAGCTAGCTTATCTGTAACCTAAAGGCGAAAACTTCTCAATGTTCCTTATCTTCTAAATGTTTGATCTTATAATGTAAGCTAGTTTTCCTTAAAAATAAAATAAAATAAATAAATACATGAAACACGTAATAGGTGCCTATAAAATTAGAGGATTGCCCTTGATTTCCCTAGGATCCCTTCGTAAGGTCCTGTGTTGGTGACAATGGGACCACCTCGGAAATATACTCTTTCGAACAAATAAAGAATTTTGAAAATCGGTTCACAATTGACAGAGTAAATAATTTTGGCCGAGCCCTATCTATGATTCCGTTTTTTGGGTTCCAAAGTCAACAAGGAACCCTTATGGTTTCACCATGTCTGTCTGTCCGTCTGTCAACGGCTTAGCTCAGAGACTATTTATACTAGAAAGCTGTAAATTGGCATGGTTATACATATTAATCACGCCGACAAAGGAGTACAATATTTTTTTATGGCAACCCCCACCCCCCCCCATTAAGTACATGTAAAGAGGGGATGATTTTTTTGTTAAAGTACCCTATTAAGTGGGATATCGTTAAATAGGTCTTTTAAAGCAACTGATGGTTTGCTACAACCATTTTTTGATTTAGGCTTCGGACGTTAGTACTAATATATATACTTTGGCTTCGGTTTGCGAAATATTAGGCTTTAAAGTGCTAATTTTTGTTCGAGTCAAGTGTTCCTCCTTCCTCTTAGCAAAACCGCTATTTCAGGACATCTATAATTCTGTAATTGTAAATTGTAGGACATATAATCAATTTAAAAGGAAAACTATCACGGCTAAGTAGGTTTTCTTAGTTTAGGAGCAATAGTCAATCAAACTAACATTTGCAGTTGGATTTCTCAAAAGTTCATAGATTTTTAATACAAAATGTTCTATTACCAACTGTAAATATAATTTTATTTTTTAAAATAAACAATTAATTTTTGAAAATACTTGTGACTTGCACTTGGACGTTTTTTTTTTAAATTGAATATTTCACTCAAAAAACATCAAGAGACAAAAAACGCGTCGGTGGAATAGGGGGTATAACGACTCAATATCTACTCCTTAACAGTGGTCCCAGTTTCACATCCGGGGACGTGCAACGTACGAGTACCAGTCAGTTTTTAGAAACTTTGATACATTTACTTACCGATTGATTTAATAGTGAAAAAAAAACATTGTGAGGAAACCTGCACATGTGATTTCATTTGAGTATGAAGGTCGCGATGCACACCCCTAAGGTGTAGGTAATTATTCATGTCTGCTGGGACATCTCGACTGTATACTTACCTAAATCGGCAGAGCTAGGTGACATTGCTGACAAAGGCGTTTTCTTAGAAGGGCCACTTGTTTTTGTAAAAATTTCCGAAAACAATATAATCTATTACGGTAGGTACTTCTAGTCTGAAAAAAAATCAATTTTAGGGTTGAACAAAGAAAAACAGTTTCACAACAAACCACCTTACTAATAAAACATTTACAATTATCTACAATGGAAATTTAGTTAATTTCTAGAATTTGAATATTGTGAACAATATGGTAATTAAATTTTGATATAGAAAATTATGTATCGGCAATTTTAAAGTTGAGAATATCATAATAGATATTTAATGACGATCTATTCTACAAAAGGAAGCGATTTGAAGGAAACTGGTGTTCCTCGAAGGGTAGCTATGACTACTGTACTGTACAGGAACTTCGAGTGGTGGATGGGTGTAAGAAAAAAGTGCCAAGGACGGACCAAACGCAAAGCAGAGTTCCGTAGTCTTTTAAAAAAAAAATTCGAGCGAGACCTACAGTACTCTCATATTATGTGTAACATGTGACAAAATACTTTAGGTTAGTTAGATTTGATGACGATATTGTACCTGGGTGGCGGATCTGACAGTAACGAAAAAAACCGACCAAGTGCGAGTCGGATTCTCGTAAAGTAGAATTCCGGGCTTTCGCGACTTCCTGTTACACATTTCCGTCCCATGTTACACATTTCCGTCCCATTTCACGAAATCACTCCCACAAATTGCAGGAAAGCGAGAGCAAAGATGTTACACATCAAAAATATATGTTTTAAGAGACATAGTCATTTTTGCAGTTGAGGAATACTCGTACCATTTAGTGTGGATAATCTACCTTTTTACAAGTCCAACTACAAATCTTCAGTTGGCCGACTATTTCTCATAAACTAGGAAAGCCTACTTGGACCTGATAATTTTCTTTTTAAATCCTTCCGAATTAATATCATAAATGTGAAAATGTGTTTGTTTAATTGTTACCTCTTCACGCTTCAACAACTTAACCAATATTGACGAAATTTGGCATGCACGTAGGTTGTGTCATGGAGAAGGAAATACGCTACTTTTTATCCCGTAAAAATATCAAATAACAATAAAAATGTAACAATAATACCTATTCATTACAAACAGAAGTCGTTAACGCGAGCGATAGAAAAATGATTTTTTTTATTCAATTCGGACTCGCGCGAGTACGACTTATACTTGGTCGGTTTTTATTATTTGTTTTTTTTTAAGTCAAGATTAGTACTATAATAAACTATAAAACACATCTCAATTGTTCTCTTTTTAATTTTATTTTTAGTGGTAAAATATGCATAACACGTTTTGTGAAAATTTCTCCCAGATACAGCCTGTTAAAAGGTCGGACAGACAGACAGGCGGACATACGACAGACTGTCTGTAACGGGACCCTGAAATGGAGTTAATTTTTACCTACAGCGCCATCTATACATATAGAAGGAACTTCATTGCTGTGTACGTATTACTAACCTATTTTTAGGCAGGCGTATTTACCCTATGTCCAGGGGGCACTTGGCCCGGGGCGGCAAGAGTTGAGGGCAGGCCGCCCCTTTTTCGGTTGTTTTTTCGCCAGTCGTAGTATATTTGAAAATTTGAAGTAGGTAGTCGATAATTTCTTATAGATTTAACCCATTTAAAAAAATAGAATAACCACTATGAACATGCAAACAGTAGAAGGTTACAAGTAAGGTGATGTTTATTGTATGAATGGCAGTACGGAACCCTTAGCGCGCGACTCCGACTCGCACTTGGCCGGTTTTTTTTGTCACTTAGAGAGCGGATTTTTTTGTGGCCGAGGCGCCGGATTCTTAAATACGCCCGTGTTTCTAGGTAATACGTAAATCAACTAGAATAAATTACTAGATCCTTCTAGATATCGTTAACAAACTGTAAATTTCACAATATTTCTTATGAAATATATCTACTGATTTAAAATTTTCAGTTTTTTCCTCTGAGACCTTTTTTCTTGCCAAATTTCATGATACTAGGTCAACGGAAATTACTCTTACCCTTCAGGTTTTGATGTACAATTGTACATGTTAGTATCCAAATATGTGACATAAATAGCCGTAACTTTTTATTGTTTTGAATTAGAAGCTTCAATTTTTTACAGCGTCAAGGCACTGTAGACTTAACAATGTAACATTAAAGATTTGCATCCAAGTCATTTCAACGTTAATTGGTAGTAATTGACTCAATCCGAGCGGTTCAATCGGTGATAAAATAATATCCAACATAAAACTATTCATTTTAAGTTCAAATTAATGCGGACTACAACATGGTGGTTACGATGGGACCGAACGCCCGATTCAAAATTTTCACATGTTTTTATTACTTGTATTTATGAAATGTATTCCATTAAAATGGAAAATGTTAAAGTCGCCGATATTTGTGTGTAGTTTTCTTTTAACATATACTGTTTGTTCTTGATAAATATTCCTTTTGAAGTACGGAAACCTAAAAATTTGCGAAATCGATCTAGACTTCTTCAAGTTATGTGCTACCAAAGAACAGAATTTCATTTTATTACACTACTACAAAAAAGGAGGGTTATGTTTTTTACTGTCTATGTATTTATGTAGGTATGTATGGATGTTCATCTGTTCCCTCGTATTGCCTAAACTACTAATCGATCTTGACAAATGCGGTGTCTTTGGATTCGTGCCATCACTCGGCGTGTCATTGGATATACAGGCTGAGTTTTTTAAAGGTCAGTATGGGGAAATTCTAAACCAAAAAAACACTCTTAGGAACCGTGATCTCAGTTTCATAGAAAATAACAATGGCGTTTAAAAAAAAAACTTGATAGTTTCGGAGATATGGCTTTTTTGTAATTTCGATTGTATGTCACTATACAAACCAAAATTGTATGAAGACCGTAGGTCTAAAGTTGCTAGAAGTTGTTGAAATTAACGTTTTAGTTTTATTTAATAGTTTTGTGGAAACTAAACTTACTGGACAATTTTCAAATAAATAAGGAAAAAAAAGAAAAAACATTCAGACGAGAAGTTGTGTCATTCATTAAATGCATAAATTTGTCAATTAATGGTTTTTTAAAATTCAATGGTGAACTAAATAGGTAAAATGCCTCAGTCGTTGTCAAATTCCGAAAAAATGGAATTATTGAGAGGAATTAAGTAACAGGAACCAAAAATTGCAATTGACTGGTATCGTAATGAATTACCCCTGAGAGAAACGCCATGTCGCCATACTTTGACCACGTTGAATAATTTACTGAGGTACGAAGCTTCACAAAGCCTCACAAAAAACATTCCTAAATTATCAGTCGAGATGTCGAAATAATTGTGTTTTATTTTCTCTAAAACTGAGATTACGGTTCCTACGAGCGTTTTTCTCTATCTTTTTCCCATACTGACCGTTAAAAAAAACTCACCCGTATAGAAATTAAAAAAATTATCATGTCGGCTTTTAAAAGTGAATTAAACAACAAAAAAAAATTTTATACATATTCATATCATGTTTGGTATCAAAAGAAAGGTCTTGATGAGCAAATTGTAAATATATACATACATGTTTTTTTTTAATTTCTTTGAAAATGGTCTCACGAGCGATATTATGAGATGGCTCAATGTACGCGCGCTACAATCAAGTGACACGACACGCTGCCAAGGGTAGCGATGTGGGGTGACGTTATATTCTGAGCACAAAAAATATGGAAATTATATAAAAGTAAAAAAAACTTGAATCCTCTACGGAAACGTATGAAAACAAGAGTTTCCCGCCTGAAATCATAGCTTTTATTTTTCCCTTCATCTGCGGGGTACTTCTTTTCGTACTTTTCCGTAGCCGGGTTTTATTAAATATGTAGATTAATTGTCTATCGTAAAATATGTCACGAAATCATCCTTTCACGGTATAGTTAACTGCTGAAATACAGAAGAAGCCGTAGTAAACTTACTAACTAGATACCTAATAATACAGCCCAGTGACTACGGAGGAGTATCCGTTGCTATCTTTGATCTGTTTCAACCCTTTAACTTTGTTTTTCCCCAGCGATCCCAACTTTTTCATTACCTATCTGTGTACATATCTCCCACAAAAGACCTTTCAAGCGAAGTGATCTAAAAGATTTTCGTCGCAATTCCCAAAGGACTATTGCGTGTTTCGTATATTTGTCAGTTTGTCACCGTCAATCCACTATACCGAACACTTTGTGTTTGTTTACATACTATACAGACGCATATTTTGTGCCTTATCTCCATGTCTTACTTAACGGGGATAACGGAACATCTGTAAGTGTATCAATTTGAATTGCCATTTAACCATTTGAAACTTATATGTATAGTGCTTTTCTAAAAAAATAAATTAAAAAAATAAACAAATAAAAAAATACGTGTATGTGTCGCAGGCATATCGTGTAATTAGTTTTTTTACAAATGATCAGGCAAATTGTAAAGTACCGTACGCAGATTTCTGCTACCCAGCCTTCCTTCGCGAGGCTCTCTCTTTGACTGTATAATCAATCAAACCTGACCGCACCTAAAATCGCTCGCTTCGCTCGCTCATTTCAGTTTCGCATGCTCATTGTACAATCTGCGTACGGCATTTTACAATTTGTTTCGCTCGCTCATTTTAGTTTCGCTTGCCCATTTTACAATCAGCGCAGTACAGCATTTTACAATTTGTCTGGGCCGTTTATTTAAGGACGAATTATACAATTTGCCTGACCAATTATACAATTTGCTTGTCAAAAGTGTAATAATTCACATTTGATTCATATTCACATCATATTAGGTTGAGGAAAAAGAGTATTCGTATTTTGTATAAGTATAAATTAGCTATCAAATCTCTTTGCTTCTAATTTTTGTACCTATAGCTGGCTAGATCAAAATCAAATATCTGATCATCTGGAGTTTGAATAACAATAAATAATCCCGCTATTTTTTGATTGTTATATTCTGTCTACGAAAATGAGTGAAGTAACGAAGAAATTAGCTACATTTTGAAATTGCATCTAGACATTTAAAAATGCAACACAGGCCGTGAATAAAATTTGTGCTCGTTCATTGACCTAATGCTATACTGCAAGTCTATACTGATAACTTATCAGTGATAAGTCTGTTGCACAAACTTGGTTCAAGCGTATCCAGTCTGGAAATTTTAAGGTTCAAGATACAGCTCGCACTGGTGTACCGTTTGATTTTGCATACAAAATACGAAAAACTGTTTTCCTGACCTATCAGATAAACTCCTTACAACATTTATATACGTGCAGATCAAAAATTTTTGTCCCGTCACTGGCGGACATGAGAAAGGAATTACATGCCTTTAAAATAGACAAAGTACAAAGATATAGAAACTTCATGTTTCAGAATCAAAACGAAGTACCTATCGTGTATTCGAACTTTAAAAAAACAACACTATTTCATGGACACTGATTTGTTCCAAACTCAAAAAAGATACCATTTCATTCATTTATTCAAATAGAGTGAATGCTCTGTACGTAAATTCCATACTTTTTTTAAAGATTTTGGTGTGGTTGTAAAATCCTGTGACCCGTATAAAGTTTCGTAATAAAATATTTTAAAAAATATTTTGGAGTACCTCCCCAATCATTAAGTGGGGGTGATTTTTTATTAATATGTTCACAAATTACACACTTTCATGTGGGGTAGTGTTGTTTAGGTGTTTTAAATTAACACAGGGTTTGATAATATCATTTTTTCGATAAACCATTCGTTTACTTAATATAAAGGTTTTATGTGGTAGTATAACTATGTACTATCATTTTACTAACTTACTGTGAAAGACACAATTGTAAATTCCCTGTTTTGTTATTTCCGTCTAGATGTTGGCAATTAAAAAAAAGTTGGAAACAAGCAAAACTCTGAATACTGTCAAGCAGAAACCAACTGCTGGAAGGCATAGAATCAAACTTACTAATAACAATCGCAATTTGTGAAATAATTATCTGCAAAGTTTTAATTATGTACCCTATCTATCGTTATATTTGTTCCATGTATATAATGTCAGATAGAGTTAATTGCTAATCATGAAATTTGTAATGATTTTCCGGGTCACTGCTTAATGTTAAAATTGTTGCCTGGCAATTAATCTACTGCTTGCATAATTACCAGAGATTTACGAGTGGCTTGGGGGAAAATTGTATGGGGTATGTAGAAGTTAATTTTCTCAATTAAAATTAGTATATGGATTATTAAAAAAGACTTCTAAAGGCCAAGACTTAAACTCGCCAATGGAAATCATTCCTTAATCATTGTATCTTTTTTTTTCTCTTATGTTGTGCAATAAAGTGTTTTCAATCAATCAATCAATCAATCAAAGAACGCTCTGATTACCTGTAAATTATTCCATAATGTACGATAGATAATTAACGCTTAGGTACTCTTTTTTATCTCCTTTAGTGTTATACCTCACACTTTGCCATTTTAAAACCTGTAATAATCTTACTTACCCTAGTTAATACGAGTAAGTACTATACTTTCCTTTGATTATAATAACAAAGCGTGTTTTTACCGACTATTTGTTTCGCAGGAAATGTTACAGAAACGGTTACAAAAGTCATGTTTAGGTCGCTTCAGCCAGCACCGAGGAGGCAATTTCTGTATTTTTGATACCTATACGTTTTTAGAACTCATGCATT
This sequence comes from Coleophora flavipennella, assembly GCA_947284805.1. Taxonomy (NCBI): domain Eukaryota; kingdom Metazoa; phylum Arthropoda; class Insecta; order Lepidoptera; family Coleophoridae; genus Coleophora; species Coleophora flavipennella. The sequence continues at coordinate 18,945,033 of OX369308.1, forward strand.
TTCCGAGATAGATAGATAGTATAGGTTGTGTCTGCGTATCGTGGTTTGGCACCCGGGGCGGTTTTCTTTCAAGGCCCCCAAAATATAACAACCAAGGCGGTAACCACAAAATTTTCGTCCCCTCTCCTTGAAAAAATCGCCTTATACACCTTGGCTACTGACTACATACAACATGATCTGACTAAAGAGGAATTTGAAGGTATCTTAGGTGATTTTTGCGCCTATATTGAAGTTATCTGATAACTTCATTTATTTGTCTAGCAAAATAGCAAACAAGCTGTAAATATAAAATATTATGCACTTAAAGAATAAGTAATTAGAACACACCTAAAAATAAGTAATTATACCTAAAAAAAAAACGGCCAATTGCGAGTCGGACTCTCACACGAAGGGTTCCGTATAGGTTTATTGTATGGGAGCCCCCCTTACATATTAATTTCATTTTTATTTATTTTTTAAAATAATATTACAACTCAATATTCTGTGAATTTTTCAAGCGTCTACCTGTTGCCGTTCTCAATATCGAGCAAAAACGAGCAAAAAAAAAACACGTTTGTTGTATGCAGACCCCCTTATTTTTTCACTTTTTCAAATTTTAGTGTTTTTTGTTATAGCGGCAACAGAAATCCATCACATGTGAAAATTTCAACTGTCTAGCTATAACGGTTCATGAAATACAGCCTGGTGACAGCCGGACAGACGGACAGCGAAGTCTCAGTAATAGCGTCCCGTTTTACCCTTTGGGTACGGCACCCTAAAAGAAGGTTACTACCCGGCCAGAGAAAAAGGTCCAGGCTCAGCATAATGGTATACATGCAGAGTATACAGTCATGCACAACGCTATTTTTCAGCCAAGACCAGCGCAGAAAGGTGAAATGTGTCCACCTCTATGAAACAACTCAATAACAGGCAAAATGAATATCATATTGTTTATATGTGTTAGTAGATATTAAAGTATATAGGTATAAATAAGGTGAGTTACTAAGTATTTATGCCCAATTATATGAAATTGCCGATTCCGTTTTTGAAGTTCAATGCCAATTTTATATAAAATAAAAAAGTAATTGTTATTATTATTGACCTTATAGTGACACTACTTTATGGTCTTTTATTAGTAACTAGTGGCATGTTTTTCATGTTACAATCCCTTGAGCTATATATGGAACAAAGACGTTTTCTTAGTGGTCAGATGGTGCAATTTTTGTTAATTTTCTTGAATTTTCCTGAAGGTGACGAAATCTTATGCGGGGTATTCCCAAATATGACATTAGTAACGAAGAAACTGCTGCAATAACTCTAGAGCTTTAAAATTAAAAACGTGTATTCTTTGCCTCAACAAAGGCGATTTTTTCAGTTGAATAAACCCGATTTCATGGAGTTAAAGCCACCGTGCTCTCAAAATATCTAAACAAGAGGCATATGTTTACCACTACTTAATTTCTAATAGTCTAATACTATTTTGAGCAAAAATTTTGTTTTATTAAGTAATGTTCTTTATATTAATTTTCATCTTAAAACTTTTTTATACAATCGGCAATTTCATAGGTATAGATAGACCTTTATTAGAGTGAAGAGTTAATAAACGTAATGCCGCAAAGACAAGAACAATAATTAAATGTCGAGAACATGCAATAAGATGTATAGGATTCATCATCATCATTACAGCTCATATACGTCCCCACCGAGGGGCTCGAGCCTACCCTGAATCAGGGCGATTCTACCCTGTATAGGATTAGTGAATTGGTATAGTTTAAATTTATAATTTTAGTTCAGAGACAACCAAAGTGACTTTTCACAGGTGAGAACATATTTACTTAATCCGATTTGTCCCTCGTAGATACACTTTCCTTGTAGAGACACTTTAGACAATTTACCGTTTTTATTCAAAGCTCTGAGATACACTTTTTTAGGGTTCTGTAGAACAAGAAGGAACCCTTATAGTTTTGTCATGTCTGTCTGTCCGTCTGTCTGTCCGCGGCCTAGCTACTAGACTATTAGTAGAGCTGTTTGGCAAAGATTTATTTAATAATAACGCGGAGAGAACTGTGAAAAAATTTTCGAAAAAAAAAACATTTTAAGGGTACCTCCCCTACAAATAAAGTTAGGATGATTTTTTTTCTCGTCAAACCCAGTCGTGTGGGGTATCATTGGATAGAGTTTAAAAAATAGTTGTTAGTCTTCTAAGACTATTTTATAATGTAAAGTTCCGGTTTCGAAAAATATGCTTCAAAGTTCTAAATTTTGTTGGAGTCGAGTGTCCCCACCTCCTAACAACTTAACCGCTGTATTTAGAAATTTGAAAATTAGATATGGACGCGATAATAGCAACTGCGGAATCCTACATTGCGCGTGGCCCGACACGAACTGGGCCGGTTTTATAATCCTTAACAGTGTCTCCTCTTAGATACACTTCTTGGTACTCTTAGATAAGACTATTTTCTTTCCTATATCTAGCTAGATCGACTGTAATCTCACCTGATATAAATAGATACAGTTTGCAGTTAGACGGCTTCCGAAAATAGTTTTCACTCGAAATAATAGCCTTCCCACGTTGGATCTAAATCGCCAATAATAAATCAATCCCGTAATATAATACATATCATCGGCGCGCGAATATTACGTACATTTCGATCTAACTCCTCCGTGAGAAATATTCAGTTGGATTTTGTTTTCCATGTTTCCGATGAGATTGAACTTTTACACGAGTAGTGTTGAGATATTACAAATTTCGTTATCTTGAAATGTAAAAATTTTGCTTATGTTAAGGTCATGACGATTTTTTTTATTTTAATTGTTTTTTTCATAAATACTCCTTGTTTTTTTTATGTACAACTTGTTTCGCAATCATATATATTACTTTCTACACTTTTTTAATGTAATTTATCTGATACTAGCTGTCCCGGCGAACTTCGTACCACCTCCCACTAAACTGTACTACACTACACTGGACTGCACTGCACTACGCTACACTACACTACACTTCACTACACTACACTCTACACTACACTACACTAAAATAAGGAATTATAATATAAGGATTTACTCTGTATCTTGTATTAATTACAGGAAAAATTTCAAAACATCTATCATAAAAAACACTTCATATATAAAATTGGTAATTGGTAATTTATCGGTTTGTATGGGAATGTAAAAAAAATAAAGATGGATTTTAAATATATTTCCTGTGGAACAATAAAAATCCATAATAAAGTCCTAACTTCCACTGATTTCTTTCTCACGCTCAACTCCACAGTATATATATTAGTACTAGCTCTACTCAAAGACATTGGTTGAAAGTGTAGTTTGTATTGAATCTAGCCAAACAGTTTGGTGGGTCAACAACAACTCGTAGACCGCTTGAACCCATTTGTATACTGATTGCATTCCTATTACACTTTGCTGTCTATTTTCATCTAAAGTTGCCTTGGCTTGCCGTGTCAAGTTTCCTCAAGTCATTATGCAAACCCGCAGGGAACGATGCTAAGTTTGCTCGGTTTAGAATCGCGGCATATTGCATAGCGGTTTCAGAAAGTGTTTTAGAGTCTAGTACATATAATAGAGTTATAATATAACACAGCGTTATTATAAATCTAATACCTTACGGAAATCTCCGCACATAGCTCGTAGAACAGATAAGTAGCCGTTGAAGTAGTAAAGTTCTCGAGTGGTGATTGCACATCGCACCGACGACCTTGTGAAGCCGCTCGATGAGGGCAGCGCAGGACTAGTCGTTGCGGGAACCCTTGGAGGATGCCTTTGTACAGCAGTGGTCGTCTTTCGGCTTCGATGATGATGATATGATAAAGGAAATCCGGTAAAGAGACAAAATCTATAAAGAACTGATTTTGTTATGTTAGTATTCTCTGTCGGATATACTGAATAGATTCGTATAGGGGTTTCACCATTGCAAAGTCTGGCTTTTGTCTCCTTTCGCCGCTAGACTTCTAAATAGATTTCTGTTTCGCTCTATATTAATGTACTATTTTTTTTTTCATTATCATATTAGCCGAAAAACGTCCACTGCTGGACAAAGGTCTCCTCCAAGGATTTTCACGACAACCGGTCCTGCGCTGTCCGCATCCATCGGCTGCCCGCGATCTTCACCAGGTCGTCGGTCCACCGCGTGGGACATTTTTTTAAATAAAACTACCTACTTATACTGTTACTATTTTTTTAACAAAATATAATTCCAAGATATCCTTTTTAAGATATCTATCAAACTTCCACAAGTTTTGTTATTTTTGTTAAAAAGCACGAGTAGGTAGAGGTACAGCAATTTTGGTAGGATTTTTGCAAGAAAACCATGTCCCCAGTGGTGAAGAACAAATTGTAAGTCTAGTGTATGAGGCTTTCTCATTTCTATGGTACTTGATTTTTTTCCTCTTTGTTCGCAACTGGAGAACGGCTCACCTAAATTATATGACAAGGCACAATGGTACTCTAGTGTTCTCGGACAAAACATAAATAGTAAAAGTGGACAAGAAACCTTATTTTCTATAGCGTAGCAGTTATTTTTAATTACGCCTGCTTTGTCTTAGCGAAACAGCAGCCGCAAATTTTACAGAGCCTTTTAAGAGGAGTATTATACTATTTTTACGGGATAAAAAGTAGCCTATGTCCTTCTCCATGGCACAGACTACGTACATGCCTAATTTCTCCAAAATTGGTTAAGGCGTTGAAGCGTGAAGAGGTAACAAACAAACAAACACATTTTCACATTTATAATCAAGGATTCGCATGGTATAAGCTTAGCTACAGTATTATTTAGTATTCTTGCTCTGCCTCTACGACAACGACGGCTGCATTACTTTTAGGATTCAGCTCACGATTCCTGTACTCTTCTAGAAACTTTATTCGAGAAAAAAATATACTATCTTCGCGAAGCCGGAAAAACGAATTCAACTTACATTTCATTAGAAGGTGTTTGGCTTTCCATTTCAACCTTCTGCTGAAGTGACATGTTCATTCAGGAAGGTAAGGGGGATACAGGTTTAAGATATAAATAGGACAGACAACATTTATTTAGTCCACTCGCCTTCCACCACGAGGTCGCGTGTTCTATTTCCGGTAGGGTCTAACTTTCTATCTAAGACACGGTTTGGTTGGTAATAGGACATTTTCTAACTTCGCCTGGCTAGTTATCACCATCTTATCTAAGTCTAGCCGCCAAACATCAATGTTAACAGCATGGGTGGGTTCCGGCTTCCATATAGCCAGTTCTCCATCACGTAGAGGAAACTTGGTAAGCTCGCTTCTATTTTCAGCATCATCTCCACATCATGTGAGATGCGATGTGAGATCAGATGTGTTGCCGTTACCATGCATGTACATCTATGAACTAGCTAACTTCGACTAAGACAAATAACCACTTATTTAAAAAACAAGAGATGTACGTACATGCACGTTCCGTTAGAGATCCCAATAGATTAGTATACGACCCAAATCCCAGAACTGATGTTTATGCCAGAAATTGTTATGTTATGTGTGTTAAAATATATAATGCGTTGCCCCATGACATTAAAGATATACCTTTGACATCCTTTCGTGTACAATTAAAGCGCTGGTCAAAACAGAAAAATTATTATTTTGTAAAATAGTTATTAATTCTTATGTCAATTTCTTGAAATTAATTTACTTATTACTTTCTTTTTATTTCATTGTTATTTTCTATTGATTTTTATGTAAAGTTGACATGTGTATAAATATATGTAATGTAAAGTAATTTAAGTGTGTAATGTTTTAAATAACCTTGATTTCCAATATTCTGACTTTAAAAATACTTACTTTTATTGTTATTGTATGTCACTTGTGACTAAATGCACTGATTTTTGTTCTCTTTGTTTTTTAAAATAATTTATTTGTACCACATTTATTTAAATAAAGGAATTGAATTGAATTGATGCCGAAGGCTAACCAATGGTGGATAAAAAACACTACATAAGAGTACTTCTTTTATTCACAATTGATAAGCCCTTGGCATCATCTCACCTGATGATGGTGGTTAATCTTTATGGCTTTTTAGTCTGAGTTTTTAATGTTTTGGCCAAAGGTTAACTTACCGCGTATGCGAAAATCAAGCAAAGAGTACGTACGTGGGATACACTGAAAGTATCGCATTAGAGCCCGTCGTAACCTCAATCCTTCCTCAACCACACCACAACCATGGGCGTGGGCAGATTTGTATGAAATCGCATAGTCCATTATATTCACACGGACCACACTTTGCCGTCCAAATCCACCGTTTTAGGGTTCCGTAGTCAAGAACCCTTTTAATTCCGCCATGTCTGTCCGTCTGTCCGCGGCTTAGCTCAGAGACTATTAGAACTCATCGTAATCATCATCATCACCATATCAGCCGAAAGACGTCCACTGCTGGACGAAAGCCTCCCCCAAGGATTTCCACGACGTTTCAGCGGCCATTAGTACTAGAAAGCTATAATTTGTCGTGGATACACATATTAATCACGCCGATAAAGATGTTAAATAAAATCCTGAGAAAAAAAAAATTTAGGGTACCTTCCTACATGTAAAGAGGGGATGAATTTTTTTTCACCAACGTACTCTATCGTGTGCGGTATTGTTCAATAGATCTTTCAAAACTACTAGGGTTGTCCAAAACCATTTTTGAAAACATGGATCCGTTTGCGAAAAAAGCTTGAAAGTGCCCCCACCGTCCCTATTCTACTAGCTTAAACGCTATTTCAGGACATCTACAAAAAATTGTGAACAGTAGATCATATAATCATTTAAAAGGAAAACTATCACGGCTAAGTAGGCTTTCGTAGTTTATGAGTTATAGTCGACCAAGTTAAGATGTGCAGTTGGATTTGTAAAAGATTCATAGATTTTTTATACAAAATGTTCTATTACTAGCTGGAAAAAGATTTTTTTTTTCAAAGTATACATTTATTTTTTGAAAAGACTACGGAATTACGCGAGTCCGACTCGCACTTGGCCGTTTTTTGTTTCTACCATAACTCGCAAAACAGCTTGCAAAATTGTATACCATGATGCTTTCATATCTCTTTTGTCGGAATATTAAATTTTCTTCAACATACGAGTATTTCTTGTGAAAGTTTCCAGAGAAGACTTTCTGTTGAATCTGCGTTTAATTTCACAAAATCCCGCACCGTCTGCAGTCTGCACACTGACTGGGAACATATATTTCTATCGATTATCTATTTTAGGAAAATTTCAAAACTCGATGAAGACTTGTAGCTACTGTCAGTGGAAACCTGTCTACAGGTTACGTAGTAAACAGTCTTTATTCTTTGCTACAGGTGTGCGCATATCCTTGTCTTCAAAGTTATCCAGTCATCCAAGATTCGATCGAGTACTTGTCTCATGCAAATTCTAAGATTTTTAAAATCTTTACATCTAAATATAATAATGATAGCTAAAAATTACATTTTTAAAATTTTATTATGTTAAAACCTAAATCTTAGTTATAGTATCTTTGGAATTTGTTATAGTTTCAATCTCAGAATACAGAATAAACCAGAACCCGTGTATAGTGACAATGGTACTCGTATAAATGACGAGCGCGCGAGCTAAAAACTCCGCGCCTACCCTCCTTCCCTTGGTTGTCATATTGCTATTTTATGTCTAATTTTAAAACTTTTTGAGTTTGGTATGTTAGAAAGAACTATTGTTTACCCACAAAAATTAACCACGTGTATGTAGGATTTACCGGTGGCTGTCGCGCGCCACCCCCTATAGCGTGCGAGGTGTGAGTGGCCGCCACCGGCCTCACGTTATCACGTATGCAACGAATCTCTAAAAACTGAATTAAAAAGGCGTCAAAAGGGCCATTGCGTCACCGGTGGCTGTGGTCGGTCGCTCGTTTGCGCCGTGCCTTAGAAGGGCCGAAACGCCAAAACTACTCTAAATTACAATAGTTTTATACAAGTACAAGTTGCTTCACTTTTATAGCCGTATGTGGGTTCTGGTTTGTTCTGTATTCTGATGTTTCAATTAAATCAGTTAGGAGTGAACTTCATACCAAGTGTTGTTTCAGCGCACACCCGCCCCTAGCATCAATCTGCCCGAACTGCCTGAATGCGTCACCAAGGTGGAGACCTCGAGTGCAATGGAAGGCGATGCGTCGACGCCACTCAGCGCACAGCACCAACTGCAGCTATTGCGCGAAAGGCTGGAGCAACAGGCGCAGCAGACCAGAGCTGCTGTCGCTCAGCTGCTTCTACTCAGGGACCAGTTAGCTGCTGAACAAGCCGCGCGTTGCGAAGCACAGGTTAGACATGAATGAAAATTGTCAGGGGTGCGACACCTTCATTTGTTTTTAAGACTATTTTAGGCGAGGGTTGCTGTCAGTCAGTTTCTTTTGGTTAGCTTTAGAATAAGCCGGAAGTTGGAAAAAAAGGTAGTTATTTTAATGCTAATTTTCTGGGAATTCGAAATTATATTGCGTGTGAGCAGACTAAACGAGACAATCAGAGAGCTGCTCTCTTGTATGACAATAAATTAGGCCTTGTTTTAAAGGTGAATTTACATGGTTTAACCGTTGTGTGCTTCGTCGTCATTTTCTGTAAAAAAAAAAAATTTTTTTCACATTATAAGGCAATATTACTGGCTATATTTTCATCGTATCGGTATAAATTTAGTGTTCATAGGTAGATCATTTCGTGTTAATGAAGTGTCCCTTTATTAAAATTTTGCTCCTAGATGCAACCAATTTTGTGCGAAACGACAAAAATCAAGGCAAAGGAAACTTCGGAGGGTAAAATGGAGAAGGGTGGGGTGGGAGGGACATACTGCATTTATTGATTCTGTGGGGTTGAAACTAGAAACATTAAATGCTTGCTTTACCCTTCACTTGCCACTAACACTGATCATTAGGCCCTTAACGTGAAAAAATATTAGACTAATATGGAAAGTCTTGACTTTTTTTTCCTCTGATTGTATAGGTTCCTTGGAGAAATTAAGGGACAATTTGATAAGTAAAATGTAGTAATGTCTTTTCAGAAAATAAAAAGGGACTTTATATTTATTTAGAGATTTTGGCATTTCAGGCACGTACTCATCAGCTTCTAGTCCACAATAAAGAACTGCTGGAGCACATAGCTGCCCTTGTCGCTCATCTCCAAGACCGGGAGCGCGGCTGCTCTCGTCCGATCAGCGCTCAGCAACTGACACTCTTGCCACAGGTGTGTACCTTCTATTTTCACTGTCATCTCATGTATTAGTAGAAGACCATGTCTTTAATTGAACCAGGATTGTCTAGAATCACCACAAAACTAAGCTTTACACGCCAACTGTAGACCTACAAATATTTACGATTTCAAATGCCACTCTGAAATTTCATTAAAGTGGACTGGTAAATAGTCGCCTAAAGGATGCAAAAAGGTCTAAGCAATTTCCTCGAAAATTTGGGATGAGCCCAATAATACTGAGGCACTCTCCCCCTGCGCGACCCAGCCCTCAATGACGCTGCGACGTCATTCAAGCTAGGTCTATTGTTGGCGCACAATTTTTCATTCCCCTGAGTACTCATCCTTAATTCACTCCGGATTTTTTGTTTACTTACAATATCCTTTTTACGTGATGTAATGCTTTTTAAATGCGGCCAATGTTTTGTCTCGGTGAAAAATTGTGTCGGCATAGTCTACAAAATTGTTTATATTCAGTTGCTCACAAATTCAGGAAACTTGTTATGCTTTGTTAACTTTCAATACATTTAAAATGTATAAGAAGCACGCCGCGGGACAAAACTTTGGTTGCTCTAACGCAGCTTGTGTACAAGTTCGACGCGATATCCGCATGTATTTGTGACCTATGTTTTTTCTCCTAAACGAGCTCCGTTTTAAATACTTTCTTTGCTCTATTTAATCAAATAGATTTCAATTGTTCTTTATGAAATCGATAGGTCAAAAACAACAGCAGGGTTCCAAAGTTTCGATAGGTATCCATAAAAATATATTTATTCTACATAAACAGCGTTCAACAAATTCAACCTCTGTGCTACAGGGTTGCTAAAATTAGTAAAAAAATACGTTCCTTTACAATTTGCAATAAATACTACATGTCGTGTTTTCAATATGTTTATTGTGTGTAACAAATTTTAAGATTTTTTTCAAGTTTAAATTTCATGTTCAGATTGACTGTTTATACAGAAAAAATCTACTTTGTCTTTGTATTAACAATACTTGTACAACAATTTCGTGAAAATAAAACACCTATTCTGAGGTATCGGACTAATTAATACTCAACTTTGTCTAAACATAGAGCTAAACCAAATCTCAGCACTGCAATAAGTCACGTAAGTGTAACAAAATAGGTCTCGGAGCCGTTAACTTCGGATATCTACTCATCATACTGAACAACCCATAGTCAAAAAAATTGGGAGTCTTCATACAAAATTGGTCAATCAGCTGATCGATTTTGTCTAAAGAGTGTAACCTTTTTTTGCGAATTGTTAAATAGAAGCCCCAGTTAACGGCTGTTGTGCCATTTTATACACCTGTATGAATACAAATAACACTCATAAGCTTCTTTTGAATATTTTTTTCAAGTAGTAGGTATACGAGAAGTGGTAATTCACTCAATTAATCACGGGGGAATTGAGTCGCAGTATTTGTAGCAAATTTAATGGGAAACTTGAAAAACGTACGTTAAAAAATAAAACGTTAGTACTTGGGTACCTACCTACACTGAAACGGTCCATAGGTACCGCGCTTTCTATAGTGACATAATTCACTGAATGCGTGCCAATTCTATAGGGACTTTGGTTTTCAATAAAACTGTCAGTCATTCAGGTATAAATAGCTTCCTTCTGGCCGGCCCCGGTGAAGAGAATCACCGTGTGGTTTGAGAATTGTTTCTTTTTAGCTACAACCTGGTAACAGTACATATCGTTCCCACTGCTGAGGAGGGGGGGAGGCACAGGGCTCTTTCTTAATGCAATTAGGAAAACAAAAGTAACCAACAAAGGCCTAAAAACAGCTAAACTTAAGCAGTGCTTGACGCAGCTCATAGCTCGTAAAACAGATGTTGGTAATTGATGTTGGTAGTTGATAATTGGAGAAGTAAAGACGCAGCGTAGGGAGGCCTCTCACTTGGTGGACCGAAAACCTTGTGAATGTCGCGAGAAACAGCTGGATGGATGGAAACAGAGGACCGGTTGTTGTGGAAATCCTTGGGGGAGGCCTTTGTCCAGCAGTGGGGCTAGTGGCGAATACTATTGTCAGAAGTTTTTTCAAGCCATATAGTTTCATCATCAAGCAATATAAGGCCTCTCACACGGTTTAACGATTGTCTTCTAGTGATAGCATCCATCATCAATGGCTTCAGTCAAACCTATCCAGGTAATGACCTTGCTTACGGTCAGTTAACCAACGCGATTGACGTGACCATGCAAGTCGCAGCTATATTTTGATCTAGTTAATCGTAGTTAACAACCAGTGGAGTCTCCACTGCTGGCGCACAAGTTTCTTTAATTTTCCTATATTCGGTAATATTAAGCCATACTCCACACAACCTATTGTTAGAAGTTATTAAGCCTCCTATAAGGCCTCAGTCGTAACTGGTTGCGAAACATAGTTGCTATGGCGGCCGAAAGCAGCTTAACGACTGATAGTATTAAGGCTCCTCCGTCCTTAAAATTAGCAACTCGATTCACGATGTTTCAAACATCGAACAAAATAGCTTGGAAATAAATTTCTTGTCGGCTCGTACTACAACGTAGCTGTTACGTCATTCGCTGCGGACGAATCGTGCGAATATTGCGGTTTTTAATTCATTATAAATAAAATAAGAAAAAGGGACCAAAAAGTAAGAAAACAAGATCATTTTATATTGTTTTATTAATAAGGCCTATAACCTATACTTAGGTATAATTTATATCATCTAGCTACTCGTAGCTAGACTCTAGAGTCTAGATAATACAATATAAAATTTTATTCGTTTGTTCCTGCGTAGGAAAAAATGCAAAAGCTGGAATGCTCAGACTCTTCTTCAATAAGAACTACTATCAAATAAAAAACCGGTCAAGTGCGAGTTTAACACGCGCACTAAGGGTTCCGTACCAAAAACTAATTTTCATGTACAGCGTCACGTCAACCTTTTTTTATTATTTTTTATACACATTTGGTAAGCCCTTGGCATCATCTCACCTGATGGTAAGTGACGATTATGCCGAAGATTTAACACTGATGTTTGGCGGCAAGACTTAGATAAGATAGCCAGGCGGGCTTAGGAAATGCCCTACCACCAACCAAAACGAGTCTTATAAGTTGACCCCAACGGGCATCGATCCCGCGACCTCCTGATGTGTAGCGAATGGACTAACTATTACGCCCTATAGATATAGGTAGAATTGCTGTTGTCGTATTACTACGTAAATTAACTAATATGTAGAAGAAACTACTAGATCCTACTAGGTGTCGCTAGTTTCTAAACAATCGGACTTTAGAACGTTCACTTTTCCTGTAAGAACGGAAGGACTTTAGATTGTCATGACTTTTCATGTAATCTATGTTTTTAACCTCATATACTGTGATTTTTTCAAAATTATAAGCCTAGTAGTTTCGAAGATAAGGAGAGAATGGTAATTTTTCGCCTATTTTCTTAAAACTTCAAAACTATTTATCTTAATTTCAATCTATTTATATTTATTTATTTATCTTTTGATTTCATTTGATATGTCACACGATATAGTTTGCAAAACTTTATTTTTATATTTTCCAATTTACCCCCAAAAGTGGCCCCCATGTTTGAAATTAATTTATTTACGAGACATGTCCGTCTTTGGGTCACCGACTTACATGTAGCAAATTTCAAATTAATCGGTCCAGTAGTTTCTGAGTAAATCGGCTGTGACAGACGGACGGACAGACAGATACACGAGTGATCCTACAAGGGTTTTAGTTTTTTTCCTTTTGAGGTACGGAACCGTAAAAATAAAATCCGTTATACCGCCACTTTTTTTTACTTTCCAAATTTGTGACAGTTTTAAAATGGATAACATTTTTCAATGGTCCTAGATGCATGGTACATTGCGGGAACAATTTTTTTTTAATTACCATACTTACCTACACTTTCTACGTTACTAGTCACGTGTTGGAACTGTTTCAATCAACTGGCACGTTGTACTTACATGTTTCTTTCCACCCAGACCTCGCTTTACTTTTATTGCCGCACACCAGACAAGAGGCAACATCAAAAATATGAGAGTAACACGTATAGAAAGTATAATCTGGTTATAGATTCCACACGAGCTATAAACGCGAAATGCGGGTATACTACTAATGTAGAGTGAAATTCAATGTAGAGTCAAATCTTTATGTTTCGTTACCAAAAGCTTGAAAAGAAACGTACAGGGAGAAAATTAAATCGTTGGCCAAATTTTAGACTAAGCTTCTACTCATGAAACAACTATTCCAAAAAACCACCTATCTGCTTTTAACCGTCTCCGTGGCGCAATGGTAAAGATAAGATATGATAAAATATCATTCATTGTCCAAAATTGAATACATAAGTAGCTAGGGTTGTTGATATAACATACAGGAAGAAAATTAAATCATTGGTCAAATTTTTAACTAAGTTTTTCCTCTGAAACAAATATTCCAAACCACCACCTAACTGCTTCTAACCGTCTCCGTGGCGCAATGGTTAAAATAAGATATGATAAAATATTATTCATTGTCCAAAACTGTATACGTACGTAGCTAGGGTTGTTGATATAACATACATACAGGGAGAAATTAAAATCGTTCGTAAAATTTTAAACCAAGCTTCTACTCATGAAACAACTATTCCAAAAAACCACCTATCTGCTTTTAACCGTCTCCGTGGCGCAATGGTAAAGATAAGATATGATAAAATATCATTCATTGTCCAAAATTGAATACATAAGTAGCTAGGGTTGTTGATATAACATACAGGAAGAAAATTAAATCATTGGTCAAATTTTTAACTAAGCTTCTACTCATGAAACAAATATTCCAAACCACCACCTAACTGCTTCTAACCGTCTCCGTGGCGCAATGGTTAAAATAAGATATGATAAAATATTATTCATTGTCCAAAACTGTATACGTACGTAGCTAGGGTTGTTGATATAACATACATACAGGGAGAAATTAAAATCGTTCGTAAAATTTTAAACCAAGCTTCTACTCATGAAACAACTATTCCAAAAAACCACCTATCTGCTTTTAACCGTCTCCGTGGCGCAATGGTAAAGATAAGATATGATAAAATATCATTCGTTGTCCAAAATTGAATACATAAGTAGCTAGGGTTGTTGATATAACATACAGGAAGAAAATTAAATCATTGGTCAAATTTTTAACTAAGCTTCTACTCATGAAACAAATATTCCAAACCACCACCTAACTGCTTCTAACCGCCTTCGTGGCGCAAGATAAGATATGATATAATAAAAAGTTAAACCGACGAAAAAATAAAGGAACTGAAAAGCGAAAAATAAAAAGAACGGTGTTGCCCATCTTCCAGTTTCCCTTAGTCGCCGACACCCTCAGAAAGAGATGGGCTGGTGGTATTCTTGGGTCGCAACCACAGGCCACATGGAGCGTGGCATAGTGGCAATTTCACTTAAAACATTTATTCAAAATCTTTCGTACACGATTATAAACCTCCAGATTTCGTTAATTAATGTCAAAGCACTAATTTGCCATTAATTGCAATATCTTAACGTAACACTTTAGGCCAAAATGTTCTAATACTTTTTAGGTTTGTATTTGCATCTATCGAAACATATTAAAAAAAAATACAACCGTGTGCAAGATTTTTTTTAAATCTGTACGTAGTTACGTAGCTATGCCAAAGACGTTCGTACCCCTTTGCCAAAGATTTAAATTTTCCCTTGTATTTATCCTACTTCCTACTTATATTATTATAAATGTGAGAGTTTGAATGGATATTCACAACAGCTGAACGGATCTGGATGTAATTGGGAAGGTAGATAGATTAGGACCTGGATTAACAACATATAGGCTATTTTTTCTCCACGTTCGAGCCGTAGCGGCTCGCGCACTGCGCACCCTCGAAGACAGTCACAGAAACTCTGTTCACGCGAGCGAACCGCTGGCAAAAGCTGCTTTGCAAATATATGTTTTCAACCTGTATTACTTGGGTTCACTACGCCATATCGAATGCTAGTATGTATACATAAATTGTCAATTGATCGGTGTCAAATAGTCTAAAGCCCAATAGGTCAGTGTGTCATTAAATCGTAAATTCAATAAATCGATTTCAATAGGTAGCTGTGTCATTATATCGGAATTCCAACAAATCGATTTTCAATAAATATATATATACACGCTCTGCATAGGGGCTGTCGGTGATACCTAGAGCGAATAGGTGTTTATTAAAATGGCCATGTCCGGTAAAAGCGGCTGTTACCTTGCGGAGCTGAGCTCTCACAAGTCTGAACTTTATCAAAAGTATTTTTAATTTTTTCCTTCCTGCACTTCCTCAAGTCAACGGTCGTTCTCTTAAATTGGTTCGTTATTTTGTTTGCTGTGGCAAAGTATCGTTTCTTACCGGCGCAGGCGCGCCGGTACATTTTTGCTTGTTTTGTTGTTGTTTTGATTTTGTTGACTTCACTGATCGGTAGTTTCATCTAAGTATTTTAGTTTCATCAGACTTCATTTTTTAATTTTTTAACAAACTGGTTTTAGAGTCCCGTCCGTACCCAAAGGGTAAAAAAGGACTCTATTACTAAGACTTCGCTGTCCGTCCGTCTGTCACCAGTCTGTATTTCATGAACCGTGATAGCTAGACAGTTGAAATTTTTCACAGATGATGTATTTCTGTTGCCGCTGTAACAACAAATACTAAAAATTGGAAAAACTTAATTTCCATACAAAAAACGTGTTTTTTTTTAAACGTAAAGAAACTAGCGCCATTTAGTATGATGGTACGGAACCCTATGTTTGCGATTCTGATTCGCACTTGACCGGTTTTTTTATACTTCGGATAGGAATTGGTGTTCATTGTTTGATGCTGTTTTTATTTGTAACTACCTTACTCTGATTTAAATACGATCAGATTTTTAAAGATGATAATAATAATATGAGGATACCCCTGATTGTGCCAGCCGGACTCGCTTTTTACTATTTTAGTTATATTTCCTCAGTGCTTTTATTTGTAAGAATCCATAGCAAATGTCATTTACGTACTTACCTACTTGTAAAAAGAATGCTAAAATATCTTTTTTTAAGTAATTTATGATCGTTACCGCACCGTACCATTTGTTTACATTTAGTTGCATGGTTGTTGTTCAAACTATCCTTAACCATTGGCTTGCAAGGTGTTGCAAAATTCATGCGATGTCACTTTCAAGAATCATGTGTGTGATCGATCGTAACATCATTCTCATGTCAGCTCGCTGTTGTAAAATAACTACATAAAGCAAGTACTTCACAAGTTTTCTTTGTTCATTGCTGCTGGAGCCAGGCCGCGCTGAGAGAATACAACGACATCCAGAAATGCGAGGCCGTCTTTTCTAATGGAAACAATCAAGAAATAAACACTGAAACCCTGATTAACCTCCTTGGTCAGAGCAATAAAGCCTCACACAGCATAGAAAACAACAACATGAGACTGTCTCCGTTTTCCTTATCCCCAAATATTCCCGGCTCGCCTTCAAATGGACCAGCCACGGCGCCGTCCTTCGGAGGAATGACTAATGAAGAGATTCAAAAATATTTAACAACGAAGTTCCAAAACATGGATGTTATTAACGGATCCTTGGAAACAAATGGGAACATCAACAGTCAACTAGCCGTGAGTAGTCAACAATGTTATCAGAACAGCAAGGCGTTCCCAAACATACCACCTTTGGCTAACCACTTCAGTAGTACAGACCTGACGACCTTACTCGAGAACCACGCTTACAAGAACTTGATCACTACTGATGAATTAGGGTCGATGACCCAACCTATGAGCGTGCGGAACTCGAAAAACTCTTTGTGCAGTAATAGTCAAGCGACCACATCCAAAGATTCAACACCGGAAGCTATCAGCTCAGACGACGGAGTGCCTTTTATAATGCCGCTGTCGCACAACGGGACCCTAACGGCGAAAGGAGAGGACGGGCGAGTGCGGCTGATAGTACCCGTGAGTCCCTCGGGGAGTGCGTCCGATGTGGCGCGGCACCGGGCGGACGTGACGGACAAAGTGAGTTCAGATATGACTCTGAAAGTGCCTAGTGCCTTGTTGACTCCGGCGGGTCCCATCACGCGCTCCACCAGTGAGAAGGTGCCCAATCGTAGCGAGATGATGACCGCCATGCGGTCGCAGTGGACACGACATACAACCAAGTAAACGTCACCTTTCGGGATACACTCAAAAAGGACTTCTAGCGTGTGTTCCTTTCTATACTTTTTGACTGTTAATCAACCAAATGAATGAATATAGTTAGATAAAAATATGTCCTTGGAAGCTTATAGATTTTATTACTTTTTTATAGTGACTTATTATTTTAAAATTGAGACTAATGGTGCCAAACTTTAAAAGCCAAATCAATTATACATCATATAAATGTAAAATATAGATTAGTTTTTATAATGAA
The DNA here is from genome assembly GCA_947284805.1 of Coleophora flavipennella. Lineage (NCBI taxonomy): Eukaryota > Metazoa > Arthropoda > Insecta > Lepidoptera > Coleophoridae > Coleophora > Coleophora flavipennella. The sequence continues at coordinate 18,962,587 of OX369308.1, forward strand.
ACTTTGTCATATCATGTAAAAAAAAATCACAGCTAGTCAAAAGTGAATGTTGGAAACCAACCAAAAGCATATCTTAGCCATATCGACAAAAATAGGGCTCAGTTTTACGAGCCGTAAGATTATGCGGTAGGCGTAGTGATATGTTTGATAAGCATCTCATAAAATAATATTGTACATGATCATAGTAGGGAATACCAAATAAGCTTACGCCTGCTCCAGTGGTTTTTATAAGACATTATTTATACAGGGCTATTATCGATCCACCCGCCAAAACTTCGCAGTGGAAATTGAAAATAAATTGAAATAGTTTCCCCAAGGAACATAAAGTCAATTTTTAAAAAATAGGGCATATACAAATTGGCCATCACCTGATCAAATTTGTTTGAGGTAGGCAGGTAGATACAAAAATATTTTTGAGAGTTGACCAAAATATATGTATATTTTAGTTTCATTAAAGTAGAGTTAAACAATCGCTGCCCTTGGGGCAATAAACTATCGGTGCGCTAGGAATAGGCACTAGCAGTGCACCGCTTATCGATTCTCGGATGAAAATACGTACTGTGCTGGCGTTGGCGCAAACAATATTCGGAGTTGCCTTGTTACCTGCTCTGGCATATCCATACGAGACGTGAGCGCCATGCCTTTTCATAAGGCCCATAAGTGCGACAGGGCGCACTATATGCAGTGTCCTGCTCCCACACTTTATTGCCTCGCAGGCAGCGACTGCTTAACTTTACTATAGTAAAACGCACTGTGAAATTGCGGTGGGGAGCCCATAAACAGGGTGTATTAATTACTGAACAATGCTAAAGCCATGAATATACTCATAAACTGAACAACTTGCTCCCAGAAATCTATGGTCGATTTGCAAATTTTGTTTCGACTACCTGTTATCTGTTAGTTGATCAGCTTATTTAAGAAATACTCGTATATAGTTTAGCGTATTGACCATAGGTTTAATTACTTTTACGAGTACATTTTGTTGATGTAGTAACTTATTAAAAGTCTGTGCTGACTTAGATTTATTCCACATATTATCATGTGAGCTTTTCCAAAAGAAAAGTAGGTACGAATAGTTTTACGTACTTTGTATTTTTCTTTTTTTTATATCTAGCAAGTCTTTATTTTTTTTGTTATAAAATCTACCTATACAAAGATATAGTATTTAAAAGTATAGAAAATATCTATTAAATAAATAAAGGTGACCTTTTTAATATTTATAAGTTAGATATCTAACAAAGTTAATAGTGCCTAGTTTTTTAACTAAGTAGAAGTTCAAGTTTTTTTTTTCTCTGGCTACTATTTTAATCTTATCTAATTTGACTGTTAGGAGTATGAATTAGGTAAATTAGGCAATATTTTTGTCTGCTCTTATGTTATGAAATTCGAAAAAAGACCTCAAAAGTTGATAAATTAGGACAAACTTTATCCAGCGACAACTGTAATATTTTTTAAAAAAAACTTTATGATCCAGATTTGATTTGCTTGTAAATATTTTTTTTATTCTTAAAAGCACACTTCGTTAATTCTCCTTGCAGTCAACCTTTTTCTGTAATTTTGATACATTCAAACTTTTTTAAGGTCATTTTTTTCATTAATGTTTTATAGTGCCAATTAGTTAAAGTACTTTATGTACCTTTAATATAGATACTGCATGAGTGAAAATTAAAAAGTGTATGCAACTGCATATTATAAGTAATTAAAACACTCGTGTTTTAATCATCCCTTTTATATGACAGTTGCATAAACGACTTTAATAGACTATTAAATTGTTGTACCATAATTAGTTATGTAACATTAACAATAGATTGTTTTGTTCAGAACAATAAAATATAAATATAAAAAATGAGGTTTTTAAAAACTATGTAACTATTTATTGAACCTGTGCCAAATCTTACCACAATAGGAACCTACTTCGTAAGACAATGTGTCAGTTTAGTAAAATAAAAATCCTATATTTATAGTTGTGTTTTTCATTAAGATAATTCTCTATCAATGCAGTTGTGTACAGTTCCAATTTTTATGTATCACTATTACCTTTTTTACCCACCTGCGCCAGACGTAGGGTTATGTTTTTCAAGTTTATGTATGTATGTATTGTTATCTTCATTTATTTATTTCTTTTCATGCCTCGTGTAGCCTAAACGGCTTGATGGATTTTGATTCATAGTTTCGTTAGATTTGTCTTGATCCCGTGAGTAATATATGGGATACATTTTTACCCGATAAGACAAAAAAAGAGGTTATTTATTTCTTTGGCACGCTCTGTAGCCTAAACGGCTTGATGGACTTTGGAGTGCGAGGTGTTGTTAGATGCATCATAATCCCGAGAGTGACATAGGGTACATTTTTACCCGTCTGGCCAAAAAAAAGAGTTTAAGTTTTTGTGCAGTTGGGTTTTTATTTTTTAACTAATTCCTAAAGTTATCTTGGTAGGTACATACCTTCACCTCGTACAACTACTATTATGGTATCAAATAGTCGCTCACTACGCGCAGGGCAATAAAGCATCTGAGCACTAAGGCACACCCTGGACACTTCATACAACGGGCCAGAAATGACATTTCAAAAAAGGAATCACGGAACAAACAAAATGACAGCAATATCCTATACGTTGGACAACTAAACTGTAACCAATCTGTACTCATCAGGGTGACGAGGGGTGAGTTCGCAATCTAGAGAGCGGCAGGGGGTGTTCATACTGTATGTTTGTACTAACATATATACTTTGACTAGGGACTAGGGCGCCTGCAATGCGCTGTTGTGTTTCTAGATTGTCTATGTGTTGTGTTATTTTACTGTGTTATCGATACGAGCGTGGACCGTCACTATGCCTTTCCAATAGAACCGTAATTGCGACAGGGTGCACTATACGTGGTGTCCTGCTCCCACATTTTATTGTCCCGCGGGCAGAGACTGTTTAATACCGGTATAGATACGTTAAACTAATCTAACATCATAACGGTCATCGTAGGTGGCCCTATTATAATTTACTTGCTGTTTCCCGCGGCTTCACCAGCGTGGACGTTTCTATAAATTTTCGAGGGTGCGCAGAGAGGAAAAAAGTAGCGTATGTGTTAATCCAGGTCCTAATTAGTCTACCTACCAAATTTCAGCCAGATCCATTCAGTAGTTTTTGCGTGAAAGATTAATGAAATTAGACATTTTTTTTAAGATTGTTTAAAAACACATCATATCAGCTCATATACGTCCCCACCGAGGGGCTCGAGCTTACCCTGAATTAGGACGATCGGGCCTTAGTCGAAAACAACTTTTAATTGCGAATAAATGGAAATGAATGAAAGCTAATAAATATTTAGGACTCAAAATAGTTCGATATACTTAAATTAAAAAGTTGTAACTTTGTTGTATAATTGTCTTTTATTTGAATAAGGAATTTTAAAGAAACTTTATTTGGCTTTATAATTAAAACACAGATATTTTTAATTTTTAAGTCCTTTCAACTTGACTCCTACTCTCCGGAATGAATTCATTCAGATATCCGACCACCTTGAGAGTACTAATATATATACTTTGCCTTGAGCTTCCTGGCGTGGAATTAACACCTAATCTCAATTTCGGTCGTTATATTGAGTCCAAGGCAAAAGTTGCTGTAATGAAGCTGGGTATTATCTCTAAGGTGAGACGGTACTTCACACCTGGACAGCTTCTTTCTTTATATCAGGCACAAGTCCGATCTTGTAAGGAGTACTATTCTCACCTATGAGATGGATCAGCCAACTATCAGCTGGATATCTTGCACAAGAAGTGCACGACCTGATTCCCCTAGCTCCATTCCACTTTCGGTCAACGAGACGCCGCAGGGGAGGTTCCACCCCTTTGTTGTTGATATTCAGCCTATACGCAATAAGCGTTACGCTTCCTCATTTATTATGCGGACAGCGATGGAATGCGATCCTTGCGAGGCGAGAGGAAATAGTCATTATTTGCGTTTGCGTGTACCATCCTCGGCTACATCGTCACTTACCATCAGGTGAGATATAGTCAAACGCACTCAAATAAAAAAAAATACACGGCAGATAACAAAAGAACTGGAAAATTTCGATCATACGACAGAAATTGTTACATTTAGGTAAGTAACTGGGTGGGTGAAAAATACAAGTCTAATTACTTCGTACAAGGGAGTGGATAATAAAATGATGTATTAGAAAGAAAGTTCATTTTATTTATACAGGCTGTAATAAAAATGGTGTAGGACCCGTTAACTGGGGATTCTACTCATTACACTGAACAACTATCCCAAAAGAATCCATAGTCAATTCTCAAAAAAAATTGGGCCCGCCATACTAAAGTACACAAAATTGGTCGATCAGCTGATCGATTTGTATAAAAAGCAAAAAATATTTTTTTTACGATTTCAGCAAAGTCGTAGAATAAAAGTTGTTCAGATGATGAGTAGAAGCCCCAGTTAACGGGAACTACACCAATTTTGTTACATCCTGTACATTTCATAGGTAAAGTCATGTCAAAGTATATATATTAGTACCAACATAGTCCCGTCTAGAAATAAATTATATAAGGTCGCATTGATTGGATATTGATGACTTATTACTCAAAGGGGAAAAAACGAAAAAAAATCACTTGCAAATGGGATCCATCGTTAATACCTTAAAAATGGGATCTAAAACTGGGATCCAACGAAAATAAATCTTTATAATACCTTTTGAACAGTTCGATTTATAAAATTTTAAAAATGTTTATAATTTTAACCCTGCAAATATTCGAGGGTAGCTTAAATAGTTCAGCTGATTCGCCAACTTTATATGGGAACTCTTGTAGAACAAAAGTTTTTGAGTTTCGTTAGTAGATGCCCTTCTAAATGTTATATATAATAATAAAAATTGCTCCTGTCACTGAGCAGAGTAGCGTAAATTTTATATTTAAAAATATTTTTTTTTATTTATTTACTCAAACCTAAACTTATTATTAAGTGCCTAGTACAAGTTGTTGGTGTATGCAGGCAGAGTAGTCCGTAGTGTAGATCGGACGAGCACCGATTCATTAGATAAATTTCAATATAATGAGAGGTAAAAAATATCGCGGAATGGAAGGATTGGAGGAGATATGATTGGTCATCGATTTAAGGACCATTTGAGTAACTCATTATCAGTACACACCATCTTAGAACATAATAGATTCATTCACTTCTGAGTTATTGACGATCAAACAAATCAATCGGTAATTAAACGGAATTTAAAGAAACATTGTACACTTACAGCGTATATCTCGGAATAACATAATATATTTAAATCATGATCTTATCAGCTCATATACGTCCCCCACCAAGGGGCTCGAGCCTACTTTGAATTAGGGCGAGTTTTATGTTTAAATAAAACCAGCCAAGTGCGAGTCATAACGCGCACCGAGGGTTCCGTGCTACCATACCTCTCCACACGAGTATAACAATTATTATATGACACCTCTTCATTTCATTCAAAAAGAGCAACAGACTGACAACGATAAAAACATTAAAAACCGACTAAAATCACAACAACTAAGTACAATTTTACTTTTTTTTTCTATTATTGTTAATGTCTTTAAAAAGTACTGAACCGATTTTGGTAAAATTTAAATGCGACCAACCTCGAAACACAATACTATTCATTAAAAAAAAATCAAGTTGGTCAACATGACGAAGAAATCACATAACTATTCACATAAAAAAAACACAGTTGAACTGAGAAGGAACCTCCTTCGTTTTAGAAGTCGGTTGAACAATTATTTTATTAAGTTTGTGCTCCTTAGCTTGAGTACGACACATAGTTGGCTGGTTTTTATTATTAGTCATTTTACTTTTGGGTTTGTACTAACAAGAAATGATTTTCACGTTTGTGTGTATTTTCGTGTTTACGATATAGATCAAAAACAATAAACTCAACCACAAACTGAACTCCCCACGGAGAACATACCTTCTCGCAGGAACGTCTAACGTTATCCAGTGTTCTATGGGAGGTACCTACCTATTTTGGGTCATCCTAAACATTTACCAGTCATAGTATATTATAACACTAGTAAGATTATTCGATTGCGTGAATTGGACATGTTAACTTAGTGTCATTTTGGAGAAAAATATTTAAAACTTTTTTTTCTACTCCCATTTGGTAATTTGCTTAATACATAACCTCAAATCATATCACAAAAGTATTCATTCCTGCAAGTCGTTTTACAATGATCAAATTTCAAAACGAGAAAACTGTACTACAATTGAACTTTTTAAATATTTTTAGGGCTTTGGCTTCAAAAATTCAATTTATGATTATGCCAACATTTCAATATATTTTTAATTATTTCATGGTCATCGAAAAAGTATTTTATGCCACTGCACGCAATTAGCCATTGTAACGCTGGTGCTGTCTATTGTGCCCACAGAGCTTCTGCTCTGTGATTGTGCCACTCAGCTTCGCTTCGTGGCAGAATCTAGCACTCATGTTACAATGGCTCTCATTATTTGGCAGTGACATAAATAACTATTTTATGACAGGTACCATTTTTAGAGTTTTCCTAAATATACCACATGTTATTATGGCATACTAGCTGTTTCCTGCGGCTTCACCCGCCTGGACAACGTTTCTATGACTTTTCGAGGGTGCGCAGTACGAGCGTGGAAAAACTAGCCTGAGGGTTAATTCAGATCTTAATCTGTCTACCTACCAAATTTCAGCCAGATCCGTTCAGTAGTTTTTCGTGAAAGAGTAACAAATGTAGGTACATCCATACATTCTTACAAACTTTCGCGTTTATAATATTAGTAGGATTTTAGGTGTCAATAAGGTAATGTCGATAATAACAATTCGGAAGACACCCTAAGCGCCATTTTTAAAAAAATCATTCATGAAAATCCATTTAAAAAGTTTCTCTGCTCGCTTCATATCAGAAGGACGCGGGTGCGATACCAAGCGGAATCTAACTTTGTATGATTCAGTTTGGTTGGTGGAAGGGCATTTTCTAAGTCCGCCTGGCTACCTATCACAATCTTATCTAAGTCTTGCCGCCAATCATCAATGTTAACAGCGTTGATATGTTCCGACTTGAAGATAAGATAGCCAGTTCCCCATTGCGTTGGGGAATTTTTGGTAAGCCGCAGCCGGTTACCTATTACTGTTCAAAAGATACAGCCAAGACAAACACACGGACGAACCTACAGACGGACGGACAGATGGACGAACAGCGTAGGCTCAGTTATAGGGTCCCGTTACCTGGTACGAAATCCTAAAAACATTTCTCACGGGCATGTTTCTGGTGGAAATCAGGTGACAAGGGAAGATCGCCTTTGCTCTATCTCCCTCAGGCGGTAAAAAGACCAATTCTATTTTTAAGTTTCCCATCGATTTAGACAACACAGAATCTCCCAAAGAAGTATCATCTAATAGTGACAAAAACCGTGTGATTTAGGACGATTTCTGATCATTTAGGATAAGTACACTACGGCGCAAAATATATATGTAGAAGCGTTGAACTGGATCCTCCAGGACATCCGAAGGGAACTTTGCCATAGGTGGTAGGTACCTATCACAGTTCTCTTTTACGGCGATTTTTTCCAGACGTTACCGGTGGTGACGCGTGGTTCCAGGGCCGATGAGGTAAACGTCTGCCTCAAGCGCTCTGTATACTATGGCCGGAAGAACTAAAGGTGCGCTTTACGCAAAATATGCGGGTCAAACTGGGTGGCAACGAACAAGCTCAAGAGTTTTCAGGCGTGATCTTATAGATCGGAGAGGGGCGGCTACAGAACACCAATGGGCTAGTACATCTGCCACAGGTGGTTTTTTTATAATAGAGTACAAAAAAGAATTTAAAAATATGTTTCTTGTTTGGAAATCCCCCATTTTATTTAATTTTTTTGGTATTTACTAGTAACTAAATCCGCTATAACACATATTGTGAAAATTACGGTTCAAAAGATACAGCCTTTTAAAGGCCAGACGGACAGACAGACTGACGAACAGAGAGACAGCCTAGGCTTAGTAATACTTGATAAATAGTGCAAAGACAAATACAATTCAGTGCAGTGTACTTTAGAGTGGACTATTTTAAACACCAACACAGATATTATATGTACATATATTAATCCGACAGGACTATACATAAATTAGTCCAACAGGACTATACATATATTAGTCCGACAAGACTACGAGCGCCAGCCGTAAACGATATGGTTCAATTTCCGAGTCGTAATATTTGAATGCTGTTTCAAATTTCTATTCTCCCAATAGTTTTCGACCTCTTTAAAGACCCATTTTTACTTTCCAACCAGTATATAAGGTTTAACAAAATTAGCTGAAACTATTTTTAACTGGTGCTTCTGCCCATGAAACTGAACAACTTTCCCCATGGAACCCATAGGCATATCGCAAAAAAAAGTTTTGCTTTCCCATACTAACTCGATCAGCTGATCAGCCAACTTAGTATGGGATATAACTAGCTCGCATATTACAACATAATAATAAACAATCCGTAATTAATCTTCTGTAAATAATTTGTAAAAATATATTCCGTAAGTAATTTGTAAACATAAATATTTTCAGTACCTATACATAGCCAGTTTATATTTTATTGTTTCCGGATTCAGTTATCCACGTAGATAAAGTCGCGAGTTTGCTAGTCTATAAATTTTACATTTAAATATATCAATTTTTCACGACTGTCTACAAAAAAGTTGTGTATTGTTTTCAGGTCTAAATTATATACGAGTATGTATGAATGTTTCTTTATTACACGATGTCTTGTGTATGTTGGAGTGCGAGGTATATTAGATTCGTTTTCACACCGTGAAATACATACGAGTAAGATACATTTTATCGACTTTTCAAAAGGATTGATGTTTTTATGCACTCATGTTTTTATAGTTATTTTTAATTTAAAGTTATGCTGTTATTTTGCGTTTTTCAAAAGAGGAAAAAATATTGCAAGGACAAACAAATGAGTCAATATGTGACTTCTGAATGTAGGTCGTCACTTACCACCAGGTGAGATGTTGTCAAGGGTTTACCAATTGTAAATAAAAAAGGTGTATCAATTAACCAATCTATAAAGTTTGACTACGATCCGAAACGTCTTTTGAATGAAAGAAAATTTCGATGGAAACTTGAGTCTGCGACGACGGTAGCTGCTGGTGGCTGTATATATACAGAGTGACTGGTTAGACAACGGACGCATTTTAGGAGGTCATGCAGAAGACGAAACTCTACAACTTTTCTCAAGAAACCTATGGTCAATTCGCAAAAAGTGAACTTCTCATACAAAATTAGCTAACGAGCTGAACAACTTGTATGACAAGTCAGTTTTGTTTTTATTGACCATAGGTGTTTTGAGAAAAGTTGTTCAGTTTTGTCTTCTGAATTACCTCCTAAAATGCGTCCGTTATCTTAACAGACACCCTGTATATTATACTATATTATACAGGGTGTATCAAAATTGGTGTAGGTCCCGTTAACTGGGGCTTCTACTCATCATACTGAACAACATTTGTTCTACGACTTTGCTGAAATCGCAAAAAAATATTTTTTACTCTTCATACAAGTCGATCAGCTAACAGACCAGTTTTGTGCATTTTAGTATGGAGGGTCAATTTTTTTTCTGAATTGACTATGGGTTCCTTGGGGAAAATTGTTCAGTACGATGAGTAGAACCCCCAGTTAACGGGTCCTACGCCAATTTTGTTACACCCAGTATACTATTTGCCTGCTATTTTGGGTGAAACGTAAACAAATTTTATTATTCGATGTACTTAACTTCGAATTTTCTTTCATCATAACAAAAGTGTAACAAGAGAATAGACTAATGGTTAGTAAATAGTAGGTGGATTCCCAGTGGCGACGGATTCGACCTCTGACCCGAATTTGATATTCTCAGCAATCGCAACTAAATAACTATACATAGGGTAGGGTCATGTAGGGTCTCTAAGTTCATAACCCTTACTGCTATAAGAAAAAGTATTTTATATAACGGGTGCATATTACGTCGGCGGCGAAACGGCTAGGGCTGCTACCTCCTGTCCAGAAGGTCGTGGTTCGAATCGTGCTACGTAACGAATTTCGATTTCATATGTACGTTTATCCGACACTCTTAAGGTAAAGGAAAATATAGGGAGGAAACCTGCACACACCTGCGAAGAAATTCGAAGGTTGTGTATGATTTCGACCAACCCGCACTGGGCCCGCGTGGTCGACTAAGGCCGTTCGCAATTCAGGGTAGTATCAAGCCCCTCGGTGGGGACGTATATGAGCTGATTTGATTATAACGGGTGAAATGGTCTTATGGGGTCCCTAATAGACGATTAATAATACTGTCGATTGCGTTTATTTCGTGTATTGATCTTGTACTTTAATTGACCCGTATTTGACTGACCCGTTGGTTCAGTGGCAGCGCTCCTGCCTGCTGCGCCAAGGTTTTGTAAAGAGCAATTTTCAATTACGTCAAATTAGAATTAAAGAATAGAAAATAGTTTATTTTCACCAAAGGTATTATACATATTCCATGGCTGAGACCTCCTTTTAGGTACGGAAGTAACTATGTGTTAGGGGGTCTCGCTCCTCCATTACTTAATCTATGGTATATTAAAGGTAAAAACAAGACATCAAGATACAAGGTGTATAACATCAATCAAGGGTGTGTGTGTGTGTGAAAGTGTGTGTGTGAGAGAGAGAGAGAGAAAGTGTGTGTGTTTGGGGTGTGTAAGTGTATCTTTATAGTTATTTTTAAGATACCACCTCAAGAAGTCGTTCAATTTCGTCATAGCTAATGGATTCTAGCCATGATATTAAAGTTGCCATTTACCGTCTTAACTGCACCCCCTTATTAAATCGTGTAAGCACTCCCTTAGAACTTCAAACTGTTGCCAACTTTTCAACCGACTTCCAAAAAGGAGGAGGTTTACAATTCGACTGTATGTTTTTTTTGTGTATGTTACGCGATACGTTCACAGGTTGTGATTGTGAACCGATTTGCATGATTCTTTATTTATTCGATAAGGTATACTTCCGAGTTGGTTCCACAAAAATTTTATCAAAATCGGTGTAGTACTTTACTAGAAAATTTACAAAAACCAAAAATAACAATGCTAAATTGTTATAACTTGTTGCAATGGAAGTCGGTTTTTTGAACGTGTTTAGCGTTTTCAAATTTGCTATAAACAAATACAAAACACATGTTAGACTGTCATATTAAAAAAATGTATTAAAAAAAAAGGATCGACCCGCTTAATGTAAACGTAAAATGCACCATCCATAGTATTTATTTCACTTTGTCTGAATACATTTTTTAAGTAAGGAAAAACAGGTAAAAAGATAAAACACTTAATTTGTGTTGTTGTTATAAAGTAGGTAACGCTTAAAAAGTTTAAATTGGAAAGTATATTTCGTGAGGGGAGATACCTGTATAGCTTATTTTTTTCAAACTTTTACGTGACTTACTTATAAACTCATCTCCGTTTGTTACCAGAGCGCGGACGCTTTGCCCTGTGAGGCAAAAATATTATTTTATACCTACGCCTACTTTAACCACTTCCGTGGCGTAATGGTTAGTCCATTCGCTTCAAAATAGGAGGTCGCGGGTTCGATTCCCGGTGGGGTCAACTTGTTAGACTTGGTTTGGTTGGTGGTAAAATCCCTATTATTTTAACTATCGACGCAAAAAGAGGGATATTTTCAGTTTGAAGCCTATGTCTGTCTATCTATGTCATCGCAATTCCTAAACGGGTGGTCCGACAATGCGATTTTTTCATTTAAAAGCTCGATTGACCGAAATAGTTCTTAGCCATATTTGAAACAAATCCATTAAGGCGTTCATAGACATGGTAGCTGCCCGCCAAAACGGTAAGCGATAGAGGAGTGGTACTTTAATTAAAATAATTTTCACCTTGGGCAGATTTAAGTGCAAGAAGAAATCAAAATGGCGAAAAACACAATGGCCGCCGCAAGAAGAAGAAGTATGTACGCAGGTTTTTAATAAAATTTAAAGTCCCAAGTCCCGTTATATAGCAATACCGAGTAGGATGATTTTGATGTTATACCGAGCACGAAACTGGGGGTTGTATTCGATCCAAAGCTATCGTTTTGTGAGCACGTATTTGGAGCAATGTTGTTGACACGGTAAACCGTCGTCGACTAGGTTTTATGTTTCGGAACGCTCTCTATTAACACCTGCAGCGACTAAGGCTATTTATACAGCTTTAGTACGCGGCATACTGGAAAATAGCTGTGGGATCTGGAGTACATACAGTAATAAACGCAGGTGCAAATGAATTTCCTTAGAGCACTAACTTTTTAAGAAAATAAATGAAAACTACCCCCACCAGTATTACATTTGAGGGAAATTAAAAAGAGATTATTTGACCAAAATTATCTATATACTCGTATTTAAAAAAATAAATTTGAAAATTAAAAAACCTCCGAAAAAATCGCTAAAAAGTAAAAAAATAATATGTACTAGCCCTTTGAGTTTAATTGAAGTAGTAATATTTAGATCCAAGAGTCGTCGCGTCGGGGGAGCGCTAAGTTGTGAAATTATTAGTAATTAGTTGTAGTCATCATTACAGCTCATATACGTCCCCACCGAGGGGCTCGAGCCTACCCTGAATCAGGGCGACTAGGCCTTAGTCAACCACGCGGGCCCAGTGCGGGTTGGTCGACTTCACACACAACCTTCGAGTTTCTTCGCAGGCGTGTGCAGGTTTCCTCACGATGTTTTCCTTCACCGTTAAAGCAATCGGTAAGTATGTACGTAAGTTTTTGAAAAACTCATTGGTACATTGGCCGTCCAGATTTGAACCCGGTACCTCTGGTTAGATGGACCGAGTCGTTACCGGTTGAGCCACCGACGCTATTGTCGCTAGTTGTAGTAAAGTAAATCAATTGTATTCTGTTTTTATTTATTTACTTAGCGGTCCCCCTACGCGACGAATCTTGGATCAAAATATTACTACTTAAATGAAACTCCAAGGGCCAATACATAAATTTTTTTGCTTTTTAAAGGTTTTTATCGGAGGTTTCTTTTAATTTTTAATTTAATATTTATTTCGTGCTTTTTAAACTTTATACATACCTATTACATACAATAGAAACTCTATCCCTACATTCACACAAATAGTTTCCGGGCGAAACACGACATTGCGACACGAAATATAGCCTATTTAGAATCGATCAAACCTGTGGAAGTTGCTCACCTCCCTTGTTTGAAGCTGCAATTAAATGTGTTATTGCTCTAAACTTCAAATTAATTGGACCTGTGGAAGATTCCAGGATATGCTGCAGAATCAGATCAAGGTTACCATATTATATCAAACACCTATTCTTTGAGACTATTCTAATGAGCCCAAATACTTCTACTGTAAGTTGTTGAGGAGTTGGGTATTCTGCCGATTTTTGGAGATGCTGCAGAAGCAGTTCAAGGTTACCATGTTCTGTCTAACACCTATTCATTGAGACTATTCCAATGAACCCAAACACGAAACCTCCGCTGTAAGTTGGTAAGAAGTTGGGTATCCAGCAGATTACAAGAACAGTTACTATGTTCTATCTAAAATCTATTCATTGAGACTATTCCAATGAACCCAAACACGATACCTCCGCTGTAAGTTGGTAAGAAGTTGGGTATCCAGCAGATTACAAGAACAGTTACTATGTTCTATCTAAAATCTATTCATTGAGACTATTCCAATGAACCCAAACACGATACCTCCGCTGTAAGTTGGTAAGAAGTTGGGTATCCAGCAGATTACAAGAACAGTTACTATGTTCTATCTAAAATCTATTCATTGAGACTATTCCAATGAACCCAAACACGATACCTCCGCTGTAAGTTGGTAAGAAGTTGGGTATCCAGCAGATTACAAGAACAGTTACTATGTTCTATCTAAAATCTATTCATTGAGACTATTCCAATGAACCCAAACACGATACCTCCGCTGTAAGTTGGTAAGAAGTTGGGTATCCAGCAGATTACAAGAACAGTTACTATGTTCTATCTAAAATCTATTCATTGAGACTATTCCAATGAACCCAAACACGATACCTCCGCTGTAAGTTGGTAAGAAGTTGGGTATCCAGCAGATTACAAGAACAGTTACTATGTTCTATCTAAAATCTATTCATTGAGACTATTCCAATGAACCCAAACACGATACCTCCGCTGTAAGTTGGTAAGAAGTTGGGTATCCAGCAGATTACAAGAACAGTTACTATGTTCTATCTAAAATCTATTCATTGAGACTATTCCAATGAACCCAAACACGATACCTCCGCTGTAAGTTGGTAAGAAGTTGGGTATCCAGCAGATTACAAGAACAGCAGATTACAACAACAGTTACTATGTTCTATCTAAAATCTATTCATTGAGACTATTCCAATGAACCCAAACACGATACCTCCGCTGTAAGTTGGTAAGAAGTTGGGTATCCAGCAGATTACAAGAACAGTTACTATGTTTTATCTAAAATCTATTCATTGAGACTATTCCAATGAACCCAAACACGATACCTCCGCTGTAAGTTGGTAAGAAGTTGGGTATCCAGCAGATTACAAGAACAGTTACTATGTTCTATCTAAAATCTATTCATTGAGACTATTCCAATGAACCCAAACACGATACCTCCGCTGTAAGTTGGTAAGAAGTTGGGTATCCAGCAGATTACAAGAACAGTTAATATGTTCTATCTAAAATCTATTCATTGAGACTATTCCAATGAACCCAAACACGATACCTCCGCTGTAAGTTGGTAAGAAGTTGGGTATCCAGCAGATTACAAGAACAGTTACTATGTTCTATCTAAAATCTATTCATTGAGACTATTCCAATGAACCCAAACACGATACCTCCGCTGTAAGTTGGTAAGAAGTTGGGTATCCAGCAGATTACAAGAACAGTTACTATGTTCTATCTAAAATCTATTCATTGAGACTATTCCAATGAACCCAAACACGATACCTCCGCTGTAAGTTGGTAAGAAGTTGGGTATCCAGCAGATTACAAGAACAGCAGATTACAACAACAGTTACTATGTTCTATCTAAAATCTATTCATTGAGACTATTCTAATAAGCCCTAATACGATACTTCTGCTGTAAATTGTTAAAGAGTTGGGTATTCTGCCTACTCCAGTAGATGCTGCAGCATCAGTTCAAGGTTACTATTTTCTAACACCTATTCATTGAGACTATTTCAATAAGCCCAAACACAAGGAGTTAGGTATCCTGCAGATTCCAGGAGATGCTGCAGCATCAGGTCAAGGTTACCATGTTCTATCTAACACCTATTTATTGAGACTATTCTAATGATACGATGCCTCTGCTGTAATAGTTGGTGAGGAGTTGGGTATCCTGCAGATTGCAGGAGATGCTGCAGCATCAGGTCAAGATTACCATGGTTTTGCACTATTGTTACAGTAACAGGGCACGAAATTTTGATTCGATTAGACCTGTCTAAGTTACCCACATCCCTTCATCACCTAGATAAGAGCTGATGATCCTCAAACGGCTGAACAGATCTTCATCAATTATACTAAGAACCACCGCAGGGAAACTTGCTTTCACGTTAAAAAACCGCATCAAAATCGGTCCATCCGTTCGAGAGCTACGATGCCACAGACAGACAGACACACACACACACACACATACACACACACAGCCATTGGCGTCAAACTTATAATACTCCTCTTTTTGCGTCGGGGCTTATGAATGATTCGCTATTTCCCTTTGTCATCGCATCGCGCGCAAACGGATGGACCGATTTCACTAATCCTTTTTTTGTTGATTTGTTATTATCAGGAGAAGGTTCTTAAGTAGGGTAGGGTAGTGTAGTGTAGGGTAGGGTAGGGTAGAGTAGGGTAGTGTAGTGTAAGGTGGAACGAAGTTCGCCGGGACAGCTAGTAGTATTATATTTTCAGATAAGCTATATTAAAAAAAAATAAGTACATAAATTATCTAGTGATGATATTTATCGACGGTGCGTTAAAAAATAACCCTTGTAAGTCCTCAGTTCAAAGAAATTAGTGTATAAGCCTGTGGGACGAATATTATTTTACACGGACGATAGTATAAAGTACTCAATATGAAAAATTTTTGTTATAAATACTTTATATATAATACGGAATGCAACACTGATCCGCACGTGTAGTGTGTACCCTACGTTTTTATATATCGCTAATGCAGGTGAAATTAAAATCGTTGGCTAACTTTTAATCAAATCTACTCATGAACAAAATATAATATTTAAGGAACTTATACAGTTGAAGAAAAAAAAATTTTGTTTTATACAAACTATACAAACTTTCGACACCATCGTCGCGGACCGTCTGGGCAGTAAAGTTCTTCTTCTTCTTCTTTTCGAATCGATGGTTTGAATATTGACTCTTGTTATTTTATATCTTATTAGCCCAATAGGTAGCCACGCGTATGCCATTATCAGTGGCCCCCCAGAGGTCTACCATTGTGCAGGTGTCCGGGCACTCGGGGCAAAGTTCTCGAGTACACCGAAACACAGGCAGGTCTTCCACTCAGTGGATCGAACACCTGGCCAGGTACGGGCAGAGCAGGTCCAGGTTGTCGTGGAAATTCTTGGGATGCCTTTGTCCAGCAATTAACATATGATGATATGATGATGATTAAAATGCTTTAATGTCAACAGAACATAACCGGTTAAAAACCTTATTAAACAATGTATTTAGTGTGTTAGTTGTTGCTAATAATAAATATATCGAGGCACTTAAGCAAAACATCTAATTTAATCTTTTCCTCGTCCATTCCTCCCTGGTTGATAGCTACAAAAGAATACGACGCTGTATTTTCTCTCTTAACATCTTCATATCGTATAACATCAGCGTAGCTTACAATTTCGCTGTACACCATTTCTAATCCATTGTATTTTTGGAAGTGGATTTCCTGATGCGACGCAAGACATGCTTATACGCGTATCTTCCTATAAAAAGACTTAAGTACTAAATCTTAAATCAAAGGACCATAGTAACAAGGTGAATACAGAGATTATTTTTACTTTTGAGCTACCGAGCGCAAAATCTTCTCTAATTTTACCCAAACTGTAAAAAACGTAGACTTGCTTATAACGTCCGTCCGTCCGACCGTCACGATTTCTCTAGCTAGCGGCTAAACAATAGTCCTATTAAGACCAAATTTTAATATTAAGAGAGGCAGTTTACATTTTTTTTTTTGCTTACAGTTACAGAATACTTGTTATAATAGGGTTAACATCGGGTGACATTGGATTCAAATGCTCGCTCCCAAATCAACAATTAAGTACCTAAGTAAAAAACTGGCCACATGTGTCATTAAAGGGTTAACATCGGGTGAGACTGGATTAAAATGCTCGCTCCCAAATCAACAATTAAGTACCTAAGTAAAAAACTGGCCATGTGTGTTATTATAGGGTTAACATCGGGTGAGATTGGATTCAAATGCTCGCTCCCAGATCAACAATTAAATACCTAAGAAAACTGGCCATATTTGTTATTATAGGGTTAACATCGGGTGAGATTGGATTCAAATGCTCGCTCCCAAATTAACAATTAAATTCTTAAGTGCAAAACTGGCAAAGTGCGAGTCAGGCGAGTACCGAGTCCGTAACGCCAATTCATTTTTTTTTAAATTTATAACTCCTTACGACTTCGTACGACTCTTAATTGTCCGGTTTTATTATATTTTGTTTCACTTGCATCTATTACCGTTTTTACGATAGCGCAAAAACAATAAAACTTAAGGAATCTTATTATTTATTTTTGTAATTTTGTTAGTAAATCCCCAATAATACCACACATTTTGTAAAAAAGTAGTAGTCTACTTTTTACGGTTCAAAAGATACAGCTTTTAAAAAGTCGGACAGGTGGACAGACGGATAGACAGACAGTCAGGGTAGGCTTAGCAATAGGGTCCTGTAACCTGATACGGAACCCCAAAAAAAAGTCTAATCTATTAGTAGGTGTGGGGAGTCCAAAAACAATCAGTCAGAGACTGTATGTTCATCGAAGAAAGTATTCGGCTTCATGAGTCTGAAATTACATAGTTTAAAATTTGGTCAGGGACTTTAACTTAACATCGTTTAAATGGTGCCTATACCGACTGGAATGGGAATCTTTATCATTCATTTCGTTAACAACCCATGGACGTCCCCACTACTGGGGCAAGGGTCTCTACCCAAACTCTGGAAGGTTGGGCAATACTCCACACACGGGGGCCAAGGCCTGGTTGGCTAGTGGCGAATCCCACTGTCATGTAGAAGTTTTCGAGCCGCCTGGCATTTTGATACCGCCTAACGACTGCAATCTTTTTTCTAAATCCACAATTGATAAGCCCTTGGCATCATCTCACCTGATGGTAAGTGTCGATGATGCTGAAGATGGACGCGGGCTTACCAAGATCCCCCAACGCAATGGACATGTGGCTATCTTAACACTGATGTTTGGCGGCAAGACTTAGATAGGATGGTGGTAGCTAGCCAGGCGGGCTATGAAAATGCCCTACCACCAACCAAACCGAGTATTACAAAGTTGACCCCGGCGGGAATCGAACCCGCGACCTCCTGATGTGAAGCGAATGGACTAACTATCACGCCACGAGGCGGTTAAATCTAGTGATAGCAACCGGCACCAACGGCTTTCACAGTCGAAAAAATGCCACTAACGACGTCAAGCCTATTATTCATTTGGCTATTGTAAAATGAAAGTAGGTTTTGTCATCACATCTTAGAAATAAGGGATGCTTTCTTATCCTTTTAGTGTACAATACTAGCCTTAGTGGATGTGAAATTGAGTTTAAGGGCCGCCAGGAGGCTCGAGTTTCCATACAAACGTAGTTCCGCTTTGATACAAAAACTACATGCCGAATTGAATTCAAACTTTGGAAATATATTGAGGAGACACATATCGATGTTTGTAATTAGTTTTCGATGTACTATTATAAAACGGAAAAAAATAAGAGCATTTTCAAACTTTCAGTACAAAACTAATTTAAGCTTTCGTTTAGTTACGTTAAAATTTACTACTATGAAAACTAATTACAAACATCGATATGTACTCAATATATTGACAAAGTGTGGATTCAATTCGGCATGTAGTTTTTGTATTAAAGCTGAACTACGTTTGTATGGAAACTCGAGCCTCCTGGAGACTCTTAACTCCTGACCTTCATTGCTAGGTCATTAAGTGCGTGGTTAGCACCTCTACTTTATTTAAGAAGCAACCGTACTACACTACAGTTGCCATTATTAAAACAAATAAGATATCATCATTTTTATTTTTTTCATCATCATTATCATATCAGCCGAAGGACGTCCACTGCTGGACATAGGCCTCCCCCAAGGATTTTCACGACGATCGGTTCTGCGCTACCCGCATCCAGCGGATTCCCGCGATCTTCACCAGGTCATCGGTCCACCGAGTGGGAGGCCTGCCTACGCTACATTTTCAGTGCGCGTTTGTCACTCGAGAACTTTACTACCCCAACGGCCATCCGTTCTACGAGCTATGTGCCACTTAAGTTTAGCAATTCTGAGAGCTATGTCGGTGATTTTGGTTCTCCTACGGATCTCCTCGTTTCTGATTCGATCACACAGAGAAACTCCGAGCATAGCTATTTATTTTATATGACACTTAATTTCATCATCATCATTACAGCTCATATACGTCCCCACCGAGGGGCTCGAGCCTACCCTGAATCAGGGCGATTAGGCCTTAGTCGACCACGCGGGCCCAGTGCGGGTTGGTCGACTTCACACACAACCTTCGAGTTTCTTCGCAGGCGTGTGCAGGTTTCCTCACGATGTTTTCCTTCACCGTTAAAGCAATCGGTAAGTATGTACGTAAGTTTTTGAAAAACTCATTGGTACATTGGCCATCCAGATTTGAACCCGGTACCTCTGGTTAGGTGGACCGAGTCGTTACCGGTTGAGCCACCGACGCTCTTAATTTAATTTATTAATGATTTAATTATTTTATTCATTCTCGAGTGGCAAACGTGCACAGGAAAACTTATTGTAGGCAGGCCTCCCACTCAGTGGAGCGAAGACCTGGTGAAGGTCGCGGGAAGCCGTTGAATGGGGCTGCGCGGAACCGGTCGTCGTGGAAATCCTTGGAGGCATTTGTCCAGCACTGGACGTTCTTTTGCTGATATGATTATGATGATTAATTTTCTGTATATACTTATAAAAGGAAAAGGTAACTGACTGCTATATCAACGCACAGCCGAAACCACTAAACGGTTTTCTCTGAAATTGGGAATACAGTTAGCAATTAGGACGTGGGCATCCGGTAAGAAAGGATTTTGGGAAATTTCCACGGGAACGGCAAAAAACGGTATCTGCGCAGGCGAAGCCGCAGGCACCCACAAGTGTCTCATAAACGCTTAAAGTAATATTTTATACTCTTTGGTTGCGCCAATTTTCTAACTTCGATGATACTAATAATTTCTCCATATTATCAGAACCGGTCGTCGTGGAAATCCTTAGGGGAAGGGTTTTTTCAGCAGTGCAGGTCCTTCCGCTGATATGATGATGATGATTAATGCCTTATAAATTTGATTCCAGTTCAATCAATATTTACTTAACTGATCATCGATTTGAGAAACGCTGGTTGTGCAATTTTTCTGACTTCGATGGTACTAATAATTTTTCCATATTATCCTCAGCTATCGTCGAAGGCAAAGATAGATCGTTGGTTCTCACTCCTGCCGACCACTCCCGCCCTTTCGCGACCGGAGAGCGGGTTTATTTCTGGTGTGGATGACTGCGCAGACGCAGCCACTCTCGCCGAGGCCAGGAAGCTACTGCTGCAGCTGGGAGCCAAGAAGAAGAGGCGGCTACTTCCAATAAGGTTCACAAGACGAAAAATTGTAGTTAACAAGCATACGCTGCTCTAATTTATATGTATTTACTTTGTTTTATATTAACAACAGATTGCCGAATCAACTATTCTACAGGGTGTAAACAAAAGTTGGGCTTTTACTCGTGAAACGAACTTTCCCGAAGGAACGTATGATCGATTCGCTGAAGTTTTTTTAGAAATTCTTACATTGTTAGATCAGCTAACCTTTTTCCATAAAAAAGTCCAACGTTTTTTTTTAAATTCCTTGGGGAAAGTTGTTTAATTTCACGAGTAGAAACACAATTTTAAGACGCCTTACTTTAATCTCGTTTTCCAAAACCAATAGAAGACAATAATTTAAAAATAAAAATGGATGAGCCGGTTTGAATGAAACTTTATACGCATTTAAAGCAAGACAGAAAATCGTTCGAAGTGAATTGACTACTTTTTAAATAAATGTGTTGTCAATAAATTATTGACATTTACATGTCTTCACCACATTAACATTAAAATTTAGTTTTTTTTTAATATAATTTTGGAAAAATAGTCAAATTTCCTGTCTTATTGATGTGTATAAACTTTAATTAAAATCGACTCATCCGTTTTCAAGAAATTGGTTTTATTTTTATATTTTTTATTAAAAACGAGTTTTGGTAAGGCGTCTAGAATTATTTCAGGTATTGCCAAACATTTTCAATGCACCTGTATGACATAAATCGTCAAACAGATAATTGTTAAAAATGAAAAAGAACTCGCAAAGTAAATAACATTGAATAACAATGAAACAAAATGGAGCAGACAGTTGCGCATAAGTATAATAGTGAAATTTTTATAGAAATCAATAAAATCATTGTAGTAGAAATAAAAACAACTTGTGTCTAATAATACATATAGGTACTTCGGCAAAAAGAAGTTGTATAAACCGTAATAGTATTACGGTATTCTAAAGTATAGATAAGAGTATTTTCTCAAACATGCTTGGAAATTTGAGCATTATTCCGACAGCCAAATTCTAGATAAATCGAAAATGCTGTACTGATCAAATACACGCAAGCAGCGGCCGGCAAAAGTTGTATAAAAATCTATATCTGTCGTGTTTAACGGCCAAATAAATTACTATGTAAACTCATATCTGCCGTCGAACATGGCAACCAAGAAGTATTAACTAATATAACAAATGAACACTTTAGCGCGTGAAAAATTCTTGTAGTTCTGTTCGTCATTGATTTTGAAATGTAATTATTGAAGTTTTAATTTCCGCGCATTATTTGATAAAAGTACTATACAAGCCTTGGCCACAACCAGGCGTTGATGGACTTAAGTGTGTGTGCCTCGGTTTCGCCTCGGCCCTCATTTACACGTTCCTCCATCAATGCCTCTTTTGCAGGCCGCTGCAGTAATGTAGGTACTATTATGCTAACGAGCATAAGTTATTTTCAATGATTAATCTTGAGCTCATAAATTGATTACCTACGGTAACATACATAACTTTAGAAGTCACCCTAGTAGGAGTATACATGTTAAAGTTGCCAGTAACAGGTGCTTAATTATTTTTTAATGTAACGCAATTAATTTTATTATAGTCAATATCAACAAAGGTTCTACAAAAGACTTGAATTAATAAAGAAAATTTATTGATGACAATTGCATGAAATTGACTGAATTTCCATTTGTTTTAGGATTTGTACTAACTACAATTAGGAATAGGTAATAAAATTATTGAGAAAAACTCAGTGTATAGACACACAGATATATGTAAGTATACTTATACTAATAATATAGTAAAAGTATGCGTATACCGTGAAAGTCAAGTAGGTCATCTAATAGTTATTTATGATACAAGGGTGATAAAAAGGTAAATAACAAGGCGAGGGTTTACCATCGTCGTCGCGATTTTGCTTTTTACCTTTTACACCCATTCCAATACAGTTGTGAGAAAACAGGTAAAATAAAAAAGGACCGTAAAAAAAGCAAAACACATGAGTAGGATCTTAGTAGCATATTTTTCAAAGTTTCACCCACCAAAGTTCATTTTACGCGACTTGTGGATGTCCGGGGGCGTAATCTCACTTTGTTTTTCCTATTTATACGCATAAGTAATTTTTATCACACATAATATATTAACTATTCATTAATTTAATTCGTATTCACAATTTAAACAACTCAATTCAGTTTTACGAAAATTGTGCCTTATTTTAACTACGCATGCGAAATTTTTTTTTCTAAATATTACCATAAATAGATTATAATAAGGCTTAGGATAATATTGTAGAAATTAAAAACTCATTGGATAAGATGAGCTTCATGCATCATCAATCTTTCTCCATTTGACACAGGCCACCGTGCGTGATATTTAGTCTCCTTTCTTCACAAAGATATAATCCAAAAAGAATCTAACCACCTAGCGTTATGTAACCTCTTGGAGGAACAACCAATCTGTTTTTAAAAGTCTGAAAGAAGATTCATTATCTTTGGTTATTAATTTTTTTAATTTGCTAGAAATGTCTTGTTCCTCTGAGCTAAAAATATAAAAAATGGCTAAATAAAGGGCACAAAGTAAACTGGCATATAAAGTAATTTTTTTTGAGCAACTGTATTTAAAAATAATTTTCAATATAGTTGCTCGAAAAGTGGTCCTTTATATGCCAGTCAAGTGTGCGCAAAATTGTTTTTTTTTAATTTCTAGCTCAGAGGAACAACATATTTCTGTCAAATAAAAAATATACTAACCAAAGATACAAAATCTTCTTTAAGACTTTTGATAGGAGAATTTTAAAAGAGATAGTCACTGACCTCCATTAAATAAGTACGCTGGACTAAATACCTATTCCATACGAAATGATAGTTGTTGTTTGTGCCGATTTGAAGCGCCCCGCTCGACCGTCTCTGGTACTAAAATTTACATTTACCTATGATTTGATATTTGAGTCTTATTAGTTCCTTGGATACTCGCGATGCTATCACGCTGCTATCAGCGCCAAATTGGAAAAATCAAATGACTTCATTTTGACATCGATAGTATGAAGTCCAGCGTACTTGTATAATGGAGGTCAGCGGAGATTAGCATTAGATTCTCTTTGGGTTATATGTTTGTGAAGAAAATATAATAATTATGAATGAAGCGCATAGGTTACACCAAGGGAATAGGTCATCTTTTTCAAGGAGGTTTTAATGCTTACAATAATATTATCCCAAGCCTTAATGTAGTCAATTTGTAATAATATTTTAAAACGAGAAAACAAAGTGATATTACTTCCCGGACATTTAAAACAGCCAAAAGTCGCGTAAAATTAACATTGGTTACCGAAACCTTGATAAGCTCGTATGTACCCATGTATGTTGTTTTTCTGTCCCGGTCGTTCTTTATTTTACCGGTTTTCTCACAAATGTATTGAAAAACGTTGTATGATACGTGGGTGTAAAAGAAAATAACTTTATTGAACTTTTTACCACCCTTGTATCATAAATAACTAATAAAAAATCGTACTTAGGTACCTACTTTTACATTAAAGTATGAAAAGGAATGACACTTTCACTTTTAATGTACCATTTGTGAGATACATAAATAATTTCATGGTTTCTACAAAATAAGTATGACCTAAGTACTTACAAATGTCAAATGAAAATTAGTAGTATAGGATCGTAGAACTGAACAACTCTCGTGTGATACCCTTTCTGATAGTACGTAAATAAATTACCTCAAAGTAGTAGCAAACTGAAACTACTTAGATAATGAAAATACATTACCTACGTAGGTAATTTAACTATTTTTATAGTAAAAAAACATGAACAAAAAGTAACACTGCATTTCCAGTATTTTGTTTATTTTTAGAATTAATTTTAAGAATATAATATTAAGTATTCAATTTTGTAAAAGGTTGATCTAAAGACTTTAACTGTGTGCCTATAATTAGTAAAACAATATTGCTTTTACAGCGACCAAATAAGACTTAGTTATTTAAATTTAATTTTAAACACGTTCTTTTTCGTATGGGGCATAGTGTGACTTTTTTTAAATTATATTTGTTTAGTTTCGACAAAATGTATCACTTGATTAACAAACTTTTATAAGCTCGTTTTGCCAAAGAACTGGCAATCGGCTACCTTAAAAAAACCGTTTAGTTATATTAATATCAATATAATGAAACATTATTTACATTAAGGCTACCTTAGAAAAAAAGGCAGATGTTTCATTATTAATTTCTTTTATCGCAATTCGTTTCTTATATTATAAAATCTACCGCTGCGCCCTGTACCTTTAAGATAGATCGTCATAAATGCATTAATTTTGTAAATTATACGACGCTTTTGATACGATCGTCTTAATGGATCGTTTAATAAATTACGTTTTCAATTGACTGCCAGACTTCGTTCAGAAAACTTTGAACTTATGTAACGTGCCATATTTAATTTTTTGCTCATGAAGTATTCAAACAGACTGTACTTTTTGTGGTGCTTAGAAAGTAACTAGAACTTACCTGTTACGTATTTAAAAAGTAAGATCAGGCATTTATTATATAACAATTTTCATGGTTATGTATTTTTATAATAATAACAAAATAACTTAAATAATTACTAAATGAAATTTTCCAAATTATTACGCTTTAATTGAGTCACAAAGCTTAATTTGACTGATAGATAGCTAAATAATGTTTTTGTGTTCTTTTAATTTAGGTAATTTTAAGATTGGTAATTCATAATTTAGAAAAAATAGTTTTAAGTTTGCAATATAATAATAAGAATAAAGTAACTACCTCATTTTTTATTATGTCCTGGACCCACAATGTACTCAACGCCCTAAAGTCCTAAAAAAGGTCTCCCGCGAAACTGAACAACTTTCATCATAATCATCATCATATCAGCTGAAAGACGCCCACTGCTAGACAAAGGCCTTCCCCAAGGATTTCCACAACGACCGGTCCTTCGCTGCCCGCATCCAGCGACGTCCCGCGATCTTGACCAGGTTGTCGTGAACAACTCTCACCATGACATCAATTCCTAGAGAAACACAAAAAAAAAAATTTTTGACTGCTCAATTCGGTCTATTTAGGAAGTCCTAATTTCATTTCGCATATTTTACCTGCTGCCAGCCGTGTATGGCTCCTGGGTTAGAATAGGGCCATCCACCTCTTCCGTGCTTTTCGTAAGAGACGACTAAGCTAAGGGACTAAGCCGGAGGATGGGCAGCAGCGTCCTTTTCGCGTACTATGCGACCACACTGCAATCGCCAACCCGCCTGCCAAGCGTGGCGATGGTTTCGGTCACTTACGGCCACTTCCTTTAATGGCCACTATCCAAATTCCTAGTTCGCCCACATCCTTGAACGACCACTTCTTTTTTTGTACATTTCCTTGTTCGTCCACTTCTTTTTTCATACATTTCCTTGAACGACCACTTCTTTTATTGTACATTTTTTTCAAGATAAAACTTAGTAAAAAAACTGTAAATGAGCGAGCGAAGCGAGCGATATTAGGTTCGGTCAGGTTTGATTGATTATACAGTCAAAGAGCCTCTCCATTTCATCATCGGACGACCAGGTGCGGAGGGCGGTTCCACCCCTTTGTCGTCAATATTCCTTGTTCAGAGTCATTACAAATCGTCTCGCACGCAGGTTTGACGACTTCAGGCCTCCCGAAAAAGCCTGTTTCCGAAAAGGTTTTAGTATCATAGACCACATACATACGCTGCAGCAGATAATACAGAAGACCGAAGAGTACAATCAGCCACTATGCTCGGCGTTTGTGGACTATGAGAAAGCCTTTGATTCAGTCGAAACCTGGGCTGTGCTACAGTCTCTCCAGCGGTGCCAAATTGACCATCGATACATCGAGGTGTTGAAGTGTCTGTATGAAAACGCCACCATGTCGGTTCGCTTCCAGGATCAGAACTCGAAACCTATCCAGTTGCAGCGAGGGGTGAGACAGGGAGACGTTATATCTCCGAAACTGTTCACCGCCGCCCTGGAATATGTTTTTAAGCTTCTGGACTGGGGTTGACTCGGCATCAATATCAATGGCGAGTACATAGCCCACCCCCGATTCGCTGACGATATCGTGGTCATGGCTGAGACTATGGAAGACCTAAGCACCATGCTCGAGGGCCTCAGTAACGTCTCTCCACAAGTGGGTCTTAAAATGAACATGGACAAGACGAAAATAATGTTAAATGTCCGTGTCGCACCCACCCCTCTAAAGGTTGGAGACTCTACACTGGAAGTTGTTAACGAATATGTATACCTGGGACAAACACTCCAGCTAGGTAGGTCCAACTTCAAGAAAGAGATCAATCGACGAATCCAACTCGGCTGGGCAGCGTTCGGGAAGCTTCGAAATATCTTTACGTCCCAAATACTGCAGTGTCTCAAGACTAAGGTCTTTGACCAGTTTTGTATTGCCAGTGATGACTTACAGAACTGAGACATGATCGCTTACTATGGTCCTCATAAGAAGGCTCAAAGTCACCCAAAGGGCAATGGAGCGTGCTATGCTCGGAGTTTATCTGCGTGATCGAATTAGAAACGATGAGATCCGCAGGAGAACTAAAGTAACCGACATAGCTCACAGAATCGGTAAAATGAAGTGGCAGTGGGCAGGGCACATAGAGATGGCCTCGTTCTCGAGTGGCGACCGCGCACCGGAAAACGTAACGTAGGCAGGCCTCCCACGCGGTGGACCGACGACCTATGGTGAAGATCGCGGGAAGCCGATGGATGCGGGCAGCGCTGGACTGGTCGTTAACCAAAATTCCCCAACGCAACGGAAAACTGGCTATCTTATCTTCAAGCACAGCAATGTTGTCAACACTGTTGTTTGGCAAGACTAAGATAAAACGGTGGTAGCTAGCCAGGCGGGCTAAGATAATGCCCTACCACCAACCAAACCGAGTCTTACAAGTTGACTCCACCGGGAATCGAACCCGCGACCTCCTGTTGTGAATCTAATGGACTAACCATTACGCCACGGAGGCGGTTCGTTGGTAAAACTGTCTACCTATTCATCGTCATCATCATCATCATATCAGCCGAAGGACGTCTACCTATTACGGTTCATGAAATAAAACCTGCTGACAGACAGACGGACGGACAGCGGAGGCTTGGTAATAGGGCCCCTTTAGCACTCTTTGGGTATGGAACCTTAAAATTACAGTAGGGTTGCGTAGCTCAAAAGGCAAAAAAGAACCCTTATAGGATCGCTTCGTTGTCCATCTGTCTGTCTGTCTTACTGCCAAAGACAATTTTTCTCGGGAAGGTTAGGTGTAGAGGTATCTGAAATTAATATCAAATACATACCAAGGTCTATGGTTTTTTTAAGTTGCGAAAAAATTAATGTTGTAGTTCATAGCAATAAAAAGATACGACCATTTTAAGACCATTTTTGTCATATAAATAAATATAAAATAAATAATAAATATTAAAACCCATAGAGTATTATCCGTTGACCTAGAATTGAAAATTAGTAAAGAAGCAAGGTATCACGAAACAAACAAAGGAAACATCCTAAAATTTAAAAATATCATACAAACAATTTTTTTCAACGATAACAAACTTATATTTGCAGGTGGACAATTTTTTTCAAGTACAAAATTAAGTTGGTCCTTCAATCCGTTGATGTTTGTAGGGTCCTACTCGCACATGACGGGTTCTTTATTATTTGTTTTCTTACACAAATCGATCCAGCTGAATGGGAAAACCTATGTTTTTACGATTTTAGCAATTTGTAGAATAAAGGTTGTTCAGTTTCATGAGTAGAAGCCCTCCTTAAAAACAAGTTTTAACTGAACATCCTTTATATTCATACCTATAGGTATAGGTAGGTTGCGCTTCAAACGCCGTGCCAGACGTGACAATTCAGCCTTTAAAATCGACTACCAGGGCTGGGAAAAGCTCGCGGAGGATAGAGAAGGGTGGCGCAAGTGTGTGGGAAATGCTCACAGGTTGTGTGATGGATGAGGCCTGGTTCAAACTATTATCCGAACGGAGGCACCGGAAACAACAAGCTGTCTCTAATCCATCTAACGGGAACTTCCCCTGTCAGTCTGTGCCGGTCTCGCATCATCGGATTGTACAGTCACAAAAACATTTATATCCGATGTCCACGCGAGCGAAGTATATACAGGTGTAACAAAATTGGTGTAGGTCCCGTTAACTGGGGCTTCTACTCATCATACTGAACAACTTTTGTTCTACGACTGCTGAAATTGCAAAAAAAAAATTTTTCTTCATACAAACCGATCAGCTGATCGACCAATTTTATGCATTTTAGTATGGAGTGGAGGGTCCAAATTTTTTTTTTCAAGAATTGACTATAGGTTCCTTGGGGAAAATTGTTCAGTATGATGAGTAGAACCCCCAGTTAACGGGTCCAACACCAATTTTGATACACCTGTATATATACAAGAATTTGTCACTCAAAGTAATAAGATTAGGTACTTACTCGTATACGTATCTCTCTTTTCCTAATTATCTTAAGTCGTAGTCGTCGAATCAAAATTTAGATATGTCACTTCAATTAGATCAAAATATTTTTCTTGACTGACTCTGACACATGTTCGTAATTAGAAAACCGTACTGATAGCTTTTTGCAAAGGGGTTATCTATCATGTCAAGGGTCGATTCGATATGACATTTAAATGTCCTAACAAGACATTTCAACACAATCGAATAGAGGTTTCGACCTCATTGCATTATGAATGTTCTAACAACATTTAATGGAAAGGGATCTCAAATTAAATCTCGTGACCAAATTAAAGCTCGTGACTGTACCACAGAAATCGGAATACTAGATGATACCTTTTTTATCTTTCTCTTGTACAATAAAGATTTATTTATTTATTTATCATTTATTTGTTTCGTCTCAATAGCTTAGTTTCTCTTCTTCAGTAGATAATGTTGAATAGAAAAATACATGCAGTTTCAAATCTTTTACGAAAAAAATGGAACGCATAAAAATGCACTTATTTAATTACATAAAGTTCAATTTGTAAGTAAACTTGAAAAAAAATGGTGTCGATTATAAAAAACATCGCAACCATTTCACAGCATCGCCCGATGCTCTGTGGAGGTCAATCTGACTCTCTTTACACCTCGCAGTACAAGTGCAGAACAAATAAGCTTAGCCCATGTTAGTAACTTATAATTAAGTTGCGCCAGACAGCGTCAAACCCATCGGTGTGCGCTTCCGCGAACATCGACGGCCTGTTATATTGGTAAAAGAGCGCAGCAGCCGCAACAAAGCTCTGAAACGGGATCCGCAGAGCATTGTAAGCCTTCTGGATGTATCTGAACCACAGGGCCCCCAAATACAGCGATGTGCAGTATGTTTTTTTTTGGTACTCTAAAATTTACGTGTTCCCATACAACGAATTTCTGTACTCCTACTCCCAACAGTTTTTGACCTCTCCATACTGACCCATTTTTATATCACAGCCTGTATATTTTGCAGCAAGTTGCGGCCTTGAAGACTTGGGTTTCTGTGTTCATCATGGTTTGCTCTATTCTATATAACAATAAAAAAACGGTAACCTTAAAGGTCTACGGGTGACAGGCAGGACTAAAAAAGGGAAGCCTCGCCTACAGCAATGATTGAAAGTACAAAATTATCGAAACATAATCAGAGGAAAATTGAGGGAAAGCGGGGCGGGAAAAAGGAGAACAACATAGACGGACAACTTGTGAGACATGACATAGCAGCCCTTGGCAGATGAGCGACGCAGAGAGAGGAGTTTCGGACGATGGTCGCATAAAATCCGATGAGATACACGGCACCAGAAGAAAAATAATTATAGTATATGTAACTAGTCTGTCTACAAGAACTTAATCGTCGTAAGAAATGGAATATATCGACATAAGTTGATAGTTAGTTAGATCTAAAATACCTACTTAAATTATTGTCATGTTTTCTTTTTTTTAATTCGAAACCTTTGTTAAAGTGACGTTTTCACTATATTGGATTTTTTTTAAATATCCATATAATACCCATGGATAATTTCTTTGGCTTTTAGTCGAGTTAAAATCAAAAACAACTACCAAGCGTTTTTGTAGCTAATGTAAAGTAAAAAACTCAAACAACCCACCCGGGACAAAACAAGGCTTTAACCCTAAATCGGGCATTTATCCAGGTTAAAAGCCATGTTTCCACACATTGAGTCAGATTTTCGGTATGAATTTTTTATTACCCATACAAATCGATCAGCTTATTTGCCAACTTTGCCAAGATTTAAAGTTGTTCAGTTTCATGAGTAGAAGCTCTTCTCAACAAATGTGTTCTATTTTAGCTAACACGCTGTAGAGTCGTGGCCCTGGTCGGCACTCAGGCTCGACCTGTCCTTTAAAACGTCGTCTTACTCTCACCTTTAATGTCCATTTAGATTCCACATACATCTAAACAATAACAATGACACTCTCCACTAAGGCTTCTTTACCTAGCCCAGCACTAAGGCAAGAAGTTACTTAGAGTAAAAAAATAATACGGTTACCAACTTTATGACTTAGGTCTATTTTTACTTTTCTGTGTGTTAGTGTTATTTTACACTTATACCTACTAGCTTTGAGTGACCGACTACGTGCAGTGGAATGAAGTCACAGTGTTGCAATCAAATGAGTGAGGTTTAGGTCACGTTTGCACGCAGTTGAGCGTATCATCTGCACACATGCATGACATGCAGGCTGTCTGATACCGCCCGAAGCCTGTAAGTAACGAATTATCAATCTCGACGTTCGATATACATGCCTAAATTTTAACACCTTAAAAGTATTCGTTTCCCTCCAAATTGTTAACTCACGCACGACACACAGTTTTCAATTTCCATGTAATGGCCTCGAAACATTGTAATGTTTTGTCTCGTAATGCCTATGTAAGTAATGTACCTACCTCTAGGATTTCAACTGTCCATTTGCTAATCGATTTATGGGAAGCTAAAACCATCTTTTGCACATTTCCCTCGGTTTTTTGAGTCCATTTAATTAAACTTACTTATTAAGCACCTATAACTTGCATAGCGGGATAACTACGAGTACCAGCTTCATTATTTAAACGCCGAAGTAGATATCTCTCCAATTTCTTATTTAGTCATCTTTTTTAAAAACTACGCTGTTTGTGTGCTTTATATCATTAATAAAATAAATTGTACACCCACGCTACACCCCGGACACTACAACGGTCGTGAAATTACATTTCTAAAGAACAAATGGCGGAGCAAACAAAATGACGGCGAAATCCTATACGTACGAGAACCAAACTATGTACGAGAACCAAACACCAACCTGAATCAATCTGGGTGACGAGGGGGTGAGGTCGGAATCTAGAGAGCAGCATGGAGTGTCCATACTTATATAAAAACTATATATATACTAATCTTTGCTATTAAGTAATTGTAATGTTTGTTGTTGATTTGTATATGAATGACTAAGATGGAGTAAAGCCTTCGCGAGAACGTATGCACAGCGTGGGCAATATATATACAAATCAACAACAAACATTACAATTACTTAATAGCAAAGATTAGAGTTAGGTACCTATATAATCAGACTTGATGAAAAAATTACAGTTAATTTGAGTTTGTATGGGAGGTACCTATTACTCGGACTTTTCCTGAAATATTGAAATGATTATCTATTTAGTACAGTAGGCCTTATTAATTCCTTGTCAATAACAAAGTTTCATTTATAGTCTCATAAGCCATTTTTGAGAAAATGTAAAAAACCACCCAGATTTTTCTTATTACAATTTCTCTAACATTAATAAACTACCGTGTGCTCTAGGTCATGTATAGTAATATTAACATATGCCAGTTTTATTAAAACCGTAAGATACATTAATTTTAACCCTTAAAAATCAAGAAAGAGTAATTTGAAAAAACTGCTGGAGTTATAAAAATAATATTGTCCTAACCCAAATTTTACCTACATCCATCAAGTAGTTTGTGAACTAGAGCACCGGACGGACGCACAGACACAAACACACATTCACACATGTTTTATTTTTACTCTGTTAGTGTAAGACAATCGACCACTATTAAATTCTCAACTTGATTTTTTTTACCATCACAGTACCTTCTTCACACCTTCGTCGTTCGCTAACGCTCGCTCATCAGTCGCTCGAGAGTAAATAGGTGATTCAATGGATGACGTCGTACGCGATGGACGCCTCACACCAGACAGGGATAGGTATATCAGGACTTCAATTAGGACCACTTTAGATCGAGGTCGCTTTTAGAATTCTTTGGACAGCGTCTTTTGCTACCCATACAGTTATTCACGAATTATTTTTATTATATTTTATTAATTATAGTTCATATATTACTAATAATAAGTGATACTGTCCGGAGCGTACCGTTAAGGAAAAAAGGGACAAGGGTTTTCAGAAAACCCATGTCTCTAAAGCTTCCTGGAAAAACCTGTCAGGACGCTGCACCTCAAAACTGAATTGCCAATAATAATTGCTATTCATGGACAGTAATTTGTATGGAAAATTTGGAGTTGCTATGGCACAACATATGTACTTAGGTTAGTAGAAAAGCTTCTGTCAGTACTAAATAAAATAACTATTATACAGGACTGCTATAGCATTCGTGTACTCTTATACTAGTCCTACTGTTAACTAAAGATAACTGACTTCTATTAATTACACAGGTTTTACAGAATGTTAAAATCAGACACTACCTTCCGTCCATGAACGTGTTAACTATTAGGAGATAACTGTCTTTTATAAGTGACATAAGATTGTACAGGATGTAAAGATTAGACACTGCCTTTCCACCCATGAATGTGTTAACTAGAGATAACTGACTTCTATTAATTACACAGGATTTACAGGATGTTAAAATCAATGCTAACTTTCCGTCAATGAACGTGTTAACTATTAGGAGATAACTGTCTTTTATAAGTGACATAAGATTGTACAGGATGTACAGATCAGACACTGCCTTTCCGCCCATGAACGTTTTAACTAGAGATAACTGACTTCTATTAATTACACAGGATTTACAGGATGTTAAAATCAATGCTAACTTTCCGTCAATGAACGTGTTAACTATTAGGAGATAACTGTATTTTATAAGTGACATAAGATTGTACAGGATGTACAGATCAGACACTGCCTTTCCGCCCATGAACGTTTTAACTAGAGATAACTGACTTCTATTAATTACACAGGATTTACAGGATGTTAAAATCAATGCTAACTTTCCGTCAATGAACGTGTTAACTATTAGGAGATAACTGTCTTTTATAAGTGACATAAGATTGTACAGGATGTACAGATCAGACACTGCCTTTCCGCCCATGAACGTTTTAACTAGAGATAACTGACTTCTATTAATTACACAGGATTTACAGGATGTTAAAATCAATGCTAACTTTCCGTCAATGAACGTGTTAACTATTAGGAGATAACTGTCTTTTATAAGTGACATAAGATTGTACAGGATGTACAGATCAGACACTGCCTTTCCGCCCATGAACGTTTTAACTAGAGATAACTGACTTCTATTAATTACACAGGATATACAGGAAGTTACACAGGCTGTACAGGTGTTACGTAAAATAGCACTTTAAAGGAATCCCCATGGAACCTAACTAACTTTTGATATTTTTATAAATTTGCTGAAATCGTAAAAAAGTTTCTGATCTCCCATAACAATCGAGCAGCTAACTGTAAAAGTTTATGTGGGAATTTATATTTCTTTACGATTTCAGAAAGTTGTAGAACAAAAGCAGTGCTCTTTCATGAGTAAAAGGCCTCGTCTAGTTTTTAAAGTGATATTTTGTACTCTTTGCCTCATCTAACCATTGGAAACGTTAAAGACAATTTGGCTACATTTTTTTTATTTTGTAAATTACCTAAAAAGAACCATTTATTTATGGGACCAAACATACATTACCTATTTTTTGTTATTTTTAACCCCACGGTGCTTGACTGGATAAAAAAGAATAGTTCAAATCGGTTAACATTCAGCGAAGATTCGTTTGAAAGTATGCTCAATTTTACGAGTACCTACAATCTTCTTCTTTCGTGTCGAAAGTAACTTGTATCTCATCTGTGGTGTCGACAACAAAGTCATATCTCTCCTGCCAAGTATGTGGCCACAATACCTACAATATACTTTCTAGGAACATCCTTATGTGCGTAGGTAGGTACTTTAGTACCTTAGTATTGTTAGTAATTAATTAGTCTTAGCAAATACATTTCTACTTTATTTATTTCGCAAAAGAAAATATCGTGACATATATTCCTTAATTAGTACCCATACTTATAGTAAAAAAAAACCTGCCAAGACCACCACACCTCTGAACTGTGTTTTGCTTAGCGCAGTAGCGAATACAAAAAGACACGTGGGGTGGCCAAGCCAGCCAAGCGGGACATGTCTGCCTTTAAAATTGACCACCGCGACTGGGAGAAGCTTGCAGAAAAGCGGCTGGAATCTCAAAAGCGTATTGCGGAAGTTGGGGGGTGCTCGCTGCCAAGAGGGAAAAGCGCCACCAGAGCGGCAATACTCCATCGGCCCCAAACTTTCCCTGCCAGGCTTGCGAGCATGTCTGCCGTTCACGCATCGGGTTGCTAAGCCACTAAAAGCGTTGCCTCTAGACCAGGGCACGGTAGTGAATAGTCTGTAATAGCCGTAGAGGCCAATGATGATGTACCTGCTATATTCACACAAAGTTTAACGCTTAGTGTTTATTTATTTTTAAGATAGAGCAAAAACATAAAAAAACTTTAAAAATACGTTTCTTGTGTGAAGACCCCCTTTATTACTACTTTTTGTTATTTTGTTATTTATTATATATTTGTTTTAATATTTATATTTTGTTTAAATTTCGGCCGGTTTAGATACAGCTTTAAAAAGGTCGGGCGAGCGGGGGAACGGACGTACGGATTTTGTAAGGCTTGGGCATAGGATCTCGTTACCTTTAAAGTATACGGAATCCTTAAAAATAATACTGTCCTTTACTTAAATCATGTAGCAAGACAAGGAGACCAGCATAATAATATTATTGATCGTGTTCTTTAGTTAAATCCATGATATCCCGTGGCATTGGCCTCCTGTCTTGCTACTTCGCCATATGGCGGAAATGTGATATTCCACATACGAGAGCATACATACCAGATCTTCCTACGTCTTCAACTCAAAGTCCAAACAATATACCTCTACCTGAACTCCTCTAAGTGTAAGTAGGTAGCGATGCTGTGTTTTCTGTGGTACATACTACGTATGTTCTGTTCAGAATTTTCAAGATAAATAATCTATTTTATTTTAATCCATTGGTAGGCGTCTCACCTGATGGTAAGTGACAATTATAACGAAAATAGAAGCAGGCTTACCCAAATTCCCCAAAGCAATGGGGAACGGGCTATCATCTTTAACACTTTGGCGATAAAACTGGGATAATTAAGTGGACTAACTAACCACTACGCCCACAGAAGCGACCGGACAAACTTTATGAAATCCAAAAAAATACCTAGTATGATAATCTGGAATACTGTGTAATGATCTCTGTTCACACCCATCCATGGCATCTCCTTGTGTAAGCATAATGGCCGCGTTATTGAAAAGTTCAAATATGATGGCTCGCGTTTGGAATCCCTTCAAGATTTTTTTAGAGTCATTCGTCGTCTAGTTTTTGGACTGAGTAGAAACCTATCCAGGAAGGTAGAAACCTATCCATTAGTCAATGGAATGCCTGCCTGCTTATGCCAAAGCAGTGATACAAAATCTTAAAGAAAGTATAGCAAGAGTAAAACTCCAGAGAATAGTTATGTTAAAAACTACGCACCCCAAGTTAGAGGTCCACATAGGCCTCTCCAGTACCTTCTTACTTATGTGTACACATGTTTAGAATTATATAGTCTACAATCCTACCTAAGTATTTAAATTTTACCTAAGTTTTGTCTGTCTGTAATTTGTTTTGTGTGACTCTACCTAAATAAAAATGTAATATTCAATCATTTTTTATTGTAAATTAAGTAGGTTTATTAAATTTTGTTATACAGTATTATTGAATAGTCGTTATAAGATTTTATTTTT
This sequence comes from Coleophora flavipennella, assembly GCA_947284805.1. Classification (NCBI taxonomy): domain Eukaryota; kingdom Metazoa; phylum Arthropoda; class Insecta; order Lepidoptera; family Coleophoridae; genus Coleophora; species Coleophora flavipennella. Next base: position 18,999,430 of record OX369308.1, read on the forward strand.
TTGATTTTATTGTTTTATAAGTATGCAGATTTTTTTTTGTTTTCAAATAAACTTACCATTAAAAATAAATAAAATAGTTACCTAGATATATACTTTTCCTGTAATCCGTTTAGTATAGAAAGGCAAAATATTTTTTTAGTTTAAACAAATTTGGAACAAATCGCGGGTTGTTCAATCAACAACCATTTAATATTTTGCACACAAAGTAAACATAAATGATGTGTCACCCTTTAAGGTATGTTACGCGGGATACCTAAAATCTATTTGTTTGGAAATACCCAGACATGTAAAAAAAACCTAAAGTCCATTCTTCAAAATAAACTAGTTTAAATTTGTGTTCAAGTCTTAAATGAACTAAAACACAGTGTTTAAGTGAATAAAATGCTTAAAGGAACATGCTCGATGTCCAAAATTATAAGCGATAAAGCTAAAATGATAAAATGTTTTGTTTACATGTTTGGCCATATCCAAACAAATACTTAGGTATATTTTACCTACGTATGGTCGACTGCACGTCAGTGGTAAGACTACTACACACTTTAAACTGAACTAAGCTAGGTAGCCATATAAAAACCTCATCAACAGCCAGACCAGCTCAAAGTCAAAGTGTCACCGCCGTGCAGCTGACTGTACGTAGTTCGTATACCTACATACGACTCGTTGGTTACTGTTTACTTAATCACCAGTTATTAAATAAGTACTTTTAACTGTTTTTACTGCCATATCGTTTCAACTGGTGTAACCTTGAATACGAACATTGTATAAACAAGTACCAAACTCCTTTGTGTAAGTCGGCCATGGCGCAAAGAGTACTTTTTTATACGGGAAGCCATGGTATAAAGTAGTAGTATTTACAATACCTACCTTTATTATCGAGTATTTGTTAACGTGCCACAAAATAGAACTCTGTGAATGTTTGTGAGATGGATGTTTTTTTTTTACGACTAAGCTTCTGTGGCGTAGTGATAAAGTTCATTAGCTTCACATCAAAAGATCGCAGGTTCGATTCTTAGCGAATTCTAACTTTGTATGACTCGGTTGAATTGGTGGAAGGGCATTATCTAAGCCTGGCTGGCTACCACTATCTTATCTAAGTCTTGCCGCCAATGTGTTCCGGCTTGAAGATATTAATATAGCCAGTTACCTATTGCGTTGGGAAATTTTGTTAAGCCTTCTTCCATCTTCGGCATCATCGTCACTTACCGTTAGTTGAGATAATGTCAAGGTCTTATCAACTGTGAAAACCAAGGTTGTGGAGGGGGAGGGGGAACCCTCTTCGTCTACAATTAGGAAGACCAAAAATAAAACTTGAAAGGTACATAGGCTGTTTGGTCCAAAGTTCAACCTAAGTATAATACTTAACTATGGCTATAACATTCAACCCAGCTTTTGTCCTTTTTGTAAGTATTAAGGAATGTTGTTCTGTAATATCATCATAATATCAGCTCATATACGACGTACGTCCTGAGGGGCTCGAGCCTACCTTGAATTAGGGCGATCGGGCCTTAGTCGACCACGCGGGCCAGTGCAGGTGACTTCACACACAACTTTCAAGTTTCTTCACAGGCGTGTGCACTGTGCAGGTTTCCTCGCGATGTTTTCCTTCACCGTAAGAGCGTCAGATAAACGTTCATATGAAATATAAATTCGCAATCTCAGTTGTACGTGGCAGGATTCGAACCACGACCTCTCAGCTAAGAGATAGCGGCCCTAGCGGTTACGCCACTGACGCTCTATGTACTAATGAAAAATAACTAATAACTAATTTGATTAAAAACGCAACTGCATAAAAATATTACCCCTCTTTTTGGGCAGACGGGTTAATTACCAAGGGATCAAGACGAATCTAACGACATTTCGCACTCCAAAGTCCATCAAGCCGTTTAGGCTACAGACTCTGCCAAAGCAACAGATATACATACGTACACCCGAAAAACATTACCATCCTTTTTGGGCATTCCCTCTCGTATATCTACCAGACACGCTAAACGACCAGGTTTATGATATAGCGTCCCCACTTTGGGCAAGCCCTCTCGCACATCTACCAGATACGCTAGACCGCCAGGTTTATGATATAGCGTCCCCACTTTGGGCAAGCCCTCTCGCACATCTACCAGATACGCTAGACCGCCAGGTTTATGATATAGCGTCCCCACTTACCGACCCTAGGGCATAACAGTGGGGGCCGCTATTCCTGCCAACACCATAAGGTGAAGACAAGGACCAGTTACGGTAGGTCTTGCCGCCAAGACGCTTGTCCTGGTACTCTGCAAGGCGAGTGCCTCGTGGAAGAGAACCACTACCTACTGTCCAGGTAGGTCCCGGAGCTGTAGGCGCGCTCACCTCCCGCGGCTTTCGCTGCTGGCGGTTCGATCCCCGCTCGGGACGCCAGAGAAGCTGGCTCCCACATATCCGGTGTGGTACCGGAGCTGTAGGCACGCTCACTTCCCGGCGCTTATTGCACCTGTCCAGACTTACTCCTACGCGGCTGGATCGGCCGGAGCAGTACTAGCTTAGCTCTACTTGCTGACCAGGCAAGTGCCGGAGATGCTTCCCTGCCAGTAGTTAAACCAGCAGTTCCACTTAATGGACAACTCACGTGCCCCGCGTTGTTTTCGCCCATAGCCCACATGGCCGGCTACGACAACACTAGTTGCGCGCGGGGAAGGACGCCTGGACGCAACGTGCTTGCCAGGCAACAAACATTGCCCAACCCCTGCAACTAACCACATACCACTACGAGTCCATGACCCAGTCGGGGGACCGACAAGCCAGAGTTCCGAAGGCGATAGACCAACGGCAGGCAAGCGGTGGGCTACCCCCGACCCCGTAGTACCCTGATCCAAACAGCCGGACCCGTAGTTCCGGCTGCGAACTCCACCTAGCCGGGTAGCTCTAGGCAGAGATGCCCCACTTTGGGCAGTCGGGTTATATATCAAGGGATCAAGACGAATCTAACGACATTTCGCACTCCAAAGTCCATCAAGCCGTTTAGGCTACAGACTCTGCCAAAGCAACAGATATACATACGTACACCCGAAAAACATTACCATCCTTTTTGGGCATTCCCTCTCGTATATCTACCAGACACGCTAAACGACCAGAGTTATGATATAGCGTCCCCACTTTGGGCAGTCGGGTTATATATCAAGGGATCAAGACGAATCTAACGACATTTCGCACTCCAAAGTCCATAAAGCCGTTTAGGCTACAGGCTCAGCCAAAGAAACAGATATACATACGTACACCCGAAAAACATTACCCTCCTTTTTGGGCTGTCGGGTAAAAGTAATAAATATCTATTCTTCAATTTTATAGAACGTCGGATAGCCGGAATTCCTACAGTGTATGCTCTGAGGTAAGAATAAAAATGTAAGTATGTCAAATTTGCTAACAGTTAAATAAAATGAGCCTTTCGATTTTTACTTTCAAACGACGAAGGGGTGAAGAAAGTATTGTGATGGCCAAAATATAAGTAGAGATTTTGATGGGGATCGATTGTCTTACACTAATAGAGTATAAAAACAAACAAAAAAATGTGTGTGTGACTGAGTGTGTGTGTGTGTACGTCCGTCTAGTTCCCAAACTACTGGACGGATTTGGATGAAATTTGGGTAAGGGCAATATTATTATTTTTTCAAATATCCCCTATCTTGATTTGTTAGGGTTGCCACTATAATAAAAAAACACTTTTTATTTTTTACCCAAAAATGTATGTAACGATTTTAATGAAACTCGGTACCACCAGTCAGTACTTTACATGGCCTACAGCACACAGTAGTTTGTTATTTCAAGAAAAAGGAACAAGGTATCTCCTATACAAATCCAGGTATTTTTCTCAAAAATTGCTATTACGATTTTAATGAAACTTTGTGAATAAAGGCCTACTGCCTACTTAATTATTCCAGTAGTCTTAATTATACCTCCCATACGGAACCAAAATTATTTAGAAATATTTACCTACCTTATTACGTATTTTATTGTTACTAAGTAAGTATAATGTTTATAGTTGATTTGTGTATGCTCGACTACAACAGACGGTTAAGGGTTCGCGAGAAAGTATGCACAGCGAGGCTGTATAATTTATTTCTAATAAGCTTACATTTAATAACCCGCAAACCTGGCCAAAACCAAGACATACAACTGCGTAGTAAACAAACACGCATAGGTGACCGCAAAATTCAGTAAGTATTATGTAAATACAACTACATACTAAATTATGTATTTCACTGCGAAAGTTGTTTGTGCAGGCTGCCTCATTCGTTGCTCGTGCGCGCTACATCCAACCAATCCAAGCAACCTCCTCTATACGGTGTGAACCAGCCTTATACTACTCTGCTAGCCAAGCCAGTTTCATGTCGGTTCGACCCGCATGCGCGCGCTACCATATGTGGCAAAAATCTCTCATCTTGTTTATTAGACATTAAAATCATATAAACCTACTCATCATCTAAAACTATGACATGACAGTAGAGCTCTGTAAAGTGAACAAAATGATACAAATTCAGTGAAAGTGCGCTAACGTAAGTGTTTTATAACTTTAATTACTAATGCATCTTGCAATTTATTGCGTTAGGTCTTTTGTTGATAAGTACCTACGTTGCAGTTTGCAGATAGACTGGTCTCGAGAGGGTCACAACAATGACCTATCCGTCCTGTCCAGTTTTACTTGTCTGTGATATATGACGTTATTTGACATCAATTTCATGTGATACTATCTGGCACCTTCTCGTATTGTTCACGTCAATATACGAGTTGTTCAAACTACATATATTAGAAATCAGAAAGCGTGACATAGCGTGATAGCTATGACTGTGATACGTTAGTACTAATATACAGTGACTGTGATCTTTTGACGACAGATGTCTCAAACAGTTTAAACTTTCCTTTTTTTAGTATTCCGTATGGTTTTCGTTCGTAAATTGTTGCTTGCAGCTTACGCAATACCTATAATTATATTATATGATGTTAGTGTCCAATGTTCTTATATCTTAAAGTTATAAAAAGGTTAGTTACTATTGCAGCTCGCCAGAATAACCAATTTACTCAGCGGCACATATTATAGTCCCCAAACGAATAACAATACATTAACTTGTCATGCATGATACTGTCTCAGTACTTTTAAACAGCAACGACTTTTCATTTTTAATATAGAAAAGTAAGAAAAATATAAAGTTCAGTCATTTCGTTAGATCCCTGGCTATAAATTTGTCGAAGAGCACAACATTCGGCAAATCCTTGGGAACTCAGTATATTGCTCAAACAAAGAACGTTTCGAAATTTTTCCAATTTATCATGTGTTCCCTTCTGAGTTCTTAGCATTGTAAGTATTGAGTTCCAGAGGATCTTGAGAATGTTATGTTTTTCGACAAATTTCTAGCACGGCAGGGATTGTACGTACTTTACGAGCACTTTTTAGGGTCCTGAAGTCAACAAGGAACCCTTATAAACTTGCCTTGTCTCTGTTTGTCTTTCCGCGGCTTAGCTTAGAGACTATTATAACTAAAAAGCTGTAATTTGGCATGGGTATACATATTAATCACGCCGACAAAGTGGTAAAATAAAATCATTAATGTTTTTTTTTTATGGTGTGCAGTTTGATTTGTAAAAGTTCATAGATTTTCCATACAAAATGTTCTACTACCAAAGGCAATTATAATTTTGATTTTTAAAAGTACATTTATTTATTGGAAAGACTATGAAACCCTACTTTGGGCGAGTTCGACTCGCACTTGCTCGGTTTTTCACTTACATTCCTCGCTTTAAAAATCGTTGCTGTTTTACGTGGGGTAAAAATGTTGCATAAAAATGTTCTAAGAAAAATTTGGTCGACAGCTTTTTTGTACGGCTGAGTGTAGTAAAAACTATTTTATACGCACACAATATACAACATCCTAGAGTCCTTTACTATGCCTTTACGAAACTATACTACACGATGCGATAGGTATTAAATAACCATAGTCATAGTTACCGCAGGTAGGTTACCATTCTAATCACGTTTACATTTGTCTTTGTATTTTTAGATTCTCACCGTGGCTCCGATCACTAAAAAATTGGGGGCCGGTTCCACGTCTAAAACGGGAGCCGGCTTCGCAGGGAAGAGCTCAAGCGGAAAAAATAGCAACCCTTCAATGTCGAGTGGCAAAAGCAACCCCTTTGCCTCCACCGCGAAAAGCGCTAACTCAAGCTCGAGTGGAAAAAGCTCCAGCGCTTTTGCTTTCACCGGAAAAACCAGCAACAAATTCAGTTTGGGAAAAAGTAGTTCACCCAAGACTAGTGAAAAATCTGGGAGCTTATTGGGCTCGAGCGGCAAATCGTCACCGCCAATTTTGGTAGGAGGCAAGCCATCCTTCAGCCCTAAGAGTTATCCGTCAACTTCGTCCAGCAGCCCGAAGAAGTCATCAACGAGCTTCGGCATCATCTGGCTCCCGACGAGGAGAAATAAGAAAAAGGAATACGTTCACGTGTCTCACAACTACGATGGACGCAGGGACAGGTCTCCGTCAATGTTCCCATTTGATCAGTAAGTATACGACGCGTAGCGCACCTTAATTGATTTAAAGTGATCGAATAGCCAATCAGACAGAATATTGCCGTTCCCGACCGTGCAATTGATTGAAAAATGGAACAGCTGACAGTAAGGATTATACCTACGAGTACATAAAAACCCCATTCATGTGGGGGAATTACTTTGCCGCTCACAATAAATCACTTACGTACTTAGGATATGTTATAACCATTAGTAATGATTGTAACCATCATGGATTTCCACGACGACCGGCTCTGCGCTGCCTGCATCCAGGAGATTCCCGCGACCTTCATTTAGTCGTCGGTTCATCCTTGGAGGACGACTTTTTCCAGCAGTGGACGTCTTTCGGCATCATCATTATTTTAATCATCACATCAGTCAAAATACATCCATTACTGGATGTAGGCCACCGCCAAGTGGGGGAGGGAGGTTTTACCGAAATCGCCACTCTTGGCAGTCGGATTGGCGATCGCATTATGCAGTTTAGTGGCATAGTATGCGGAAAGTGACGCTGCTGCCTTTACAACAGTATTTACTGCCTTGTCGCCTCTTACGACACCTTAAAGGGAAGAGATGGATTGGTGCTATTCAAGGGCCGCACCACAGGCCACATTGCTATCCTACCATTCAAAATAATCCATTTGGATCTTAACATCTTTGGATCTTATAAATGCAGTTTTATTTGTTTCATGTGGAATTAGTTTAGATATATACCAATATGTAGATCTTAGCATTTATTAAAAGTTGAGGAACGGAAATGAAAGTTATTTGCCTAACTGGTGCTTTTAAACATCCTTACTAATATTTTAAATGTGAAAATGTGTTTGTTTGTTACCTTTTCACGCTTCAACACCTTGATCAATCTTGATGAAATTTGGCACGCAGATATCCTGTATTACGGGGAAGGACATAGGCTACATTTTGTCCTGTGAAATTAGCATAATCCGATGCAGTTCCTGTGGGAACTAAAAAAATATTCTTTTTTGGTTAATTTCTTTAACATCGCAACGGAAAAATGGATTATTGTGATTTTCTGCACGAAGATAGTTGTGGGGGTGGTAAATGACATAATTTACTAATTAGCATATCCTGACATCATTCCTGAGAGATCTGGGGAAAACTCATTTCCACGCTCGCAACGTAGCAACGGAATAAAGTGATTTTTTGTATAGAATTGGTTGAGGGGGTGAAAAGAGACATAAACTGCTAATCAGAATAGCACGATCCGGGATAGGGATCTGGAGAAAACTCTTGTCCATGCTCGCGAGCCGCCAGCGGCTCGCACGCCACTCACCCTCAAAGACAGTCATAAAAACGATGTCCACTTGGGTGAAGCCGCAGACAAAAGCTAGTAGAGGAATATGACCTAAACAAAACTTTTTATGAGAAATAATTGTAAGAATACATAAATATAATCGACTATTTAGCACAGAAGAGCCAATGAGCTATTGCCCGACACCCTTTTAGAAAGTAATGGTGTGTGTGTGTGTGTGTGTGTGTGTGTGTGTGTGTGTGTGTGTGTGTGTGTGTGTGTGTGTATATGTCAGGTAACATGTCATTTACGGAGGCCAGATTTATTTTTACTATGACTTCAAGCTATACACTCGTAGTGCGATTCTGATTCATACCCATTCGGCATAAGAACGATACAAAGTCTAAAGTGTGTGCTTGATGTGCTGGCCTGTGTACCTACAACAGGCGACTTTTATTAGCTAACTGGAAGGTGCGTGGTGCGCGAGCCAAAGGCGGCTGGCAGGGAATAGTACACCATATTATCTTCGTCTAAGCGTCGGTGGCTCAACCGGTAACGACTCGGTCCATCTAACCAGAGGTACCGGGTTCAAATCTGGATGGCCAATGTACCAATGAGTTTTTCAAAAACTTACGTACATACTTACCGATTGCTTTAACGGTGAAGGAAAACATCGTGAGGAAACCTGCACAGGCCTGCGAAGAAACTCGAAGGTTGTGTGTGAAGTCGACCAACCCGCATTGGGCCCGCGTGGTCGACTAAGGCCTAATCGCCCTGATTCAGGGTAGGCTCGAGCCCCTCGGTGGGGACGTATATGAGCTGATATAATAAAAAAATAATAATAATTATTATCTTCGTCATGAATCACTCCGTCCGTATGAAAAAACGTTCGGTAGTTTTGAGTTTATCGCGTTCATACAGACAAACAGACGCGGCGGGGATCTTTGTTTCATAATACATGTAAGTATGTATTGATTATACATGTATAGATAAGCGGCAAATGGTAAATGTTATTTATAAAACTGAACAACTCTCGAAATGGAACCAATACAATCGAAGCAACAAATGTTTATGACTTGCTATAGATATCTTTTTCCAATGTTTAGATTATAATATCGACTTATCAAAGAAGTATTGACAACTAGCTTTTTCCCGCGGTTTCTCCCTCCTGCGTAGTTATTGTCATGACTGTAATTAAGGGTGCATCGTTCGAATCTTAAGTTATGGTCTTGAGTGCAAACAAAAATATGATAGAAAGAAAACATTATCAGTTTTTACTGAATTTTCCAATATTCAGTACTTACAACATTTCCGATTTTTATTTCCCTATAAACCTCATTCGGATTTTAACTGGTTATGGGAAGTACCTTTGGAAAAGATGTTTAGTTTCATGACTTTCAACTAAAAATACACCTGTAGGTACCTACTTAAATACATCTCCTTATACTGTGTAATATGTAGGCAAAGAAAGGCAGATCAAAAATCATCCACAGATTCAAAATCAAGTCAATGTACAAAGGCCAGAACATCCAGCTATACAGTCGTAGTGCGATTCTGATCTATACGCAATCGGCATAAGAACGGTACAAAGTCCGCGTAAGTGTGTAGTTTGATGTGCTTGCCTGTGTACCTACTGAATAGCCCATTAAAAAGGGGAGTTGCGGTCCTAGTATGAAAAATCATCCACACATTCAGAATCCAGTCAATTCGAAACTTTTGTAGTTGCTCATTATGTTACTTGCCTTGGTTTCCCGGAAACGACTCTAATGATTTGGCTGAAAATTGTTGTATGGGGTTTTTTGAGGGCCAAAATCGATCTTGATAGATCTTATCTCTGAGAAAACGCGTTTTTAACCCGATTTTTCAAGCACTGCTTCTTTTCCACACAATAGCTATCATATTTTAACATAATATCATCTTTTCAGAAGTGAGCCCAGCCCAGCTCACCAGGAGCCCACAATCGAATTAGACCTCGGTTCGTACCTCGGCGGAGGCGTATTTTTTAAAGCTTTTTTTAGGATATGGGTTTTTTTTACTTCTTTATTCTAATAATCCGTTTTCACAAACAAAATAGTTCACATGTCTAGCAGACTCCGAGATTCGTTGGGTTGCCCAGGTCACCCCAGGTGTTCTTATATATACAGGTGTAACTAGGACCCGTTCACTCGGGGTTCTACTCATTGTAGGGGAAGGGGGGCAAGACGGGGTAGCGGGCATGACGGGGTACCCGTGTTAGTAGGCAAACTAATAAACCAATCACGATCATTCTATCGCGTGACGCAGCGCGGCCATGATGGCTTCTAGTTGGCAGTGCGACTGAGCGGCGAAACTACGTGCTTTAATTGTTTTCCGAAAAAATATTTTTTTTGGCAGTTTGCTTGTTATTTTTGTACCGCAGTTAAGTCGTGTTTCTTCCTTGAATAACAACTATTCAAACTGAGTGCTAAGTTATTCCCGTGTACCAATGATTACGCCAACAGGTAAGAACTTGTTTACATCTGTACTTTGTAGTGTTATTTTTTAAGACATTTTTAGACTGAAATAGGCATGAAGGGGCAAGATGGGGTATGAGGGTACCCCATCTTAGCCTCCAAGTTTTTGTCTGCATTTTTTTTATTATAATTATATAAATACGTAACATTTTATGTTTTTCGGGTGTATGTGTGTATTGTGATGAACTTCCTCAAGTATAAATTCTGTAATTTTGGAGTAGGAAGTTTACTTTTCTGTTTACGTGTTATAATTTTAAAATATTTTTTGTTATAGAACGGTGAAAAATTATAAAAGAAAGACGGTCAGAGGAAGTTGGTCTGAAGAGAGTATGCAGAATGCGGTAAAGTCTGTGATAGAAGGGAAAATGGGATATAAGCTAGCTGCAAGAACGTTTTCTGTGCCTCAGACAACTCTGGAAAGAAAAGTAAAGGTATTTCGTGAAAGTTTACTAGACAATGAGTCCACTTCGAAACCACTGAAGGTCCAGTTAGGCCAAAAGGTGCAAGTTTTTTCTGCCGACGAAGAGCAAGAATTGAGCAAAAAGTAAATATAGAAATAGACAAACGGCCATGTACTCCACAACAATCGGTATTTTCTGTTATTAGCCCCAAACAATTAATGCCCCATCCAGCAACACGAAAAACTTCTCGCACAATAAGAAAACGTGGAAAAACTGCTATCATTACTTCATATCCCTTTAAAAATGAACTGGAAGAGACTATAAAAAGAAAAAAGCTTGAAGAAGAAAATAAAAAGAAAAGGAAAGAGATGAGGGATCTAAAAAAACTTTGAAAACAGCAATTAAAAAGAAGAGAGTGACAAAAAAAAATGTCCAAGACCTCATCGGCAAGAGAGAACAGCGACAGTGATGTTGAAAATACTCCTTGTCCGTACTGCAGTGGTCGTTACTTGGATTCAAACGAAGGTTGGGCTGCTTGTACAGCATGCGGCAAATGGGCAAAAGGATGAGGATGAAGATTCAACCTTTACGTGCGAATTTTGTGAGCAATAATGGGTTAATTTTAGCATACCCCATCTTGCCCTCCCTAGGGGGCAAGATGGGGTGATTCGCCTTTTTTACTTATTGATTTTTTTATTTCTTTATTATAATACATAAGTTCCTAAAAGTACTTTAATACGAAAGACTGATTACCAAGGAAGATTATTAAAATAAACCAGATCTCATGAGTCAAATATTGTCAGTTTTATTACTCCGCAAACGTTAAGGACCCCATCTTGCCCCCCCTTCCCCTACTATACAAGGAAACCATAGTCAATTCTAAACCTCCATACATTTTTTTTTATAAAATGATCGAATTGTATGAAGTGTTATTTCTTTTGCAATTTCATTCAAATCCATTATATGATGAGTAGACGCCCCCAGTTAACGGGACCTACACCAATCTTGTTACACACTGTAAGTATACTGAAAGTTAACCGACTCCATAGCGTAATGGTCAGTCCATTCGCTTCACACCAGGAGGTGGCGGGTTCAATCCCCGGCGGGGTCAACTTTGTAAGACTCTGTTTGGTTGGTGGTAGGGCATTTTCATAGCCCGCCTGGCTAGCTACCACCATTTTATCTAAATCTTACCGCCAAACATTTGAAGATAAGACAGCCAGATCCCCGTCTTGGTAAGCCCGCTTCGATCTTCGAGCTTCGACATCATCGCCACTTACCAACAGGTGAGATGATGCCAAGGGCTTATCAATTGTAGATAAAAAAAGTAGTTTCTCGAAAACGACCCTAACGTTTTAGATAAAACTCTGTATTAAGGTAATGTTTTACATTCCAAATCTATTACATTCTAATCTATTCTAATCTATCAAACAACCTTATTGTGAACGTAGCAAAGACTAATGTTATGCTTTTCAGAACCACATCCAATAAGAAAGAAACCATAAATGTATTTTTGGACAACACAAAAATTGAAACTGTGGAGAGTGTTAAATTTTTGGGAGTAATCATTGACTGTTACTTAAATTGGAAAGGTGAATTAGACAGAATAGAAGCAAAAGTCAGTTCAGCATGTTACGCACTACGAAGCTTACGCGACGAGTTAAACATTGAACATCTAAAAATTGTTTACTACGCTCTAGTCGAATCACACTTGCGGTATAGTATTAAATTTTGGGGGAATAGTTACGCATATAACAACAAAGCGTTCATTATGCAAAAAAGGGCCATTCGAACTATGGTACGAATACCGCAGTGGGAATCTTGTAGATGTCATTTTCAGGAACTAGGAATCTTAACAGTACCAGCTCTTTATATACTGATTATATTGACGACGGATCTTGTAAAGAGACCTGAAAAATACGAAACACCTAATGAAAGAACCGAAAGAGAAAAAACCCGTAGGACCGACTTACCTTATGCGATTAATCCAAAATTAAATGTGGCAGCGCACAGTGTAAGGTATCAAGCAGTTAGTTAGTTAGTCAGTTTTTATTTTTTTTATATTATTAATAATTATAAGTCTTTAATAGTCTGTCAAACGAATTTAAAGTGATACATGATCATAAACAATTCAGGACTCAGCTTAAGGCCTTTTTGTTGGAGAGGTGTTTCTATAGTATAGACGAGTTTATAAACTGTAGGGATAAGTAGACGCAATAATATATTTATTTAGAATCATGAATTAGCATCATAAATATTTTTTAAGAATGCATTTAATTTAGACTATTTTGAATTTTAACGAAGTGTAAGTAATAATTTAATTAGTGTAATTGTATTTTTTTTTCTCTCTTGTTTTCATAACCTTTTTATTTTGTAAATTTCCGACACAATTGTAAAATATTGTATGGAATAAATTGTAAAAAAAATATCTAGATAAGTAGGTGTCATTCCTGATAAATCCGTTTTCACCAATGACATAAGTATATTATTATCATGGTTTTCACACAAAAAATATATTTTACTTTAGGAAACATACGAAACTTTCAGCAACGCTCGGTCGCCCAGGTTCTGTAGGTATCTATACATACTTTACAATAGCAATATTTTCATGCTCATGTAATCTCTCATTGTGGAAAAGAGAGGTCTCTTTACAGTTTTAGCGTTTACGACAACCGTACGGTTCTCTACATAGGAATAACAGACAACATTGCATAAAACTTTGAATAATTCGGGGTGTTCTGGTGTGGGTGTAAATTCAAAATAATTTGGACACGTTTCGCTCACCCTATCCTCTATCTATCTAAGTGTTAGTGTGTCATTTTTGAACGCGAATGAACTTTTCTAAAATACCTTTATCTCATTATGTGGTCATGGTTCATGCATGACATCGCATCGGCTGTGACGCGACTGTGTTTTTGCCTCACCAGTAGCGTCATCTCTATTTGATTCGCTGTAACTTTGTATTCACTCACAAGCTGTAGAGAGTAGGCTTGGTTGATACTACCCTATTATAAAGCACCTATGTAGATAATATTATAGATAAATAGAAAACTGCATTCTAGAATCTGCGCGGAAAAAGAAACGCGTCGTGGCGTAAAATGGAACTAACATGAAATACATTTTATGTAGACGATATCAACACAGAAGGAATCTGAAAACATTATAACATTAAAGATAATATTGTATTCTAACTAGAGCATTCAGTCGCGCGCGGCCCTTTTTTGTAATCCCGGGTTTTCGAGATTGTTAACAGTTAATTCCAGGATAGGCCCAAGATTAAAGACAGGTAATAAAAAGTCAGATTACCATACAAAAATCTGCTTTTTAATTTTTTTTATGGACTAAAATGCTCGAGATCACTCACATAAGGTTAAAAATTATCTTGACGATATATACAGGATTACAGGGAAAGTAGTACAGAATATTTAAGGACGTTATTATTCAGGTCATTTCTGATGGATTTCATTCTGTAATATGGTATCCGGAATTTAACCGTTATGGAGATATTTTATTTTAAAAATTAAAAAAAAACATATATTTTTGGCTTTTCATCTATTTTTTTGAGACTAGAGCTCCTAGAATCCTTTTTTTATGTATCTAGTTAGAAGGCATGTAAATCATTAAAAATGGTTAACAAAAACTGAACCTACTACTAACAGCTTAAAAATACTGCTCGACAACGGTTAAAATTAAAGAATTTTCACTAAGTGTTTTTAACTTTGACGCGCTTACACTAAAAAAAATAACTTCTACGTTTCTTTAGCTATTAAAAAAAGTATAACACTTGCTATTAAACAGGAAAAACATTGACCAAATAACAGTTGAGGTAACAGAGGGTACATTTTTAGTTTTAGGTAAATATTGCTAAAATACTTGAATATAACAAAAAAAGAACAATTATTTTTATAATTCATGTTCGACATGCATGGCCGCCGCGATTTCTAGCAAAAGTTCTCGTTCTCTTTCTTAAATTACCTTTCACGACAGAAGTTCGCAGGTTCCACCTAATTTCCTCAAACGCATCAAATATAAATCTTTTGTCTCAAAATATCGACATAGGCGATCGTCGTCTATTGGTCGTATACTAGGCTTTTCATATGAACTCACACACAAAAATCCATCGACGTTAAATCGGGGCTCCTCGCTGGCCATGCTATGGGTCCGCCTCTTCCGTCCGACTGGCTTTATCACTTGACATAATCATTATAGAGATTGAATTCACTGCGCTTCTTTCTGTATCTTTCTTATCGATCGGGGATCGAACCGCCAGCAGCGAAAGCCGCGGGAGGTGAGCGCGCCTACAGCTCCGGGACCTACCTGGACAGTAGGTAGTGGTTCTCTTCCACGAGGCACTCGCCTTGCAGAGTACCAGGACAAGCGTCTTGGCGGCAAGACCTACCGTAACTGGTCCTTGTCTTCACCTTATGGTGTTGGCAGGAATAGCGGCCCCCACTGTTATGCCCTAGGGTAGGTAAGTGGGGACGCTATATCATAAACCTGGTAGTCTAGCGTATCTGGTAGATGTGCGAGAGGGCATGTACCTTCCTTATATTGTGTTGTTCTATCCAAATCCTTCGCTTTTAGGTGCATAACAAAGCAGCAAGTACTTAAGTCTAATTCATAATCAAATAGTGTAAGTCCATTAACAACATACGCAAACTCATTTTCTTAATCACTCTGTATAAAACATTTTACTTGTTTAGACTCGTCAGAGAATGTATCTGTCCCGTGATACTTTCAGATACTATGTTTTATCTGCAGATACTCGCAGATATTATACAGACGTGATAATAAGCCAGGCGTGACCGCTGCGCCAGGTTTTGAAGAGAACATTGTTCATGAACATTGTTTGTTCAAAACATTTCCCGTCCGCTACGACATTAGCAATGTTCAGTAAACACAGTTTTTTAACAAAACAGCACATTTGAAAAAATGAGAAGCGACGAGACTTGTACATTGTTTTGACTGTAGTGGATTTAGTTCTCGAAAGAAGAAAAATAAATAGATTTTTGGTTTATTTTTATTTTCGTTTGAAGTGGCATCCCAAAGCACGGGTCTTTCACGTATCAACGTGATCAACAACATAACTGTCTCTGGATTCCACTCCACACTGCACTCCATCATGCATGATAGTCACATCAAAGCACGTTCAATATTCCGAGCGAAACGTCTTCCTGCGACAAAATCGAACATAAAGTAAACGATTTCCCCCGCCCGCAGGCGAAGGCGGGGATGTTATCCACTAACTCCGGCAAACAGGTTCAAGTGTATTGCTGCACAAAACATTTAGGCCACGCCTCTATTTTATGTTTTTAAACAATGTTCTGTTCAAAACATCGCGCTGCGGACCCGGTTTAAGGTTTTTTACCAAACCACAGTATGTACACTTGTCGTCAATTATCGTCATGCATGTGGCACCTTCAAAATGTTCCCGCTGGAGGCGGTAGTGAGAATCTGCAACGCCGAAACCACGCACGGAAGATTCAAATAATTTTGAACATAAAATGTAGCCAAAAAATCAAAAAATAATTTAGCAATATTGGTTGAAGTTAGCAGTAACTCAACAACATAAAGTGGTAACTTAAAAAAAGAGCAATAGTGTCGCTGTAACTCAACAACATAAAGTGGTAACTATAAAAAACCTAATTAAAAAGTGTCATTGAAAAACATGCTTAGGTTGGCATAATGACTTTGACATACCATGATTGAGTGACAGTGACAGAGTGGAGTGACATCATTCACGAAAGCTTGAGGACTTTTTATTTTCTACATATTTCATTTTTGTTGTTTTTTTATATATTTTCTTCATTTCACATGTGAGAATTTAAAAATATAAATTTGATACTCCTTAATCTGCAAAATTTATTGTGTTGAAGTGTTTCGCAATGGTTTTCTGTTAGGATTTTCTCTTTTGATTTTTAAACTTTGCTCGAAAACTTTTTGGTCGCTTTATGTTTTTTCTTCATCATTATGCAAGAAAACAATAATTTCGAGACAATCATAAGCACATGGCGGCGCTTGTCTGGAGAACTAGTTGATTCAAAGGACGAAACTTCTGTTATAACAAGGTGAATAAAATTAATGTGACAGTGTAATTGGATAGTGCAGTTGCATTTTTATCGGCTATTGTTCGCGGTATATTTGTGTCGTGTAATGCATACATGTTGTCAGTGAAATTTAAAGCTGGCATCTACAGCCAGTGGTACCAAGGCGAGGCTCGCCAGTTGACATTGTATCTACTTGATGTATATTACTGTATTTCCTAAATGTACCTTATAACAATTGTTACTGTGTGGTTAGCTTATTTAAAATTACTTTCGTTTTTCCAAAGCATGTCGGGGGATTCGTCTAACCATCAACCTATCAAGAAGAAAGAGGATGATTCCAATGCATTGCTGGTGCCGGAGCGCCCAAAGGGCCCGATAGCAACAGCAGCCAGTGCGGGGGTGGTGGTGGCATCAGTGGAGGCCCAGCATGACAATGCTGAAACCCAAACTCCTGATGATAAGCAGGAGAAACAAGAATTCATCAAATATGACAGAGAAGATAACAAGGTACCATTCTGCATTCTTTAATCTGAAAGGTCAAATTGTTAACTCTTAAATTAATTTTTATTTGTCTTTACAATAAACTATTGTTAAAATGGTAGGTATTACAAATTTTATTTATGCTACTCTAATAAGTAGTATACTTCAAATATACATTCAAGATTTTTCCAGTGAATACAAGTAAAAAAGGCATCAATTTAATTTGAATAAATTGAATTTGATCTCTGCTAGTTCATATTGTAAAGGACCTTTAATTTAGAACATTCATCAACAATTCATACAAAATTGAAGATTGCTGAGAGTTGATCTCATTTTAGTTTTTTTTTCCTTATTTATGATTATGAAACACATTTCATGGTCATGTATGGTATAACTGATAAGATAGCAGCATTATAAATAGATATTTATTGGAAGCGATTGTACTGCGTGAACATATCAAACACACATTTTTATTGATCATAATCACAGTTTTTTATATGCATTTGACTGTTTGTGGCATTTGTTTCGAGTGTTTCCATGCTTCTCAAAGCATGTCAATTTGTTGGTGCTGATTGCTATCGCTAATTGTAAAGCTGTATCTGAGGCCTTATAGATAACTTCTGGCAGTGGGGTTTGCCATTAGTCATCATTTTGGATTTGGGCCTCACCTTTCAAAGCTTAGGAAAAGATCTGTGTCTCAGCAGTGGGGACGTTATAAGTTGTTAACTAAATAGTCTTTATTTACTTACACCAAATTTTTCAATTTCAGGAAGCAGCTGGTGACATGACAAAAGAAGATAAAGATGACAAAAGCTTTTTAGAAAATGACAGTACAACAAGTAAATCACATAATAATTGGGAGAAAGGGGATAAACTAGACAGCGTGTACTTGAGACCGCCTCCACCGCACAAGGTGAGATCGAACACACCGTCCAACGAAGAAGATGGCTGCGGCATCAAGTGTCTATACTACACGCTACAGTGCTGTGATTGCGTCCTTATGTAAGTTGCCATAATTAGCTATAGTTTAGATATCTGTACACAAGTTGCCTTATGGCATTACTATTTATACTACTAGGGTATTCCAAGACTAATTTTAATATTTTATAGTGTTATTAGAGTATTGTATTTAGAGAATGATTCTTATTTTTGTGACTTAAGATTTAATTGTTAATGACTTGGATTCGAAAAAAAACAGCCACAGTTTTAATTAAGTTGGCTCATCAATATTTCAACTCTCAACAACATGGAACCTATTTTTATCCCGAAAAGGAGGGTAGTTTCGTATTTTCCACCTGGTAATTTTAAAAACTGAAAATCAATTTATTATGTGCCAAATATGCTTATTTGTATCATTCCATTCTATTTGTACATCGACCAACATTCCAAATATCTCATAAGATACATATAATGTCTGATCTGAGGGTTGTGGTTGTAAAACTACTTCAAACTGCTCTGCCATAATTTATTGTTTTCTCATTGTTGCCGGCAACTTTGCTCTAAACAGGAATGAGTGTGTGTAGTTAGAAATAGGTATATACTTGCCAAAATATTATACACTTAGCTTTACATGACGTTTCAAAGTTTACTTTGTCACAAATTACTTTTCAAATTTTTTACACCTAATTTTTATGTATGTTATGAATAAATTCAAGGAAGATGTAAATATTTTAAAATTGAAAAATTTGGTGTGTTGTTTTTGCCAAATCTATTTCCACTTATAACATTGGGGGTAAAAAAAAACGTAAATTATCTATCTTTGTAATTTAGATTTTATCGAGCAGAAACTTGGTAGGTGTATGAGAATTTAGTTTTATATGGTATATTTTATGAACTGACATATTTTGTACTAATATACAAATAAAAGATATGTTTTAAGTTAGTAAATTATTTTTTATTTAATTTCTAAATTCTATACCTAAATGGTAAGTGACGATGATGCCGAAGATGGAAGCAGGCTTACCAAGATTCCCCATTATCTCATCATATCAGCCGAAAGACGTCCACTGCTGGACAAAAGCCTCCCCTAGGACTTCCGCGAAGACCGGTCTTGCGCTGTCCGCATCACTAGGTCGTCGGTCCATCGTGTGGGAGGCCTACCTACGCTACGTCTTACAGTGCGCGGTCGCCACTCGAGGACTTTACTGCCCCAATGAACATCTGTTCTACGAGCTATGTGCCCTGCCCACTGCCACTTAGTTTAGCGATTCTGTGAGCTATGTCTTTTACTTTGGTTCTCCTATGGATATCCTCATTTCTGATTCTTTATCTCATATTCTATAAAACGGAAGTCTCAGTAAACACCGTATTGTTGAATTTTACTGCAAATACGAAAACTAAATTTTGTTTAAAACCAACAGTTTTCAATTGCAAAGTACTCACTAAGTTTTATTTTCTGTTTTTTTACTTTCGAGCGACGATGGAGTGAAGAAGGTATAGTGATGGCAAAAAAAATTGAAGTTGAGATAATGATGGGGATCGATTGTCTTATTAGGGTTAATAGTCTAAAAAATAAAAAATGTGTGTCCGTCCGGTATTAGGGTTAGGGCAATATTATTTTTTATATCACCAGGCGTTTTTTTTTTTCAAATTACTCCTATCTTATCTTTTTAAGATTGCCACCGTAGTAAAAAAACATAATTTTTATCAAAAATGGCTTTAACAATTTTGATGAAATATGACTATGACTGTATATGGCTTACAGTATACGCGGTAGTTCGTCATTTCAAGAAAAATCGGAATAAGGTACTTCCCATACAAATCCAGGTTGTTTGTTACTTTTTCTCAAAAATGGCTTTGAAGATTTTAATGGTATTTTGTAAATAACTAGGAATTAATAAGGTCTACTACTAAGTACTTAATTATCCCATACAGACTTAAGTTATTTGTATTTTTTTCATCAAGTTTGATATATACCTATCTTTATTCTTTGCTACTAAGCAAGTGTTATGTTTATTGTAGGTTTGTTTATACCCACCCGACTATGACAGATGGTGAAGGCTTTGCGAGAAAGTATGCACAGCTTGGCTGTACAATTTATTTTAGCTACATTCAAAAGCTTTAATAATAGGTCGGGCAAAAAGTTTCTTTGCATTTCGTATATAAATTTGTAATCACATTTTTGTGCTTGTATATTTGTACCCAGCGTATCAAAAAGATAGGTACAAGCAAAAAATACCTACATGTAGTATACTATCAAAATGTAATTAATAAAGATTTGGTTGTCTGGAAGAGATTGCTTTTAGCAATAAGACCGCCTACTGTACACTTCATTATAATAACTATATGTATTAGCTTTACGGAATTGTTTTGGTGTACTTTATGTGTAAAAATAAAAAAAAAGACCTCAAAAATGATAGTTTAGACCCTACGACGATCCAGAGCAGATGTTCCTGGAGAAGAATGATTAGGAGAGCCGACCCCAAATAGTAATGGGATAAGGCCGGAGGAAGAAGTAAGAATACTATCAAAAAACTTACTATTAAACTTGATATGTCTTGTTTCTTTTCCGACATTTAGGCCCGGCAATCACCAAATAGGAGAGAAGGGCAGGCTCACTTACCTACTAGTAACATCGGTCAGCTCACATCTCTCGTCTCCTCTGCGCGCTCCGCCCCTTCCGAGACACTGTTCACATCTCAGCTTTGATCACGCCATAAAAAATGATAATGAGAAATCATATTTCTCAGTTCGAACCGTGTCCACTGAAGCTAAGCGTAGAGATGTGTAAATACCGAAATCCTAGTGAAAATGTACGAGTCCTTGTCTCCGCTCCGCCAATCTACGCTTTGGTGGTTTCCGGGCCATAACATACCTATATAGTACGGGTCTGAAAAATTCCAGAGAGCTATTAAGAGTCTCCAGGAGGTTCGAGTTTCCATACAAACGTATATGTGTCTCTTCAATATATTTGCAAAGTTTGGATTCAATCTGGCATGTAGTTTTTGTATCAAAGTGGAACTACGTTTGTATGGAAACTCGAGCCTCTTGGCGTCCCTTAACTCTCAGGTTTTACAGCATCATCACCATATCAGCCGAAGGACGTCTACTGATGGACATAGGCCTCCCCCAAGGATTTCCACGACAACCGGTTCTGCGCTGCCCGCATCCAGCGGTTTCCCGCGACCTTCACCAGGTCATCGGTCCACCGAGTCGGAGGCCTGCCTACGCTACGCTTTCCGGTGCGCGGTCGCCACTCCAGAACTTTAATGCCTCAACGGCCATCCGTTCTACGAGCTATGTGCCCCGCCCACTGCCACTTAAGTTTAGCAATTCTGAGAGCTAGGTCGGTTACTTTGGTTCTCCTACGGATCTCCTCGTTTCTGATTCGATCACGTAGAGAAACTCTGAGCATAGCACTCTCCATTGCCCTTTGGGTGACCTTGAGCCTACTTATGAGGCCCATAGTAAGCGACCATGTCTCAGTTCCGTATGTCATCACTGGCAATACACACTGTTCGAAGACCTTGGTCTTAAGACACTGCGGTATCTGAGACGTAAAGATATTGCGAAGCTTCCCGAACGCTGCCCAGCCGAGTTGGATTCAACTATTGATCTCTTTCTCGAAGTTGGACCTAACTGGACTGTTTGTCCCAAGTAAACATATTCGGTAACAACTTCGAGTGTAGAGCCTCCAACTTTCAAAAGAGTATGTATGACAAAATTTTACAGCATTTTTTAAGAATTAATTTACGTCTCTTAAATCATCTTGACAAAAGCAAAGTTCTCAGAAAAATCATCATTAACCGGAATATTCTACAAAGAAATATATTTAGTTAAATAAAATAACGATCAGAGCGCTTCAAAAAGGCGGTTATAGTCGACATACTCGTAGGTACTCAAAAAAATTCCACATGCCTTTATCAAAAATTCCAGTTTTAAATAAGTAGCCAGGCATGGTTTATCAGCGGCTTCCCGCGACCTGTCCCAGATAGACCGCAGTGAAGATAGCACCCCACTTTGCCGGACCCCTTTTTGTTGTGTATGCTGTGAACACGCCCTTACTATAAGGGGGTTAGCACCCTTAATCTTACTTAATTTACCAAAAATCGACACTGAATTGTTTAAGAGACAGAGCGACTCCAGTTAATGTTCATATTTTAAAGATATTTACGTCCAAACTTTATTTGTGTAGTCGATTTTCAAAAAATTGAACTCCTCTTTTAGGTACTTTGCATGAGGTGAAGTGGGTGAGACATATGTCGGCATGTTGAACAGGCTCTGCTGACTCGTATAAGAGACAGAGCGACTCCAGTTAATGTTCATATTTTTAAGATATTTACGTCTAAACTTTATTTGAGTAGTCGATTTTCCAAAAAATTGAACTCCTCTTTTAGGTACTTTGCATGAGGTGAAGTGGGTGAGACATATCTCGGCAGGTAGAACAGGCACTGCTGAATCGTTTAAGAGATAGAGCGACTCCAGTTAATGTTCATATTTTTGAGATATTTGCGTCTGAAGTTTCTATATGAAGTCGAATTTTTCAAAATATTTAACTCCACTTTTAGGTACTTTGCATGAAGTGAAGTGGGTAAGACATATCTCGGCATGTAGAACAGACACTGCTGAATCGTTAAGGAGACAGAGCGACTCCAGTTAATGTTCCTATTTTTAAGATATTTACGTCTAAACTTTATTTGAGTAGTCGATTTTCCAAAAAATTGAACTCCTCTTTTAGGTACTTTGCATGAGGTGAAGTGGGTGAGACATATGTCGGCATGTTGAACAGGCTCTGCTGACTCGTATAAGAGACAGAGCGACTCCAGTTAATGTTCATATTTTTAAGATATTTACGTCTAAACTTTATTTGAGTAGTCGATTTTCCAAAAAATTGAACTCCTCTTTTAGGTACTTTGCATGAGGTGAAGTGGGTGAGACATATCTCGGCAGGTAGAACAGGCACTGCTGAATCGTTTAAGAGATAGAGCGACTCCAGTTAATGTTCATATTTTAAAGATATTTACGTCCAAACTTTATTTGTGTAGTCGATTTTCAAAAAATTGAACTCCTCTTTTAGGTACTTTGCATGAGGTGAAGTGGGTGAGACATATGTCGGCATGTTGAACAGGCTCTGCTGAATCGTATAAAAGACAGAGCGACTCCAGTTAATGTTCATATTTTTAAGATATTTACGTCTAAACTTTATTTGTGTAGTCGATTTTCCAAAAAATTGAACTCCTCTTTTAGGTACTTTGCATGAGGTGAAGTGGGTGAGACATATGTCGGCATGTTGAAGAGGCTCTGCTGAATCGTATAAGAGATAGAGCGACTCCAGTTAATGTTCATATTTTTGAGATATTTGCGTCTGAAGTTTCTATATGAAGTCGAATTTTTCAAAATATTTAACTCCACTTTTAGGTACTTTGCATGAAGTGAAGTGGGTAAGACATATCTCGCCATGTAGAACAGGCACTGCTGAATCGTTAAGGAGACAGAGCGACTCCAGTTAATGTTCATATTTTTAAGATATTTACGTCTAAACTTTATTTGAGTAGTCGATTTTCCAAAAAATTGAACTCCTCTTTTAGGTACTTTGCATGAGGTGAAGTGGGTGAGACATATGTCGGCATGTTGAACAGGCTCTGCTGACTCGTATAAGAGACAGAGCGACTCCAGTTAATGTTCATATTTTTAAGATATTTACGTCTAAACTTTATTTGAGTAGTCGATTTTCCAAAAAATTGAACTCCTCTTTTAGGTACTTTGCATGAGGTGAAGTGGGTGAGACATATGTCGGCATGTTGAACAGGCTCTGCTGAATCGTATAAGAGACAGAGCGACTCCAGTTAATGTTCATATTTTTAAGATATTTACGTCTAAACTTTATTTGTGTAGTCGATTTTCCAAAAAATTGAACTCCTCTTTTAGGTACTTTGCATGAGGTGAAGTGGGTGAGACATATGTCGGCATGTTGAAGAGGCTCTGCTGAATCGTATAAGAGATAGAGCGACTCCAGTTAATGTTCATATTTTTGAGATATTTGCGTCTGAAGTTTCTATATGAAGTCGAATTTTTCAAAATATTTAACTCCACTTTTAGGTACTTTGCATGAAGTGAAGTGGGTAAGACATATCTCAGCATGTAGAACAGGCACTGCTGAATTGTTTAAGAGACAGAGCGACTCCAGTTAATGTTCATATTTTAAAGATATTTACGTCCAAACTTTATTTGTGTAGTCGATTTTCAAAAAATTGAACTCCTCTTTTAGGTACTTTGCATGAGGTGAAGTGGGTGAGACATATGTCGGCATGTTGAAGAGGCTCTGCTGAATCGTATAAGAGATAGAGCGACTCCAGTTAATGTTCATATTTTTGAGATATTTGCGTCTGAAGTTTCTATATGAAGTCGAATTTTTCAAAATATTTAACTCCACTTTTAGGTACTTTGCATGAAGTGAAGTGGGTAAGACATATCTCAGCATGTAGAACAGGCACTGCTGAATTGTTTAAGAGACAGAGTGACTCCAGTTAATGTTCATATTTTTAAGATATTTACGTCTAAACTTTATTTGAGTAGTCGATTTTCCAAAAAATTGAACTCCTCTTTTAGGTACTTTGCATGAGGTGAAGTGGGTGAGACATATGTCGGCATGTTGAACAGGCTCTGCTGACTCGTATTAGAGACAGAGCGACTCCAGTTAATGTTCATATTTTTAAGATATTTACGTCTAAACTTTATTTGAGTAGTCGATTTTCCAATCTCTTTTAGGGAAAATGGACTACACAAATAAAGTTTAGACGTAAATATCTTAAAAATATGAACATTAACTGGAGTCGCTCTGTCTTTTATACGATTCAGCAGAGCCTGTTCAACATGCCGACATATGTCTCACCCACTTCACCTCATGCAAAGTACCTAAAAGAGGAGTTCAATTTTTTGAAAATCGACTACACAAATAAAGTTTGGACGTAAATATCTTTAAAATATGAACATTAACTGGAGTCGCTCTGTCTCTTAAACAATTCAGCAGTGCCTGTTCTACATGCTGAGATATGTCTTACCCACTTCACTTCATGCAAAGTACCTAAAAGTGGAGTTAAATATTTTGAAAAATTCGACTTCATATAGAAACTTCAGACGCAAATATCTCAAAAATATGAACATTAACTGGAGTCGCTCTGTCTCCTTAACGATTCAGCAGTGCCTGTTCTACATGCCGAGATATGTCTTACCCACTTCACTTCATGCAAAGTACCTAAAAGTGGAGTTAAATATTTTGAAAAATTCGACTTCATATAGAAACTTCAGACGCAAATATCTCAAAAATATGAACATTAACTGGAGTCGCTCTATCTCTTATACGATTCAGCAGAGCCTCTTCAACATGCCGACATATGTCTCACCCACTTCACCTCATGCAAAGTACCTAAAAGAGGAGTTCAATTTTTTGGAAAATCGACTACACAAATAAAGTTTAGACGTAAATATCTTAAAAATATGAACATTAACTGGAGTCGCTCTGTCTCTTATACGATTCAGCAGAGCCTGTTCAACATGCCGACATATGTCTCACCCACTTCACCTCATGCAAAGTACCTAAAAGAGGAGTTCAATTTTTTGGAAAATCGACTACTCAAATAAAGTTTAGACGTAAATATCTTAAAAATATGAACATTAACTGGAGTCGCTCTGTCTCTTATACGAGTCAGCAGAGCCTGTTCAACATGCCGACATATGTCTCACCCACTTCACCTCATGCAAAGTACCTAAAAGAGGAGTTAAATTTTTTGGAAAATCGACTACTCAAATAAAGTTTAGACGTAAATATCTTAAAAATATGAACATTAACTGGAGTCGCTTTTTCTCTTATACGATTCAGCAGAGCTTGTTCAACATGCCGACATATGTCTCACCCACTTCACCTCATGCAAAGTACCTAAAAGAGGAGTTAAATTTTTTGGAAAATCGACTACTCAAATAAAGTTTAGACGTAAATATCTTAAAAATATGAACATTAACTGGAGTCGCTCTGTCTCCTTAACGATTCAGCAGTGCCTGTTCTACATGCCGAGATATGTCTTACCCACTTCACTTCATGCAAAGTACCTAAAAGTGGAGTTCAATTTTTTGAAAAATTCGACTTCATATAGAAAATTCAGACGCAAATATCTCAAAAATATGAACATTAACTGGAGTCGCTCTATCTCTTAAACGATTCAGCAGTGCCTGTTCTACCTGCCGAGATATGTCTCACCCACTTCACCTCATGCAAAGTACCTAAAAGAGGAGTTCAATTTTTTGGAAAATCGACTACTCAAATAAAGTTTAGACGTAAATATCTTAAAAATATGAACATTAACTGGAGTCGCTCTGTCTCTTATACGAGTCAGCAGAGCCTGTTCAACATGCCGACATATGTCTCACCCACTTCACCTCATGCAAAGTACCTAAAAGAGGAGTTCAATTTTTTGGAAAATCGACTACTCAAATAAAGTTTAGACGTAAATATCTTAAAAATAGGAACATTAACTGGAGTCGCTCTGTCTCCTTAACGATTCAGCAGTGTCTGTTCTACATGCCGAGATATGTCTTACCCACTTCACTTCATGCAAAGTACCTAAAAGTGGAGTTAAATATTTTGAAAAATTCGACTTCATATAGAAACTTCAGACGCAAATATCTCAAAAATATGAACATTAACTGGAGTCGCTCTATCTCTTATACGATTCAGCAGAGCCTCTTCAACATGCCGACATATGTCTCACCCACTTCACCTCATGCAAAGTACCTAAAAGAGGAGTTCAATTTTTTGAAAATCGACTACACAAATAAAGTTTGGACGTAAATATCTTTAAAATATGAACATTAACTGGAGTCGCTCTGTCTCTTAAACAATTCAGCAGTGCCTGTTCTACATGCTGAGATATGTCTTACCCACTTCACTTCATGCAAAGTAACTAAAAGTGGAGTTAAATATTTTGAAAAATTCGACTTCATATAGAAACTTCAGACGCAATTATCTCAAAAATATGAACATTAACTGGAGTCGCTCTATCTCTTATACGATTCAGCAGAGCCTCTTCAACATGCCGACATATGTCTCACCCACTTCACCTCATGCAAAGTACCTAAAAGAGGAGTTCAATTTTTTGGAAAATCGACTACACAAATAAAGTTTAGACGTAAATATCTTAAAAATATGAACATTAACTGGAGTCGCTCTGTCTCTTATACGATTCAGCAGAGCCTGTTCAACATGCCGACATATGTCTCACCCACTTCACCTCATGCAAAGTACCTAAAAGAGGAGTTCAATTTTTTGGAAAATCGACTACTCAAATAAAGTTTAGACGTAAATATCTTAAAAATATGAACATTAACTGGAGTCGCTCTGTCTCTTATACGATTCAGCAGAGCCTGTTCAACATGCCGACATATGTCTCACCCACTTCACCTCATGCAAAGTACCTAAAAGAGGAGTTCAATTTTTTGGAAAATCGACTACTCAAATAAAGTTTAGACGTAAATATCTTAAAAATATGAACATTAACTGGAGTCGCTCTGTCTCTTATACGATTCAGCAGAGCTTGTTCAACATGCCGACATATGTCTCACCCACTTCACCTCATGCAAAGTACCTAAAAGAGGAGTTCAATTTTTTGGAAAATCGACTACTCAAATAAAGTTTAGACGTAAATATCTTAAAAATATGAACATTAACTGGAGTCGCTCTGTCTCCTTAACGATTCAGCAGTGCCTGTTCTACATGCCGAGATATGTCTTACCCACTTCACTTCATGCAAAGTACCTAAAAGTGGAGTTCAATTTTTTGAAAAATTCGACTTCATATAGAAACTTCAGACGCAAATATCTCAAAAATATGAACATTAACTGGAGTCGCTCTATCTCTTAAACGATTCAGCAGTGCCTGTTCTACCTGCCGAGATATGTCTCACCCACTTCACCTCATGCAAAGTACCTAAAAGAGGAGTTCAATTTTTTGGAAAATCGACTACTCAAATAAAGTTTAGACGTAAATATCTTAAAAATATGAACATTAACTGGAGTCGCTCTGTCTCTTATACGAGTCAGCAGAGCCTGTTAAACATGCCGACATATGTCTCACCCACTTCACCTCATGCAAAGTACCTAAAAGAGGAGTTCAATTTTTTGGAAAATCGACTACTCAAATAAAGTTTAGACGTAAATATCTTAAAAATATGAACATTAACTGGAGTCGCTCTGTCTCCTTAACGATTCAGCAGTGTCTGTTCTACATGCCGAGATATGTCTCACCCACTTCACCTCATGCAAAGTACCTAAAAGAGGAGTTCAATTTTTTGAAAATCGACTACACAAATAAAGTTTGGACGTAAATATCTTTAAAATATGAACATTAACTGGAGTCGCTCTGTCTCTTAAACAATTCAGCAGTGCCTGTTCTACATGCTGAGATATGTCTTACCCACTTCACTTCATGCAAAGTACCTAAAAGTGGAGTTAAATATTTTGAAAAATTCGACTTCATATAGAAACTTCAGACGCAATTATCTCAAAAATATGAACATTAACTGGAGTCGCTCTATCTCTTATACGATTCAGCAGAGCCTCTTCAACATGCCGACATATGTCTCACCCACTTCACCTCATGCAAAGTACCTAAAAGAGGAGTTCAATTTTTTGGAAAATCGACTACACAAATAAAGTTTAGACGTAAATATCTTAAAAATATGAACATTAACTGGAGTCGCTCTGTCTCTTATACGATTCAGCAGAGCCTGTTCAACATGCCGACATATGTCTCACCCACTTCACCTCATGCAAAGTACCTAAAAGAGGAGTTCAATTTTTTGGAAAATCGACTACTCAAATAAAGTTTAGACGTAAATATCTTAAAAATATGAACATTAACTGGAGTCGCTCTGTCTCTTATACGATTCAGCAGAGCCTGTTCAACATGCCGACATATGTCTCACCCACTTCACCTCATGCAAAGTACCTAAAAGAGGAGTTCAATTTTTTGGAAAATCGACTACACAAATAAAGTTTAGACGTAAATATCTTAAAAATATGAACATTAACTGGAGTCGCTCTGACTTTTATACGATTCAGCAGAGCCTGTTCAACATGCCGACATATGTCTCACCCACTTCACCTCATGCAAAGTACCTAAAAGAGGAGTTCAATTTTTTGAAAATCGACTACACAAATAAAGTTTGGACGTAAATATCTTTAAAATATGAACATTAACTGGAGTCGCTCTGTCTCTTAAACAATTCAGCAGTGCCTGTTCTACATGCTGAGATATGTCTTACCCACTTCACTTCATGCAAAGTACCTAAAAGTGGAGTTAAATATTTTGAAAAATTCGACTTCATATAGAAACTTCAGACGCAAATATCTCAAAAATATGAACATTAACTGGAGTCGCTCTATCTCTTATACGATTCAGCAGAGCCTCTTCAACATGCCGACATATGTCTCACCCACTTCACCTCGTGCAAAGTACCTAAAAGAGGAGTTCAATTTTTTGGAAAATCGACTACACAAATAAAGTTTAGACGTAAATATCTTAAAAATATGAACATTAACTGGAGTCGCTCTGTCTCTTATACGATTCAGCAGAGCCTGTTCAACATGCCGACATATGTCTCACCCACTTCACCTCATGCAAAGTACCTAAAAGAGGAGTTCAATTTTTTGGAAAATCGACTACTCAAATAAAGTTTAGACGTAAATATCTTAAAAATATGAACATTAACTGGAGTCGCTCTGTCTCTTATACGAGTCAACAGAGCCTGTTCAACATGCCGACATATGTCTCACCCACTTCACCTCATGCAAAGTACCTAAAAGAGGAGTTCAATTTTTTGGAAAATCGACTACTCAAATAAAGTTTAGACGTAAATATCTTAAAAATATGAACATTAACTGGAGTCGCTCTGTCTCTTATACGATTCAGCAGAGCTTGTTCAACATGCCGACATATGTCTCACCCACTTCACCTCATGCAAAGTACCTAAAAGAGGAGTTCAATTTTTTGGAAAATCGACTACTCAAATAAAGTTTAGACGTAAATATCTTAAAAATATGAACATTAACTGGAGTCGCTCTGTCTCCTTAACGATTCAGCAGTGCCTGTTCTACATGCCGAGATATGTCTTACCCACTTCACTTCATGCAAAGTACCTAAAAGTGGAGTTCAATTTTTTGAAAAATTCGACTTCATATAGAAACTTCAGACGCAAATATCTCAAAAATATGAACATTAACTGGAGTCGCTCTATCTCTTAAACGATTCAGCAGTGCCTGTTCTACCTGCCGAGATATGTCTCACCCACTTCACCTCATGCAAAGTACCTAAAAGAGGAGTTCAATTTTTTGGAAAATCGACTACTCAAATAAAGTTTAGACGTAAATATCTTAAAAATATGAACATTAACTGGAGTCGCTCTGTCTCTTATACGAGTCAGCAGAGCCTGTTCAACATGCCGACATATGTCTCACCCACTTCACCTCATGCAAAGTACCTAAAAGAGGAGTTCAATTTTTTGGAAAATCGACTACTCAAATAAAGGTTAGACGTAAATATCTTAAAAATATGAACATTAACTGGAGTCGCTCTGTCTCCTTAACGATTCAGCAGTGTCTGTTCTACATGCCGAGATATGTCTTACCCACTTCACTTCATGCAAAGTACCTAAAAGTGGAGTTAAATATTTTGAAAAATTCGACTTCATATAGAAACTTCAGACGCAAATATCTCAAAAATATGAACATTAACTGGAGTCGCTCTATCTCTTATACGATTCAGCAGAGCCTCTTCAACATGCCGACATATGTCTCACCCACTTCACCTCATGCAAAGTACCTAAAAGATGAGTTCAATTTTTTGGAAAATCGACTACACAAATAAAGTTTAGACGTAAATATCTTAAAAATATGAACATTAACTGGAGTCGCTCTGTCTCTTATACGATTCAGCAGAGCCTGTTCAACATGCCGACATATGTCTCACCCACTTCACCTCATGCAAAGTACCTAAAAGAGGAGTTCAATTTTTTGAAAATCGACTACACAAATAAAGTTTGGACGTAAATATCTTTAAAATATGAACATTAACTGGAGTCGCTCTGTCTTTTAAACGATTCAGCAGAGCCTGTTCAACATACCGACATATGTCTTACCCATTTCACTTCATGCAAAGTAACTTAAACTTGTTCTTTATTTTTTTCAAAAAATTGGCTGTACATGAAAAGTTCAGACGCAAATATCTCAAAAATATGAACATTATCTGGAGTCGCTCTGTCTCTTAAACGATTCAGCAGAGCCTGTTCAACATGCCGACATATGTCTTACCAACTTCACCTCATGTATTTTAATAGGGAGCCGTACTTATCTATCTCTTTCAAAGTAGTTACAATTCACTTGAGTAACGATTTGAGGAAACTGTTGTTTATTCGTGCGTGATCAAAAGTAAGCTTTGTTTTCGTAGTGAAATCCTTCCGTTATTGCTTGATAGGTAGGTAGATACTTACGCTGATATTCAGTTATCCACTTTACAATAATTCGTCTGTGCTGTGCGTTTGTTTATTTAGGTAGGTACCTGAGCTATATATTATAGATTGACTGAACTATTAATCAAGGTAGGATATGGACAAAGATGAAAAGAAAGGCTTCTGACAGTTGATATTCGTTTATTTGTACGGTAGTGTCGATTTTTGGTAAATTAAGTAAGATTAAGGGTGCTAACCCCCTTATAGTAAGGGCGTGTTCACAGCATACACAACAAAAAGGGGTCCGGCAAAGTGGGGTGCTATCTTCACTGCGGTCCCAGATAGTCGGTCAGCGGGCGCTGGATGCGGGCAGCGCAGGACAGTCTTTCAATTGATAGTTTTGCAATGCAAATGCTTTTTAGAACGTTAAAGTAGTAGGGAGATAATCAATCACATCACAACATCGACCAATATAACAGATATGGACTGGCCTACGCGAACAGCGGTTTTGATCGAAATTAGTGAAATTTATGATCTCATTCGTGCTACATTCCGAGTACGTCTCTATATATGTTTGTCATTGTTTATATTT
The DNA here is from genome assembly GCA_947284805.1 of Coleophora flavipennella. Classification (NCBI taxonomy): domain Eukaryota; kingdom Metazoa; phylum Arthropoda; class Insecta; order Lepidoptera; family Coleophoridae; genus Coleophora; species Coleophora flavipennella. Next base: position 19,031,658 of record OX369308.1, read on the forward strand.
GAGCGAAACTGTAGAATATAGAGGTGTGTGTGTTTGCGTGTAGTTGTATTTGACTCATTTTTTATGAGATAATGTATGGATAGGACCGGTCCATTATATTTGGTCGATGAATCACTATATCTTTACATGATGTCTACTGCAACGATTAGTGTCAACACGCGGCGCCGCTAAACTGTGTCGTCAGTCACCGAAACAATCGGCGTAGAAACGTAACAGACGTGTTGTATGTTTTTTTTAAGAAATCTGTTTGTCCTGATCGCTTAACAAGTCATTGGGCAGCTGCTGCCCCTTGCGTCGCCAGAATGTATGAAGGTACCCAAGATTTTACCATGGAACTTTTGATTCGACGACGTCCTACGTATTGCTCCTCGGCCCCTAGAACCACAGAATAGAAGAATTAAATAGAACGCTGATGTTTATTTTTTAGTACTAGCACCGAGCGAGCCATTACACATACAGCACACTACAAACAGGTTGATGCTATTGGGTATTTTTTTAAAGTAACCTCCCCCAAAAACAAAAAAACAAACCTTTAAAATCATTTAATAAAAATAGACTTAAAACTGTATTAAATAAGATTGAGTTTATGAAAATTGACAGAATGACAACGGTAAGGTGATACCAGAATAGTAAAACTGCCCAGTTTAATTGATGAACACTAAAAGTTTAAAAGATAATGTGATTGTTTAGAACTAAATAAATAATATGTAATGTTGTGCAATTCATTAAAAAACATTTATTTCGAATAAAATTTCAGATCGTAATACTAGAAGTATAAGGTTATTCAATTGAAACTTTCCGTGCAATAATTTTTCCAAAAATGGTATCATTTTCATAGTGTTGTGGTTATATTAAGGCATTTTTTAAATATCGATAGATTATATTAGGAATGCGAGGTTTTTCAGTTACTGCGTCGATTGCTACGAAACTGACCACGGATCCGTCGTCAGAGACCTCAAGGACCGTCAGATATCGATTAGGTGTTTATTACACGTACTATAATATTACACGTACGTACACTTTACTATAATATAGTGTCACAGTTCTGTGCAATGCGCGCTGCGATGCGGTCGATTTACCGAGTCAGGGAATTAATAGTGATACATTTTACGTGTCGAGCGCGGCTCGCACCGCTGCTCGCGTCATCAAGAGCACCTCCGACGCGCCACTCATCGTCAAATAGCTCCTGGCGTTCCTGCAGCAGAAGCTGGACGTGATGGACGAGCTGTCTGCCATCCACATTTGTTCCAGCAACTTCAGCGTGAGTGACATCTGCAGCGCCAAAGAGGTGCTCTACCGGTCACTGAAGATCTGTGGCACCTTCGCTCCCCATAGAAGGGGTGATGAACATGGAAAGAAGTCCCTTTAAGACATCATTAAGGTCCTGAAGGAGACGGACTCTGACGATATGCCGTCGTTTGTGGCGCGGGAGCTGGCCAAACTACCGCCTGTCAGGTTCGACCACGTCGACGTCACCAGCCTGCTGAAGGACATCGTGTTCCTAAAAAAGAGTGTGACCGACATGCAATGAAGTACGTTCGCTACACTGCACTGAAAGTAGGCCAGCTTAGATCGACGCGCTACGTGGAGCCCTCGACAAACAACCGACGTCGAACTCCGTCGTGTCAGCGATTTCGTCGCAGCCTGCGTCGCCGCCTGTGAGCGCTGCCCTCGCGGCCGCTCAGCCCCCGCCGCGGGCGCCTATGTCCGACAACCCAACGCCACTGGTTCGTGCCAGCTGCCGTGACTTCACCGCCACCGCACGCCACCGCCAGCGACCCGCACCACCTAAGTCGTCCGGAAAACCGAGGTCACCACCTACATCGAGCGATCCCTCTCGTGCCAGGGTGGATGAGAAGGGTTTCACCTTGGTACAGAGGAGGTGCAAATTCCGAAGGCAACCTCGCAGAAGCTTGTGTGGTACGGCCGCACCGGAAGAGGGCTCCGTGTTGCGTGCCGCCACACCGAACGTCGCGCTCTACGTGTCGTGGCTGCACCACTCGGTCACGGCTAAGGACGTGACGGAGTGCGTCCACCAGAAGTCCTGCTACGGCCTGCGGGTGTTCCCGTTGGAGTCGCGCCACTACGTGCACTTCACGTCGTACGTGGTGCGCGTGCCGAAGCCTCTGCTGGAGACCATCGCCAGCACCGACTTCTGGCCGAAAGATGTCGTGTTTCGGCGGTTCCAAGGCACCATGCATATCAACGCGTCACCGAAACTACTAACATCTTGGTTAAGTTACACACTGACATACATATAATGTATTATATTTATAGTATCTATGTAATGTTATTTTTATAAGTTTTTTATATATCTATGGGTCTGTACATTTAGTACTAAGTAACCTGAGAATAAATGAATAATAATAATTATATAGTAATTGAACCTAGCGGATCGAGTTCGGTACATATTACGCTCGAACATCTTTAGCGGACCGAAACATTGTCTACTTTTATTGGACTTGTAACAAACTGAAAAAAAATCGAAGTACCTATATAGGATGTTAATAGAACACATTTTTTTAAGAAAGCTACTCATGAAACTGAACAACTTCTGTTTTAAAACATTACTGCAATTTCAGAATTTATACAAAGTTAGAATACAACAACAACCTAACAACCTGTACATAGAACAGATGGCTGTTGGTGCAGTCAAGTTCTTGAGTGGCGACCGCGTAACGAAAAACGTAGATTAGGCAGTCCTCCAACTCGGTGGACCAACAACCGCTGCTTGCAGGCAGCGTAAGAGCGGTCGTTGTGGATAACCTTGGGGGAGGCCTCTGTCCAGCAGTGGACGTCCCTTGGCTAATAAAATGATGTACCTAAAGTGGGTTCCGATGCGAAGATAATAAAACCCTTAGTTACTATTTTTAAACAATGTAATGTTACTATACATAAATACTTCGTACTTACAAAAAGTAAACCTACTAATTTACTACCCTAATATTTAATATTTACCGTAGTCCGCGGACTGCTTAGTCGTGCCACTGTAAATAGGTACTTATTGCTGTTTATAACTGTCAACATATGCGTTGCTTAGCAACCTTTTTCTGTTGACTTCGAGTTTTATGTTTTTACGAATGGGTAACAAACTATTACGTTTTTTAAGCCACGAAATACTTTGTTGCTTACCTGTACTAATGATTTATTTCAAGGAAAACTAAACTAAAGCTTTATTAAAACTATATTTTTTGCTACTTAAAGATGCTTACTAGATACTTACCTACTTACAGTAAAAATATTCATGAATAAATCAAACACTTTCATCTAGCCCCAAACTATGTTTCCCAGTACTATGGGGTTGTAAATTTGTAAAAAGTAAAGAAAATATTAGAACGACCGATACGTACTGAAGTCAGTATGCAAACGTCTACATGAGGCAGAGCAAAACATTTTATGTATTTTTTGTTTGGTGTAACCACAAAGTCATCATCGTTAAAATGCTTTGAGCAAACAGTGCTTGTTTTTGTGGGAAACCAATTACTGTTACGCCCTGTACTTGTGATCCACTTTTCCTTCAATTCAGGATTTTTTGGAAAACTGAAAGTAAAAATAAAAATATATCGTTGAAAAATATCGACAACACCCTCGCACTAAATAACAAAGACCCAAAAACAAATATTCATATTTTTATATAACTATTGATTTTCATTAATGTTTTTCACTTAAACATGGTAAGAAACTCCTCCATTTTTTAAATTCACTTTACTACTTGCATTTTTGCAGCTTATTATAGCACATTTCGGCATTTTGTCACAAAAATACTCGGAGCTCAGCTTGTCATGAAGTTGTGCAATTTCTGCGCAGTACAATCATTTACGAATGACAGTAACATACCCGTTTATGCATGAAGGTGACGCGTGTGCCACGCCTCCTTACGCAATCTATCGGAGCGGAAAAAAAAAATTCTTATCTGTGCCTAGAACAGTGCCGAAACTTTCGCGCCTGAGTTGCAGCGGGGTAGTATTCGGAATCGGAGCGAAGGTGTTTATCAATGCATGGTTTTTAATTCTCGTTATGAATTATCTTATCAACAAACTAGGTAGATAGTTTCATAGTTCATACATACACATAATATATTCATACATAGGTAACAAACCGGCGGCGTATCTAGCAGACCCTGACTTCAATTGTTAGAGGCTGAAGATTACTCTATCATTAAAGAGATCAGTCGCAGCCGATAGCACAACAGGTAAGCCCGCTTCCATCTTCGGCATCATCGTCGCTTACCATCATATAAGATGACGCCAAATGGCTTACTAATGGTGAATAAAAAAAAGGTGCGTCTCCGTTGGATTATGTTGGTGAAATCCTAATAATAATCCTAGTAATAATGCAATGTCGAGTGATGTCATGTTCATTATTAAGGGATAATATCAAAGTGGTGTTAATATTGTAAAATTTTTATTGAAAACAATTCCACAACGCATTACAATAGTATGGTAAGTAGGGATAAGTCACCATAATACTTATTATTTACTCCTAATGTAGCTACTGAACTGAGTACTAATAATAAAACAATTAAAATGCATAACATATCTACGATTTTATCCACAATGAAAAAAGGAGATTGTGGAGAGCTGATAAATAAACATACATAAAAACATAATACTCAGTTTTAAAAAAAATCTTCCATTCCATACAATTCCAATATTAATAATAACATTCATTGTACATAACAATAATTTAATTAAGTTATATACCTTACGTACTATTATTCTCATCTATGACCGTACAGCATAATAGGAAAAGTGAGTTTTTAATAAGGATTTAATGATACTCAACTTTTATTTTACAACTGCTACCTGCGTAAATTTAATGTGCAAACAGGTGACCGTTGGTGCAATAAATTTCTCGAGTGGCGACCGAGCTTTGGTCTTCCAGTCGGACCGACGACCAGGTGAAGATCGCGGGATACCGCGGAATTCCGCTGGATGCGGGCAGCGCAGGACAGGTCGTCGTGGAAATCCTTAGAGGCCTTTGTTCAGCAGTGGACGTCTTTCGGTTGATAGGATGATGATGATTAACTCTTGGTAACTGCCTTTAAATTTTTTTCGAGAAGAAATAAGAAGTTCAGTTAAGTTGTGTACACGTCTGCCACCTCAGTCAAAACTTTCTTCTTTCCCGGGTCTGCTGGAAGAAATTCCTTTAGAAATAAGCTGTACTCTTTGTATAACCTTAATATTTAAAATATTAGGTCTAAAGCTGTTTAAACACCTGCGTGGCGTAGAAATAAACCTACAAGTTGGGCCATAAAACATTTTTGAATGGAGTCCAAAATTTTATAAAAAAAGTTTCAAGTAAAAAGTGGTACTGATAGAACAGAGGTGGTCACACTTTTCACCCGAATCATAACGTGGACATGTTCTTGTTCGACATCAAAAACTCACTTGTATAACAACCAGATTAAAAATATACGTAGGATGTGAGACATTTAAATTATCGTACTTAATTCTCTCGCCTGTTTGTTTCATAAACGGAATAAAACAAAACACGACAGGCAGGAAAGGCACGAGAGACCCCTAAATTATATTGTTTGACTTCACATATCATCATTCAATTTTTTAGTTCTCATACAAATCGCCCAACTCATACGCCAACTCTGTATGGGAAGTGTTTTTTTGGTTTTTTAGCAAAGTTGTAAAACAAAAGTTGTTTAGTTTTATGAGTAGAAACCCTTTAACTTTTTTTTCCTTTTTTACTTCAACACCTGCATAGAGGACACATTATGCTTAATGAGAGTATTTATCTTAATTCTCAATTGAATAACTCTGTTTTTATGTACATTGTGGTCGAATATCCACATACGAGTATTCCAACGATAATTTACACAAAAAAACCCGGCCAATTGCGAGTCGACTCGCGCAAAGTAGGGTTCCATAGCCTTTTCAAAAAGTACAAATCTACTTAGCCGTCATAGTTTTCCTTTAAAACTTATTATATTATGTCGTCCTATTCTCTTTTTTTAGATATCCTGAAATAGCAGCTCAGCTGAAAATTAGCACTTTAAAGCTTAACATTTCTCAAAAGAAACCCTGAATCGAAATAAGGTTTTAGTAAACCCTCAATAGTTTTGAAAGACCTATTAAACGATACTCCAGACGATTAGTTACGTCAACAAAAAAAACACCTCTTCACATGTAGGGAAGGAGGTCCCATAAAAAAAACCAATATAATACCACTCGTAAATAATATTCATATATTTACCCATGCCAAATTACAGCTTTCTAGTACTAAATCTCTGAGCTAAGCCGCTGACAGAGGGACAGACAGACATGGCGAAACTATAAGGGTTCCTTGTTGACTACGAAACCCTAAAAATCAAATCGTTTTAAATCGCCAGTGACGGCGCAAAATAAACTTTGGTGTTCAATGTCGCCAGTGTCACAGATATGGTTTATTTTAAAAGACCAATTAAAAATAAAAGAATGATATCATTATAAATGTCAGGTAATCTGAATACATGCATTTGGTATTTTATACATTGTCGTCGAGTATTAATATATTCGACGACCATATACAATAACCAAATCGTTTGAACTCGCCGGTGATGTCGCAATATAAACTTGTCTTATGTCGCCGGTGTCACAGCCCCGGGTTATTCTAAAAGATCAATATATAAAACAAAAATTTAAATGTAAGGTGTCTTATGCCTAATGAGAATATTTGTCTTTATTTCTCAATCAAAGAACTAGACGATGACTTTTGTTTTTTTGTACATTCTTGTCGAATATCTACGTATTTGATGAAGAAACTTTGATGAAGTTCCAGCATGAACATGAGATAGGCAGTTCAATAAAAATATGATGAAAACACTAAGTAAGTGACCATTATATTTATATATATTTAAATTACTCATCATTTATTTTACTTTTATACATTTTTTAAACCCTTGACATCTTTTCACCTGATGGCAAGTGACGGTGACGCCGACGGTGGAAGCGGGCTTAACAACATTCCCGATAAATGTAAGGTGATTTAAATATATTAATGTTAATACACTCAGTTATATTTCTCAATACATTTTGATACAAAGGGGCGTCCAAACAGCAACGATTATTATTTTTTAATCAAGAAGAGTAAGGAAACTAAAAAAAGCAATCATTAGTTTAGATCCATGGCTACAAAAAAAAGTATTTAGAAACCCGGTCTATGACACACACCATCACTGGCTTGTTTATTTAATACAACTTACATAGCTAAATGAATACTAACATTGTATGTACCTATAATTTTTTTTTACAAGGTATAGCTTACTAAACCCTTATTTTGTAATTATGTAATACTATTTACACGAATAGTTTTGACAAAACTAGTAGCTAATGGTAACTGATTAATATTCCTATGAACATGTAAGTTATATAATAAATTATACAGCCAGATTGTGTATACTTTCTCAACAACTGGCATGATTAGGCATACACAAACCATCAATAAACATTTACACTACGTGAGAGTACCAATCTCAACTTCGTTTTTTGACATCACAATATCTTCTCACTCCTTCGTCACTTCAGTCGCTCAAAAATTAAAATAGAAGAAATTAAACTAAAAAAAACATAAATACATACACACTTATAATAAACTTATAATAAATGCAAATTGTGCTAAACAAATTTAAGTTTTCTGGAGAGTAACAAGCTCCAAACGTTCAAGCAAACATCCAAACTATTGCAGTATAAATAATTACCTTAATAATAAATAACCCATCAAAGCGTTATAATTTTCATTTTATCAATTATTATTTTTGGTTTAATGTCAGTACAATTTCAATGGGGATGATGACTGCATCAAAAATAAATTATAAACGATTAATCACTAAGTTTCCCTCGAACTAAAGTATTAAATCTTGAAAAATAAAGCAATTGTTTTCCATCAAGTCTTCAATTTTAATTTCCAGTCACAAAGAGGGTACTTAAATGACAGTGACAAACCAAGATTTTAAATCTTGGAAAATAAAGCGATTATGTTCCATCAAGTCTTTAATTTTAATTTCCAGTCACAAAGTGGGAACTCAAATGGCATGATAAACTAAAATTTTAAATCTTGGAAAATAAAGGGGTTATTTTCCATTTCGGAATTTCCCTACTACGCGATCGAATCTGAAACGAGGAGATCCGCAGGAAAAGTAAAGTAACCGACATAGCTCACAGAATCGCTTAACTGAAGTGGCAGTGGGCAGGGCACATAGCTCGTAGAACAGATGGCCGTTGGGGCAGAAAGTTCTCGAGTAGCGACCGCGCACTGGAAAACGTAGCATAGACGACCTAGTGAAGATCGCGGGAAGCCACTGGATGCGGGCAGAGCAGGACTGGTCGTCGTGGAAATCCTTGGGGGAGGCCGTTGTCCAGCAGTGGACGGTTTACGGCTGATATTATGATGGTTTTCCATCAAGTTTAATTAACTAGGTACAAACGATAAACTATGAAGCTACTTCTACGTATTTCAAACTTCTCTAAAAAATATGTCATTTTTGACTCAAATGACTAGGCGTCATCATCCCTGCGAGTATTTTAAAACTCTAGTGTTAAAAAAAAATAAAAGATAATTACTATAAAAACCTTAAACCTACATTTGCTAAAATGATTTATAATATTATTATTTGCTATAAAGGTAATATTGCTAATAAATATTTAATATCATAAAATTAAGTACAAATTTTACTTTAGTCAAACATTACTATTTATGCTTAAATTATTACATTACAATAATTTATTACTTTAGACACGCTAATTATAACCATAATAACCTCGAATAAGACAAGAAATAAAATAAAATCAATATGATTGTGTTCATAATAAAATTATAACAATTTCAAAAGTATTACAAAGCACCAACATAGTGAGATTAGAGTTTTCTTATTTTTTTAAAATTTCTTTTGACATTTAAAAGATGTCAGTTTACGTCACACCCACTTGTAGAACTCTGGTCTAGCTTTCTGGCTGTGAGCTATAGAGAAATTTGAGAAAACTAGGCTCTATGCTATGCTTTATAGTCAATATTTTTTTTGTAAAATATCTACCAAGGAAGTTGTATATGTATATACCATATACAATTTATTTTATATCTACCTATTGGTAGGCAAGTTACGATTTCTTTGAGTAAAATGAATATAAAAAAGCGCTTCGGCATCTTAAAAAAAGTATTTTTAACGGCAGGAGCTTTACTGGCCTTTTCCTTGAGAATAATAAAACTAAATCAATGTCCTTTATTCCTACAAAGCTGTCTGTACCGGTTGGAAAGAATTGTTTTTTCTTATTTATTGCACACCCCTCTCCTCCTTGCCATCCCCCAACTAACGCGTGCTCGAACCACTTGAACGAAAGGCCATCTTACTGAAACATGAATGCTATCATCCAGTTATTATATTGAAATAGGCTTTGAAGTCTCTAAACCAAGAGGTTTTTTATCAATACTGTATTATCTTGTCTTTAATTTTACTCTTTTTTCTCCGTAAAATAAAAGGCCTCGGTGGACTGACGACCTGGTGAAGGTCGAAGCTCGATGGAAGCCGCTGGATGCGGGCAGCGTAGGACCGCTCGTCGTGGAAATCCTTGGAGGAGGCCCTTATCCAGAAGTGGACGTCTTGCGGCTGATACGATGATGATGATTATGAAAATAAAATTACCCTTATCGCACTGTAGTTAATACTAGACGATGAGGTTTTTGTAGCTATACTTCGATTTCGTTTTTCAGGTGTTATATATGGGAAGAGGATGTGCCTCTGTGTTAATAACGTATTTAGTTAAGTCTATCAAGTATCTGTTGTCACTGAAAAGCAGATACAAATACTTCAGGGTTTCGGAAAGGAAAAAGGACTCCATCATGTCCTGTGGCGTAGGGTTCGTCGATTTCACGTTCAGGAGAGATGTGTATCCGTTAGTTACTTTGGAATACTTTTCGATGGCCTGCAAAAATACATTATTTTTTATTTTCCAAATGCTGAACGAAGTCAAATAAAAGAAGTTATTTTTTACTTCACAAAAAACGCTATCTCTTGTATAAAATGTTGAAAATAGTGAAATAAATATATCCTACTAAACCATAAAGCGGTTCTAGCTTAGTACAATTTGCATGATTGCAGTTTAAGGGCCAAAGCACACACATCAACTCGTAAACAGATCATCACCGCTTCAACTCGAGGCGTTCAGTATTCTTTGTATGAAATTCCCAACTACAACGCACACTAATCAGCATCGCAACGGTATCGCCTCGCCTCGAAACCAGTTCACGAACCCCAAGCGGTGTGCGGTCAACTCGCAGTCCCCGCGCTTACGGCTAGTCGACAACGCGCTTACGTCTGTCCGTCCGCGCGCTGACGACAATCCGTCCCCGCGCTACATCTCTACCCGGGGAACCCCGCGTGGGCCTCCCGCGGTCATGATAGCCATCTTTTGTAAAATGGGACATAATACTTAATACGCGCACTATCCTTCACGTTCCAACTCGAAACTGATGTACGCCGTAAGAGCGACGTCGTCTAGCCGCAACCGCAGCGGCGCCTTGTCGCATCCGAGTCTTCAAGACGAGAGGGAATATGCACTATTTGAACTTTCGTACTACATCCTCGGCTGCAGTGGCACTTACCATCAGGTGAGGTGCAGCCAAACGCACTCAAATTTTTATAAAAAAATAAATAAAATAAAAGACGCCTGCGCTGCTGATCCTATTCGGTTACGTGCTTACGTTAGGTTGAAGCCCGGTTGACGGCGAGGAAAAATTAGATACGGCGAGAATCCGTTACCAGTCGATACGTGTGCTTTAATCTTAACTGACCTGAAGCACCGTCATTACTTGTATCTTTGACTATTAGTGGCATTTTTCTCGACCGTTTCCGTGCTTCGCATGGCACATTAAAGCTTTGTTGTCTGTTGCTATCACTAGATGGTAGTTGTTAAGTCGTTTCATAGGTGGCTTGAAAGAATTTTGACACTGGGGTTTGCCACTAGTCCTACAAGCTCTACAAGCCCGGGCATGGACCCCGTGTGTGGGGTATATAGCCTAACTGAGTTTGGGAAGAGACCCGTGCGCCACTGTATGGGGTACCACACACCACGATCTCTAATTTGTGTTTTTAATAAACTAGGAAACATACCTAATTTCTTGTAAAATACACCAGCTTTAAATAAATTAAGTAATAGACTGGTAACAGAGAACTCATCAGATAATAAAAAAGCCCGTCAGGCGATCATAGCAAAATAAACTACAGTATCATTGCGTTTTGGTCATGGAAATCCTCGCTAATATGTAAATCCAAAAGTGTGTCCGTATCTGTCTGTCTTTTTGTTATCCTTTCACCGTTCACTAATGAATTGACTTCGCTGAGATTTTGCATAGAGCTAAAGTAAAGGACAGAGGACAACATAGGATACTTTTTATCCTGTAGAAAGTTAGTTGCTTTCTTTTAAAAATTCCGAAATACTGAATATGTTACGTATTGCGTACGCGCAGACGCACTTATTATCTAGGAAACAAAATATTGAGTTTGCAATATACGAGTAGATGTCGCAGCCGTTATGTAGAATCCGCCGGTTTGCTAAACAGCACGCTGCTTTCAAAAATGGTGGCGTTAGAAATTAGGCAAAAAATTCGCTAATCATTCAATAACGCACGTAACGCTAACCGGCAAACATCATGCTGCATATCGAACTAATATATGAGAGATTGTTATTGTTTTGTTTTACAACAATAACAATCTCTATCACGCTCACATAGCTTGGCCGCGAGCGAGAGAGAACGACTTTTCATAATGCGTATGCAGGGAGTCATACTGTGCGCTTATTTACAGAAACTTCACAAGCGTAATGTGTGAATGTGTTCTACGTGCCAGCTTTTTTATTGACAACGATCAATTTGATTGGTTGAACCCTAGAGGTCGTCTCCTGGTGTAAAGCAAGTGAACTAATCACTACCACCACGGAGGCGGTGAATGTAAATAGAGATTAGTTTGTACATAGGTGTATACAGTAAGGCGCTTTGCACACGACGGGGCGGGGCGGGCCGGTCAATTTTGCCGCCAACGATAGCACAAAGAGAATCCTATACTACCACCGCACATGGAGGCGGCGCGGTCTTTTTGTCCTCCATGTGTGTTGGTAGTATAGGATTCCCTTTGTGATATCGTTGGCGGCGAAATTGACCGGCCCGCCCCGCCCCGTCGTGTGCAAAGCGTCTACAGGTACATGACTGCAAACCTCTTTCACGACCATAGGCAATATGTTCGCCAGGATACTGCGTCAACATCAATCTGTATTGACCTCGAATAAGATTAAGTTTACTCTTGTTTGCTGTAGTTGCGTTGCTCGTGAAAAGGTTAACTGGTGATTCTACTATTGAAACTGAACTTTTTAGGGTTCCGAAGTCAACAAGGAACCCTTATAGTTTCGCCATGTCTGTCTGTCCGTCTGTCCGCGGTTTAGCTCAGAGACTATTAGTACCAGAAAGCTATAATTTGGTATATGCATACATATTAATCATACCGACAAAGTGGTACATTAAAATTTTTATTGGGTACCTCTCCATGTAAAGAGAGGGCGATTGTTTTTTCGTTGACGTACCCTATCGTGTGGGTTATCGTTGAATAGGTCTTTCAAAACGATCGTGGGTTTGCTAGAACTATTTTTCAATTCATATTTGCGTAATATTAAGCTTTAAAGTGATAATTTTTGTTTTATAAATAGTAGGACATATAATCAATTTACAAGGAAAACTATCACGGATAAGTAGGCTTCCTTTGTTAAGAAAAAAATATATATTAAAAAAAAAACTCTGGGATTCAAAAAAAATTCAAAACAATTTATTTCAAATAGGTGTTTACACACACTTTTAAATAGTCAAAACAAAGAAAAAAATACAATAAAAATAGGATTCCCCAAAGTAGGATTCCCTGTGTTATGGGAACCAGAGACTGATATAAATACTTATATACGTTGAAATACATACATATATAGATATTTAACAGCCAAAAAAGCCGAACAACTTAAGGTATGCAGTTGGATTTATAAAATGTTAAGAAATTTTCCATACAAAATGCTCTATTAGAAATTGCAAATGTAATTTTGTTTTTTAAAATATACATTTATTTTTTGAAGACTACCAAACCTTACTTTGCGCGAGTCTGACCCGAACATGGCCGTTTTTTATTTTATTTTACAAAACTCTAATAAAAGAGCAAAAACTGAAGGAAAACTATCAGGATAAGTTGGCTTCCTTAGTCAAGAAAAAATAGCCAAACAACTTAAGGTGTGCAGTTGGATTTATAAAAAGTTAAGAGCATTTTCATACAAAATGCTCTATTAGAAATCGCAAAAGTAATTTTGATTTTTAGAAATATACAATTTTTTTTAAAGACTACGGAAACACTTTTACGGAACCATAGACTACGTTTTTTTTATTATTTTACAACTCTGATAAAAAAGCAAAAACTTTCTTGGACTTTTCATTATTTTTTTTATTTTTTTTATTCACTATTAGTAAGCCCTTGGCATCATCTCACCTGATGGTAAGTGACAATAATTCCGAAGATGGAAGCGGGCTTACCAAGATTCCCCAACGCAATGGAGAATAAAATAAATAAATAAAAATAAATCATTCGGCTGATAACCAAAGTTTGTATGAAGCGTTCAAAACTTTTTTTTAAATTTCAGCAGTCTAATGACAAAAGTTGATCAGTTTCATGAGTATAATCACCAGTTAAGACCTTTGCCTTGAGGAGGCCTTTGTCAAGCAGTGGACGTTTTTCGGCTGATATGATGAAGATGATGATGTAGACGTTTGCAGTCATGTACCGGTCCCCCTGTACTTAAAGAAGATACGATCTAGAACCCACATTACCTGGTAGACCTGCCACCCCCAGTCCTGGTAGGTAGTATTGCCGGTGATCTGGTACATGTACCAGAGGCTTTCCACGAACTCCGGCCGCAGCATATTGTGGCTGTCAGCCGCTTTCGTGTACATATCCGACGTTGTGCTTCCCTGCAAAAATCAACGATATCAATTTATTTGTATAATAAAACTTAGAAAAGTGCCTTTAAAATTGATGCCCCAGTGGAATTCCCGGTGACTTCTACTCATTGCACTGAACAATTTTTGTTCTATTTTGCTAATATCGTAAAAAAGTATTTTCACATTTAAGGGTCCCCAGGAGGCTCGAGTTTCCATACAAACGTAGTTCCGCTTTAATACAAAAACTACATGCCGGATTAAATCCAAACTTTGCAAATATTAGGTCTTTACCTATGAAATTTTTGTATTTTTATTTTATTTTAGGTAATCAAAGTACTGGCCCAAATTATCTATACAATTTTGTAATTTTGATGGCAGCTTGTTTATCCCTTTAATGTAGAAGTCCGCCGGACGGGAGGCGATGAAAACAGCGAAAGCGTTTTGTGCTGTCTGTCTGGTGTCGAGTTTTTTCCCACTTGAAAAAAATCTAAATTTTGAAAAAAGTATAAATATGTTGGGGCAAGGTCCGGTGAGTACGGTGGGTGACAGAGAGATAATACAATATGAATTAGCAATTATGAAAATAAAAAACAAAGGCATTCATTACTTTTGTACTAGAAGTTTCAACTCTATTCAGTTTTATTTAGGTACGTACATAAAAAAAAATACAGACAATGATATGTCTTTTCAATATATTTGCCTGGTACGGATTCGATCCGACAATTCGTTTTTGAATTCTTCTTTCTTTCTTATCGTGTGGTACAATTAACCGTGCTATTCAAGGGATAGACGGCGGTTGACTGATGTTGCACTTAGCATCACCCGCGGTTACGTGTGAGGCATTCAGATTTATACCGACGGACGTGTGCAACGCGACCTTCATACACATATGTTTTCCTTTACCGTTAAAGCAATCGGTAAGTATATGTACGTAAGTTTCGAAAAACTCATTGGTATATTGGCCTTCCGGATTTGAACCTGGAACCTCTAATTAGGAGGACCGAGTCGATACTGGTTGAGCCACCGATGCTTTTTGAATTGAATTTCATTGATTAGAAATAGCTGTTCTCTTTATGTTTTACATCATTTACGGTTTAAATTCTGCGCCCTCGCTTCTTTCCTCCGTTTCTACATCTCTCTGTATACATTTTTTTTTGGCAATACAACATTATTTGAGACAATTCTCATGTTTTATCGAATATATGTTGCCACTAATTTACGATTTTTTGTTAAAAATCGGTAACGTTTATTTTTATTTTTCGCCCTAAGCAAACAAAAAAATATTTAGGTAATGCAAAAAAATATGCCATACAAGTGAAATGCTTTTTAATGGAACTTTCTGTGATTTAATAAATCTTTAGCAACAATTTTATTTGTGATTGTAAAGTTGTCATGAAGCAAAATATAATTTGGTGAAAACTCGTACATCAAAAGATACAGGCACGTATTTTAAAATGAAGTAGTATTTTTAACAATAAATTTTTATCTGATAAATTGTTATCAAGATAGTTAGTCAAAGTCGTTGCAATGTGTCCTTGAAGTTAATGATATGGAAGGTAAAAAGGAAGACTTGAACGACTACAGACCCGTATCCATCATACCGGCATGAATTCGAACTTGACTGTGGTCTCACCAGCTTTGCTATGTGGGAAGCTAGGAGAAGTCAGATTCGACCTCCGGCGGCTCTCCTGGGTGGTCCCGAGGGAGGTGGTGAGGTCCACCTACTTCGCGACGGCACAGTCGCTCTTGCAATACGGGGTGGAGCTGTGGGGGTGCGCTGCCGACTGGGCCGTGCGGGCGATAGTGCAAGTTTCGCGCTACACTTCTGTCAGGCCTTACCTACTTCCAAAGTTTAGGAACCCTCACACTGCCCTCGCTACTTCATCAGGTGGCTGTGTATGTGTACAACCATCGTCACGAGTACGTGACACCGAGGGACGTACGCACTCGCAACCACCGTCACGTGGACAGGTTCCACCGGTGCGGTGTAGACTCGCTAAGTCCGGGAAGACAACTCATGTGTTAGGGCCAAACAGTCTATAACAAACTGCGGACTCATATCACTGAGGCTGTCACACAGGCAAGCTTCAAGGCAGTTAAAGCGGTGGCTTCTCGAGCACACGTATTACAGTATAAATAAATTTAAAAATTTAAAATAACGTTATCTTTTGATATGTAATTTTATTTTTTTAAATGATATACTCCTATTTTTGGTATTGACTGACTTGTTTTAATATCTAGTATTTTGATTTGGTGTTCCACATTTGTATTTTTTTTAATTTACTTTTAATCGAAATTGACGTGTAATAAATAAATAAATTGGAACTAGAAACTTGAAAGCGCTCAAAATAGGGCCTTAGTAGGAACTCTGAACGAAAATTATTAACCGTATCCGTACCAAACATACACAGTACCTACACGCACTTGGCCGTTATCACAATACGGTATTTTACTACTAGTCATTTGAGTAACTTTTTATCAACTGTCAAAAACGAAAATTTATTCTACAATTAATCGCGTTACTGACATAGTGACGTCATAAGTGCCATAGTCTTTGAAGAACTAATAAATATTTTTTAATAAATATAAAATTAAAAAATTTTTAATATTTCAAATGAGAAAGTGTTTTTGCTATTTTAGAAGAAATGCTATTTATTGAATAGTGTTTTTTTAATTTATTTTTCATTCGGTGAAATGCCCTATTTAAACTTAAGTTTGCCCCTGTATGCTCCTGCTAATGTGTCACACAATAAGATGAAATCAAATCCAATACAACCTGTTAGAACGTTCCACATTATTGCACATTCTTCTTCATGTCTTTCTATAAACTCTCTGCACCGTAATTTCAGCTGCCGTTGCTCTTTATTGGAAAGGGTAAGTAACATAAAGTACCTTGGTATAATTTTAGATTCACACCTTACCTTTAAATGCCATATAGACGCTGTCACTCAACGAATAAGAAAGTTAATACCACTGTTTAAAAACATACGTCAAGTTGCTGAGCCCAAAATTGTAAAAATGTTATATCTCACCCTGTGTAAATCCGTTCTAAGCTACTGTATCGTCACCTGGGGAGGTTCTTGTGTAACTCACTTGATTCCGTTAGAAAGAGCAAATAGAGCTATTTTAAAGGTCGCAACGTTTCGCGGTTTCCAGTATCCTACTGACAAACTATATAAGGAATGTGGGGTGCTAACAATTAGACAAATATTTATCGCTCATGTAATTCTTAAAATTCACACCTCTTTGCCATGCTCACTTATTACGGCCGCAGCTTCAAAAAGACGGATTGACCGAATTTGTCCCAAAATAAATTGTCGTACGTCTTTTGCCTAAAAACATTTCAGTTTCCACAGCAATTTTCTGTACAATAGAGCATGCGCCCATCTAAACCTATTATACTTCCTGACATCTCACAATTGCAAGGTGAAAATGAATGAGTGGCTAATGTCCCTTAGTTTTGACGAAACAGAAAAACTTTTACGAATAATAAGTTGATTGTCCTTTTTTTTCTTGTATTAACAGACACACATGTATAAATTTAACACTCACAACACACCCGCACGCACGCATGCACACACACGTATTGGATGCTTGCATGATAGTTTAGGATTGCAATTATTCTCCTTTTTTTATTAAAAATTAGAGTGCGTTTGACTATATCTCACCTGATGGTAAGTGACGATGTAGTCGAGGATGGTACACGCAAACTCAAATAATAACTACTCACTCTCGCCTTGAAGATCCCCAAATTGAAGAAGTCGGGAAACACAGACGCAGGCAAGGAGTTCCACTCCATCGCTGTCCGCATAATAAATGAGGAAGCGTAACTTTTAATTTAGTGAACTTTTCAAATTGTTCTCTCCGTTACTTTATAACAAAATAATGTATTGCGCCAACTGGAAGACGCCTAATACCTATAACACAGGCTCTTGCCTAGCTTAGGCTTTAGTTGTAATAATTTTAATACTGATCTGTATTTCTTGCTGCATGTGGAGAATATTTTTGTAAACTTTTTTGGTTAATCAATAAATTATTATTATTAAATTATTATACAAACCATATTGAAGTGAGTGATCTCGGGTGCCAAAAAGGTGGGGTGGGCAGCGTAGGTCAAGTAGCAGGTGTACAGCAGTTCCTCTGCCATAGTCATATGCCAGTCCGGCAGGCCGTTTGCGTGTCCCAGCGCCAGCGTGCCGGGCAGGAAGCAGGTTAAGTGATCCATCTTGGGGTTGAACTCCTGGAATGATTATGATAATACTTATTGAAGAAAATTGATTAACAGTGTCAGTGGATCTACGGTACCGACACCGTCCTCCTAACCAGAGTTCTCGGGTTCGAATCCGGACGGGCAGTACCACTGAGTTTTTCGTAACTTACGTACTTTCCATTTACTAACCGATTGCTTTCATAGTAAAGGAAAACATCGTGAAGAAACCTGCATATTTGATTCCAGATGTGTATGAAGGTCGCGTTGCACACGTCCGCAGGTGTAAATTTAAATGCCCTACATGTGACCGCGGGTGATGCTAAGTGCAACACCAAGCAACCGCCGTCTATCCCTTGGATGGCACGGTTAGATGTGCCACACGATAAGAAAGTTGATCGTTTATTTCTTCTCTTCATCACCTATTGTATATAGGGAGAAAACTCTTACAAAGTTATTCATGCCATTTGTACCATTAAGTTTGTAAGCAACTGTTAAGGCGAAGCATTTACTGGAACAGTTGTCTCTGTTTTTTCTTTTCGTGTAAAGAGTAAAGAAAATAACCACACTTTTGCACTTCTTCGATGTTTTGCGTTTCAATTAAAATATACAATTAATTTTTAAAAGTCCACCTGGCATTTTAAAGTGTAAGTTTAGACTAATCGACTAAGAAAATTTAGAGGTTTATAATCGGTCTGATTTGCTCGTAGGTTTCAACCTAAATTTTGAATAACTGCCTTATTTTGCCGTTAGTGAAGTACTTTTATGGCATGTGGCATACCGTTGGAAAGAGAATAGACTAAAGGACTTTTTAGGGAGTTGGAAAATCCCGATCGCTTTTAGTTTTTTTTTATACTTATGTAAAATTTACTTTTAAGTTCATCTTTACCTATTCCGATAACTTTGAGCGTTAATAAAAAAAACTTAATGGTATCTGCCATTAATTGTAAGTTTAGAAGCACCATCCTACAGTGCACATCAAATTAAAATTTTAACTTTGAGGTTACACCCAATAGTTTTTTTTTAAATTCAAGTTTAAATGCAGAATTTTTGTTTTTCTTTAAAAATTATCAAAAAATCGATTTTAATGAAATCCATATGGCATATGAAAGATTATGAGGGCTGAAGGGATAGCTACTGACCTCTCCTATCGGCCAATTCAATATGGCACACGATGCACCAAACACCCTGTATAGGATGCAATAATAATCCGAGCAGACTAGAAAAGTTAGCGAAACTAATCTATGTAGTTCCAAAAGTTTTAGGATTGTCTAGGGGTAGGTCCTCTAAACAACGTCTAATAAATACCTCTCGATTACACGCGCCGCTAGGGGGGAGGGCTTTAAAGGTCCCTTTTTCCAGTTTCTCGATTGTAACTCGTAAACGGTGGCATCTTAGCGTCAATATGTCTAAGAAGCAATTAAAGCTCATTAAATTATCCACAACTTTGGTCATATACATAATTGCAGAAAAATCTTCAGCCATATCAAGCAAGGAAGCCAGTTAAGCTTAGTGGAGGACTTCACGAAGCAGTTATCCCGGTAACTGTTCGCATAGTGTTGGTTCGGTGGGGCCTGGTACATGATGAGAAACATCTCTTCCCGGCTTTGGCGACAGTATCCCGTGTCGAGTTTTCATTTTGAAAAATCTCAGCTATGGCTTTAGTTTCCCGCTGCATTTTGTTGAAGCACTTGAGGATTGACGCTTTGCTTTTGCCGAAGATGGCGCAAGTTGCGTCACACCCTGTGAAACTGTGTGTGAAGAGGATCGATTCATTAAATGGGAGCTTTTGCAATTCTGAGGTGGTGAATAATTAAGTCTCGATGGTTCCTCTTCCAGGTTTCAAAAAGTACGTGTTTGTGTTTGGTGGTGTAAGGGTATCAGCAAGACACGCAGGTCAACGTCATCTCCAATGATAACAACAGATGAATGAGAAGCCCTCTTGTCCAGACCAGATCTAATAATACAAACATCAACATCTCCTGGAGCGGTAGTCGCCTGCATACCTCGTGCGGTCAAAATTCTCACCAGCAGTTCAGTCAGCTTGGTCTTTTTTCTCATTAGCAAGGAAGTTTTCTTGCTTAATGTAAGCAATAACGTTCTCTGAAATATTGACATCCACCGAAAGTTTAGTTGTTCTTTTTCGCTTCTGTTCGGTGCGTTTGATATAATTCACGTCTTCATAACCATGGAATACTACGGCCGAGTTGGCACCGTAATGATTCGACGATATATGATACATACTGTTCGCAGATGGAAGAGAAGCTGGTATACCATTTCACTTGACGCGAAGGAGAAAAAAGCCGCCATCCTCTACTGTGTAACTTGTTTTGAGCTCCACTGAAGTGCTGCACGGAGTGAATGCCACGAAAAGAGCGGACTTCTTCTTTCTCAAACACACTCTTTATCAAACAGAGTCATCGGGTAAAGAGATAGCTTATACCTCACTCAGGAGGTCTTCTGACATTTAATATGACGATGAAATTGACGAAAAACAGAACTCAGCAGTTTTCTTGCAAAAACAATTTGTGGGCAAAAATATTATCAATCCTGTACCTTTTTATGTGTTCCATATAAATGCACATATCTACCTATCCCTACACAACCCTACAACATTCGGAACTACATAGATTAGAGTCTCTATTTGGTTTTATTTGGTTCTGTCTGCTCGGATTACAAATACAGACCGAAAATACAATAGGACATTTTGACCTCAATTGTAATATCTCACCTCTGATCCAGCTAAGAGCTCGCCAATAAACAAATAGTTGTTTGGTGACGATCTCTTCGCTAAATATTTGCGCACACCTTCTATTGCTGACATGTAGTCGTTCAATAAGCTGAAAAGATCATACTCATTAATACACAAAAAAAAACAAAAGACAAAAAGTAAGAGTTTAAATGTAAGAGTTTAAATCCAAATTTAACCAAAATACACTGTTTAGTTATCATATTCGCAATTATTTGTAATAATCAGTTTATTATCTGCACATCAAATGGTTTCACAATAAGACTCGCGTTTTGCCATATTTTAAGACCTTTGCTCCTCTATGATTCTGCCAAATTATCATATTTTTTTTATTTTCTTCTTATCTGAGTGTCGAGTTCTTACAATTTCCTTTTTTTATATTATTCACTAAATAATTGGTAACCTATTGGCATGGCATCATAATCACCCGATGGCGGCATTACCATCCGGTGAGTTAAAGAAAAAAGGAGCGGGCTTTATCAACATTCATCAATGCAATGGAGAACTGACAAACAATGTATCTCTATGCTAAAATTGGCAACTATATTTCATTTATTACTTTGTTAGTAATTTTTAAATTTAAATTTAATTTTGATTTATTGTATCATGTAATGACGTGTAAATTTATTTTACCAATAAAAATGTCTATGTCTAATATATTGTATAGCCACTGTACCACGGAGGTGATTGCACAAATATAAAACTTTAAACATTTACGGTCACACTATCATTATCATCATGTCAGACGAAAGACAACCGGTACCCTGCGCTGCCCGCATCCGCAACGCTAAGTCTTCCGGTGCACGGTCGCCACTCGACAACTTCTACGAGGCATGTGTTTGCTCTTCTTCGTTTCTTAGAAACCAATAAGTAATAAATAATCATTTTAACCAATCTGAACTTGGCACCAATTCAAGGTGAATAGACTGAACTTCCCCAAATATAGAAAGAGTGTGACCATAGTCCACTTGAGTAATTCACACAAGAGAGTCAGAAAAAACAGCTGAGGTAATTGGATCAATTGACTTCCTAATTAGTGTTAATAAGACACCGGTGAACCCACGGCGAAAATTAGTTTTCAGACAAACGGCGAAAGCGATTTTCACCTCTTAAAAGTTAACCGATTTTGACCAATTTTTGATAGGTTTTCAGTCAGTACAAAAGCTAGGTTAATAGGTGTCGTTTCTTAAAATTTTCACAAATAATGGCCGCAATTGGTTTTGTATGAAAAAACACATTAACGACGATACAATTGAAGAGAAGATAAGATAAATACTCTTTATTGTACACACTAGTTAAAAAAATATAAACCAATAATAAAAATATTAAAAATCTTAACTTAAAAAAATATAAAAAAACAAACACAATATAAAAAAGGAACTATAGCGGTACAATTTGGGCGGTGTTATCGCTCAAAGTGATTTCTTCCAGACAACTCGGTGATTGGAGACAAAAGCATAATATCAGGTAGTGCACGAGTATCTAAACACAATACTTATGAAATTAGAGTTCAACAAGTTAAAACCGATACATTTGTATAGTTACAAATACTTATAAATAAGACGATACTTTATAATAAATAATAATAAAACATATATAGATATATATATATGATAGATATATATACATACATATTACCAACGTCAAAAAAGTTTTACGGCCGCCAGTAGGCTCGAGTTTCCATACAAACGTAGTTCCGCTTTAATACAAAAACTACACGCCAGAATGAATCCCAACTTTGCAAATATATTAAGTAGACACATATCGATGTTTGTAATTAGTTTTCAATGTACTAATATAAAACGGAAAAA
The DNA here is from genome assembly GCA_947284805.1 of Coleophora flavipennella. Classification (NCBI taxonomy): domain Eukaryota; kingdom Metazoa; phylum Arthropoda; class Insecta; order Lepidoptera; family Coleophoridae; genus Coleophora; species Coleophora flavipennella. The sequence continues at coordinate 19,054,369 of OX369308.1, forward strand.
AATAAGAGCAGTTTCATACTTTCAGTACAAAACTAATTTAAGCCTTCGTTTAGTGACGTTAAAATTTACTACTATGAAAACTAATTACAAACATCGATATGTGTCTACTTAGTATATTTCCAAAGTTTGGATTCAATCCGGCATGTAGTTTTTGTATTAAACTCGAGCCTCCTAGAGACTCTTAATAACTTTATTGAAAAAACAAAAACCTATAAACCTAGCTTTTGTTCTGACCTACCAAAAATTGGTCAGAATCAGTTAACACATTTAAGAAGTGAAAATCGCTAACGTCGTTTGTTTGATAAATCACAGCTCCACAATCCTCTTAAGACATTCGCTACACTACAATAGACGTATTACTGAATAAATATACTTTTACCACTAGGCTTGAAGAAATAAAAATTATGCCAGATTAAATAAAAAAAGGTATGAGATATGAAGTTAATAGGAAAACCAATACAGCTGAAAAAGGTATTTTTTTTTAAATGAAGAAAACAAATTAAAAAGAAGATAATAGAAAACAGATCAAAAATAATCGAAGAAGGATGACTACGTTACAACACTACGCCTTTCTAATCGCCTCTTTACCCTATAGAATAGGCATTATTTGAGTTTGCGTGTACCATCCTCGACTGCATCATCACTTACCATCAGGTGAGTTGCAGTCAAACGCACTCAAAATTTTAAATTATAGTTATTTATGATACAAGGGTGGTAAAAAGGTTAATAATAACAAACGAGTGACATTTGTAAGCCCGAGCCGCAGGCGAGGGTATCCATCGTCACGAGTTTGTTTTTACACCCATGTATCATACGACATGTTTCAATACAGTTGTGAGAAAACAGGTAAAATAAAAAAGCGACCGTGCCAGAAAAACAAAATACATGGGTACATACCTATCAAGGTTTCGGCAACCAAAGTTCATTTTACGCGACTTGAGCTCATTTTAAATGTCGGGGGAGTAATCTCACTTAATTTTCCTATACATACACATAAGTATTTTTTATTACATGTATATTATCAAAACTTTATCCGTATTCACAACTAAAACAACTCAATTCAGTTTTACGAAAATTGCGCCATATTTAATTTAGCTAGGTACACGTACGCATGCGTAAGTTTTGTTTTTATTATTACCATAAATATATTATAATAAGGTTTGGGATAATATTATATGAAGCATTAAAACCTTGGAAAAGATGACCCATTCCTTGGTGTAACATATGCGCTTTATTGATATTTATTCTCCTTTTTACACAAAGATATGACTCAAAGAGAATCTAATCAGCTAGCGTTATGTACTAACCTCACGGAGGAACAACCTATCTCTTTTTATAATTCTCCTTTCAAAAGTCTTAAAGAAGATTCTGTATCTTTGGTTATAATATTTTTTTGTTTGCTAGGAATATCTCGTTTCTCAGAGCTACAAATTAAAACAGTGCCAAAGTAAAAAGCACGAGTGCGGTAAAATTAATTTTGCTCACAGTAAACTAGTACATAAAGTGCCACTTTTCAAACAACTGTATTGAAAAGCAATATTGCTTACTTTTTGCCTATCCGTTATTAGTTCTGCGAAATATAAGGCCTGCCTATTATCACTTTTATTCTATGAGCTACTCGTACATCTGGACTTTAGTTTTGGATTTGATAATGTAAAGAAATCTCAAGCATAGCTCTTTTCCTAACCTAATGAGCGACTTTGAGCTTGTGGATAACGCCACCACGTTTCAGGGGCATAGGTCATCAGCTCACTGGCACTGAAATTAATTCGTATAAAAATGGCGTGACGACTGCTTCCGACACAGATAACTTTGTATTATGATAAAATGTAGCCTTGAACGCAATCATTCAGGCTACGGTATCAACAAAATTTTGTTCGCAATGCCAACATTTACGACTATTTCAAATAGATTCTATGTCTCTTCCCAACAAGAAATGGTGGATAGCAGTTATTATATAATAAAATATAACCTTGAACTTTTTAGATATGGTTGAAGCCTTGAACGTAATCATTACAGGTTACGGTATCCACAAAATGTTATTCGCAATGCCAACACTTATGATTATTTTAAATAGATTGATTGATTGAAAACACTTTATTGCACAACATAAGAGAAGAAAAAAAAGATACAATGATTAAGGAAGTTGTACATATAGGCGGTCTTGTCGCTAAGAGATCGCTTGTCTCTTCCAGACAACCTTTAGATAGATTCTATGTCTCTTCCTAAGAAGAAAGCGTTGATAACAGTTACATACTATTATTATGTAAAGTATAATTTGAAGTCGTTGATTATTTGAAATAATCATTCTAATGATCTAAATATAACAGTTTTACCTTATCAGACAAGTTCGCTATTTCACATTTACAACGTTAGCCAAGCAATTACTTTTATGTATGCTGTTTCAGCCAATTATAATACGATTAGTAGTAGTTACCTATACTATTATTGTATAGACCTTAAAGAAAGATCGATCCGTTTAAATACAGTCTTAAAAAATAAAATGTGTTTCCCGACTCCTACAATTTAGGGATCTTCAAGGCGAGAGTGAATAGGCATTATTTGAGTTTGCGTGTACCATCCTCGACTACATCTTCACTTACCTTCAGGTCAGATGAAGTCAGATACACATACACTCAATTTTTTTTTAAATGATATACTGCTCTAGTTAAATTAAGTAAAATACATACTAGTTAAGAGTTTTCCCCGTTTGCAGCCACTGTTTTAGCAAATACTCGTAATAGCTGTCGCCTCGGGCTCCTAGAGTAATGGTGGCTTGCGGTAAAAAGTGGCCTGTCTTCGGATTTATGAATATAGGCACCAACCCGTGCTTCTTAGGTAGATCGTGAATTTTTTCCGATACCGCCGCAGCCGCTTCCTGCAAATTCACGAAGTGCACATTCAACAAAATGACATTTTAGACAAACAATAAAAAAAGTAACTGAAGTGGCAAGTAGTCATCATCCCTGTTCTTACCTCAAACACTGGATCGTTAGTAGCCCTGGAGAGCTCTCTGAACTCCAGCTGCACTGTGGTCGCCTCTGCCGTAGTGCTGTAGTGGAGCCACTCCGGAACGTGAGCCGTCTTCATGCCTAAGTTCACGTCCGAAAGAGGTATCCCGGATGGAGAGGAAAACGCCGCCATCAAACGTGTGCCTATATCTCTCTGCAGGAAAGCCAAAACATTTACGAGAATAGTACATTATTGCCGAGGTAAGGAAATAGGCCATTACAGGTCAACTTTGCTTTGCAACAATGCTTTTCTAAAAAAAACAAATGGGAGTCGGACTCACGCTCCAAGTGTTCCGTACCAACACACATTTGGTTACGAAACCCGACAAATATCAACGACACCAATCGGATTGAAGGAAAAGCTTTGGAGTTGAAAAAATGTTCTCCCATACATCGATATACGTCACGGTCAATTTTCAAACTACAAATGTAAGATTGTAATCCAAAAAAAAAGTGACAAAACTACAAATTTACAGGGTTAGGCTTTTTTTACTTTACTTGTTCTGTGAGACCTTGCTTCTTGTCAAATTTTAAGAATCTAGGTCAACGGGAAGTACCCTATAGGTTTTGATTTACTAGGGAGCATCAAGTAACATAAATGGCCGTAGCTTTTTATCACTTTAAGTTACAAACTCATTTTTTTACAGCTTCAAGGGACCGTAGACCTAAGTATTTGATACTTGATAGCTCCATGTACTCCTGTGAACAAGGGTCCTGACGGACAGACAGGTGGACAACGAAGTACAAGTACGGAACCCTCAAAACGCAATATCTAGTCTAGCTTCTGACTTACTTTTGTATTCCTGCACTTATTTTAATAACAATAAACCGAAACGTCAAACTTCTGCGTTCCGCCTATTTTTAAAAAACACATTTCATACATTTCATACTACAAGAAGTAGATAATTTTTTTGTTACATATTTTTTATCCACAATTGATAAGCCCTTGACGATGATGCCGAAGATGGAAGCGAGGATACCAATATTCCCCAACAAGCCGGAACACATTAATGCTGTTAACATTGATGTTTGGCGGCAAGACTTAGATATGGTGGTAGCTAGCCAGGCGGGCTTTGAAAATGCCCTTCTACCAACCAAACCGAATCATACAAAGTTAGACTCCGCCGGGAATCGAATCCTGATGTGATGCTAATGGAGTAAATGATTACGCCACGGAAACATATTACATAGTAACTATTAATCTAATCCGCGCCACGGAGGCGGTAAAAATTAAATTAATATTAAAAATAGACTATTACAATCCATTCTTGGAGTTTTTTCATTGTGACGATAATATTTCCGCGCATGTTTGAAAAAAATACATATATGTATCTATATTGCATTTCATGAAATGGTCGGTCACATAATAAAAAGATCAATTTTCAGATATGACCACGACATCATCTATACAAGTAACTGGTGATGTTTATACTTACAGCTTTTTCTAAAAACATTTCATCCTTAGAAAAGTGGTAATTTGTTAACAGTGACCCTAAAACTCGGATTGTTGCTTCAAAGAAATTGACATCCTTATTCCTCGTGAATACAAGTTCTTCTTTTATCCAGTTCTTTCCTTCCTCGTATTCTAGAAAGCAGATAATACTAACAAATAAAAAAAATAAACAGATAATACTTAAAAATAAAAAAAAATTAACAGATTGTTCGCAACAATATCTAAATAGAAAATTCAATGAACCCGACCTCCCAAGTGGGCTAATGTTTTTAAGGTTTATGTATGTAGTATGTACTAGCTCTTGCCCGCTGCTTCGTCCACGTGGGCATCGTTTTATGACTGCCTTGGAGGGAGAGTGGTGCGAGCGTGCAAATGAGTTTTTTCCAGATCCCTCAGGTACTATATCGGGCTATTCTGATTAGCAGTCTATGTCACTTCCAACCCCCTCAACGAATTTCATATAAATAAAAAACGGCCAAGTGCATATCAGGCTCGCGCAAAGTAGGGTTTCATATATTTTAAAAAACAAAATTATATTTGCAGTTAGTAATATAATATATTGTCGTGGAAATCCTTGGGGGAGGCCTTTGTCCAGCAGTGGACGATTTGTGGCTGATATATGATGAATATAATATTTTGTATTGAAAATCTATGAACTTTTAATAAATCCACTGCTTGACGAGTATTACTCCAAAGGCAAGAAAGCCTACTTAGCCGTGATAGTTTTCCTTTTAAATTGATTATAATTATGTCCTACTATTTATTTATTTTTTTCAGATTTCCAATATGCTCCTAAAAGCATAATATTTCTCAAACAGATCCCTGAATCGAAAAATGGTTTTAGAAAACCCTCAATAGTTTTGAAAAACCTATTCAACGATACCCTACACGATAAGGTATGTCAATGTAGGGTCAATCCAAAAAAAATGTTTTCAAGATTTTATCTTACAACTTTTTCGACGAGATTAATATGACCCATGTCAAATTACAGCTTTCTAGTGCTAATCGTCTATGAGCTAAGCCTCGAACAGACGGCCAGACAGACATGGCGAAACTATAAGGGTTCCTTGTAGACTTCGGAACCCTATAAATCACTTCAATCCGTTGCGAATCTGACGTGCGCGAGTGTGGAATGCGTTTTTCCTAGATCCCTCGGGAACTCGGATGCTAATGAATAAATTATGTCATTGTCCACCTCCTAAACCATCATTGTGCAATAAATCACAACAATCCATTGTTCCGTTGCGATACTCTGCCTAGAGCTACCCGGCTAGGGAACTACGGGTCCGGCTGTTTGGATCAGGGTACTGAGGGGTCGGGGTAGCCCACCGCTTGCCTGCTTTCGAATCTATCGCTCTGGGCGAAAACAACACGGGGCACGTGAGTTGTCCATTAAGCGGAACTGCCAGTTTGTTTACTGGCGGGGAAGCATTTCCGTCACTTGCCTGGACAGCAAGTACAGCTACGCTAGTACTGCTCCGGCCGATCCAGCAGCGTAGGAATGAGACTCGACAGGTGCAATAAACGTCGGGAAGTGAGCGTGCCTACAGCTCCAGTGCCACACTGCAGATGTGGGAGCCAGCTTCTCTGGCATCCTGAGCGGGGATACAAGGAGAGTAGGTAGTGGTCTCTCCCACGAGGCAATCGCCTTGCAGAGTAACAGGACAAGCGGTTTGGCGGCAAGACCTACCGCAGTTGGTCGTTGCCCTCGCATTACGGCGTTGGCAGGACTAGCGGCCCTCACTATATGACCATGTTGTCGTTGAGTGAGGACGCTATATCATAAACCTGGTACTTTAGCGTATCTGGTAAATGGTAGATGTACGACAGAGCAGTTCCGTTGCAATGTTAAAGAAATTAAGCAAAAAAAGAGTATTTTTTCAGTTCCCTCAGAAACTGCATTGGACTATGCTATTTTCACGGGATAAAAAGTAGCCTATGTCCTTCCCAGTGACATAGGCTACCTGCATGCCAAATTTCATCAAGCTTGGTGTTGAAGTGTGAAAAGGTAACAAACAAACACATTTTCACATTATATTATTATCTGTTTCGTTCGCCGAGCCTTTAGCCTACACGGCTTAATGGATTTAGCAGTGCGAGGTGTCGTTATATTATTCTTTATCTCTTGAATGACATAGTATTGTAGAGATCGTATGTCTCTACATTTATGCACTTGCAACTCTTTTGATTATTTTCTTGCCAGCGCGAAAATGAAGTAAGATTATTAATTTAAATTTGAATTGATATGTCGTTCGAAAGCTTGTAAAAACAAGAGATATGAGATTCTATGGTGGACCGTGAGCCAGGACGGAGGTCCCTTTTCCAATAAGTACATTTTTGTTATCCGCGCGTCTGAGCTGAAGTTCTAGAAGTCATGGCAAGAAAATAATAGGATTCGATGAAGAAACAAAAATAAGTCAGCCGACAGAGCATTCTCCAATTTTTACGTGTTAAAATATATGATCATCGCTGGTGATCTTTTAATACGTATTCCAAATATTTCATTTTTGGGCTACAACCCCCGGCGTCCCGTAGACGACGCCACATTTGGTGGAGGTGCTGGGATTATATATATCCACGACCGCAGATCTCGCAAGGACTGCGAGAGCGTCAACCAAAATTTTATAATCATGAACAACGGCGATCTGCGTTTGAGCCGCGAAGACAAGCAGGACAATATTTTTCAACGTCACAGTATACATATTATCCAACTGCCATAAAACAAGGTTATAGGTAATGTTTTCGTGCAGTCATTCTGTGAACGCTCCCAAAAATCAACAATATAAAAGTGGCCAAGAACGTGCCGTACCACACGAAAAGTAGGGTTTCGTAGTCTTTTAAAAAATAGATGTATATTTTGTTATTGTGCAGTTGGTTTTAAATTTAACTTTTTACGAATGCAACTGTACATCTTAAGTTGGTCGACTATTACTCATAAACTAAGAAAACCTTCTTAGCGCTAATAATTTTCCTTTTAAATTAATTATAATATTTATATAATTTCAATGTGAAATAACGCTTAAGCTGGTACAGTGGTTGGGACATGTAACTCTACTAAAAAGCACCACCTAACTTACTAACTTATCATTGCGTGAACAAAAAAATTATAAGTTTTGAAAGACATAATCAATTAATCACCCCACATCCTTCCCACATCACAATTCGTATGCATTTCGTATGTTTGGTAAGCATCACAAATTTTTATAACCATACCAAATTTTAGTTTTGTAGCTGTAATGGTCTTTGAGTAAACCCACTGTACAGAAACGCGAGAACAGATGGGCGTTGGGGCAGTAAAGTTCTCGAGTGGCGACCGCGTACCGGAAGACGTTGCGTAGAGAGGCCTCCAACTTGATGGACCAACGATCTGGTAAAGGTCGCGGGAAGTCGCTGGATGCGGGCAGCGCAGACCGGCCGTCATGGAAATCGTTGGGGGACGTCTTTCGGCTTATATGATGATGAAACCCGCTGTGGACAGACGGACGGACATGGCGAAATTATAAGATTATCTACTTTAACTACGGAACCCTAAAAAAGCAGCCACCCTTCAGGAAACGGGTTGTCGTCGTAGAGGTACAACTAACCTTCAGTTAAACCCATAATGTAGGCAGTGTCTAAAGAGTCAACGATTGTGAGCCCCAACGAAAACCAGTCGTAGGGCATGCCTGACACCGGCTTTAAGTTGTCGTGACCCCACGCGTGGTTTTTATACCCCCGCCACGCGTGCTTGAAACTTTCCACCACAGCCTGCTGACGCTCGTTTGTTGGCCCTGGGAAGGAGAAAAAAATCACAAATTCAACCAAAGTGCGCGAAGTCCCTAAAGGTAGCATTCCGTCCGATCTTAGCGACGGCGACCTGCGACCCGAAACATTTCGCGCCACCCACTGCTTTGTATCAATTAATATGAAGCACTGACGAATGCAAGCGACTGGGTCACGCGAGAGTATTCATAACAACACTGGACGCGCGACCCGGCCGCCGAATCCGAATTCTGCCTGAGAATTTTTAAACCGCCTCTATGGCCTCTGACACGGTTTCACGAATGTGATCTAATGATAACAACCGGCACCAACGGACAGGCGAAATGATTGACATTAACAGTCAGACCCATCGACGTAATGACCGCGTTTATGGTTAGTTTACCTGTTAGTCGACTCGGCACATAATTCATACTTAGCAACAAACCGCTTTGAAATTTAGTGTGTACAGTACACAGATTCTTTAGAGATATAAGTAGATTGTACTTTTAAAAAAGAAAAGTTAGTAAAGTCGTTAACAATATCGCTTTGTAATTCTTTGACTGTTGGACCTAGAGACTTGTAAATGTGCAAGTAATGGGATAGGATTGCGGGTGCACAATGCATGTTGATACACGTTAGTGACAGAACCCTACAACTAGGCGCGGTCAGTAACAAACTTAGCCAGTTTTTTTATCAAGATAACCTATCTGAATTGTATACTTACCTAAAAACGTATTTGCATCGTTACTCCTACTTGCATCATCAACAACAGTCTTTTTTACTTCTGATTCTTTGATTTCATCTGGTTTAACATCTGGAACCTGTGGCGCATTATCCAAAAGGTCCTAAAAATGAATCTTACATAAAACACAAAGAACATTCTAAAATCATATACCTATATCATGTGTTTTATATGTACCTATCATAAGCAAGCAAAAATTTTATTGTGTAACACATTTACATACAGGGCATGTAATTTTATTCGTTTCATTTCCACAGCACCCAGCGGTGACTATATTTAAGTGCACCTTCTTCTATCGAAAAACAAAGTTCGTTTTGAAAATCAACACGAAAATATTATTTAATAACCATCAAAAGAAAAACCGTGCATTTGTATGGAATGTCGATTTATTAATAATTCTAAAATTGACTCCATTGAAACTTATTGTTAAATAGCGGTGTAAACGAAACAAATTAAATTCCATCCTGTAGCACTTTAATGTAACATGAATCCATTGATTGATGTACATGATAGTAATATTAAATTACACTGTCAGTAGCTGGAATTATCTACTAGGTAGCATAATAAATATCATTACTCATTAACATTTTCTGCCTTAATTATGAGTGCTCGTTATTATACACATAACAAGTCACGAAATTCTAGTTTGTGGATAAATAAAATTTTCAAAATACTTTACTTAAAAAAGATTAGCGAATTTTAAGATTACTATGAAAGCCTTAGCACTATTATTTAGTGACAATACTATTTTCTTGAATATGTAATCTATCCACAAACTATAATTTTGGTGACTTGCTTATGTGTTTTATTAGATTCAGCCTATCCATTTTCAAGAAGTAATAATTTAAAGTTTGTATTGGAAACAATTTTGTGAATATGCTTTAAGAAGGCTAGAAATCATACTAATATTTTTAATTTATAATAAAATAAATTGCACGATTTGGCCTGGACAAATAAGTAAATAAAAAATAAATAAACTTGTCATGAAGTAGAGTAAAAGCTTGTAAAAAAAGATTATTCCTTACCTGTACCACTGCTTCTGTACTTGGTTTTAATACTTCCAGATTTGGCTTACTTAACATGGAATGATATAATAATACTAATATGGTTATTGTTACTAATAGAAAAGCATAAACAATAGATCTTTGCAATCGTGATAATCTATTCCATCTCTGTAAACAAAAGAAAAAATTATTACATTCAATATTACTGACTAAGGGAAATTACTAATAACTCAGTCCATTTGCGTTCATTATTTGTGAAGGTTGTGCCTATTGCCATCACAACCTTCATAAGCTTTTATTTCATAAAATATTTGACTGACTCTCACCAGGGTAAACATTTTTGCAAGGAGCAAGGTTGTTTGCACTGTGTCGGAGTGTTTTAGATCTAGATATATAAGTATGAACCTATTTATCATTCTCTAGTTTTCAAACTACAGGGAATTCTAGTCTGGGGACACACAACTAAGGGAAAACATCTTGTGTGTGTCTGTTAGTGACCTTGTAACTTTTAAATTACTTGACCTATTACGATGAAACTTTGGGGAGATGTTGTGTGTACATCGGAGATGGTTATTAATGAAAAATTGTGAGTCACTTGCCCAGAAAATAAAAAAAATATCTACCTATAGGGATTTTTACGATTTGCACGAAAACAATATCTACCCAGGTGAAGCCGTGGGAAAAAGCTAGTAATAGCATATAACATATTAGAAATGAATGGTTTGATTTAATATAAATCAGAAACAAATTATAAGCACTTACCCGTATTATCTTCCTATGTGACAAAGTTTGACTTGGATCTGAGATCAAGACTGATGTTTCTCCCTTCAGGTCCCATTTCTGGGGGTTCTCACTCGATTTGTGGATATCCTCAACCACATTTATATGTGTTTCAAGAGATTCAGTCATTACGATAAATTTAGTAATTTGTTTTCTCACTCATATGCAACATTATAAAACTTGTGATTTCTGCAATAATATTTCACTTTAAATTTAGATAATTCTCTTCCACAGTTGACTATAATTAAATCGTTTATTGCTAAAACAACACTAATCCATTAAAGCACATTTTTGGGGAACAATAAAAGATATTTAAAATGAAAGTTCTGCCGTTTTGTTACTTGTTTTTGGCATCAATCTGTTCTCATAACTGCTACTAACAATTTTGAGTAACTTTTGCAAAAATAAAGTTTTCTAACATCTTTCTTTTAAGCATTCTGGTTACTGAATATGTGCTGTTTTGCAAAAACACGTAGTGTGGATATAGAGATTTAAAAAGTACAGAATAAAAATGTCACATTTTGTCTTATTGATCACCTGTTGGGTGTTTGGAACCCCAACAAGCCCAGACTTCTCTACATCATCCCTTTTTGTGGTCAGTCTGTTAAAAGCATCTTCATAAATGCCTGATGTTTTGTTTTGGTACAGTACTGTGATAATCACAAGTTTTTACTGTGTTCATAAGATTTGCATGGTTTTTGCAGCATATTTAGATTTAGGGTCATATAATAATAAAAAAGTGAAATTTGAATGAAATGTTGCTTACGTGTTGTTCAGCATCTCATGATTCAAATATGAAACTGAACTATTTTCCACGATAAACACTGAAAGAATTATATTAATCCTAGCTGAGATTTTACGTCTAGCTTTAGACTACACTTTTTTGATTCAAAATGTTTTCAGTAATGTAACAAAATTGGGACCCATTACTGGGGATTGTTTCATCGTAATAACAACTTTCCCCAAGATACAGTAGGTACCTACAGTATAGTCATAGCACAGTTTAAGTAGTATTACTAACGTAGTCATAGTCGGTGACAGCCAAAGCCCAACTATTTAGTCACTGACTCACTGCCGCACCTGGAGTGAAAGTACATTGAATTTATTAAGTTTACTAAGTTGCAGGCTAAAAGACATGTATGAGTTTTATATAAAAAAGACTAGAAAAAAATAAAACAGAAGCGCAAAGAAACAAATTCTATCGACACAAGAGTGCAGTCATTCAGATTATAAACTAAAAGAACTTACGGTACAGACGAAATTAAGTAGACATTTTTATCTATTGACTGATTAGTGAAGCACTAAATAAAAATAACAACCTTTCTCAATTCAATTTTTCATCCGGAAAATCATTTCTTCTAAACTCACTACATACTTGGTAGGTATGACAAACGTAGTTACCCGTAGGTATTAAATTCTCTTTGGTGATTGATTACATGCTCAGTTTGCGATGGTTTGGGTACGTTCACGGTACGTACTTAAGTTAGTTCAACGTAGTACGTATTTATTTAAACTTTGGTTTGGATTCGGTTTGGGTATGACATACATGACTGATAGACAGACAGTAGAGGTGGAGCAGAGAAAGAGAGAGAAGAACTAAGGAGAAGCATAAAACCCTCAGAGCAATAACTAAAGTATAGAGGGAGCGTCAAAATTACAATATATCTTTACTCTTCTTTCTTATTATCGAACATTGTACGGTAAAAAAAGATAAATATATAAGATCAGTTTATGCTTATATATAGCTACATAGACACTCCAATTGTCAAATGGTCATACTTGATCTCTTTTTATACGACCAATCTGAAAATCTACCCAGTTATTTAGTAATTTTGTCAACGTTTAGGTGGTATTTTAATATAGTCGTATATTCCATCGTGAGTGATGTAGATATGTCATATCGATATTACGACTCTTAATTTCAAGAAGGTATTGTGTTCTGTTTTAGCATGCCTTCAATCGTTGCTGTTTGAACCCGTGTTTTGTATGGAAATGTTTTGGATTTGAATTATTTTAATTTTATTATTAAAAAATATTCCAGCTACCCATATTAGTACAAATCTTTTCATTTTATAACTTTACATTACTACTACATAACATTACTTTCAGGTTATCAAATTTGTTGTAGGACCATTGACCGAGGCTTCTACTCATCATACTTAACAACTTTCCCCAAAGAAAGTTGTTCAGTATGGTGAGTAGAAGCCCCAGTTAACGGAACCTGCGCCAATTTTTGTTTCAGCTTGTATAGGACAAGTATAATGTAGCTAAATAGTGTCTATCTGAGCTTCATTTATTTGAAAACAATCAACGTATCTGAATCAAACCACGGACGGACAGACGAAATTGGCGAAACTATACGGGTTTCTTATTTTACTAACAAAAGGCAGATAAATAAACCTAATTGTAACTAACAGTTCTTTTAAATACCTTAGCCGATTAGCTAATATGATACCAATAACAAAAATACAGCAACTGGCTAGGCAATGTAATTGTATTCGGTTCTATTGAATATGGCCCGTATAAAGAGAAATAAAAAACAACCAGATAAAGCCTCACAACCTGTGACAAAGGTTATCTTTGTCACAGGTTGTGATAATATTACTGAGTATGTGTGAGCTTTGTTTATTTGAAAAGGTTTCCTTGTTTTACTAAGGAACCCAAAAAAGCAGATAAACAAACAAACCAAATTGTAACTAACAATTCTTAAAAACTTGCTTTTAATTTTATCAATCCTTTCATTCGATCTCTTCCATGGAAAAAAACCATCAAAAAAACAATATCTCTGGTAAATAAGGCACTTCACTAGCATTGCTAAAAAAGTGGACATCCTTGCAAAAAAAAAGACGTGTGGCACTTGGAGACTGCCGCGGTAAAGCTATTGCTAAGCATTTTTTATCAACTTGTGCAATTATATATTTTTTTATTTATGCAGTATTTACCAGTACCATATAGTCCTTGGGGCGCGGGATGTTTATGTAATAAACAGTGATCGGAATAGGTAGAATACAAATACCTAAAGTTCGCAAGAAGATATAACATGGAGTTGTTAGAACCACCTAATATATATTTTTTAATCTTTTATTAATATGAGCTATCTTGTATTATTAGGGATCATTATAATAGATAATAATAAAATAATACACGCTGGCTTATATATTAATATAAGATTAAAATATATAAAAAATAATGTTTTATATGGTGGTTCTAACAACTCCATGTTATACCTTCTTGCAAACTTTAGGTATTTATATTCTACCTATTCCGATCACTGGTAATAAATTAACACTAAGAAAGTTAAATCATCATCGTCATCGTCACCGACCACCACCGCGACCACAATCACGACCACAATCGTGACCACCATCGTGACCACAATCACGACCACCATTGCGACCACCATCGCGACCACCATCGCGCCCGCCATCGCGACCACCATCACTAACACCATCACCACCACCATCACCATCATCATGATGGATAGATAGATGGCACTGTAAGATTTTAGAACTCAATATATTTTTTTAGGTGTCAGGTTTTTTTCGAAATATACGAAATTTCTTGTTTCGGTCCCCTCAAAGCCCGCGATAAAAGCTATACAATAGCTTAACAAATATAATTAATATATATCTATCCTGCTTTATCACACTAACTGGGTAATAAGTGTGAATAGTGTAACTAAAATGAATTTTGATGCTCTCTCTATGCTTTAGTTATTGCTCTTAGATAAAACCACAGATCTAATATAAAATTCCTTGTAGTGATTTATTCACTTTGCTTGGTACTTGGTAGAGACTAAGTGGATACTTGGTGGATACTAACACTATCATGTATCTATGAAATGTATGCTTAGAGCATTAAACCAACCGGAGAGGGCACAACGAGCATGCCCCTCTGCCAAAGGTACAAGCCCGGCAAGCATACCGTTTATATAAAACTAGATGACGCGCATCCCGCGCCAGTCATCCCAATACAGTGCGCGTGGAATGAACTCCAACAAAAATGCCGACTTGCAGTGTGTTTTGGTGTAAAAAAAATAAATAGGAACGTATAGTTTACAAAAAGACAACACTTCTTTCCACATGTAGGTATTTTTTTTTAATAATATCAATGTACTAAATTAGCAAAAAAATTAAAGAAACTACTGAAAGTGTTGCCACTAAAACATACAAGGCCTAATTTAGGGATAATATTCTTAATATTCTGATGTAGATTAAAGCTACTTACTAAACTTTTACTTATACTTTTAATATAATTTAGTATTGTAGTTTGCTGTTATATTAACCGTTTGCATTTTTATTTTTTTATTACTCATATCTTCTTCAGCAAAACACATATTATTACTTACATAACTATTTAAGACTAAACTCTTTGAAATAAAGAATATCGTGACGAAACTGTATGTTCAAGTTTGATTTACTTTTTAATTAAAAATGGTTGTGTCGTTATTTATTAGAAAACCTGTACGTATTTATTTTAAACAACTTGGCCACACCGCAACAAAATAAGTGTTGTTCCGCAATCCCGGTCCCGAATATATCGATATTTTCAGTATGTACCTATGTACTGTATAAGATTATGATTTTATTTTGTAGATTTGCAAAAGAACCAGTGATTCGGGTTGTCTGGATCCAAGCTTGTGGAAATAATTTTACGTGGTTTCCGAAACGTACTGGCACAATTTGTTCCCAACATTTTGAAACTTCAATCTTACTGATATTGTATAAGTATTAGCATATTTTCCCTTGTTGTAGTGTTATATATATAAGTATTAAAGTAGTCATGCAACTCTTTTAGCATAGATATCGTTAATCTTAAGTTATTATTAAGCATAAGACTACTGAGCCACTAAGACATGGATTTAAGTATATAACATAAAAATACTTTTTTAAGTGCTTTTTTATTTATTTTGATGTTTCCTACACGCTTACCTAAGAGTAAATAAAATACATAGTATTCAACAACTGTATCTCATCCCATGCAAGTCGATATTATAGCCTACAGTGATAATACTGTGTAGGTTATAGACTCTTAAAGCGATAGGGTAACATCTTGTAAAAAAAATGAAGTATTTAAAATATTAAAGGGTTATTTCTCTAAGTAACCCGTTCATTTGGAACAGTCGATATTATTTTAACTGGTCAATAACGTCATCGATGTTTCAATATCGATACTGTCAAGCACTTACTCGTTTACGTAACTGACGCCATGAAATCGTGTACAGATAGACGTCCATTTGTGTGTGAATATGATTGTGTGCGTAGAGTTCAGACTAGTGTTTGTTATTTCATCGTGTGCGTGTATAGCGACGTGACCGAGAATTGCGTCAGTAGTTTGCATTTGATTTGTGTGCACTCCCTCGCCCCCCACCAAAAGTGACAGACTGTTTTGTTTAGACAATTGCGCTCAAGGCGTCTCCGGTTGGTATAATTCTCTAAGGATGTATGTATGGTATGAGTAATAAATATGTTAATGTATTATTTGGAGCAGTCTGAAATAAATATTTCTATTTGAAGTTCCGTAGCTATGATTTAGGAACCACTTTAGAACTTGGTACCCACCCATTTAGATCGCTGTAATTTTTGAAGTGAAACTTCTATACAGACGGGGGGGGAGGGGTAATAGGATTTTTCAGTCACGAAAAAGCGTTACGGTCACGATAAAGCATTACGGTCACGAAAAAACGATACGGCCGCGTTTGAAATATTTTTTTTGGAATGATTTACTGAAATATTTTTTTTAATTATTTTTGTTTTTTTAATTTTATTTTATTTTTTGGATTTTTTTTAATTGGAATTATATAAAATAAAAACATTTATTAAAAAAAAAATTTCCTAAACTTTTTTCAAATGTTTTTTGAACGTTTTTTTTGAAAATATTTCTTTGAATATTGAATACTTTTTGAAATATATTTATTTTTTAAATATATTTTTATGAAAATGGTTTCTCTTAAATATTTCTTTTACAAAAAAAATTGAATAAAACTGTTTTTTCGAAATATTTTACATACCCTTGTTTTTTTAATATTTTTTTGAAATATTTTTTGAAACTTCATAATAATTGTTTTTGTCGTTTTTTTTAATATATGTTTTGCATTCTTTTTGGATTGAATTCATTTTTTTGTTTGATAAAATAAAACATGTTTTAGTAAAAAATGCACTTATTATATAATCTTACTAACCTTGTTTTAATTTGCAGTAAACTTGCGAAAAAATCTAAATCTGTGCTGGGACACATAGTACAAGTGAAACTTCAACGGACAAGTGGAAAAATGAATGGCAACGGGCAAGTGGGAAACGAATCGCAACGGACAAGTGGCAAAACCAATCACGAAAAAAAATTAACTTGATACTAATTTCCTATCTTTATTCAAGTAATACACATAGGTACATATTATGAGATATTTTTGGTGGTACCGAACCCTCGGTGCGCAAGCTCGAGTAGCACTTAGCCAGTTTTTGAATTTTTTCTTAATACGCCCAATAAACTCATTTCGATTCCAAGTCTGAAATTAAAAAGTCTCCTGGAAGTGGTTTGTATGCTATCCAATGGGTAGTCGTTGTACGGAACCCAATATTCGTTAGTCCGACTCGCACTTGGCCGGTTTTTCTTATTCCTTTGTATCATCGTCATCATATCAGCCGAAGGACGTCCACTGCTGGACATAGGCCTCCGCCAAGGATTTCCACGATGACCGGTACTGCGCTGCCCGCATCCAGCGGCTTCCCGCGACCTTCACCAGGTCATCGGTCCACCTAGTGAGGTGCCTGCCTACGCTACGTTTTCCGATGCACGGTCGCCACTCGAGAACTTTACTGCCCTAACGGCCATCTGTTCTACAAGCTATATGCCTCGCCCAATGCCACTTAAGTTTAGCAATTCTGAGAGCTATGTCGGTAACTTTGGTTCTCCTACGGATCTCCTCGTTTCTGATTCGATCACGCAGAGACCGAGCATAGCACGCTCCCTTGCCCCCTTTGGATGAACTTGAGCCTTCTTAAGCCCCCCCCCCCCTCATACAAACGAGCGAAAAATCAATGCATCAATGCAGATAGAGTTGAATCACACCGGCGGCATTGATCACAAAATGTTAGATATTTACTGCGCGTAGCAATCAATAGTGGCTTCCTACTGGTAGGTAACTTACATGAATAAAATTGTTCTTCAAACATTGTTATATAGATACGCATGCAACTAAATCCCCCGCTAGTAATAGTTCAATGAACCCCGCACGGCAGGACCGAATATTCAAGCGCAAAATAAAAAAAAAACACGTAACCCTTGACGTGACCTGGAGAGCATTGTCCTCGAGGAACCGACCGTTGATAATAATTATCAAGGATAATGTGATAAACTTTAAAAATGAAGACGTAGTCAAATCACGTAACCTTTGACGTGAACCCGGAGAGCTATGACCCCGTGTTATAAAGGTAGTTTGTTGTATGCGATAGTTAAATCTTATACGATGGTATGGAATTCTACATGTGCAAGTCAGACTCACACTTGACCGGTTTTATTTCTAGGCTAGCAAATCATCATTAAGCTTTGTAATTTCATCTTAAGAAATATTTAAGATTCTTCACAAAAAAAGCAAGGTTAATGCGTTTTCTCCAGATACTTACCTAAGTGTGACAAAATACAAAATAAAATAATGAACTGGCTTTTTGTGTTGATTTTTATCCAAAGGGTATCTGTAAAAGCTTTGTTTTATTGCATTTGTCATTTTGTGAACTAAAACACCAGTAAAATAAACAGTTTACCAAATTTTGATTTAATAATTCACAAACGAAATCACTGCGGTCGGGGCGAGGCAACGTAGCTCATCCTTTACGTTCGGTAACAAGTCTAGTACCTAACCAATCTACGTGACGGGGGAGTGAGGAAGAATCTAGAGAGCGGCAGGGAGTTTCCATACTGTACGTTAGTAGGTACTAATCTTGTACTAATATCAACTGATATATATACTTTGGTTAGGGGCGGTGAGTGTCGCATCTCGTATCTGCCTGCAATGAATAATAGGTCATCTTTGCTTCCGCAGGTGACGTTACTGTTAGCGGGGGAGGTGAATGTCGCATCATTATGCCACAGATGCTCTAGTGTTAGGTCATCTTTGGTTATACTGCTCGATTTTTGTCTCGATTTTTGGAACAGACCTTCAATGTCAGAAAAGGTCAAAAGGGTTTGAATTGTTTTCATTGCCACATATTCGTAGTAAGAGGAAAATACTCATCTTTGGTTGGTCAATAACTTAACTGATAGCAGTTTCAGCCAATCAAATAATAATCTCAGTTAGATCCAGTGTAATGAAAGTAGTCTTATCCGGCACCGGCTCGGTCCTCGGTCGGTCTTTCTTTCTCCGTCCGTGTTCCCGCTGATAAAGTTTGTGCTGAGTGATTTTAGTTTTTTAGCTATTTTTATTGACATAACACGGGAGATAACACAGTAAGTAGGTATAATCCTTAAATGGTTACCTATTTTATGTATCATCATATCACTGCTGGACAAAGACCTTTCTCAAGGATTTCCACAACGAGCGGTCTTGTGCTGCCCGCATCCAGCGGCTCCCCACGACCTTCACCAGGTCGTCGGTCCACCGAGTAGAAGGACTATCTTTAAGTCTAATTTCTGAACAATTTGCTTTGACCCCCAACATCCCTTTGAAGTTCATGAATTTTTCTACGATCAGACCGATCTTTGTTTTACTTGCGCTATTGTTTTCTAATCATGTGCCCTACTAGAAGCTTGTTGCTATAATTTATTGAGTATATGTATAGATTTTTGATGATTTTTTGATGATGTAATGATTAGGAAATCTGATTTCTTTTGGTCATAGTGTCAAGAGTATGCTCAGTCAAACAAATCACTTCCAGGTTCATTCCTCAAAATGGGCCGCAAATTCGTTGTTGGTGGCAACTGGAAGATGAACGGAGACAAAAACCAGATCAATGAGATTGTGAACAATTTGAAGAAAGGTCCACTGGATCCTAATGTAGAGGTAAATATGCAACTTTACAGTACAATCTGTGGGATACAAGTTGAACACGAATGTCAGATGTTCCCACCATATACAGGGAGCGTGCAAGTGTAGCATGGGTTATGCTGAGGGCTGGTATTCTTTGGTGGGAGCGACCCCTGCATCTCTTTCTCGTACAACACTTGAATTGAGACCCGAAAATAAGGCACTGTGTACTGTTCAACTTAGATGGCGCAATCTATACCAATGGTTCCAATTTTAGTGCTATAATGAAGCATAGATTTAACAAATCACTTCGTAAGGATAACCAATAGGCCCCTATTGGCATTAAAGTTGGGCTACCCCAGAAAACCTACCTACAAGGGATGAAATACAAGGGCAATGCTGACTGCCGATTATAGCGCTGTCTCTTTCGGTTGCATGCAACTATCTTTGCATTTACTCTTCCTGTGATATCCATCACCATACCACTTACATCTCTTTACTCAAATCTTGACTTAAGTGACAGTGGGCAGGGCACATAGCTCGAAAATTTTACTTCAATGAGTTAACTAAATTGTGAATATAATAGTCCATGTATTACATGGACAGCTACATTGACAGTCAGTTCTGATAAAATGGGTTCCCCTGAAGTAACCCCCACAGACTACCCATACAAGACTTATAATTGAGCATTGGTGTCTATTCGATGTAACATGACATAACTTATTTGACAGGATTAAACTAAATTTATGCATTCTGCCTTTTACTTTCTGTATCGAAAAGACAATGATAGAATGCTTAAATTTAGTTTAGTCCTGTCAAATAAGTTAAATCGTTATACACCGAATCGACACCATTATTTGCTAAAAACTATTTTGTCAAGATTGGAGTCAGGAAAAGTAAAGTAACCAACATAGCTCACAGAATCGCTAAACTGAAGTGGCAGTGAGCAGGGCACATAGCTCATAGAACAGATGACCATTAGGGCAGTAAAGTTCTTGAGTGATGACTGCGCAGCGGAAAGCGTAACGTACGCAGGCCCCACAGGGTGGACCCAATCCGCTAGATGGGGGCAGCACATGACGTCGTGGAAACCCTTGGGGGAAGCCTTTGTTCAACAGTGGACGTTTTTCAGTTAATATGATGAGATGAGTGTAGTATTGTATGCTTGTATGTATTACCGTTTCTACCATAGGTCAAACACATAGGTACAGTCAGTTTCTTTGGCTGAGCCTGTAGCCTAAACCGCTTGATTTAGTGGAACGTATCGTTAGATTCGGCTTGATCCCGAAAGTGATGTAGGATACATATTAACTCTCTATCATATCAGTAGAAAAATGTACACTGCTGGACAAAGGCTTCTCCGAAGGATTTCCACAATGACCAGTCCTGCGCTGCCCACATCCAGTGGCTTCCCGCGATCTTCACCAGGTCGTCGTTCCATCGCGTGGGAGCCCTTCCTACGCTACGTTTTCCGGTGCGCGGTCGCCACTCGAGAACTTTACTGCCCCAATGGCCATCCGTTCTATGAGCTATGTGCCCTGCCCACTGCCACTTCAGTTTAGCCATTTTGTCAGCTATGTCGGTTACTTTGGTTCCCCTGACTCTAATCTTGACAAAATAGTTTTTAGCAAATAATGCTCGATTATTGGTCTTGTTTGTGTAGTCTGTGGGGGTTACTTCGGTTGAACCCATTTTATCAGGACTGACTGTCAATGTAGCTATCCATGTAATACACAGACTGTTCATCATCATCATCATATCAGCTGAAGGACGTCCGCTGCTGGACATAGGCTTCCCCCAAGGATCTCTACGACGACCGGTTCTGCGCTGCCCGCATCCAGCGGCTTCCCGCGACCTTCACCAGGTCATCGGTCCACCGAGTGGGAGGTCTGCCTACACTACGCTTTCCGGTGCGTGGTCGCCACTCGAGTACTTTACTACCCCAACGGCCATCTGTTCTACAAGCAAATTATATTCACAATTTAGTTAACTCATTGAAGCAAAGTTTTCAGGAGGGCAGGTTCGGTATAAGTAGATGTCAATGATGATTTATTATTTAATTGTATGGATCACTGTGTAGTTGTCAAAAAACTATTCTCAAGTTGACATTGTTCCAAAGGGAGTACATGTCTGCAGGGTTACTGGGGTACTTCCTGATGGAGTATTCCCTGATGATGTGGATTATGTTTTGCACTGCAGCTCCACAGTCATACGCTGGAAAATTTACCCAGCTGCATCAGTGCATGAATGCCTTGCTGCAGCCATGGCCCGTCCTGAGTCTATTCAGTTAACACTAATCCTTTCTAAGGAGTAAGAAACCTCTTGGTTATTCTGTAGAGTAGATCTAGAGGTCCATGTGATTGATGTCGTGGGAGTTAAACAGCCAATCTTCTTTTCACCTGTCTTGATGACATCAGCACTGGATAAGGTCCATGTGATTGATGTCAGGATTTGAGGTGGTGTTATAATAATGATTTCTTGACATGCCCATTTTTGGAGCTTGGTGAGGAAAATAACCTTGAAATAGGTAGTCGATGATGGTAATTTGAGTTACTGTAAAAATGTCATTTTGTTGTTCTACTATTTTGTCGATGGTAATCATACATATTAAATTTATATTTTGTTAGAGCAGTTTTTCTTCATTGGTGTACTTATTTTATGATATTTCATTAGTTAAAAAATTGAAGTCATGATGGAAAACTAAGCAGTTAATGGTGTTTTGGAATTCTAGTAATTAAATGGTAATTATTAAGATAAATATTTATTATTATACACAATAGTTAAAAAATATATACACATTATAAAAATTTAAAAATCTCAACTCAAAAAAAAACACAATATAAAAAAAGAAAATTATATAGGTATATACTATAGCCACAGTATATATATTAGTACTAACGTACTATAGCGGTACAATTTGGGCGGACTTATCGCTCAAAGCGATTTCTTCCAGACAATCCGGTTATTGTATACTAGCTCTTGCTTAGGTTTTTACATTTCACCCACATAGATATATTATTTTTAATGTATGAGAGTATGAAGAGTGTTTTTTACAGATATCCTGCGGCAACTATTTTTCCATAAAGAATTGTCCTATTCTGCACTTTAGCTCCAAATTTTAGTAAAACCAGTATGTAATTTTCGGGTAAAATGATGACAAACATATTTCAACTTTCGGATCTTTATAAAATATGTAAGGATAAGGATTTAGTGCTCAATGAAGTTATTTTTTAATGATGTTTTTTTTAAAACATAATGAATTTACTTTATTTTTGAGTACATAACGTTATTTAAACTTACTCAGGTCATCATCGGAGTTCCAGCTATCTACCTCGCTTATGTCAAGAGTATAGTCCCAGACACTCTCTGGGTAGCTGCACAGAACTGCTGGAAGGTACCTAAAGGAGCTTTCACTGGTGAGAAAAAAGAAAACACTTACTTTACTCTAGTATTTTTTAGGTTTCTATCCCCAAAGGCTGCCTACGGGACCCTTATTAAGCATATACTCTCTGTCCTTCCATCCGTCCAACCTTTAAAGGCATCTTTTGAAGTGTAATCAATAAATAGTTCAATGTCACAGAATATGTGTTAAAAGGTGGATTTCTAAATAAATAATAATCATCACCATATAATCAGAAAGATGTTCCTAAAATTAAAACCCCGATTGCATTGAAATTCTTTTATGGGAACGAGAGTTAAAATGTATCCTACGTCACTTTCGGAATCTAGACGAATCTAACGACACCTTCCACTCCAAAATTCATCAAGCGTTTTAAGAAACAGACTGTACCAGTGTGATTTTGACCTATCGTAGAAACGGTAATACATACAAGCATACAACTCTTTACACTCTTCTCATCATATCAGCCGGAAAACGTCCACTGTTGGACAAAGGCTTCCCCCAAGGATTTCCACGACGACCGATCCTGCGCTGCCCGCATCCAGCGGCTGCCCGAGATCTTCATCAGGTCGTCGGTTCACCGTGTGGGAGGCCTGCCTACGCTACGTGGTCGCCACTCGAGAACTGCCCATTGCCACTTCAGTTTAGCGATTCTGTGAGTTATGTCGGTTACTTTGGTTCCCCTGTGGAATTCATTCTGTTATACTCGAGGGACAAACGCCTAAGGCATTGCACAAAAGTGTGGTCGTGCTTTTCTTTAAAAAGGGTGACAACACCCTGCTGAAGAACTGCAGACCTATCTCACTTCTGAGCCATGTCTACAGTTAGAACTGTAACCAATCTGTATCAATATGGGTGACGAGGGGGTGAAGTCGCAATCTAGAGAGCGGCAGGGAGTGTCCATACTGCATGTTGTACTAATATATATATTTTGCCCCTACTATGGTAAAGCCAAAAGAAAGGGTCGAAATCGAAAGCAACATCTTTTGAACTCTGTGCTTACATGCTATGTATCTGTATATGTTCAGTTTAGTACCTCTTGCAGCTGTGATTTTTCTACAAGCTGTATATTTTTCATCAGGTGAGATCTCACCTGCAATGCTCAAGGATGTTGGTGTAGAGTGGGTGATCCTTGGACACTCTGAAAGGAGGACTATCTTTGGAGAGAAAGATGACCTAGTTGCTGAAAAGGTATGATCATAATATAAAAAATAAAAAGAGAAGGCTCTCAGTTCGGCTGCATGTTTTTGGACGTGAAACCAACTCAAAAATCTGGACCGTGACGAAAGCGACTAAAGACTGTAACGGAAGTGACGAAGGAATCTGTTTCCTCCATAGCAACTAAGTAACAAACCGCGGCTCTATAAAAACCAAGCTCTAAACCGCGAGGCCAGAGGCAAAAAATATTAAAAAAGTCGGGGACTTTAAATACGTTTCACGTTAAACCAACAGCAGTGTGCCCCGACACAGCCTCATCCGATTTTTGTAAATGTGTTCTGTAAGGCGATTCGTTACGTTAGTGTTAGAGCTTAAAGAACCCTTGTGCAAAGTTTCAAGATTCTGGACTCAGGAGTTCAGCCTTTCCGTTGTCATACAGACTTCCACCCTTGCTTTCGCTCTATCACGGGGTGATATTTAAAAAATATTGTATACCAATTTCTTAATTTGTTTTGAAGAGTATTTGTGCCAAGTTTCAAGTTGATACACACAGAAAATCCGACTTCCTAATACAAACTTCAACCCCCACTTTAACTATCTTAGGGGATAATTCTGTAACCCTAGTGTAACCCTTACTCTGTGAATGTCTTATACATATAAACCCTTGTTCAAAATTTAAGATTTGTAGACCTAGGGGTTTAGCCTGTGCATTGATATGTCTGTCGCCCAGTCATTCAGTCGTTAGTTTATCCTTTTATTTATTAAGAAAAGTCTTGAAGGGTCCTTTATAATGTAGACAAGGAATAAAGACAGATTTTTCGAAATTTCCACCAGATACGGAGTTAAGCATACATGAAGTCTCGGACAATGTAACGTCTGCCGGTTTCTGCCAGTTTTTAATAATATTAAAAAAATTGTATCTGGCTTTGTAGGTTGCCCACGCACTTGAATCTGGATTGAAAGTCATAGCATGCATCGGTGAGACTCTGGAGGAGAGGGAAGCTGGCAAGACTGAAGAGGTGGTCTTCAGGCAGACAAAAGCTCTCGTTCCGGCTATTGGAGACAAGTGGGCTAATGTAGTGCTCGCTTATGAGCCTGTTTGGGCTATTGGCACGGGCAAGACTGCTTCTCCTCAGCAGGTAATTTTTAGAACGAACATAAGACAATATTCAAATGGGTACCAACCTGTGTGGCATAGTGGAAATATTTGTTTTTTTTAGAAATCTTTCGCACTCGATATAACCTATGTATGCTGGTCATCACAAAAAATGCCCCACCTAATTTTTCTGAGCACATTTTTGAACAAAAGGGGGCTTGAAGTAAGCACACGATTACTTTTGTAATTGAAGAAAACTAAAAAATCAGAAAAGTGGTATATCAATATGTTAGACCCCTGGCACAAAATTCTGCAGATACCCAGAAGAGAGTATACAATAAAATTGCAAATTAAACCATCATCCATTCATTTTGTAGAAGAAAATTATGTTCTTGGTTTTAAGCAGTCTACTGAATTCCCGAGGATCTGTAGAATGTTGTGCTCTTCGAAAAATTTGAAGCCCGGAATCTAACACACAATTTTTTTCGTTTTTTTTATTTAAAAAATAATCGTGCTTATTTGGAGCCAACTTTTGTATTAAGGCGACGAAGCATTGAAAACTGGTCGCAGGGATCTCGATTTTTCTCAGCAATTACAAAACATATGAAATTGATGAAACATCTTTTAACAGAGATTTGCATTCTACAGGAAAACCAGACCAATTTAGTACCTTTAAAATTTTCTTAGTCGATTAGTCTAAATACACACTTCAATAGGCCAGTTGGATTAAAAAAAAATGTAGTTTTTAATTGAAACGGCCTTATACTCAGTGACCAAGTTATGTTTGTCAAAAGTAATAAAGTGCTAAAAGGGCCACTTTTGTCAATATCGGACAAACGTAACTTGTTGCTCTAATAGAATATGTAAGGTTATACAACAACAATAAAAAAAAACTTGTACCTTTGTATGTGCGCAAAATACTCAAAGATTGCGGTTGAACAAATTATTTGTTTCTATTGGCGCCGCTAGTGTGCTATTTCACTCAGGGGATTAAAATAAACATCTAAGGACACTTCACATTCCAAAATACATCAGGATGAGCAGGCTCAGCCAAAGAAACATACACATATTACCAAATAATATGGAAATTAAATTAGAGCGTCGTCGGTGGCTTAACGGGTACGGCCGCTACGTCCTGTCCGGGAGGTCGTGGTTTGAATCCTGCCACGTACCAATGTGTTTTAGAATTTCGATTTCATATGTAAGTTTATCCGACGCTCTTACGGTGAAGGAAAACATCGTGAGGAAACCTGCACACGCCTGCAAAGAAACTAGAAGGATTTGTGTGAAATCGACCAACCCGCACTGGGCCTGCGTGGTCGACCAAGGCCCGGTCGCCCTAATTCAGGGTAGGCTCGAGCTCCTCTGTGGGGACGAATATAAACTGATAAGATGAATATGAAAATAACCCATGCTTTTTGGTAGTCGGGTAAATAGTACGTATAATCATGAATGAGTATGAGAAATTGTCTCCTTTTTTAGGCACAAGACGTCCACGCCTCACTTCGCAACTGGTTGTCTACCAATGTGTCCGCGGACGTTGCGGGCTCTGTGCGTATTCAGTACGGGGGGTCCGTTACCGCAACCAACGCTAAGGAGCTCGCTGCCTGCCCCGACATCGACGGATTCCTGGTAGGAGGAGCCAGCCTCAAGCCGGAGTTTGTTGACATTGTCAATGCCACCAAGTAAAAACATTCACTATTTTTTTAGCTGAGGGTTTCTCCAGTGGATTATAGAGAGTGCTACCTATAGGTTTGATTTTTTTATATGTACGAGTACCTTTATATGAGATACTTTATTAAACATGTATACACTATATTATTATAAGTGAATATGCGTACAGTTTAGAAAATAATTTCTCAGTCATTAGTGGTAAACTGTTTTTGTTTTAGACAGGTAGTTATTTACTGACGTTTATTAAACACTTGACCGTTATTTGAAACTTACTTCATTGATATAGGCCCTATCTGTTTCCGCTCGATTTACCATTTCTCTCTACCCCGATACGTCTATCTCTCTCGCACATCCTCCACCTCCCCCACCATCAGGCAGGCGCTTGTGGCTGCGGTGAGCTACTCGAGACTCGAGTCATTGGCGTTCTAGTTTCCGCCGCAATCGGTTGACTTGGAGAGAACCGCGCAATTTTTCCATTGACTGTTTAATTTAAAATTTATCTTCACATACAGCGTTATAGTGCCTGTAATTGGTTAAGTATTAACATACTAGACGGATTGAAAGTGAATAATAATCTATTACCTTTTTGCATAGTGTTTTAACGGCGTTGTACCGTTTTAAATTTTTAGTTGTACTCAGCTTTGCGTTTGTTGAATATTGTCAGAAACAGATAGGACTTATCTCAATCAAGTAAGCTACAAATTAGGTAAGTATTTAATAAGCGTTCTAATTTCAGGTAAAACGCTGCTGTTTATTTTAGTAATAATATATCTGTTATATCGAATGAAATCCCAACTTATCATTATCGTTAAACACTTTTTAATTTTTTTTTCTGAACAGTTTATATGAAATCATATATGCATAAACACTTTATTTCACACAAGGAATAGTTATGATTTTTAATGTACTTGTTATTCACTTGTTAAAACTTAATACCTATGATCAAAATAATCATTAATCACTTTTGAACTTTTATTTTTGAAGTGTTATGTAAAATCATTATTATTATACTTTATTGCACACAAGGAATAATTATATTTTTAAATGTACTTGTGATTCACTTGTTAAAACTTAAAATCAATACTTAAGATCAAAATAATCGCTAATCACTTTTTATCTTTTTTTTTCTTTGAAGTGAATTTTTTTTCTTTAAAATCATGATTAATTGTTATTCACTTGTAAAAAAATATGTTGCATTGTCTTATTTCAATATAAAAATAATACAATAAAAGTTTTAAATTCTTTATTTACCTTTAACATCAAATATTATTAACTATTTATTAATTACAGTATTTTTTAAATGTTTAAGTATGTGTTGTATAAATCCGCAAATTTTCCGGTTCTATTTAATTAAAATTGCTTAAATAAAACACAATATTAAAATATAACAGAGAGCTTTGTTCACGTCGCTTCTCTAAAGCTCTTTAACAGGGTGAAATTGAAGAATGTTTCTACCGATTATTACTTAATAGCAAATTCGAAGAAAGTAAAAACATAAATAATCGGCTGTTTAGTAACGAAGTATGCGAAGTATAACAAAAAGACCATCCACACTCTCGCTTCAAAAACAATATCGTGTGGTTAAGTCGAATATAATATGGTCGACCTAAAATTTCCAAAGTCTGTTTCACGTACGAAGGTGCGTGACAGTTGATATTTATTTTATTTTTTAGCCACATTTATAGTATTAAACTAAAACTTAAAACACAAAATCTATGTTTGTTGTTTATTAATTTATTATATTTAGAACAACAAACAGTTATAAAATAAAGCTTAGCTTGTTATGAATTATGAATCCATTTATGATGATTCCAAAAAAAAAATCTTAATAATTTTAGCTAAAATTCCCTAAATATCATGTGTCAGAAGCAGCTGTGCTTCCATTTTCTCTCGACAGTAATCGCATTTCCGAATGCAATCAAATAGTTATATCCATGTCCAATAATTATCATGTAGTATCCTATAATAATTTGAATTCAGAACTTCATTTACGTACTTTATTGTTTGCGATGTTTTCCGAGAGACATTAAGAAAATAGAAGCACTGTACGTCTGTAGACAAAATATAAGCCGAACTGAAATACACTCGTAAGGCCGCGGTCTCGATGACAGCGGGCAGCGGGGCGGCACCGGAGCATCCAAAAGAGCCGTCCGCTACGGGTATGTCCTCTCCTTTGAACGCGCCGCTACCGCGCCGCTGCCCGCTGTCATTGAGACTGTGGCCTAAGCGTTGGAATCCGGCGGAGTAGTAGAAAGCCTAACTTTGGATATAAAACGAGAAATTTACAAGTTAATAAAATGATAAAGTAAACGTTAATATAAAAATAATAATTTTATTAAAATTCCGAGTATTTCAAAGAAAAAAGGGTGCCAGGTTTTAACGCTCGCAAGTGTATTACAGTGAAAAGTAAAGTTGTAGCTACGAGTACTACTAGGTCCGTTTGATGTAATGACTTTAATGTATGTCCATATAATTATTTATTAGGTATTTAAATGGTAACTCTCTACTAACATGGATCTTGCTCAAGACCGCACAAAGCGTGAAATAATTCAGCTTAAATTACTGAACCTTAAAATCCTTCATCGTGTTTTCTCCGAATTCCTTCAATCTTATAGTTTCTAGAACGACGTCGACGAGGCTACAGTGTTGAAAGTATACTTAAGTCATGCAACTATAAACTTGAGGTAACTTTTATTGTGACTAGGGGGTACCAAAACACTGGCTCAGTAAACAAAAAAAATTACGGGTTGTAATTACTGCGTTTTTGACGAATACCTACCGCTGTGAATTATTCAGCCTACAATGCTGGAGTAGGTACTTTGAGAGATGTAAACTTCGGTTTATAACCGCGCGATCTCTTTACAACCCTAATATTTGGTGATGCCTATAAGCTAAATACATTGCGCCATCTATTCATTGACTATAAATTGTTCGTCCTCCTACACTTCTATCTTATTCACTAATTTAACCATAATGTGGCAGTAGCCATGTATGTTAAGAAAAAACTTCATTTTACCGCATACAAATGAGAAGAAACTAAGTGACCTTAATGAACCGTCAGCAAAGTTGGCATAAACAAAGATATGATAGTATTGTCTTCTTCTTCTTCTTCCTTCATACTAACCATCAGGTGAGATGATGCCAAGGGCTTACCAATTGTGAATAAAAATGAAACGAATTTATTAGTTGTTAGCTTTTTAAAACATGGCTTCTACTCGAGATTGCATCTAAACATTTTTATTAGTTGTCACCCTTTTAAAACACGGTTTTTACTCGGGATTGCCTCGAAACAAATTTGTAAGTTGTCAGCCTTTTTAAACACGGGTTTTACTCGGGATTGCCTCTAAACAACTTTATTAGTTGTCACCCTTTTAAAACACGGTTTCTACTCGGGATTGCCTCTAAACAACTGTATAAGTTGTCAGCCTTAAAAACCACGGTTTCTACTCGGGATTGCGTCTAAACAACTTTATTAGTTGTCACCCTTTTAAAACACGGTTTTTACTCGGGATTGCCTCTAAACAACTTTATTAGTTGCCACCCTTTTAAAACACGGTTTCTACTCGGGATTGCCTCGAAACAACTTTGTAAGTTGTCAGCCTTTTTAAACACGGTTTTACTCGGGATTGCCTCGAAACAACTTTATAAGTTGTCAGCCTTAAAAACCACGATTTCTACTCGGGATTGCCTCTACACAACTTTATTAGTTGTCACCCTTTTAAAACACGTTTTTTACTCGGGATTGCCTCTGAACAACTTTACATAATGAACCTATGATTAATTCGTAAAAAAGATGGAACTTTTAATACAAAGTTGGCCCATCCGCCGGCCGAACGATTTGTATGAAATGTTTTTTTTTGCAAATTGACCAACCATGTGGGGAAAGTTATTCAGTTTTAGGGAGGCCGTACCTGAAAGAATGACAGCTAATTAAGTAGGACATTCATATACAGCATAGGGAACTAACCTACTACTACTACTAACTACGTGACTAGTTTAGAGGGGGAGGGGAGATATAGTACAAATGGTGTGGGGGGGGGGGTATTTTATCTTTGTCACGTAGTTTTTACTGGGGCGGTAAATTATAATGAATCAGCGCGGCTGGAAACTATGGAACTATGGAGGCCGTATGGCTCTCGGCTTAGAATAGGACCATCCCATCTCTTCCAATAGGGGTCGAAAGAGTCGACTAAGGGACTTAAAACCGGAGGATGGGCAGCAGCATCCGTTCCGTGCATTGCAACACATCTTCAACCACACTGCGATCGCCAACCCGCCTGCCAAGCGTGGCGATTACGGCAAAACCCCCCTATGAATACCACACCCAGGAAACGGCCCCCTTGTCCCCGGCGGCCCCGCTATTCCTGGCTCCGGTAGCAGTTATCCCCGGCAGATGCCAGGCTACCAAACCCAACGACTTTTGGCTCTGGAAACTTACACTGGAAGTGGCAGTGGGCAGGGCACATAGCTTGTAGAACAGATGGCAGTTGGGGCAGTAAAGTTCTCGAGTGGCGACCGCGCACCGGAAAACGTAGCGTAGGAAGGCCTCCCACGTGGTGGACCGACGACCTGGTAAGATCGCGGTAAGCACAGGACCGGTGGTCGTGGAAATCCTTGGGGGAGGCGTTTGTCCAGCAATTTATGTTTTTCGGCTGATATGATAATGATGTTGACGAACTATGGAAGTCAAATCTTCCATAGCCAAGTGTTTTTAAATATTTTAGAGAAACTACGTATATTTATCATCATATTACGTGAAAACCGGGGGAGAGGGAAGTCTTGACTAAACCAGGTGGTCGTAGGAGAAGGGGTCAAAATTGGTCAAAAATTAATCACGTAATAAGGGTACCTAAATATCCATATCTCTGGTTTCGCCAGAGCACGAAAGAGCTCTATGACTTATTTGCTGACAGCCCTATTTATCTCATATACTAATAAAAATATTCCGCCAATAAGTATAGTAAGTACTAACAAGTATTTGTATGTGGTTAATGCAATGACGTCACATTTTAGTTCTTTTCATCAAAAATCGCAGGCCCTAAAAAGGGCAAGTGTTTCACCACAGGCTCTCCAAGGGCGAATAATGTTTTCAGAGGGCTGAACCATGACACCAAGAAGGATAAAACGAACAACCAGAACAATATCTTCACGAGCCAGTCCAGGACGTAGAGGCTGAAAAATTAAAAATAATAAATAAGAATTTTCCCTACGTAATCAAATATCGGGGATCGGACTGCATCAAAAATAAATTCTGAAATAATATTTCCTAAATTGCTCCCCTCTTGAAGTTTCAAAAAACCTTACTTGTTTTGTTTTTCCATTTTTAAATTTTTTATTGATCAAATTCACAAAATAATTTCGTCAATGACGCTAAAAAATCTATGACGTCACTTGTGGGTATTTATAACATTTTTAGAACAAAATTTAGTTTTTGACAGATCATAAAAAGTAACTTAAATGACTAGCAGTCTGATCCCCCTATTGGAAGTGAGATTCGTAGAAGAACCAAAGTAAGTGACATAGCCCACACACTGAACTCAAGTGGGAGGGGTATATAGCTCGTAGCATGGATGGCCGTTTAGTAAAGTTCTGGAGTGGCGACAGCGTCCATTCAGACGTAGCGAAACCAGACCTCGCACTTGGTGGACCGACAGTGGTGAAAGAAGCGGGAAGCCGCTGAATGTGGGCAGCGCAGGGCCGGTTGTTGTGAAAATCCTTGGTTTCTTCATTAGTGGACGTTTTTTAGGGTTCTGTAGTATACAACAGGAACCCTTATAGTTTCGTCATGTCTGTCCGTCTGTCTGTGCGCGGCCTAGCTCCTAGACTATTAGTAGTTAAGAGCTGAAATTTAGCATAACTATATATAATAATAACGCGAAGAGAATTGTAAAAAAAAATTGAGAAAAAGATTTTTAAGAGTACTTTCCCTACAAGTAAAGTGGGGATGATTTTTTTTTCTCGTCAAGCCCAGTCGTGTGGGGTATCGTTAGTTAGAGTTTAAAAAATAGTTGTGAGTCTTCTAAGACCATTTTATAAATTAGGGTTCCGTTTTCGAAAAAACAGGCTTGAAAGTGCCAAATTTTGTTGGAGTCGAGTGTCCCCACTCCCTAACAATTAAACCGCTGTATTTGGAAATTTGAAAATTAGATATGGACGTGATAATGGAAACTACGGAACCCTACATAGCGCGTGGCCCGACACGCACTTGGCCGGTTTTTCGTATGATATCATAATAAACCAATATTTTTACAAAACTCTATTGAGGATTGAGATACTTACAAGTTATGATAACTCCTATTGTAGGGGATTTTAGTAGGGTCTTCTTTGAGGCAGTAAACTCGGCCACCTTCCACACATTTTCTCATGTATTCTACTCTGTCGAATTTCGAGATGTTCGTATTGAAAATAGCTCTTTCCTCTGATGGTATTTTAGACTGAAGTGCATCAAAGTTCGGACAAGGGAAGTTCCAAGGTCGCATCGTAAAGTACTGAAGCACTTCCAATCCTTGGCTGATTCTGTCTTGTATTCTGACCATGCTGTAAAAAACAAGTTGTATACTGATTTTAGCAAACCCTCAGTCGTTTTGAAAGATTTTTATTATACATTAGTTTTTTGGAGACAATTCGATCCCCATCAAAATCTCAGCTTCGATTTTTATTGCCATCACTAAGTATACTATCTTCAATTCTTCGTCCCTCGAAAGTAAAAACATATTTACTATCGTAATTACAGAAATAATATATTCTTCATTATGAACTTGGTAAATAATGGATTTCAAAGCGAGGAGGTATTGCGATTTTTGTCGCTCAATCAGTATAGATATGGAAAAACATAGAAAAATAGTTTTTTATCAAACATGCTTGGAAATTTTTGAGCATTATTTTGTTAACCTTCTTCGAGATAAATCGAAATTGCTGTTTTGGCCTAATACATGCGTGCAGCGGCTGGCAAAAGTTGTATGAAAATCCATGTGTCGTATTTAGCAGCCAAATAATTTACTAATGTAAACTCTTATCTGTCGTGTAATTTAAAATTGGAACTATATTTTACTCCGAAAAATGGCAACCAAGGCGGTAACTTATCAAAGGTTTTATTTAAATTTCGAACTGACTTGCAAATAGAACGCTGTTTATTGAAAAAAAAAAACAAATGAACACTTTGGCGCGTGAAAAAATATTGTTGTTCGTTGTTCGTCATTAATTTTGAAAAGTAATTATTGAAGTTTCAATTTCCGCGCATGATTTGAGAAAAGTACTATACAAGCCTTAGCCACAACTAGGACTTACGTGTGCCTCGGCTTCGCCTCGACCCACATTTACATGTTCGTCCATCAATGCCTCTTTCGCTGGCCGCTGTAGTAATGTACTATTATAGCTACACCATTATGTTGATTTACTTACAATCTTTTTTGACCGCAAAGTAAAAGAAGGAGATCGATGAAGTAAGCTGGTAGCAGATGATAGAAAACTCTACGGAGCTCGTGAAGGCTGGGGTTAGTCGTGATGTCACCGTTGGGGTACCAAAGAGGCCAGGCAAGTGGCATCTCCCGCCCGTAAACCTTGGCTATGTTGAGCACATCGGCCCAAGTCGTCGGCTGCTGATGGCCCACAGACACATTGTATATCGGTACAACTTCTGGCCTGCAAAGAAAGGTCGGTTTTATTGATGAATTAAGTCAATATAAAATATTTTTATCGAAGCTGTAGTCATAACAGCTCATACTTCCCCACCGCGGGGCTCGAGCCTAATCTGAATTAGGGCGAGGTTGGGCGACTCCACACACAACCTTCGAGTTTCTACGCAGGCGTCGGTGGTTTCCTCACGATGTTTTACTTCACCGTAAGAGCGTCGGATAAACGTATAAATATGAAATCAAAGTTCGAAAACATATTGGCAGGATTCGAACCACGACAAGTAACTAGTATCTCATCTGTGCCACGACCTCCCAGACAGGACATAGCGACCCCATCTGTATTACTCTGCATTTGTGTAAGTGATCGCCAAAATTAGTAGGGAGGTGACGCGTTAGGGACGGGCGGCGCGGCGTCTCAAGCCGATTGTAATAAACAAGTGTCAATTGATTTAAAGCGTTGGGCAGGACGCGCGGAGCCACAAGCTGGTATCTCACTCTACACTATCCGTGTGCAATGCTCAGCTTATGCCTCGCGAACTTAGAGGTCGGGTCGATCACGCAGGCTGACCGCTTCAATGCTTCGGAAGGCACGTTGTGCTGTTGCTGCTGGTTGCTGTCACTAGATGACTGTCGTGAAGCCAAATTCAGAGGCTCAAATCAAAGGCCTTATTAGGCGGCTTGAAAACTGTTGACAGTGGGGTCGCTACTAGCCCTACAAGCCCGCCAACTCCACCCCACCAACCCGGACTTGGCCTCCGTGTGTGGAGTATGGCCTAATATTTCCTAGTTAGGGAAATGGGCCGTGCCCCAGCAGCAGTGAGGACTTATATGCTATAAAACATGATGCACATAGTAAGTGGATAATTATACGTTTAATTCATTAACATTAATAATTATTATTACGCACTTTTCCTTTCGGGTGCCTTCGATCATACCAATGACAATGAGGCTGTTAATGGCAATGTCGACTGGTATGACCTGGGCAACGAGCCGACCGTCCACCAGCATGGTTCTAATGACTCCTTTGCCGGCCCCCAACATCACCCCCACAGGGCCGTTGAGGCTGTCCACCCACCCTGGCACTGGTTCTTCCACAGATGGGCACACTGAAAAAAAATGGATGATGGTTCAAAAATAGCCATATTTGCCCGAATGGACACTTTAGTCCTAACGGCAACTCATTTTAAGTGACCTCATCAACACTCGAGACATCCGTTAAACCTTCAGTTGTATAAATATTCGTACTTTTTATCAAATTCAAATAATCATCACCTCTAATGTAAGACGAAAACGACATTGAAGTACCTACCTATTGTTTTTTTGGCAACTTTGGTTTAGAAGTAGATACTTACGGATGTAGGGAATATGTATCTTTGGACCTATTTATTACTAAGTCAAGAGTTTATTTACTTTACATACCAATGCTCGGTCTCGCGATGACTACGGGCAAGTCAGGCAGTGCGTCTGCGGCCACAGCTTCGGAAAGGCGTTTGGAAAACGTGTAGCAGTTGGGATGTGGCCCCAGTAGCAGCGGGGTCAGCGCCGCTAGTTGTTTGTCGTCCAACCACTCTACTAGCCTCATCACATCCTCAGGCTTCACTGGTGGGGCGTGCATCTGATAAAGTAAGTCGCTTTGTGTGATGAACGATGTGATGTAAATAAAAACGTAGTTTTTGATTCTTATTTATAGTAACAAGGTAAACACCTAATTAACCTGAATTGAGTTTTTGGTGTTAAGGGTGAGCACTTCTACCATTTTTGCATCGAACAAAAGATAAAGTGTTATTTGTGGTGTGACTGAACTTGTTCTAAAAAATTGCCCAAGGTCCACAGACGAGAGGTATAGGTACCTAAAAACGAAACTAACTTAACTATCCACAATTTAAATTATCACGAACCTTTTCGCCCAAAACATCATAGTCAGGGTAACAGAACGCCGTGGAGAGATGCACAAAGACAGCGAGGTTCTTCAACTTTTTAGCTAATTTCAGGGTGCGGAGTGTTCCAGTCGTGTTCATGTTGATGTTGTCTTTCAGAGGTGCTTCCAGACGTAAAGTGGCTGCGAAGTGGAAGACCACTGATACTTCGTTGGCTA
Organism: Coleophora flavipennella; assembly: GCA_947284805.1. Taxonomy (NCBI): domain Eukaryota; kingdom Metazoa; phylum Arthropoda; class Insecta; order Lepidoptera; family Coleophoridae; genus Coleophora; species Coleophora flavipennella. The sequence continues at coordinate 19,091,116 of OX369308.1, forward strand.
ATTTTGCTATGTCCTCATTGGAGAGTCCCAAGTTTTCAAACAACACGTCTCCTTGTAATGCTTTTAGTTTTTTCATAACGCTGGGCCGTTCGTTTCTTATGCGGTCAAATACCTGAAATAACATTTAGTAACTATACTTAGTGCACTTGGTAATTTTGTAAGGTTCATTTTACTTCCAGCGACCAGTAAATAAAACGTAGATCCGTAGTTGTGATTATTCTTAGGGTTCCTTAGTCAAACTAGGAATACTTATAGTTTCACCATATCCGTCTGTCAATGCGTCGGTATATCACAACCATTTTTTCTCAAAGACTGTTACAGCTAAGTATAAAGCTGAAATTTGATATGTTTATACAAATGTGAGATCCCTATAAAGTTATGAAATAAAATCTGTAAAAATAAATTAGGGTAAGTGAAGTGAATGTAAAGTGAAGGTGTTTTTTTTCACGTACCCTAACGTGTGGTGTATTGTTAAGTAGGTCTTTGAAAACTATTGAGGATTTACTTAGAACGTTTTTTCCAATCAATGATTGGTTTACTAAATACTAAGTATTTTAGTACTAATATTGTTTGTTACATGTCCCCACCCTCTACCAGCTAAACCGGTATTTCAGAAAAAAAAACTTTTCAGAAAAGTATTGCAAATAGTAGAGCATATAACTAATTTAAAAGCAAAATTATTACACCTCAGTACCAGGTTTTATTAGCTTAGGAGTTATAGTCGACTAACCTAAGATGTGCAGTTGGATTTGTTAAAAGTTTTTATAATTTGCATATAAAATGTTTTCTATCAACTGCAAAAATAACTTTGTTGTTTAAAATATACTTTTATGACTTCGGAACGCTACTTTGCGCGTGGCCCGACACGCAATTGGTAACTTTTTTTAAAACTTTTGTTCAAAATAAAATGTTTTTTTATGTCAAATAACATGTTTGCTAAAAACGTCCGTTCATCCGTCAATCGCACTTTCCCTAGCGGCTAAAGGTCCAATTGAGATTAAACTCTATAGAGTTTTAAGATCACTTTCCGAAAGGAGCAGCTTCTGGCTGGGTTGCCATGCTAAAATCTCCAAAATGCCTGCATTGATTTTGATGAAACATTGCAATTGGTTCGTCATCATATCAGCCGAAAGACGTCCACTGCTGGACTCCTCCAAGTATTTACACGACCACCGGTCCTACGTTGCCCGCATCCATCAGCTTATTGCAACTGATTAGTCTGGCTAAATTCATTAAAGGCTGGCCTGTACACAACGACGATTTTTTTTTGTGATTTTCTCTATGAAACAATGCGCTTCCTATTATTTCAAGTCTGATTCACCTCTTTAATTTATAATAGAATAATTGTAGTGTTTCTTGTCGATTTATGTATGCCAGGCGTTAAAGGCAACGCGAGAAAATGTGATTAGCGTGGCTGTACAATTTACTTTTAAGATTGTAATAGTAAAATGTAGACCACACACATCTATAACTCAAATGTTTTACCGCCAGTCTCTGCATTTCCTCCATCCTCTGGAGCACAGTCTTCCCTCTCTTAGGCCTCATGAGGACATAGATGCATTCGATGTCGGGAATGGAGTAGAGCAGCTTCTCAACCAGTACTTTTCCCATGAATCCCGACCCGCCGGTAAGCAGGATCGTCCTCCCCTTGTAGAAATCTCTCACCGATGATGTAGACATATCTGTAAGCAATAACGCCATGGTTAAAAAGTCGAAATACATATATAGGCGGTCATCGAAGACTTCTAAACAGGTAATCGTTCAGGGAGTAAGGGGAAAAAATCCATACAAGCGGTCAACGAGGACGTCTAAACAGATAATCGTTTAGGGAGTAAGTGTAAAGAATCAATGCACGGGTCAACGAAGACGTCTAAATAGGTAATCGTTCAGGGAGTAAGGGTAAAGAATCCATACAGTGGGTCAACGAAGATGTCGAAACAGCTAATCTTTCACGGAGTAAGGGTAAAGAATCCATACACTGGGTTAACGCAGACGTCTAATCAGGTAATCGTTTAGGGAGTAAGGGTAAAAAATCTATACAGTGGGTCAACGAAGACGTCCAAACAGGTAATCGTTCAGGGAGTAAGCGTAAAGAATCCATACAGTCGGTCAACGAAGACGTCTAAACGGGTAATCGTTTAGGGATTAAGGGTAAAGAATCCATACAGTCGGTCAACGAAGACGTCTAAACAGGTAATCATTCAGGGAGTAAGGAGACTGAATCCATACAGTCGGTCAACGAAGACGTATAAACAGGAAATCATTCAGGGAGTAAGGAGACTGAATGCATACAGTCGGTCAACGAGACGTCTAAACAGGTAATCGTTCAGGGAGAAAGGGGACAAAATTCATAAAGTCGGTCAACAAAGACGTCTATACAGGTAATTGTTCAGGGAGTAAAGGGAAATAATCCATATAGTCGGTCAATGAAGACGTCTAAACAGGTTATTGTTCAGGGAGTAGGGGGAAATAATCCATACAGTCGGTCAACGAAGACGTCTAAACAGGTAATAGTTCATGGAGTAAGGGGAAACAATCCATACAGGCGGTCATTAACGAAGAAGTCTAAACAGGTAATCGTTCAGGGAGTAAGGGGAGAGACGGGAGAGACCGGGCCCAAACTCCATTCCAGGTCTTCCTGGAGGAGGTGACCAGTGACTAGTGATGTCGGCTTTGACGCAAACATCAAAGACCTAGGACCACCTTTATGATTTATCACACTGTGGTTAAAATATTGTTTACTGTAATGTAAAGAACTAAATTGATTTTAAAAAATGGGCACCGCTTTAGCCGCCTCTGTGGCGAAATGGTTAAGTCCATAAGCTTTACATCAGGAGGCCGCGGGTTTGATTCCCGCCGGAGTCTTACTTTTTATAATCCGTGGAAGGGAATCTTTTAAGCCCGCATGGCTAGCTACCACTATCTTATCTAAGTGTTGCCGCCAAACATCAATGTTAACAGAATTTATGTGTGCCCGCTTGGAGATAAGATATCCAGTTCCGAATTGCGTTGGGAAATCTTGGTAAGCCCGCTTCCATATTTGGCATCATCGTCATTTACCATCAGGTGATGTGATGTCAAGGGCTCACCAATTCTGAACATAAAGAAACCTTCGGCTTAAAGTTTTTTTACCCCACTGCCCTAAAAAAAGGCAATATACAGGGTTTTCCAATAAGAGGTGTTATTTTGATATTCAAAGAAAAACGCCATTTTTTAATATAAATGATCGGATGTTTATTTCATTATGAAGAAGAAGGTATGCCGTTAATAGTGGAAAATAACATCAGGCAAATGACCACCACGAACACGCTTACAGGGCCATATCCTTTTCATGAAATTTTCCATAACCAAATCGCAAAGTGGCTGCCCTATGTCCTCGATAGCCTCACGAATTCCATCTTTGAGGTCTTGAATCGACGCTGGGCTGTTGACGTAGACCTTCTCTTGCACGTGGCCCCAAAGGAAGAAGTCGCAAAGTGTTAAATCACAAGTTCTCGGTGGCCAATTGTGATCACCTCTTCGAGAGATAACACGGTCCGGAAACTTTTCCCTGACAAGATCAATGGTTTCGTTGCTTGCGTGGCACGTAGCGCCGTCTTGTTGAAAGTAAACGTTGTCCAGATCAATACCATCCAATTCCGGCCATAAAAAACATTAATCATCTCTCGATAGCGCAATCCATTCACCGTAACTGTTGCTCCAGCCTCATTTTTGAAAAAGTAAGGTCCAATGACTCCGCCGGACCATAAACCGCACCAAACAGTCACAAGTTGAGGATAGAGAGGCTTTTCAACAATAACTCTTGGGTTTTCCGAGCCCCAGATGCGACAATTTTGCTTGTTGACGAAGCCACCGAGGTGATTTCCACTTCAAGATGATTTTTCAATGGAATTCCGGATCATTTTCATGCATTTCAACGACCCAATCAGCAAAGACACGACGTTGTTGATGATCGGCCGGCTTGAGTTCTTGTGTTAACTGACCTTTATAAGCCTTAAGACCCAAATTTTTATGCAAAATACGGTGTAATGACGTTTGTGGAATGCCTAATTCCAAAGAACGACGAGGAATGGACAAACCTGGGTTTTCTTCCACACTTTCGGCTACAGCAGCAATATTCTTTGCTGTTCTTGAGCGACGTGCACGGGTTTTATGCACGTGCTCGAATTTTTCCACCAATTTCTGTATTGCGGTCTGACAAGGTGCTTCACGACGACCCAAAAATGTTCGAGTTTTACGAACCGTCTCTGCCAAATTTTCACCATTTTTATAGTGAATTTTAATAATTTCAATGCGTTGTTGAAGCGTGTATCGTTATTAATGTATTTAATATTAATTCCAATAAGAGGTGTTATTTTGAATAGCCCGCTATTTCGGTAGATGTCACTTTTGAAGCTGTCATTTTTTGACATTTGACAAGCAGAAACTACGCCATTAATAAAATGGAACGATACACGCTTCAACAACGCATTGAAGTTTATGTAGTCGGGTTTTATATTTTAAATTGGTTAGGTTATAATGAATATGTGAGATTTAACTATTTACATATTTTTAATTATCACGCTCTAATAATTTTTTTGATAACTTTACAAGCTTTTATTTCATTTCAAGTCCATGACACAAGTTATGAGGCTGTACATTCATGGATGGATCTACTAATATTGTCAACGGGAATACGGCTATATACCAAATTTAAGCTCAAACGGACCAAAGGGAATCGCTCTAAAATTGTTTGCAAGATTTGACGCAGACAAAAACAAACAAATGAACTCGTCGTGAAGTAGTAGAAAGACATGTGATTTAAAATAATTTTCGAAAAACCTGAAACTTTTAGGTACAAGCTTTTATTTGAAAAAAGTTTTTATGCTCTAAAGCCTAATGCTTAAATGTATATAAATACACGGTTCACAAATTCAAAAAAGCTGTTTTCCTACGATTCTATTGAATATAAAGGACTATTATGGGACCGTGATTCCACATCCAAATGTCATCATCAGATCAACAAAGATCTATTTAACCGGGAATACGACTTCAATCCAAATTTTAGATTAATCGGGCCTCTGGAAGTGGGTCTACAATCGATCGCAAGATTTGAACTAAACAAACATACGTATACATACAAACAAGTTAAATAAGCTTTTAATTAAAAAAAAAGCTTGTGCCCAACTACAAGAGTAGTAACTAAAAGTATAACTTCTTAAATTTTCTATTGGTCTAGTACAGTGTTTTTCAATCTTTTTGAGTACGCGACTCCTTTGCAAGTTAAAAAATTCTGGCGACCTGTGGCCATAAACAAAATTTTTGTGATTTGAATAACTGCTTTTATTATTTATTTTTTTGGGACTGAAATCAAAATATTATTATTATGTTGTAATAGGCGGGCAGCTTATATCTGATGTGCCTATATCTGTGTTAGTGTGACTGCACTAAATCGGATTTACTTTGCACCATATTTTGTCCAGCCAGTCTGTTTTTAAAACTATTCACGGAGGGGGGCATCACCCACATCCTGAGGCAGCTTGTTCCAGATGTTTATCACTCTGTTATTTAGACCCATATTCAGTTTATATGCGTCCCATTTTTTTATTGTAGTTTACTAGAAACATTATTGTTTTCTTTTGTCAGCGACCCCCCGAGTAAGGCTTCGCGACTCCCCTAAGAGTCGCGACCCACAGTTTGAAAAACACTGGTCTAGTATATATGTATAAGTCACTGGGTCTAGTAGATAGGTTCTAAAGCACTAGTTTCAATTCAAGTTAACCCTTTACTAGACTAGGCTATATCGCACGTCGAAAATAGCCTCGCATACACAATTTATTAATAGTCATTATACCATGACACCATTATTTTCTTATATCTTATGCTCTGTCCAAAGATTTAATTCTTTGTATAAACAGTCACGTTGTTTTCAAAACATCGTTTTGGCGTTTTTTATTTCTAGAGAGATTTCGCTCAAGTAGGTTTTTTTATCCCTCTCGTGTCTTAAAGTAAATGAGTGTACCAGTGCCAGTTCATAATATTATGTTGTTTGCTGATGTGACACATTTCACGAAAGGTAAAGATTTGAATCGCGCAAATAAGGTAGGGTATAATTTTTTTTCATCATCATTTTATCAGTCGATAAATGTTCACTTCTGGACAAAGGCCTCACCCAAGAATTTCCACAATGACCGGTCTTGCGCTGCCCGCATCCAGCGCCATCCCGCGACCTTCACCAGGTCGTCGGTCCACCGAGTTGGAGCGCGCGGTGCACGGTTGCCACTATGTTTTATTAACTTTTTAAAACATTTATTATTTGTCGGTAATCCCCCATAATATTACATACTCTGTGAAAACTTCAGCCAGCTATCTATTACGGTTCAAAAGATCCAGACTTAAGGACTTAAGATAGGTCAAATGACAATTTTCAATTCAAGACTGTGTAAAGCTATCACTATGGAAAAATATATAATATACTTAAAATAATAAAAAAAATATGTAATTGAATACAGTTTTAAAAATATAACCACTTTTGATGTAAAAAAATATACTGTACATTTTGGCATTTATTGCAAAATTTCTCGAAAGCAAATAGTTAATGTTGAATGAAACCAACACACAAAAATCGGTGACTTTAAGACCTTTAATTTTAATTGAATACATTTTTTAAAAACTTATTTGAAAGTATCAAAAAGTAAAAATCTAAAATTGGGCTTTCGGTTTCAACGTAACAGCCGCGTTGAAGCCCCGCATTGATTTGAACTTAAATAGAATTACTTACGTTCGAAATTATTTTAACACGTATCAACCTGCTCGGATTCAGGCATCTTAAAGCCTTAAAAGACGGACAGACAGCGTAGGCTGAGTACTAGATATTTAGTATTCTTTGGTACTAGGGTCCCGTTACCTGATACGGAACCCCAGCTCTGCAATAAGGTACAGGCAAATCAGCAAGCGATGGTTTATTCATTTGTGTGAGTGAATGCACACCGATAACGTAAACCAGCTATTATCAAGAGGCGCGCGCAATAGTAACTGTTATCTTCACATGCCCTGCACTCCCCGCATGCCACCGTCTTCTGTTCCCTTTGTCCTCCACCCTAATACATAAATCATGTCTTGGTGGTTTGAAAATTCCCAATTCGGACCTACTGCTGTACCTCAATGCCATTCAAATCGTTGCCTTTCATGATCTCCTTGTCCAGTCCACTTTTTAATGAGATTCCGACCTTTAAAATTAACCATGAGTGGTATATCATCTAGTTTTCGTAATACTCGCTATAAGAGGCCGTTGTTGCTCAACCAACCAGTGACTGGGTACGTTTATTTAATATGTGTTAAAATCTGATACCATGTGAAGGTTGAAGTGTAATAATAATAGTTGAAGGCACTTACTGCCTGTGTGAAAACAAAAGCAAATAAATATAGTTTAAAAAACCGGCCAAGTGCGTGTCGGGCCACGTGCAATGTAGGGTTCCGTAGTTGCCATTATCGCGTCCATATCCAATTATCAAATTTCCAAATACAGCGGTTTAGTTGTTAGGGTTGGGGACACTCGACTCCGACAAAATTTAGCACTTTCGAGCGTATTTTTTCGTTAACGGAACCCTAAATTATAAAATGGTCTTGGAAGAATCACAACAATTTTTGAAGCTTTAACCAACGATACCTCACACGACTGGGTTTGACGAGAAAAAAAAATCATCCCCACTTTACTTGTAGGGGAGGTATTCAAAAACATTTTAACCCTTAAAAAACCTAATTTTTTACTGTTCTCTTCGCGATATTAATATAAGTATATAAGGTCTAACAAAATTAGCTGAAACTATTTTAACTGGTGCCATGAAACCTACCCATGAAACTGAACAACTTTCCCCATGGAACTCATAGTCAAATCGCAAAAAAATTGGCTCTCTAATACCAACTCGATAGCTGATCAGCCAACTTAGTATGGGAACTTCAAATTTTTTTGGAGATTTGACTATGTGTTCCATGGGGAAAGTTGTTCAGTTTCATGGGTAGAAGATATCTTTGCAAAATTTCGACTCTTAACTACATATTATAGTCTAGCAGCTAGGCCGCGGACAGGCAGACATGACGAAACTATAAGAGTTCCTTGTTCCTACGGAACCCTAGAAACTAAAAAACTCGCTTTTAAAGCACATCAAACTAAAAAGTGAAAAAAAATTCTTGACATAACGCTGAAAACAATAATGAACGAAAGATACAGTTAGTAACATAACATTTTGAATGGAAAATCTATGAAGTTTTTATAAATCCAACTGCACAATGCACATCTTAAGTTGGTCGACTATTACTCCAAAGCCTACTTAGCCGTGATAGTTTTCCTTTTAAATTGATTGTATAACTTACTATTTTTTTCAGATGTCCTGAAATAAAGGTTTAGCTAGTAGGGTGGGGGAACACTTGACTCTAACAAAAATTTGCACTTGAATACTTAATATTTCGCAAACGGATCCCAGATACGAAAAATGGTTTAAGCAAACCCACTGCGGGTTTTCGAAAGACCTATTCAACAGTAGCCTACACGAAAAGGAACGTCCACGAAAAAAAAATCACCCTCTCTTTACATGTGGGAGGGATACCCTGAAAAAATCTTCGGTCTTCTCGCTCAAAGCGATTTCTTCCAGACATCCCGGTGTTTGGAGACAAAATGTTGAAAATCTTGTGTGTGTTTGTTATTGATGTTGTAACTAACTTCTAATTTTTTTACGATGAACATCCGCGCACGTTTGGGAAGGTTTATCGTTCCTAATTTTATAAACGTGAAAATGTGTTTGTTTGTTTGTTACCTCTTAACGCTTCAACATCTGAACAAAAATGTATCCTATGTCACTCACTGGATCAAGACGAATCTAACTACACCTCGCACTCCAAAATCCATCAACCGTTTAGGCTACGGGCTCAGCCAAAGAAACAGACATACATACAAACATCTGCAAAACAATACTCTCCTTCTTACGGTTGGGTATAAATGCACTTTTAATCATAAAAGTTGGGTATAAATGCACTTTTAATAATAAAAGTTGGGTATAATTGCACTTTAAACAATAAAATGAAAATTGTAAGGTTTTTTCTAATGATGCCAATCGATTCTGTCTCTGATAATGATAAAGATAAAAAAATGACTTCCCATGAAATCGATCAGCTGAGCAGCTATTATCATATCAGTCATATACGACCCCACCGAGGGCCTCGAGCCTACCCTGAATTAGGGCAATCGGGTCTTAGTCGACCACGCGGGCCCAATGCGGGTTGGTCGACCTCACACACAACCTTCGAGTTTCTTCGCAGGCGTGTGCAGGTTTCCTCACGATGTTTTCCATCACCGTAAGAGCGTCGGATAAACGTATACATAATGAAAAAGAAATTTGGAAACACATTGGTACGTGGCAGGATTCGAACCACGACCTCCCGGACGGAGGTAGCGGCTCTTGCCGTTACGCCACCGACGCTCGACGAGCAACCAACTTTGTATGGAAAGTATTTTTTTGATTTCAGTAAAGATGATTTTTTTTTATCCTCTATTGGTGAGCCCTTGCCAGTTGCCTACATCACACCTAATGGTAAGTGACGATGATGCCAAAGATGGAAACGGGCTTACCAAGATTCCCCAACGCAATAGGGAATTGACTATCTTGTCTTCATGCCGGAACACACCAATACTGTGAACATTAAGATTGGCGGCAAGACTTAAATAACATGAAGGTAGCCAGGCAGGCTATCAAAATGCCCTTTTTGAAGAACCAAACCGAATCAAAGTTAGACTTCGCCGTGAATTGAACCCGCGACCTCCTCATGTGAAGCTAATGGTCTAATCATTACGCAAGCTAGTCGTTTAAGAATAAGGATTACAAAAAAAACCTAACCACCCTGGGAGTTCCGGTTCCGACAGAAGTGAAAACTTTTTACAGTTTTATAAATTTTGACCCTCCGAGTGTCCCTGGGGCTACATTACTGATTACAGTGTCGCGAATTCAATGGTTTTTCCCATCTCAAATACAGTTTTATAATTTTTGACCCTTCAAAAGTTCCTAGCGGTAACATTACAGGTTACAGTGTCGGTTACATTACTGGTTACAGTGTGGCGAGTTCAATGGTTTTTTCCCCATCTTAAAAAATGCTTAAAGAAGCCTTTACTTCAAAAATTGACTATTCGATCAGCTGAACAGCCAAATTTTTGTAAAAATGTTTTTTTACGATTTCAGTAAAGTTGTAAAACAATGCGGTTTAGTTTCAAGAATGATCGCCTAATTAATTAACGTCTTGAGTTATTTACAGAATCTCTCTTTAAGGTAGGTAATGTATAAAGTAAGTATAGCCTGACTTTAACGGCAATGCAATTTTTTAAGATATTGTAATTAACGATTGATTAATTAACTCAATTATCTATTCGATTCTCGAACAAGTCTCACGGACTGACATAGAGTCGCAGGCATAAAAGTTTGAAAGGTATTTAAATTGTGCGATAGCATTGTGCAAAATTGCTCAAAAAATTATAATCGTATTGCAACAGAGCCGTGGAAAAATACCGAGACAGCTAACACCATATTGATACATTCTGCATCATTTCAAAGGTCTGCTTCGGTCATAGATGTAGAGATTACTGCTCTTAAATTATTAGCGAATTACGTATATAATATATAAGACTAGCTTTTGCCCGCGGCTTCGCCCGCGTGGACATCGTTTTTAAGACTGTCTTTGAGGGTGAGTGGACATGAGTTTGCCCCAGATCCCTCACGAACTATATCGGGCTATTCGGATTGGCAGTCTATGTCACTTCCCACCCCCTCAACCAATTCTTTAAACAAAAAAGCACTTCAATCCGTTGCTATTGTGGAAACGATTTTTTTCCAAATCCCTCGATAACAATGTCAGGATATGCTAATTAGTAAATTACCCCCTCAACCATTCATGTGCAAAAAATCACTACAATCCATTATGCCGTTGCTATGTTAAAGAAATTAACTAAAAAAGAGTATTTTTCAGTTCCCTCAGGAGCTCCATCGGACTTCGCTATTTTCACTGGACAAAAAGTAGCCTATGTCCTTTCCAGTAACACAGGCTACCTGCATGCTAAATTCCATCAAGATTTGAAGCGTAAAAAGGTAGCAAGCAAACAAATATATTTTCACATTTATAATATTATCATACTTAAATACCATTTAAAAACCTTCTGTCATAATAAATTTAACTTCACATTGGACTTTCATACAAACTACCATCCCCTGTTTTAACCCTAAAAAGGGATTGAGTTCTAAATATAAGTACACCTCCATACCATCTATAGAGCATACATTTTAAATTTCAAGTCTCTTACTTCAAGGACTTTCGTACAAACTTCCAACACCCGTTTTACCCCCTTAGGGGGGTGGAGTTTCGTAAAATCCGTTCTTAGCGGATGTCTAAACCCTTTAAGGAACCTACTTGCCAAATTTTAAGTTTGTAGGTGTTATAGTTACTGAGATTTCGTGATTAATCAGTGAGTGGTATTTCGCTTTTATATACATACTAGCTGTTTCCCGCGGTTTCACCCGCGTGGACAACGTTTCTATGACATTTCGAGGGTGCGCAGTGCGCGAGCCGCAAGCGGCTCGCGAGCGTGGTAAAAAGTAGCCTATGTCTTAATCCAGGTCCTAATCTGTCTACCTACCAAATTTCAGCCAAATCCGTTCAGTAGTTTTTGCGGGAAAGCGTAACAGACAGACAGAGTTACTTTCGCATTTATAATATTAGTAGGGATTAGTAGGGAAGTAGGGATTATAGATTTCCGTAAAAATGGTCCTATTTTTTTTAAGGTACCTCACCTACATGTAAAGAGGGGGTGAATTTTTTTTCGTTGTCGTAACATATCATGTGGGGTACCGTTGAATAGGTCTTTCGGTTGTCGGTCTGAGGGTTTGAGTAACCATTTTCGATCCAGGGATTAGTTTGTGAAATATTAAGCTATAAAGTGCTATTTTATATTAGAATCAAGTGCCCCGCCCCCCCCCCCCCCCTTGCCCCGCTCCCCTCCTACCAGCTAAAAGGACATCTGAAAAAATTGTAAATAGTAGGACATATAATCAATAAGGAAAACTATCACGGCTAAGTAGACTTTTTTAGTTTAGGAGTGATAGTCCAACTTAGGATGCGCAGTTAGATTTGACAAAATTTCATAGATTTTCCATACAAAATGTTCTAGAAACGTTCAGTTTGTAACAACTGCAAATATAATTTTTGTTTTTTAAAATATACATTTATTTTTTGAAAAGACTACGGCACAGTATTACAATAGTGCGACTACGGCTTATCAGTGGTGGATTAAAAAAATAAATTCGAGCGAGACCTACAGTACTCGCATATGATGTGTAACATGTGACAAAATACTTTATAAAAGGACGGCAAAGATACGGCAGACTAGGCTGTATGGTCATAGATACCTTTGCCTTTTCCGCGCTTTTAAAGCCTGAAAAAAGGACGGCAAAGATACGGCAGACTAGGTTGTATGGTCATAGATACCTTTGGCTTTTCCGCCCTTTTAAAGCCTGAAAGAACGCGACTCCCTGGGACACATTTCCGTCCCATGGGACACTTTTCCGTCCCATTTCACGAAATCACTCCCACAAATTGCAGGAAAGCGAGAGCAAAGATGTTACACATCAAAAACCCTACTTTGCGCGAGTCTGACTCGCACTTGGCCGGTTTTTGTATACTCGTGTATATACTTACATACAACGTTTAAAAAACAACTTCCAAGTTTGTGCCTTCCTTGTGTAAGATTTCGATACGTGAAGTTGTCATGTGTAAATTAGTAGGTAGGTAGGTACCTGCCGCTCGCAACGTGGTGCGTTCACGAATTGACGTGGAATCAGTCAAGGTTAACAGGCCACTACCACCAGTCTTTAAACTTTTTTGGGCTTCATCGTATTACTAAATCGCCTTGAATTTTGGAACGAAACTCAAAATATTTATAGGAATATTTAAGAAGAAGCGGTCGTAGCCGTAGCTCAGTGCAACTTGCGTAATTGGGTCAATTGAAGAACTGTCATTACCTGGATGGGTTTGACTGTTTGGTGTCATTTTTCTTAACCGTGTCCGTGCTTCGCAAAACACGTTAAGCCGGTTGCTGTCACTAGATGGTCTTGAAAAACTTCTGACAGAGGCGTTCGCCACTAGGCCTACATCTTCACCAACCCGGACTTGGCCTGTGTGTGAAGTTTGGCCTAACCTTTTCTTGGTTGAAAGACACCCGCCCCCCAACTGTAGGGACGTTTATGGGTTGTACACACGCATAATGTATCTAATTCTAGAATCGCCAATAGGTCATATAGGAGGTCCTACTTGGAATGAGGTTAGCTGTTTCAACTGGTTAAGATGTAAAGTAAAAAAAATCATTTAGTCATCATGTGTGAAACACATTAAGATTGTTTCTCGGTAGAAAGCTGCGGCTGTTGACCTCCAAGTGCGTAATTTTGGCCATTGCGCAAGTGCATCCAACCACTGCCGGCGCGGTGAACGTAATAAATAATGATTGCCGAAATTTCTGTACCTACGGCGAAAAGTTGAAACCGCGGTTTGACGGTAATGCATTTTAAATGAACATAACAACTTATTATAAAAAAAAAGATACAATAGATTGGTTCCTTTTGTTATCAAGTATTTTGTAACTTAGAAAAGGCAAGCCTTAAAATTTTTATAAGGTACGTTCATATAGAGTTCAGAACTTTACTTTATCCATTGGAATTTCAATAAATCGCTCATTTTATTACTCCCTTAACACTTTCAATAATTGATTTCATCACATTAACCAAACACGTCCACTCCTGGACATAGGCCTCCCCCGATTTTGGGGGTTTTCCCGTAATGGCCCAGCTTGGCAGGCGGGTTGACGATCACAGTGTGCATGGTAATGGCACAGGATACGGAAAGGACGCTGTCGACTATCCTATCCTTATAGTCGCCTCTTACGACATCCTACCTCCAGAAGAGATGGGCTGGTACTATTCTAGGGCCGCAACACTAGGCCAAACATAGCCTTACTAATAAATTCAATTACTTCATCATATCCCCACAGAGGGGTTCGAGCCTAACCTGAATTAGGGCGATTAGGCCTTAGTCGACCACGTGGGCCCACCCAGTGCGGGTTGGTCGACTTCACACACAACCTTCGAGTTTCTTCGCAGGCGTGTGCAGGTTTCCTCACGATGTGTAAAATCGTCAGATAAACTTACTTAAGAAATAGAAATTCGAAAACACATTGGTACGTGGCAGGATTCGAACCACGACCTCCCGGACAGGAGGTAGATGCCCTAGCCGTTACGCCACCGACGCTCATTCAATTACTTAAATTAAATAAAAAATCTAGACAATCCATTGTTTTGAAGACCCTTGAACTCTGACGTATAACGTCTGTAAAAAGGTATCGGTTTACGTCGTCTCAGGAAAATTGTTAAGGACACACACATCACATTAGACGTTTGTCAATGGTATACTTACATAGTAGGTACAATTAATGCATTATTTGTCTTAACATAGTACAATGCAGATGTATGAGGTCTATAACTTTATGAACTGCTGTCATTCTACAGGGCATTCTCGAAGATCTTACATAATGTGGCAGCTCTTGGACCGCGGCGCATATTAAGTCGCCCACCTTTCTTTCATTGTAATTTTGGTGAAAGGCGCGGTCAGCTTATAGGTTTCTGAGTTTTAACCCTTAATTTACCTGTTAAGTCCCATGGACTCCTAGCGTTATATCAAACTGTCATAAAACCGTTATTATTGCTGTTTTGTTTTCGCGCGTCCCAGACTCCCAGTATAATAATCAAAGCCCAGTACCAAAGTATATACTATATTAGTACTATGTCAGTACCTTCGCCTAATCCGTTAATTCGAGAGGCAGTGGACTATACCCCGCCACTCGAACTATCTAGTAATATGGTCCGTAGACTAAGACACGTACTGTCTGATCCTCCCGATCAAATTTCAGCCGTCCTGAACTGTCTCCTGGCCGCTCAGGGAGGAACCGATAGTGTCGATTCTTGACTGACACAGTCCCCACCAGTAGCATATTAAAAATGTAAATCAAAAAGCGGTAGCTCCCATCAGGAGCTCCTTGCACAGTCCCTGAGCGCTTTCTTTTACACTTACCCCCTCCCTAGGGGGCGAGTCGCTCAGATGAAGGATTCATAAGTCTTAGCAGAAGTGAAATCCACATAGGTTTTTTAGTGGGTATGCACTTCATGAGTCCCAAATAACCAGACCGTAGACCGGTTGTCTGGTATGCGTAACGCATTTTTTAATCCTCTTACCCTCCGAAAAGGGGAACAAAAAAAGTACCTTCTTATAGTGATGTGCCGGATGCGGGATGGAAAGGATGTGCTGACGCCGAATGCAACGGTGACTAAATATGGATATGGAGTCCACTGGACTCTATGAGGGTATTTGTGTAACAAATATTGTAATTTTATAAATATATTTTTAACGTATTTATAGGTTTTTTTGGGCAAATGGCTTCAAATAGACTGTCAATTAATCCATTATAAGAAAAAGGCTCGTCTGTGATTCTGGAGTGGCTCAGATATGTTTATCGTGCATGAGAAAGACCTGCATTCGATGCCTGGATAAGGACAATAAATAAACGCTGCACGTTTCTTTTTTATATTAGCAAGTCTTACTTTTAATGTTTTTAAATATATATTATGTTATAAACTACGTTTGATAAAAAAAGTAAAAAATATGTATAATTGTAGTCTAGTTATAAGCCAGAAGTTGGCATTTATTTTTGTAATCGTTAAATTTAATCTAAAGATATTGTTTTTTTTTAATAAGACTGCTACATAAATAAAATGAATTGTGATATTAAGTTACCTCCTGTAATGTTTTTAAGTATAATTAACAGAGATATGCTATATATAGGGGGAGGTAGATAGGTTACATGCGTCCAAAAAGTGAAGCAAAAAAAAGATGCCAATTGGCATCTCTTTTCTTAGTAACATTCGGTGCAATAGAAGGGTACCACCTATATTAATGTGTGTGTAAATGGCTTCGATTTTCAAATGTTGTTTGTTAGTGCATAACCCATCTATGGTAACAAATCTCTGATAATTAAGCATTTTTTCTACTCCCATTTGGAAATTTGCTTAATACATTATCTCAAATCATATCACAACCGTATTCATTCCTACAAGTCGTTTTACAATGATCTTTTCAAAAGGAGACAACTGTACTACAATGAAACTTTTTAAATATTTTTATGGCTTTAGCTTCAAAAATAAAGTATTCATTCCTACAAGTCGTTTTACAATGATCATTCAAAACGATATAACTGTACTACAATTAAACTTGTTAAATATTTTTATGGCTTGGGCTTCAAAAATTCAATAAGTATATGATTATGACAAAAATTAAATCTATTTTTGATTATTTCATGGCCGTAGAAAAAGTATTGTATGCCACTGCACGCAATTAGCCATTGTAACATTCGTACTGTCTATTGTCCTCTCAACTTCGCTTCGTGGCACAAACTAGCACTCATGCTACTCGTGTTACAATGGCTCTCATTACTTGGAAGTGCCATTATAACTATAAAAGTACATATTTTGCTTTAAATTAAGTGATTTGGGTTCACCAGATAAACTAAGGGTTAAAATGTATAATTTAATACAAGTTTATCTGCGCTGTAATATGCTTAGGAGCTGCGAAATGATGTTTTATAGCGTTTTTACCTACATGTGCATTTTATTATTCAACTCTGCGTAAGGTATCGTAATAAAAGAAGCAGCATAACTAAAACAATACCTTTTAAGCTTGTAAAAACAAACCAACATATTGATTGTACCACTGTCCAAACCCACTGATAGGAAATGTTGAGAAACCTCATGTACGCAGTCGCCACAGAGTTTCTATAGTACACTTTACTAGAGGGTCCACGGTGCGCGAGATGCAAGCGGCTCGCGTTATTATAAACCTAAACCTTCTTCATAAATCACTCCGTTCATTGGTGAAAACCGAATGAAAATCCGTTCGGTGGTTTTTGAGTTCCTTGCGTTTAGACAGACAGACGTGGCGGGGGACTTAAGAAGTGAAGTGTCAGATTCAAAGACGTAGCTGATAAATCAAACTGAAAAAATTTCACTATAAATATAGTGACAATACCGATTGCATTAACGGTGAAGGAAAACACCGTGAGGAAACCTGCACACGCCTGCGAAGAAACTCGAAGGTTTTGTGTGAAGTCGACCAACCCGCATTGGGCCCGCGTGGTCGACTAAGGCCTAATCGCCCTGATTCAGGGTAGGCTCGAGCCCCTCGGTGGGGACGTATATGAGCTGTAATGATGATAGTGACAATAGAGACAAATGTCTCACTCTCACTACAGCAACCTATAATGAGATAAGAGTACCTATGCCGTACGCTATGCACAAACATTTGGCCATTTACGTGATAGAATTTTCCTCTGTGTATAACTATTATAAAAACTCTTTAGCCGTCACATAAACAAGAATGAACCAGTACTAAACAAAAGAAGAGCGACAGTCTTTCATGAAGTCGGCAGTGAACTTCTTCAACAATTCAGCTGGCTCTCTACGTGGTGACTAATATACTCTTGGAGCCTGACCGGCCTCAAGATTAACTTCGATTGTGTACACAACGTTGACATTTAAAAACCGGCCAAGTGTGACTCGGGGTCACATATACAAAGTTCCGCCCCAAAACATTAAGTACCAACAGAACGTGACCTGTCAGTACATACTTCGCCCGAAGTAAATAGGGGTAAACTTATTCTGGACCAAATAGACTGATCCTATAATGGTTCCGTTTTTACCTTTTGAGATTTTGAACCCTGAAAAGTAGCCAAATATGCGTGTAGGACCACGCGCAAAGTATGGTTTCGTAGACCTTTCGAAAGAATAAATGTATATTTTAAACAATAAAGTTATTTTTGCATTTGAATAAGGATATTTTGTAATAGAGAATGAACGCCAGTAATATATAAGTCACTGAGAATGTACACTGACTGTTGTATTGAGTGACTCGGTGGCTCAGTGGTTAGTGCGCTTGACTACTGATCCGAGAGTTGTGGGTTCGATCCCCACCCAGGGCAAACATTTGCGTGATGAGCAGATTTGTTTGCTCTGTGTCTGGGTGTTAAATATCTATATATGTATGTATTTAAACGTATATAAGTATGTATATATCAGTCTCTGGTTCCCATAACATAGGGAATCCTACTTTGGGGCCAGATGACCATGTGTGATTTGTCCCAGAATATTTTTTATTTTTTTACAAAACCTAACTGCATATCTTAAGTTATACAACTTCCTACACTAAGAAATCCTACTTACTCGTATAGTCGGATGATGGCTGTGGCTGCTATAGTCATCTGAGTTACTTTATATCAACTGTCGAAAACGACATTTCATTCTAAAAACTTTTGAAATACCTAGGCGTGACGTCATAGTATTGCAGGGTCTTTTATGTACTTACTAGCTTTTGCCCGCGGCTGCGCTCGCATGGCCATTGGTTTTAAGGCTGTTTTGAGGGTGAGTGGCACGCGAGCCGCAAGCGGATATAACAGTCTATTCTGATTAGCAGTCTATGACACTTCCCACCCCCTCAACTGTTTCTATGCAAAAGATCAAGTTATTACGTTGAAATTAGTTTTCCGCAGATCCCTCGAGAACTATCTCGGGCTGTGCTAATTAGTAGTCTATGTCTGTCTGTGATAGCTTCTGAGACTTGGGAGAGCTCAGGGAGAGTAACAGCCGCTATTACTGGACATGGCCATTTTAATAAACACCTATTCGCTCTAGGTATCACCGACAGCCCCCTATGCAGAGCGTGTATGGAGGCTGAGGAGACTGCTGCCCACATCCAACTGGATTGCGAGGGGCTGGCACAGTACAGGGTCGTGCACCTCGGTGACCCGAGGTCACTCCAGGAAGTCGTCGGCAACCCACGGGGGCTACTGGGCTTCTTGGAGGAGCTGGGCTGGCAGTGATGCCGGCCAAATACGCAGAATGGGCGCAGTGGTCGCCTGGTTGCGGAAATCAGCCCGCCCCTAACTAGTAGTCTATGTCATTTTCAATACCCCTCAACCATCAACCCAAAATCACAACAAACCGTTGCTTCGTTACGATGTAAAAATATCTAAGTACCAAAACATTTTTTTTACAGTTCCCTAAGGAACTGTATCGCACTATGTTATTTTTACCGGGATACAAAGTAGCCTATGTCCTTCCCCATGACACAGGTTATATACCTCCATCAGAGATATGCTGCATAATAGGGGAGAGAGATAGGTTACATACATTCTAAAAGTGAAGCAAATAAAAAGAAGTCATTTGGATTCTCTTTTTTAAACTAGCTATTGAACTAGCTATAATAGGTATTTTGTGTGTAAATTGGTTCGACTTTCAAATGTTGTTTGCTGACCTCCATGCCAAATTTCGTCAATATTGGTTGAGGTGATAAGCGCGAAAAGGTAACAAACACCTTTTCACATTAATAATACTAGTTAAGATTTTGTGAATTATACACATTGAAGAATTGATGGGAAACAAAATGCAAAGGATCAAAGTTCTTAATTTATTTTCTATGCTCTCATCATAAAACCTTAACATTTTCAAAAATCGTGGTTTACCGGTATAAATAATCAGGGTGAGGATGTTTTTTTTTCTATAACCATGCTAAATTTTGGCATAACGGTAAAAAAGTCTTTGAATAAAACGGCGGTGACATACAGTGGGAAAGACAGACGAACATCATAATATAGTTTGAATACGGATCCCTTAAAATTGTTTGATGCAAAGCGTTGGTTCGGCGACAAGAGACGAGCTTTCCGTTAGCAAGGCCAGGTTTATAGCCGTGGCATTGAAATGTTAAAAGGCTTATTTTGTCACAGAAGTTGTTTGTACTCGTAGTTGTAAATAGCCTCTGTCAAATAAATAATATATGTTTTGTGTATATTAATATAATATTCAGGGACAAATTAGTCACGATCATGTGGTCTTAAACTAGGATTCCATATGTACTATACGTTTTTATACATAAATATATAGATGTTAGCTCTTAGAACACATGGCCGTTGGGGCAAGCTCTCTCGTACAATCTACCAGACACGCTAACTACCAGTTTTATGATATAGCGTCCCCACTTACCGACCCTTAGGCTTTGAAGTGAGGTTCGCTAATCCTGCCAACACCATGAGGCGAAGGCAAAGGCTCACTGTGGTAGGTCTTGCCGCCAAGACCCTTGTCTTGGTACTCTGCAAGGCGAGTGCCTCGTAGAAGGAACCACTACCTACTCCTCAGGTAGGTACCGGAGCTGTAGCACGCTCATCTCCCGCGGCTTTTGCTGATGGCGGTTCGATCCACGCTCGGGATGTCAGAGAAGCTGGCTCCCACATCTCCAGTGTAGTACCGAAATTGGAGGCACGTCACTTCCCGGCGCTTATCGCTCCTGTCCAGTCCGACCCCACGCGGCTGGATCAACCGGAGCAGTACTAGCGTAGCTCTGCTTGCTATCCAGGCAGTTCCAGAGATGCTTCCCTGCCAGTAAACAAACCAGCGGTTCTGCTTAACGGATAGGATAACTAACGTGCCCAGCGTTGCTTTCGCCTAGAGCCCATTTGGCCGGCTACGACAACATTATAGTAGCGCGCGGGGTAGAACGCCTGAACGCAACGTGCTTACCAGGCAACAAACATTGCCCAACCCCTGCAACTAACAACATACCACTACGAGTCCATGACGCAGTCCGACAGCCTGCGGAAGGTGATAGATCCGACAGCACAACAGGCAAGCGGTGGGCTACACCAGACCCCTTAGTACCCTGATCCAAACAGCCAGTAGTTCTGGCTGTGAACTCTAGCAGAGGAAAGAGGAAGGAAGCCGTTGGGGTATTCCCTCTCATATATCTACCAGATACGCTAGACTACCAGGTTTATGATATAGCGTCCCCACTCACCGACAGCTAGGTCATAAAGTGAGGGCCGCTATTCCTGCCAACACCATAAGGTGAAGACAAGGACCAGTTACGGTAGGTCTTGCCGCCAAGACGCTTGTCCTGGTACTCTGCAAGGCGAGTGCCTCGTGGAAGAGAACCACTACCTACTGTCCAGGTAGGTTCCGGAGCTGTAGGCGCGCTCACCTCCCGCGGCTTTCGCTGCTGGCGGTTCGATCCCCGCTCGGGATGCCAGAGAAGCTGGCTCATAAAAGATTAAATACTATTTACGACGTAACTTATAGGTACAGGAGCCGTTGCTAGCCATTGTATAGTCTCATAGGCTCATAGGCTTTAGGTTCTAAAGCTAAAGATTTCCGCGGATTTGGCTTTATTCAGTCAGATTTGAGATTTTTTATATTTAATGTTTATGCTGTCACTGGTCGGAGTTAGTCAATAATTGGTATTTCCTAACCCAATAGATGAACCTCCCTTTATAGAATGAATCGCAGATTTGATAGTTAATACAAAGTATATTTCTATAAAGGTCAATCAACAGTGTAATTCACAATTAATGGATAGTAATCGGCCCATCTGAATGAATGCTCTTCATGCGTAACTTTATCGTGCATCTTTTACAACATACATAATTCGCCACGAACCTTGAACTCGCGCGCGATGTACTCGGTAAAAAAAAAGTAGGTACGCACACTAACGCTTGCGCGATGTAGGGTTCGCCCAGCGCCATCTAGTGATGTTGCACGGCGACTCCTTGACCGATTTGGCTCATGCATGACATGAGTCATTTTTGTCTCACTAATTCGCTAAACAAATCTCACGACTTTCCGACTCGTACTCGAGTTATCGTCAAACCAACATTTATACATACATACATACAAACGCCTTATTCTTCCAGTAGACTAGGAGAACTCGCTCGTTCATAGAGATTTGTTAATTTTTTTTGTTTCTCAAATATTTACCCTTACACTATAAAAATCGAGTTACCTATAGTCAATTATCTACCTACTGATAACAAACCAATGTAACTATTTATTAATACCTACCTGGGCGACCGAGCGATGCTCAGAAAACGGATTTTCAGATTATATACATTTGCATGCCACAATTTATTATTTTCATTTAACAAAATAATCCCATACTTAACACGAAAAAGGTCCTTTTCACGCCTCCGCCGAAGTTTAAACCCATTATATTATTATATGTCGCAGGCATACTGTAATAATTCGTCATTAATTAAAATCGTAATTATATAATGGCGAGGGCGGGGAATTGACAGTTAAATCAGTCAAACCTGACCGAACCTAACATCGCTCGCTACGTGAGCTCATTTACAATCTCCCATACGGCATTTTGACAATTTCGCTGACTCGGCATTGGCCGTTTACATACGGACGAATTATTACAAATTACCAGAATCGGCGTAAAGCATTTTAAATTTTGCCCGACCGTTTACATTCGGACGAATTATACAATTTTCATGCCACATATATATTTTGATCCAGGTCTGATTGGATGGGAGGCTAGCCTCGTAACCGGCTGAGCTGTGTTTCATGTATTATACGTTAAAATAAGATACCGATTGCGCAAAAAAGACGATTTGCGATAAACCTGGAAAAAACAGTTTTCCAGAGATGAGACCTTTCTAGCTACCTATTTATCACTCCTAAAAACCCCCTTATTTCATCGAAATTGGTACAGCCGTTTGCGACAAATCAATTACAAGAATTACTCGTTTAAGTAAAAAGATCACTAATCTAACAGCAGGCTCTCACGCTGGGTGGCCAGTGCGATGCGTTGCACCCGGTATCACAGATTACTAAATAGTTTGCCGGTACGACTCTGCGCGAGGGTTGCGAGGGTCTCTCGTACTCCCCCACAACCTCCTCCCCAGCCCCCCCACAAATGCCTTGGCCTTCTCGCACCACCTTTATTTAGTTTTATATAAGACATTTATGTTAGGTATCCTATGAAATTGCCGATTAGATGGAAAAGTAATATCAAAATTAAGTTACATTACCATTTTTTTTAAAGTTGTCTAATACTTCTAGAAATTGAATGATGATTACTAAATGCCATATTGTGTTGAACGACAGAGCGTAGTGTTAAACTCCCGTAAACTCAAAACCGCCATTTATTGGGCTAAAAACACATATTTCTAATTTTGACGTCTAATGTTGTTGTAGTTGAGTGAATTTTCGAGAACCGAAAAAAAGTTATTAATTTCAAATAGTTTTTTTTTATATACAAAAATGAAAAAGCCCTTGGCATCTCTCACGTGATGAGATGACGATGATGCCGAAGATGGAAGCGGGCTAACCAAGATACCCCAACGCAATGGGGAATGTATATCATATATCTTCATGCCGACATGCTGTTTGGCGGCAAGACTTAGATAAGACATTTAGAAGATGAGATGGTGGTAGCTGGCTAGGTGATTTTAGGAAATACCGTAGCACATACGAGTACCAAACCGAGTCTTAAAAAGTTCGGAATCGAACCCGCGGCGTCCCGGTATGTTATCCATTAACCAACGGAAGCGGTCAAAATAATGCGCCCCGTTAACATATAGGAAAACGCCTAGCATTCAATATACCTATGTTGCTTTGCAAATGTGTACACTAGATACAGTCATCACAACAACTAATACAATACTTATAATTGAAAACGCTAAACACGTTAAAAAACCGACTTCCATCGCAACAAATTAGTATATTTTTGCATTATTTTTTTGGTTTTTGTTACTTAAAGTACAACACCGATTTTTATAAACCTTATATGGGACCACACAGGAAGCACTAGCTTTCAAATAAAAAAAGAATGATCAAAATCGGTTCACCCAGTCAAAAGTTCTGAGGTAACACACATAAAAAAATACAGTCGAATAGAGAACCTCCTCCTTTTTGGAAGTCGGTTGAAAAGTGGAAAAGAGTAATTTTTTTTATCTTATTAAAAAAATATGTAATTGTGTAAAATTTTGTATTGAAAATGAAACGGCAATGTCATAGGTATAAGCGGCTTAACGTAACCCTAAAAGCAAGGTCTCGAAACGAATCTATTAAAAACTACTATTGTGTAATTTTAATTTGTCATTAAGGCCTTAAGATGGGTCAAATGACAATATTAAATTTAAATTATTGAAAGACTGTGTAAAGCTATTACTATAGAAAAAAATATATAATATACTTAAAGTAATAAGAAATCGATTCAATTTAATATAATTTTAAAAATATTACCACTTGATGTAAAAAAATATACTGTAGACCCTGTTGTTAGCATTAAATGCAAAATTTCTCGAAAACAAATAGTTAATGTTGAATGAAACCAACACACAAAAATCGGTGACTTTAAGACCTTTCATTTTAATTGAACACTTTTTTTGAATTTATTTGAAAGTGAAGAAAAGTAATGCAAACATGTAAAAATCGGTTCGGTTTCAACGTAACAGCCGCGTTGAAGCCCGTATTGATTTGATTGAACTTAAAATGAATAAACTAACGTTCGCTAATATTTTAACACGTATCAACCTGCTCGGATTGACTCATCTTAAAGCCTTAAGAATTCTCTGATGATCTTACGTAACTTCGACAAATTTATCGACGGAAACTTTTGGAGAAATATTAAAGGTGTCATTAATAACCAAAGATGTTCGGTGGGTATTTATAAATTTGATGCAGTTGAATTGTTAGGCTTTCATACTAAATATCTCCATAGCGAATATTTTACGCTTACAATGCAAAATGTGGTAACTTGCCGTTATTTTATCGATGAAGCTGCACCATAGACTTTGCCATTACTTAAAAAAACGGTCAAGTGCTAGTCGGACTCGCGCACTAAGGGTTCCGTATCATCACACCTTTGGGTACGGAAAAACTTTTTTTTTCTGTTAGCTTCACTGTTTGATGATGAAAAAAAAAGTCATATAAATCGGTCAGCTAATTAGCCAAATTTATCGTAAAGTAATTTTTTTGAAATTTTTCCTCAGTTGGGGAAAGTTTTCAATAACTTTAACTCATGTAAATTATAAATTATATTTTAAATCAGAGATTTGTTACCATAGATGGGTTATGCACTAACAACATTTGAAAATCGAACCCATTTACGCACACAATATTATAGGTATTTCTCTTCCGTTTCACCGAATGCTACTAAGAAAAGAGATTTGATTTTCTTCACTTTTAGGACGCATGTAACCTATCTATAAAATATATATAAAATATCTCTGTTTTAAATTATATTTTACTTGAAAAAAACATGTTCCACATTCTGATTTACTGTACAGGGCGATATTTTTTTTGCAAACTATTGGACTTTATTGAGATGTTTAAATATTTTTGCGAAAAGACTATGGGAATAACTTTAGGAATACCATTAAAAATTAAAAACCCGACTGCATAAAAACTTGAACCCTTTTTTATCCATTCGGGTAAAAATGTACCCTATGTCACTCACGGGATTAAGACGAATATAACGACTCCCTGCGCTCCAAAATCCATCATTGCAGAGCGAGCCAAAGAAATGAATAAGCTCTTTTTTGACTACTCAAGTAAAGATGTATCCTATGTCACTAACGGGATCAAGACAAATCAAACGATACCTCACCATCTATCAAGCCGTGTAAGCTACAAGGCGTGCCAAAGAAAAAAAAAACCATACGTAAATACATACATACATACGTACATAACTCACCTTCGGCGCAGTCAAGTAAAAAGGTGTATAAATCTATGAGCAGAGTCCAAGCTACTCGTACAATCAAAATTGTGCTAAACACTCTGAACCACATGACGTTTACACGTGGCTCATAAAACCTTCTAGAAATAAGAATGGACAGGTCATGGACATAAATAATGGCTTATAGTATATAATTTGAATAAATTTCAAATACAAATGGTTGAATTTAAAAATAAATTATTTTTTATAAAATTTGGCAATTCAACAGAATAAACATATTCATGAGTATATTTTGCATTGTATTGCTTTCACTTTTGATGGAGGAGTTCTCGTGAGTCTTGGGAGTAGTTTAATGTAGTTATAGTGGAATTTCGTCACAAGTTCAGTTAAATTTCTTTATGGCAGATTATCTTATCTTTGTGAATGGGGGCTGACGTCGCAGCGACCACGCCTCGAGCCAGTGGGATCTTTTGTATCTACCTCTATAACCTTGCCCTCTAGCCTACTCAAAGATGTGCTGTATCAATGAATAATTTGGCAGATTAAAAGTTTCATATTAGTTTTAAGTTCTTGAGTGGCGACCGCACACCCCGGAAACCGTAGCATAGGCAGGCCTCCCTTTCGGTGGACCGATGACCTGGTGAAGGTCGCCGTTAGCCGCTGGATGCGGGCAGCGCAGAACTGGTCGTCGTAGAAATCCTTGAGGGAGGCCTTAGGTCATCGGTTCACCGAATGGGAGGTCTGCTTACTTTAAGTTTTCCGGGGTGTTCGGTCGCTACTCGAAAACTTTACTACCCCAACAGCCATCTTTTGTACGAGCTATGTGCCCCGCCCACTGCCACTTAATTTTAGCGATTCTGAGAGCTACATCGGTTTTGGTTCTCCTACAGATCTCGTTTCCGATTCGATCACGCAGAGAAACTACGAGCATAGCACGTTACATTACCCTTTGGGTGACCTTGAGCCTTCTTATGAGGCCTATAGTAAGCGACCATGTCCCAGTTCCGTATGTCATCAATGGCAACACACACTGGTCGAAGACCTTGATCTTAAGACACTATGGTATTTGGGACGTGAAGATATTGCGAAGCTTCCCGAAACTACTATAAACTATTTTAGAGAATTTAGTCTTAGTATGTTACTTACATTACATAATTGGTTGGTGCTACTTTATAAGGGATATGAAGAATGAAAAAAAAAACTGCACCTACTTAAAACATGCATGAATTAAGGTATTCGTCTGATTGTTCTAGTCACTTTTCTAAACTAAAAGTTAAAAATATCACATACAACCTAATTGGGGCAGTAAATTTCTCGAGTGGCGACCACGCACCGTAAAATTTAGGCAGGCTTTCCACTCGGTGGCCCGATGACCTGGTAAAGGTCGCGGGAAGCCGCTGGATGCGTGCAGCGCAGAATCAGAAATTCTTGGGGGAGGCCTTTGTCCAGCAGTGGATGTCCTTTGGCTGAGATGATGATGAAGATACAACCTAATATCTGAGTTCTTTATCTGTTGTGCTGTATATTGACTAACATATCTAAGAATCAAGTAAGTTAAATAAGATAGATAAAGATGTACAATATACAATACATTATACCTAGTTTTTGATACATGACCGAATCACACTAAGACCAATGTAGACTAACCGCTTCTGAAGAAACTAGTACCTACCTAGCGTGGGCAGCCACGTGAGCACTGAATACGTTTAACATTTAGTAACGGATCGTCCACCATAATAACCTCAATACAACCAAAATGTATTCCTAGACAGTGCATTTTTATGTTACCTTCACTGAAATTGATGTAGGAGCCGTTAACTGTGCCATCTACTCATCATACTGAACAATCTTTCGTAAGAGACCCATTGTAAATTCGTAAAAAATATTTTTAACTTGAGGTGGAAGCTGGATTCCTTGGGAGAATAATGAAATTGAAGACATATTGTCCAAGCCCAATATTATGGGCAAAGCCAAGTCATCTCGTCTTCGCTGGCTTGGTCACCTAGAGAGGATGGAAGATGAACGTGGTTCTATGGGAGACCAACCGGGAAACGCCCTGGCCAAGTGGACTGCACGATGCAAATTGTCTCCCACTTTGATCTTCACGGATTCGGACCATCTCACTGGTGTACGTCCTCTTGCACATTTCCCCTCCATCTGTCTCAAAATGATCGTCCTCTCCCGATCTTGTTTTGAAGTATGCATAATATGACCAAAGAAGCCCAGAACCCGTCTAGGCATTAGGTTGAGCCGTTTTTTGATGTGGATTTCCTTAAATATGGACTGATTGGTTCTCATCGCTGTCCATGGGATACCTAATATTCAACTCCTACACCACATCTCAAATGCATCGATTCGACTCTTTACTCAGCAGATCTCCGAGCCATAAAGGAAAATCAATAATGCCTTCCAAAAACGAGGAGGTTTAATTCGACTATGTTTATGTTTTTATTTTATTTTCTTACGAGATATCTTCGTAGATTGTGAAACTATTTTCATAATTCTTTTTTATTCGATGAGCATGCTGCCAAGTTGCCCCCATATAAATTTTAACAAAATCGGTAAGTATAGCACTTTTTTAAAAATTATCTAAAACCAAAAATAATAATACAAAAGTTGTGGCGATGGTTCAGTTTTTTTAACGTGTTCATCGTTTCCAAATATGTTTTATTACGTCAAATACCGCGTTCAAAATTTTCTCGAATTCAGTCATACATAATATTACCTACATGCACTCGATAAACATTACCCTCGTTTTTAGGCAGTCGGGTAAAAATAGGAACTTTTTGGCTCGTGTCCTTAGTCCGTTATCAGTTGAGGATAAACAATAAATTACCAAGTACTTAGTTGTACTTAAGAATCGTAAAATCCTTGGCGCTTAGACATCCGCTAGCTTTTAAAGCAGAGTTTAAATTTAAACAATGATTAGATAAAAATGCGAAACATGTTGTTTTTGAAAAATAGAGACTGCTGTTCAATTCAAATCAGTTAAGAAAATTACAAGTCAAATGTTATTAATATACATATTAGGATATATACTCGTAGTTAAAGAAGATAATTGAGGTGAGTATCATTGAAATACTTCATCATCATATCATATCAGCCGAAGAACGTCCACTGCTGGACATAGGCCTCCCCCAAGGATTTCCACGACGACCTTATTGTAACATACATAATTTGATTTATATTTAATTATGTCACATTATTTTCTAAATACCTATTGCTAAAATCAGTTTTTTATGTCACTTAAGGTTGGGTCAACGAATTGTATGCGAAAAACTCATCTATTAAATAGAAGGCTTTTGCTGTGAATACGCAATAAGTATGTCGTTTGTATTTTAATTTTAAATGGATATTAGTGGAAAAACCGTCTATTTTTAAATTAAATTGTTTAGGCTTCTATTTGCAAATTTATACCGTATTAGTGCATTTTAGTTTTCTACATACAAGTAGTAGCAAGGATCGTAAGTAATAGCGATCTCCGGTCAAAGGACAGCCGAAGAACCGGCCGAACTAGCTTGCTAAACTCTCCTGGCTTGGCAAGGTATGTCGCATTGGTTATCAATTGACGCTAGGTATCTATTTTAATGCTATTCAACACACCAGCAAGGCGAATTCCAGCTTTCCAGCTATGGGAGTTCCTAAATATCTAATCTCAAGCATTTAACCTTTACTTTTAACAAACTGTATAGGGTCTTAACAAAGGTATGCACTTTTTTTTTAACTGAAGCTTGTACTCATGAAACTGAACAACTTTCCCCAAGAAACCCATAGTCAATTCGCAAATAAATTTAACTTCCCATGCAAATCGATCAGCTGGCGGGCAAACTTTGTATGGAAGTCACAATTTTTTTTGCGAATTGTCCATGGGTTTCTTAGGGAAAGTTGTTCAGTTTTATGAGTACAAGCTTTAGTTAAAAATAAGTTCATACCTTTGTTAAGACCCTATATAATAGTAGTCGGGGAAATCTTGCGACAGGTCTTTGTCTATCAGTGGACGTCACTTGGCTGATATGATTCAGAAAATCCTTTATAATATTTTATGTTTACATGCCTAGGAGACTCCGAGCATCGCTCGGTCGCTCATTTACTGCAGGTGATACATAGTCGTAAGTGTAAACTTCTTAGCTAGTGATTTACAGTTCAAGTTGTCCTGTCAGCTGATCGATTTGTTTGAGAAGTCCAACTATCTTTCAACCAACTTTAAAAACGAGGAGCTTCTCAATTTGCAGTGGACGTATTTTGGCTGATATGATAATGATGACGCGAAGCAAATCAACTGGTGACATGTAACATTACTAGCTGACCAGATGTTCTCACTTACAAGTAAACATAAACATCAGCTGCATTTTTATTTACATCGTTGTCCGTTTCAATTTATTACGTCGTGTTCTAGTCGGCTAATAAATTAAACATTTAAGAAAAACATGACTTCGTAAAAACATTACCTCTTTTTTTTAGGCATTCGGGTAAAATGTTGCCATTGTTACTCACGGAATCAAGACGAATCTAACGATACTTCGCACTGTAAAATCCTTCAAGCCGTATAGAAGATATCGTGAAATAAAAAACATACAAACATACATACATTGGACCTGAAAACAATACACTCTTTTTTGTGAACAGTCGTGTAAAAAGCGGAAACAATGTGACTTACATTATTAGGTATATACACATCGACTTAAGAAACGCTGGTGGAGTTGCGTTTAGGTATTATAGGGTTCGCTTGGCATCATAAAGTAACATTTTCACATAGCAATCCTAGCATGCATAACGCGAAGATGATAGGACTACTTTACTAGTACTGTCAAAGTCGTTAAGTAGACAATTGTGCGTCTTCCACTGACCGGCACGGCACTGACTGACACACCCCGGACACTTCATACAACGGGCGAGATATGACATTTCAAAAATCGATGACGGAACAAACAAAATTCGGCGAAACGTTCGAGAACTAAACGGTAACCAATCTGCATCAATCTGGGTGACGAGGGTGAGGTCGCAATCTATAGAGCGGCAGGGAGTATCCATACTGTATCTTAGTACTAATATATGTATATACTTTAGCACTGGCTAATATATATACTGTGGCACTGGCCTGGCACCGGCCCGGCTGCCAGGGAAGAACAATGTAAGTATGAAAATATATTTTGTCGCGTCCTTTGAGTATATGAGTACATATTGTATGAATACTCTAAGGTCGCGTCTTTCCACTGACCGGCAACGGCGACGGCCTCAGTGCGACTTCCGTAGTTGGGTTGATCACGCAAGTTAACTGACCTGAAGCACGGACATTACATGGAGGGGTTTCATTGATAGATTGATATAGATTTTTTCTCGACGATCAGCCGTTGGCGCCGGCTTCTATCGATAGATGGCTGTCGTAAAGCCGTCTAAGATGTTTTATAGGCGGATTAAAAAACTTGTGACAGTGGGGTTCGTAACTAGCCCTAAAACCTATACCAACCCGGACTTGGCCCCCGTTTGAGGGGTATGGCTTAATCTTCCCAATTTTGGTCGAGACGTTATAGGTAGCTAACGCAATGATTGAAAAAAAAACGGAGTAAAGCCAATCAACTAGCATGATTGATCACATCAGCTCATTTACGTCCCCACCGAGGGGCTCGAGAGCCTACCCTGAATTAGGGTGATCAGGCCATAGTCGACCACGCGCGCCCAGTGCGAGTTGGTCGACTTCACACACAACCTTCGAGTTTCTTCGCAGGCATGTGCAAGTTTCCCCACGATGTTTTCCTTCACCGTTAAAGCAATCGGTAAGTATAGCATGATTCACTAACCACGAATTCGTCCAATTTGCCTGGGCTCTCAGAAAGACCATACAAATGTTTGGTGTTTTTAACACTGGTTTTTATTTAGACAAAAATTTGAATTTATCTTCGTTACTTGGTGCTTCCTCTTTTTATCACCTTATTGAACAAGCTCACATATGGGTTCAACTATGTAACGTGCACATTAACAGCTTTCGTATCTTATGCTAACAATTGGAAGTAATTTTACTTCTTGGTGTGGATACAATATTTTTTTGTGTATTTTCACTTGATGGGTTATTGTAAGGTATTCAACGGTACTTCACTAATGGTTTTGAACCTCCTATTTATCGGATTGACTGACTTTGTAAGTATGTATGGGAAGTCCATTTTTTTGCGATTGGACTATGGGTTCCTTGGGGAAAGATGATCTCTTTTTTACCGACTTCAAAAAGGAGGAGGTACTAAGTTCGACTGTATATTTTTTTTTTGATGTATGTTCACCGATTTTCCGTCATTGTGGACCGATTTTCAAAATTCTTTTTTCATTCGATGTCCCATTGTCACCAAGTCAGGATCTGATGATGGGATCCCAGGAAAATCGAGGGCAACCCTTCAAAAATAATGAAAAATTTGAATTTTAAAGGCATTAATTAAGTGATTCATATGTTTTCTAAAGCTATTAATATACTTGCGTCTGTTAGTCATATTCTCATGTTGATAAGCTGATGTAGGAAGGTACAACTCCTTAACAGTTAAGAGTTGCAGGAAAATTCTTTTGAATGTTATACATAGACATATATGTAGGTCTGCATAGACCGATAGTTGTATTCCTTCAGGTTATTCAGATGAGCTGATGATGGACGATTTAACTCCTTAACTTTCATTCTGCTGAGATGATGATGGAAGCCACAGGACTCTGTATCTGTTAATGAAACACATGTATTATGATTTGATTACTCCTATTGGTGAGTATAGGTGATTGGATTTAACGTTGCTAGATAGATAGCATTACCACTAAAAATAAAGAAAATAAAAAAAAGTTTTTGATTTCGTTATTGTTGGTTAATGTTGTGTATTTAAGTATAATAATATTATTTCACACTGATGAGTGAATTTCATTTTGAAGTCGGTTTTAAGTTTTTTTAAACTTTTTTTATTATCTACATCTATTATGACCTTGGCGTCAAGTCACCCGATGAAGAAGATGTAAGCGGGCCAAGATTCCACAACGCAATGGGGAACTGGCCATATTATCTTTAGGCCGGAACACATCAATGCTGTTAATATTGCCTGAAAGGCAGATGGTGGTAGATAGGCGATCTTAGAAAATGCCTTTCCACCAACTAAACCTTTAGATTACGCCGGCAATCGAACCAGCGACCTCCTGATGTGAAGCTAATGAACTAACCGGTACACCACTGATCATTTCGGTTTCGTAAATCAAAGCCCCAGTTTAAATAGTTCGAGTACTTGTTATTGTGCCTTATTCGAATTTAGTAATTAACCCTGTATTCATAAAGATTGTAGGTGTGTAAATACTCGTAAATTGTACAAAATTACATTACCGGTGGTGAGTAGAAAAGTAGTAGCTAAGAACTGCGATTGTAATGAAATTGTGTGTTTCAAATTGGGTTCAATGGTTATCTAGATAAAGTTCAATTTCTTTAGTAGTATAAACATACTTCAGGAAATTCGCTTAGCCCTTGCCATTGGATTTTTTTAACAATTCGCTTTGCAGGTGCAAGTCATACGATACGTCACACAACTCACAAACGAGTACGTAATAAAATAAGAGGCATATAGGATGTAGGAAGATAATCTATATCTATACTAATATTATAAAGAGGAAAGATTTCATTGTGTGTTTTGTTTGCATTGTTTGTTTTACTGGACCAATTTGAAACATTATTTCGCCACCGTTGGGAAACTACACTATCCACGGTTGCTTTTTTGCATATTTTCTTTTCAAAAAATTTGGTATCCTTACTAAAACTCTAAAGGTATAAAAAATAACCTAAAAATGTTGCATTATCTACAAAAAGTAGTGTAGTGTAGTGTTGTATAATGTAGTGCAGTGTAGTGTAGTATAGGGCGATACGAAGTACCTTTGTTAAAACCCTTGAGTGGCGTGTTGTTGACCAAAATCACGTTCTGTTTAAACGTCTTAATTTAAGCGACGGAGTAACTTTCCATTTTTTTTACAAGGTAAAGTACTTTCTCCCAATATCTTTTATAGAGAAGATATCTGTTAAATGTTGATCGATTTCGGTCGTGCTTGCCATTCTCTTGCAAACATTAATACATTTAAGGAATTGTATCGATTATTACACCGCGGTTGGTTCAAGGATATCGTTAAAATCGTGTAGGTATTCTGTGTTTATTTATTTATACGACTAGAGCTTGAACTAGAGTTATATTATAATATAAATCTCGTTTATTGGTTTTATGGGATTCTTTTTGTTTCACCATGTTCGTCCGTCTGTCCGTGTCGTCGGTTTGTAACAGCCCTTACTCGTAGGGGCTATTTGTAACACAAAGCTGAAATTTGGCTGTTTATACATATTTCTACGGTTATTATATTATTTATAACACGCGCAGTCATACATTTATAACGCCTACAGACTTACGATTTAAAATCTTTTTTTAGTCTAGTGGCCACTTCAATTATTTCTATTCTATTAAAAATATTGAGGGTTCCCTGAATTTTTTTTTTTCATAAATGATTTATTTGAGAAATATTAATTATTAGGTTTAATATTGATTACTCATTTGTATATTAAATTAAATCTTATATCTTTACTAATATGCACTCGTATTATAAATTTAAAAGTGTTTTTCGTTCTTCCTTTACGTTAAAACGGTGCAACGGATCAACCTAATTTCTGGCATACAGATAGTATAAGGAGTGGGAAGTGACATAGAGACTACTGATAATAAGCATAGCTGGACAAAAAAGATAACTCATTACGCACAGAATTAGTTGAGAGAGTGGAAAGTGACAAAGATTATCAATTAGCATAGCCCGACGTAGAGACCTAGGGATCTGGAGAAAACTCATTTCCACGCCCGCATAAAAACGGGCCAAGTGCCACTTGGACTCGTAAAAAGTAGGGTTCCGAAGTCTTTTCAAAAAATAAATATATATTTAAAGAAACAAAATTATATTTGCAGTTGGTAATATAACATTTTGTACGGAAAAACTATAAACTTTTTACAAATCCAAAAAGTTGGTCGACTATTACTCCTAAACTAAGAAATCCTACATAACCGTGGTAGTTTTCCTTTTAAATTGATTATTTGTCCTACTATTTCCATATTTTTTTTCAGATGTACTGAAATAAAGGTTTAGCTGATGGGGGGAGAGGGAGATAGTTGACTCTAACAAAAAATTGCACTTTAAAAAGCTTAATATTTTGCAAACCGATCTCTGAATCGAACCATGGTTTTAGCAAACCCTAGGTAGTTTTGAAAGAACTATTTAACGATACCCCAAACGATAAGGTACGTCAACAAAAAAATCAACACCTCTTTACATAAAGGGAAGGTACCCTAAAATGAATTATTCTCAAAGATTTTATTGTACCACTTTGTCGGCGTGATTAATCTGTATAACCATACCAAAAGACAGCTTTCTAGTATGAGCTAAGTCGCGGACAGACGGACAGACAGACAGGCATGGCGATACTATAAGGGTGCCTTGTTAACTCCAGAATTCTAAAAAAATCGATGTCCATTAGGGTGAAGCTGTGGCAAAAACCTTCTATAGTAATACATTACTCACCTATTTCAAACGCGTTAAGTTATTAAGTTAAGTTGTTAAGCTTTTTTTAATTGTAGAAATAACGTAGCCAATGTAATTATAAACATAAATAAAAAAAAATATAAATGTTTAGAATATGTATCCATTTTTTAATAGGTAGGTAGATTATTATTGATTATTTTATACATTTTTTTGACGTGAATCAAAGAATTTATTACGCTAAGTAAGGACTGTAACATCGCGCGCGGGGGAGGGGGCAGCCCCGCCATTTTGAAGGTCATTTTTATCTGTTATTATAATCTAATCAATCAATGAACAACACTCTATATAGTTCTCGAAAAATTAAAAACCCGATCATTAAAGATCTAACGACACTCCAAAATCCATCAAAACATTGAGGGTACAAGCTCAGCCAAAAACATACATTCTTGAGAAATTGGATAAAAAAAGTAAATTATTTGAGTACATACATACGTACGAGTCCTTGTCAATCAAAAATGTCCATTATGTATGTAGGTACAAGTTCTAAAAATAAATGCTCAACTACGAAAAATGTTAGTAAAAGTATGTTGGGAAAGGTTATTAGTGGTATGGCAGATGTCGACTAGAGAGTGACGGGAAAGTATATCGTGTTTTTTTTTGTTTTAGTCTGTTCGGTGTGCACTTTTCTTTATGGTCGTAATTGGAGCGATCGATATATCCGACGGCCTTTTTCTACAAAAATTACAAGGTGTTAAGGTATCTTTGTAGGACCCAGTTAACAGTAGGGCTTGTGTTACGTAACTATATTTCCCAGGAAACCCTCCGTCGTCGGTTAGTTTTCTTGAAACCCAAAGATTGTTCTATATCCATGCAGTTTGTCCAGTTTGTCCAGACTGACTAACCAGTTAATCCTAGGCCGAGGGTCGTGGGTTCGATCCCCACCCAGGGTAAAAACTCGTGTGACGAACAGGTTTGTTTGCTCTGTGACTGGGTGTTTAATACGTATTTAATTAATAAAGTATATCTATGTATGTAATTCTCATCATCATATCAGCCGAAAGACGTCCACAGCTGGTCAAAGGCCACTTCCTAGGATTCTCCTCCTCTTCCGCATCCAGTGGCTTCCCACGACATTCACCAGATCGTTGGTTCAACTTGTTGGATGCGTGCCTACACTACGTCTTCCGGTGCGTGGTCGCCACTCTAGAGCTTTACTGACCCTAAGACCATCTGTTCTACGAGTTATATGCCCTGCCAAGTGCCACTTATTTATGTGTGTATTTATTAAAAGTATACAGGCTGTAACAAAATTGGTTTAGGTCCCGTTAACTGGGGCTTCTACTCATCATACTTAACAAATTTTGTTCTACGGCTTTGCTTAAATCGCAAAAAGAAAATTACTATTCATACAAATCGATTAGCTCATCGACCAATTATGTACATTTAGGGTCCAATTCCTTTTTTGAGAATTGTCTATGAGTTCCTTGGGAAAAGTTGTTCAGTATGATAAGTAAAACCCCAAGTTAACGGGTCCTAAATCATTTTTTTACACCCTGATATGTATGTAGGTGTATATCAATGTGTGGCTCCCATAGTACAGGCACATCCAGGGGATCCTAGTTTGGGAGCAGATGAACGTGTGTGATTTGTCCCTGAATAAAAAAATAAAATAATCATCAATTAAAAAACACGCTTTTAGTAAACACGTTAAGTAGTTATCTTGGACGTCCGCCATATTGGATTTAAGATACGTGACTATTTCTTTCGTATTCCTAACAGCAAATCCTTTCATTTGATACCCATATCATGGGGGTGGATTTCAAACATCCATTCCGCCATCTTGGGGAGGCCGTCATATTGGATTTGTAATGACGTTTCTTAGCTAGTCATGTATTGTCATCAGAACTCTGAGCGTGTGCAAAATTTCATCCTAATCGAAGACCGGCAAGTGGGTCAAATTAGGATTCCAAGATTTTCTTACATAGTTACAAGTGAAGCTTATAAAAGCGTGTTAAAAAAGACTCATTTTGTTGTAGAGTTTGGAAAAATGGGCAAAATAGCAAAAATAATTTCATAACATATCTATCACGTACTTGTATGTGTCGCATTAACATAGAAAAAGCCGTGAAATAACTGTACCTTTTTATAGTTATGTTATGTACCGGTGGATAGTTGTGAGAAAGAGGTTTACAACTGTCTCATTCATTAGGGATATAACAGAATATAAATCTAGTAAGATAAGTTCTTTTGTTATCATAAATTTGAGTACGTTTGACTACATCTCACCTCAAATTAAATGTAGACTAAGAGAACTGATTGGTTGTTTTGGTCAAAAATGGTTCCTTGCCAGTTACGTAGGTAGGATAAAAATGGTCGCGTGCCACTTGCGAGGAGTTTTTGACGTTTTGCCGCAAGAAGGGCTCTGTGGGGGCTCCGTCAACTCGGTTTTTGGAGTCCCGCAAGCGGGGCCGTTCTTTTTAGGGTTTCTCGGGATAAAAATCAACTATTATTATTAATATTACGATTTTACAAAGTTGACAGCCTAATCAGCTCATTGATTTATATAAGGTCTAACAAAATTCAAAAGCTCATTGATTTATATAAGGTCTAACAAAATTAGCTTTCTACTCATGAAACTGAACAACATTCCCCATGGAACCCATAGTCAAATCTCAAAAAAATTTTTGAACTTCCCATACTAAGTTGGCTGATCAGCTGATCGAGTTAGTATGGGAGAGCAAATTTTTTTACTATGGGTTTCATGGGGAAAGTTGTTCAGTTTCATGGGTATAAACACAAGTTAAAATAGTTTCAGCTAATTTTGTTACACCTTATATAAGTACTTAGTTATTTTCTAAATTTCAGCTAAGTTTAATTGTACGAGTTGTTGATGGTTTAGTGTGAGTAGGAACAAAACTAAGAGCTTCTTAACTGGGTTCATATAAAATGATAACTCATTATAAAGGGTGTAAAAAGGCCGCTTTTGCAAACCTAAGTAAGCAGCTCTTATTGTTCGAAAGCTCTATTTATAAAAATAAATAAGTTCCTCCAAGAAACCCATACATAATTTGCAAAAACAAAAACAATGAGGTGAAACAATTGATAGCCAGTTCCCCATTGCGTTGGGGAGTCTTGGTAAGCCCGCTTCCATCTTCGGCATCATCGTCACTTACCACCAGTAGATGTCAAGGGTTTACCAATTGTGAATAAAAAAAAAGAGGCTTTTAAATTTTCACACACATGCACACACCCACACACTTTTTAGGACATAGATAATATTCATAGTTAGTACCTAGATAAATCTATTTTGACGCCGCAGTTCTCCGCGATACAGGCTGTGCGTAGTGTGAGGGGGATTAGTGTTTAAATGTATTGTTGAATTGTTTTTCAATCAATAAATTTATTGTCTTTGTAAACAAACTGATTAGCTGATCTTCCAACTTTGTATGGAGTCAAATTTTGAGTACTCTGTATGGGTTCTTTGCAGAAAGTTGTTCAGTTTTATAACTAAAATTTATAATTTATACCCACCCTGTTTAAAAAGATTTATGCATATCTTCCTATGTTCTTCATATCTTCATATTTTTTATAATAATTTTGCGTGGAAGTAGGATATTTATAGTTACCATGTAAAGTATAATAATAGTCGTACTAAAATGTAAAATACAGGATGTAAATGCAAAACCAAGAAAACTTTTAGAAGGCAATTAAAAAACAAACATAAACACTAAACAACTTTTTACAAAAAACCTATGGTCAATAAAAAAAAATGGACTTGCAATAGAAACTTGGCTTATCAGCCTCAGATCAAAAAAATAATTAATCTGAGTTGTCAGCTGATTGATTTGTATGGGAAGTCAATTTCTTTTAGAGTACACCCTTAACCTTATAGGTTTCTTGGGTTTGCATTTACATCCTGTATATTTGATAAGAATTATGAAGGCCTCCTCTAATATGGTAATTACATTTAAAATCTTCATTAGGTTTGACGTTATTCTATATTCGTCTCAGGTTGGTAGTTAAATCTAAATAAATAAAAAATTAACTGATTTTAGATGAGAATTGCCAAATTTACTGAGGCCGACCGTGTGCAAATCCGTTATGTAATAATTACGTTATGTTTGGGATTGGTAAAAAACTTACTGTTGTTTTTTCGAGAGTAGCGATGTAGATCGAAGTCACTGCGTCCGAGGCTCGTCTCGCCGACAACTGCGCGCGCGCAACAACCGCGACCAACTGCCGGAAAACAGCCTTTGACACCACTAGATAAACTCGCTCCTCTAAAAATTCCAGCAACAGCAAGTTTGGCAAGCAAAAGCGATCACAGTTTTCGCGTGGTCCACATTGTTTTTTTAATTGTGAACTTTTTTAAATAAACAGCAAACCTACAAAGTTTTGGTAAACTTTGGTATAAAATCTTATTATGCTACTTTATTGGGTGTACTTGAACGCTACCAGAGCCAGGAATAGCGGGGCCGCCGCCGGGGACTAGAGGCCCTTTTTTAGTTGTGCAGATCATTATTGGGGGTGTTGCTGTAATCGCGATAACGGCGGGGCATGGGGTGCGGCGGGTAGCGCAGAACCGGTCGTCGTGGAAATCCTTGGGAGAGGCCTATGTCCAGCAGTGGACGTCCTTCGGCTGATATGCTGATGATGATGATTGGGTGTACTTAACAAAATTGGTGTAGGGCCGTTTTTCCTCATACTGATCAATTTTCTCTGAGGAAGCCTAAATCAATTCTATAAAAAACAGATTGAAAACAAACCAAAAACACTTCGGCACAAATGTAATCTTTTTGGTTTGTTTTTAATCTGTTTTTAACGCATGTTTATTCACAATTCCATCACTCCTGCCGTTCGATTCCGACTTCTCATGCCAGTTTTTATTACTGTCACCGTGTGCATTGCTTTTATACGTTTTTCCATAATCCATGTTTTTTCTTTAAAATAATAAGTGTTGCGTCTTAATAATAATCTGGTTGGCTTCCAAGTCTTTCTACGGCGCGGGTCAGGAGGGCGCGTCGAGGCTGTAACACCATACAAAAATGACCAAATTTGGTCAATTAGCTAACCGATTTGGATGAAGTATTTTTTTGCAATTTGACTATGGCAAGGGCCGCTACCTCCTGTCCGGGAGGTAAAGTGGATCGAATCCTGCCACGTACCAATGTGTTTCCGAATTTCGATTTTATATATACGTTTATCCGACTCTCTTAAGGTGATGGAATACATCGTGAGGAAACCTACACACGCCTGCCAAGAACTCGAAGGTTGTGTGTGAAGTCGACCGACCGATTGCCCTAATTCAATGTAGGTTCGAGCCCCTCGGTGGGAATATATATGAGCTGATATGATAGTTAACAGCTCCTGTGCCAATTTTATTACACCTGTATACATCGTATTACTTATATGATGATAAGAAGAAGCGTTAGTTAACAGCTCCTGCACCAATTCTGTTAAATCTGTATAAATCGTATTACATATGTGATAAGAACAAGCGTTAGAAAATCGTTCCTGCACCAATTCTAATAACCTGTATACATCGTAATAATATATGATGATAAG
This sequence comes from Coleophora flavipennella, assembly GCA_947284805.1. NCBI lineage: Eukaryota > Metazoa > Arthropoda > Insecta > Lepidoptera > Coleophoridae > Coleophora > Coleophora flavipennella. The sequence goes on from OX369308.1 coordinate 19,131,811, forward strand.
AAGATAAGATGAAAGCGTCGGTGGCTCAACCGGTAACGACTCGGTCCATCTAACCAGAGGTACCGGGTTCAAATCTGGACGGCCAATGTACCAATGAGTTTTTCAAAACTTACGTACATACTTACCGATTGCTTTAACGGTGAAGGAAAACATCGTGAGGAAACCTGCACACGCCTGCGAAAAAACTCGAAGGTTGTGTGTGAAGTCGACCAACCCGCACTGGGCCCGCGTGGTCGACTAAGGCCTAATCGCCCTGATTCAGGGTAGGCTCGAGCCCCTCGGTGGGGACGTATATGAGCTGTTATAATAATAAATAATGTATACATCGTATTACATATATGATTATAAGAAGAAGCGTTAGTCAAAAGTTTCTGCACCATTTCTAATACACCTATATACATCGTAATAATATATGATGATAAGAAGAAGCGTTAGTTAACAGCTCCTGCACCACGTCTGTTACATCTGTATAATCATAAACACAATCATTTATTGATAAACAATGTTTACACGTCAATTTCGATTTAAACATTAAATTAAAATACTAGATGTCAAAATTAAAGTAAAATACTAGAAATAATAATAATATATCATATTATAAAATAAAAATTATTTATAAAAGATAATGATATTTTAAATTTAAAAATTCATTAAAACTGTAAAACGTGTGCTCGAGCAGCCAACGCTTTAACTTTCTTTTAAAGCTTGCCTGTGTAAGAGCTTCAGTGACACGAGTAGGAAGTTTGTTGTACACTGTTGGCCCCAACACATGAGTCGTCTTACCGGACTTAGCAAGTCTACACCGCACCGGCAGGAGCCTGTCCATGTGGCGGTGGTTGTGAGTGTGTACATCCCTCGGTGTCACGTACTCGTGACGATGGTTGTACACATACACAGCAACCTGAAGGATCAGTAGCGAGGGTAGTGTAAGGATTCCCAAACTTTTAAAGTAAGGCCTGACAGAAGTGTATCGCGACACCTGCACTATCGCACGCACTGCCCTCTTCTGCATCCGGAAGGCGCGTTCCCAATCGGCTGCGCACCCCCACAACTCCATCCCGTACTGCGGGAGCGACTGTGCCGTCGCAAAATAGCTGGACCTCACCACCTCCCTCGGGACCACCCATGAGAGCCGCCGGAGAGCGAAGCAAACTCCTCCTAGTTTCACACATAGCTTTGCTATGTGAGATTCCCAGGTGAGATCACGGTCGAGTTCGAATCCGAGGAAGGTAGTGGTGTTCACCTGGTCTATATTTACTCCACCTACTCGTATCGACATACTTCCAGGTGGTTTACCTCCTAGATGAAAATGCAGGAAGTTAGTTTTTTGGAGTTCAGGGCGAGTCCGTTCCATCCAAACCACTGCGACAGCTGGGTGGCGGTATCATTTAGTAGCTGCTCTAGAAGGTCTACAGTAGGTGCACAAACGACAGTGGCAACGTCATCTGCGTACATAAATACTTCACCACACGATACGGCTTCTAGTAGGTCGTTCAGCAACAGTGAGAATATACATATATTGGATACCGACGATCCCTGTGCTACACCCATATACATCGTATTACTTATATGATGATAAGAAGAAGCGTTAGTTAACAGTTCCTGTACCAATTTTTTTAAAACCTGTATAGGTACATCATTTTACTTAGATGATAATAAGTAGAAGCGTTAGTTAACAGCTCCTGCACCAATTTTGTTACACCTGTATACAACGTATTTCTTATATAACAACCGACTTCAAAATAGGAGGAGGTTTTCAAGTCAATCCCTATTTTTTTTATATTTACACATAACGTTTTATAGAGTAATCCATTTTCGATATTTAATTTCATTTGATATTTTATGCCCTTAGGATAGTCCCATAATCGATTCAATACTTACTTTCTTTGGAAATTAGCAAATATTCTGCGATTGCACTCGGTTTTTAACGTGTTCCAATTACATTGACTACCCTATCACTTTTCCTGAACTGTTTCAACCCTATTACCAAAGAATTTTAGAAGTATCTAATACGACTTTAAGCTTTGTAGACCTGCCACAATTCCAGTAAATTTTTAAGCTTGACGAGACCCGATGTCGCATCGATGTCGTTTAAAAGAAACAAATGGTAAATCTAATAATTTCAATGGTTGAAAAATCATAATGTTCTGGGAGTGGTCTGGGGACACATTATATTATATATAGGCAGGCCTCCCACTCGGTGGACCGATGACCTGGTGAAGGTCGCGGGAAGCCGCTGGATGCGTGTAGCGCAGAACCGGTCGTCGTGGAAATCCTTGGGGGAGGCATATGTCCAGAAGTGGACGTCCTTCGGCTGATGTGATGATGATTATCATATTGGCGCCGTAAATTTAATTCACCTAGCAAGGTGCGTTAAGTACATGTCCGTTAACTGTCATCACTAGTCGTACAGCGAGACCAAAGTATATATATTAGTACTAACATACAGTATGGACACTCCTTGCCGCTCTCTAGATTGCGACCACACCCCCTCGTCATCCAGATTGATACAGATTGTTTACAGTTTGGTTGTTGTAAGTATAGAATTTCGCCGTCATTTTGTTTGTTCCGTCATTCCTGTTTTGAAATGTCATTTCTGGCCCGTTGGATGAAGTGTCTAGGGTGGCTATAACTAGTTTAATTGTCATTGAAAGTTCAATATTTTAAACTTTATTCACCTTAAAGACCATTTTCAAATACCTTCTATTAGCAGTCGTAGCCGTAGCCCGTAGCTCATTGTGATTTGTGTGGTTGGATTGATCACGCAGGTTAATTGATCTGAAGCACGGTCTTTACCTGGATGGGTTTGACTGTTAGTGGTATTTTTCTCGACCGTTTCTGTGCTTTGCAAATCACGTTTATCCGTTGGTGCCGGTTGCTATTACTAGATGGCAGTCGTTAGCCCGGACTTGGCCCCCGTGTGTGGAGTATGACTTAACGTTCTGAGCTTGAGAACAGGGCTTAGTGCCCCTGGATTGGGGACGTTAAGGGGTTGTAAATAATGTTTTCTTTTAAAATTGAATTAGAGCTAGTGGTTATTTGTGTGGATTGACTTTTTTTACCCGTGATCAGTTGGCGTTTTGGCAATTCACATATAACGTCTAAACATTTTATTTAGTTCTAGTTGAGATGATGCTTAGGGCTTATCAATTATCTTTAAAATAAACAATCAAACACATAGGTACTAGGAATACAACTTTAGTACTTACTAGCGCATAAAATGAAGATTGCTCCACAGACAGGCTCTGCTCTTTTTGAAGCAAAAGACCGCGTCCATTAGCTTCACATCGCCATACATCAGGAGCTCACGGGTTAGATTCCTGGCGTAATCATTAGGTAAAGTACCTCTCATTAGAATTTATCAACTATAACGGTGTTAAAAAGTCACTGCCCGCGGGGCAATTAAATGTGGGAGTAGGACGCCACTTATCGTGCGCCCTGTTGCACTTACGGATCTTATGGAAAGGCATAGTGACGCCTCACATTCTTATTGACCACAACACGTTTTGTTTACGCCAGCGCACATGTTCGTGCCATCTTACGGGAATCGATAAGCGGCCCAGTGACTGCAAACGCTCCAATCCTTAGCGCACTGATAGTTTATGGGAATTATATTTTTCGTCCCCAGTTAAATAGATTCATCTCTATTCAATATTTTCGTTCTCAAATTGATAGATCTGTCATCAAATTGATAGATCTGTCATCAAATTGATAGATCTGTCATTAAAAATACGTGTGGCACTCGGGGACTGCCGCGGTAAAGCTATTGCATGGTAACAAATCGAAAACTAGGGGGTAATCGGTCAAAAACAATAAATAAATGAGCGAGCGAAGCGAACGATGTTAGGTTCGGTCAGGTTTGATTGATTTAACAGTCAAAGAGCCTCGCTCCTCACCCTGGGTACAAAATTACTTCGCAGCAGAAGAAATCATCGGAAGATGACCCCTAACGGGGGCGTAGCCCCCGCCGCCCGTTTCGAACATCAACAAACTTTCGGGATCCGAAGAGGATGTGGGAGTATCTGTAGGTCATCTTTGTTAGTAATTTTAGGCATTTATTTGGCGACAGATCTACTATTTTGAGTACAAACTATATTATTTATGAAATTTCAATTTTTTTATTTAGTGATCGAAGCTATTTAATTGACAATCGTTAAAAGACTTTTCTGGTGATAAATCTTTTCCTTTTGAGTATTGTTTTGGTGTTGTTTGATGACTTTACTTTGGTGACAGATCTACTATTTTGAGTACAAACTATACTATTTAGGGAATTTCATTTTTTTATTTAGTGATCGAATCTATTTAATTGACAATCGATAAAATCATACCCATAGTTTATTGCCCTGCGGGCAGCGACTGTTTAACACCGGTATAATTAATTACCTGAACAAATATCGCTATTTGACATTGGCACTAGATCGTTTATGGTTATGCTATGTTATGATTTTTTTATGTTAGGTGTTCTATCATCGACCTTCAACAGTAAGTGACCGTAGAACAATCATAGACAGTGTGATGATAAAATGTATTGTTCTAATTTTTAATTTTAGAAAAATATACTTAATACAAGATTCAACTATGTATAATACTTTAACGTATTTGAAAACTAAGCTTTATAGTTTCCACCTTTCTGCGGCTTTCCATTTTGTAACTGTCTCTTATTATAAGTGTGAAAAATTTATTTTGTTTTAATTATTTTACAGGGCATAAGCTTACCCCAAAGAAATTGGAATAACATAGAAGTAGAAATTTTCTGATATTTTTCTTTTACTTGTGCTGTGACACCTTGCTTCTTCTCAAATTGCATGATTCTAGTCAGACGGTTTTCCAAAAAAGTATTTACAGCGTGGCTGTACAATTTATTTTATATGCTGTTTATCTCAAATGGTGCCCTGTGTTAGTACCTTCATTTGGCAGAAGGTAGACAACAAGGTTTTGATTAGGAGGACTGTGAAGCTGCGATTGTTATACAAACGATGGTTTTTACCTTTTAAATGTTAACTTATTTGACTAATTTTTTCAAGGTGGTCATTGTCAGTCTTAACAAAAGCCAGTTTTATAGGTCTTTGTTTTTCAAGTTCAATTTTATTGTCGTTCATGTTTTTTTCGTACAAAACTAATTGCGCCCATTACTTGTTTATTTTTTATCAATAGTTTAAAAAACAAATCCTATACTTAAACCTATTTTATTCTGACTGACACCTATCAAAAATTGGTCAAAATCGGTTAAATATTAACTGGTAAAAATTGTTTTCGCCGTTTGTGTAAAAATTCTAATTATATCGCCGTGGATTGACAGTCCCCTTAAATAATATTTATCTACTGTCATATCGTAGAGGTATAATTATAAACTTCAAAACGAATTTATATTGGCATACTTTATAAACACAATACCGAAATAAAAAAAACCCACTTTATAACATTATTTCTCTAACAAAATAATGTTATAAAGTATTTATTTTTTATTGGAACGCATATGCGGTTCGTGCCGTTTTTACAATACTACAAAAAGTTTTAATTCCAATGTTTACTTGTCTGTGACAGCGCCCGCTTTAACGCATGCGTGGTGATGTGCTAGGTTTTGGCGCCATTCATTGAATACGTTTTGTTGTAGTTACTGAATTTCGTGGATAATTTTCATTCTTGCTTAAAAATGTCTAAGATCAGATCAGTGAAAGCATTGTTTTTACCTGTCTGTGACAGCGTCCGCTTCAGCGCAAGCGCGGTAATGTGCTGGGATTTGGCGCTATAACACGTTTTGTTGTAGGTACTGAATTTCATTGGATTTTTTTTTTACTCCTTTAACTTTGATCTCTGTTGTTTAGTTGATTCAATCCCAATGTATGAGATTATATAAAGTAGTGTATGAAACTGCACATAACTAGGTAATATGCAACAGTTTCATAAACTTCTATTTACACACACGACTGTCGCTGATTATATTTGGCAATATCTATTATATACTTCCTTGCTTGACACTGTTTCATTTGTCACTCAGTAAGAAGGGCGTAAAATCAAAATAAAAATTGAAATCACATTTTTATTTCAGGTACAATTTGTAAAGTACATCTCTTTAAGTTGATTTAATCATATTTATAATTATATAATTGTTAGTAAATAAGATTCTAATTCATTAGTCACATCCTACACGTGATGCTAAACAACTTTCCCCAAAGGAACCTATAAAATGATCAATTCGCAGAAAAAAAGACTCCTATACTAAGTTGGCCAGTCAGCTGATCTACTTATTTCAGAAATTCAACATTTTTTTCTGCGAATACACTATATGCTAGGAACATTAAAATTAAAGTTCATTTAATTTCAAATATAAGATATCGATTTTTTGCGATAAGTTCCACTACCCTGTACGATTGTATCGTTGTTCCGTTGCCCCCAGAGTATCATACACCAACGTTGGAGCTAAAATGGCGTAACTTAAAAAGTAAAGATATTTGAGGATAAAAAAATTACGATTATAATTAAAAATTGTATTATTCACAAAACCTAATCACACATTCCATTTGATTGTTTGTCTTGTTTTGTTGTTATTACCCTTATAGCACAAGTTATAGTGTTGACTGTGTTAAGTTTAATGAAAGTGTTTATAACGACGAAAATTTAACTTTTGAACGGTTGCACTTCAAATTAATAAATTTTATTTATCATACATAATATATAACGAGCATAGCAAGCCCTTACATATTATTTACTTACTAAAAAAAGAGTGTGTGGTTTTATGAAACCATGGTAAAAGTGAAACTTTTTTTCACATTATAGACACTTACAGAGCACGAAACGATCATTGCTGCTCTCTTGTCTTGGAGCCACCGTACAGAGGACGAAACGATCATGTAATAAAAGTTTCACTCCTCTTGGAGCTACAGTATAGAGAATAAAACGATCATGGCTGCTCTCGTCTTGGAGCTACGGTACAGAGGACGAAACGATCATGGCTGCTCTGTCGAAAAAGTTCGAGACGATGTAATAATCTCTTTGCCGTCACGCAACACACAGACGAAAAAGCTTGAGACGATGTAATAAAAGTTTCACTTTAAAAATAATAGAACGAGAGTTACGAATTTCTACATTTGTAGCTTTAGGGGTCATCATCATCATCACATCGGCCGAAAAACATCCACTGCTGGACATAGGCCTTACCCAAGGATTTCAATGACGACCGGTTCTGCAATTCCCGTGACCTTCACTAGGTCATCGGTCCACCGAGTGAGAGGCCTGCCTACGCTACGTTTTCCGGTGCGCGGTCGCCACTCGAGAACTTTACTGCCCCAACGGCCATCTGTTCTACGAACTATGTGCCCCGCCCACTGCCACTTATTTTAGCAATTCTAAGAGCTATGTCGATAACTTTAGCTCTCCTACGGTTCTCCTCGTTTCTGATTCGATTACGCAGAGAAACTCCGAGCATAGCACGCTCCACTGCTCTGGGGTCAATTAGCTTTAATTTTTATGTTCCTGGCATTTACTATATACATTCCTTGGGGAAAGACACAGATATTCCGAATCACGAGCAGAGAGAAAGAGGATGATAACTAATAAATTAGTCTCTACTATATCCACATAAATTACATATATCATGCTTAACACTACGTTGTAGCATTGCATAGGTGGTACTTGCTTTTAAAAGTTAATTGGCAGTTTTTGTCGTTCGGTTATGGGCGTTTCTCTTCCGATCCACCGGTCTGTTCACACAACAGCGCTGTTTTGGTTTTGTGTCCATCTTACCTATCTAATCGGTCCATCTATACGTGTAGAGTCATGTCGCCAAGCCGGTGCACCGGCCACATGCACTCGCAGCCGGCTGGAACCACTACAGTCTTAGTCTCCCAGCAATCGCTGTAAAAAAACACTTAATATAGTTTTATTCTACTCCGCTCCAATCGATACCGGGCCATTGGTTGTGGATCAGTCAGGGAGGTTAAAAAAAAACAAACAGAGTAAAGCATGAGTAAAGCCAGTCGTCGTGGAAATCCTTGGGGGAGGCCTATGTTTATATAAGGCCTATGTATGTGTGGCCGTTGGCTGATATGATGATGATGATGAAAGCCAGTATACGTATACGGCGAGTAACAAACTGAGTACTAATACTAATTGCTAAAATCGCAAAAATTGACTTTTTATACAAATCGATCAGCCGGTTATCAGGCCTATTTTTTTGAGGACTGACTATGTGTTCGTTAGGTAAAGTACTTCAGTTTGATGGGTAGATGCCCATTTTTTTTATTCACAATTGGTAAGCCCTTGGCATCATCTCACCTGATGGTAAGTGACGATGATGCCGAATTTGGAAGCGGGCTTACCAAGATTCCCCAACGAAATAGGTATCTGGTTATCTTATGTTTGGAGGCCAGACTTAGATAAGATGGTGGTAGCAAGAGATGTGGGCTAAGAAAATGCCCTACCTACAACCAGACCGAGTCTTACAAAGTTGAATCGAACCCGCGACCTACTGGTGTGAAACGAATGGACTAACCATTACGCCACAGAGGCGGTTGAGTATAGTGCTCAGTTTTTATAAATGCTGTATACTGGCTCTTCTCTGGTTGTTTTTGTTAATCACGGTATCGATTGGAGCGGAGCAAATAAAACTAAGAAACAAAGTGAGTGGTTGTACGACGGATGCCTTTAAGGAGGTCAAACAACTTTCCTCGAGGAATTTTTGGCCAATTCGCAAACATAGGAAATGACGATGGTGTCGAAGTCATTGATAGGCTTATTATACAGATTGTAACAAAATTGGTATACGAGCCGGTAACTGGAGCTTTTGAAGCGGTTCTCCCGAAAGACCAATAATCAGTTCGAAAAAAAAATTGAACTCTTCGAACAAATCGATCAGCTGATTGACCAATTTTGTGCATTTTTGTATGGAACGTCAAATTTTTTTTGAGAATGAACCATGGTTGTCTTAGATGAAGTTCTTCTTCATGATGAGTTTAAAGCCCAAGTTGACGGTCCCACATTAATTTTGTTCCAACCTGTATACATTTCTTCCATCAATTTCTTGGGCAGAAAACCAAAGCTGGTAGTTGAATATTGATTTATAACTATTTTAAATAGGTGCAACAAAATTACTTTAGATGCCGTTAACTGGGTCTTCTACTCATCATACTAAACAACTTTTTACAAGACCTATAAATGCCTTTAAAAAAAATTCGACGCTCCATACAAAATGCACAAAGTTGTTGGTGTAAAGAGTTTTTTTTTTGAAAATTACCTACGGGTGTCTCGAGAAAGTTGTTTAGTTTCATGAGTATAAGACACATTTAACGGGTCCTACGCCAATTTTGTTGCACCCTCAACTGTCACCTAAAAATTGTTCTAAGATTCATGTTACAACTTACTACGTATTAAAGTTATATATAAAGTACCCACCTGGCATAACCTCGTCTTGTCAAATGAATAGTTTTATTCCACTGAACGCATGAAAATCCTAGGCTAGAGCAGATCTGTAAAAGAAAAAAAATATCTGTGGCTCGTGTGTAGGCACCACATGCTCAAAAATATTTAATCTCCCTCTTAGGGAAAGGTCCTATTTATTGTTTTTATATATACACTTTATTTTCCATTTTGGTTACGTAGTAAATAGTCTTTATTCTTGGAATTTGGGTCAAATTTTACATATATAATTACTGTTATAATTACTGTAGCTCTACTAATGGCAGAGAAAATTGACTGTGACATACGGACAGAGAGACAGTGATAGAGAGATATTTGGTCGAAGTATCAACTTCACGGACATGACGAAATTATAAGGTTCCGTTTTTTCCGTTCTGGCACCGGAACCCCAAAAATATCTATTTACGAATATGTATTTTAATTGAACATGTTTAGGATTTTCCTTGCACTATTCCACAATTAATATAAATAAAACACAAATTTGTTTATACTAAAACCGGTTTCGTGATCATATTCAGGCAGTCTACTGAGATATTAATTGTGGAATAGTGCAAGGAAAAACCTAAATATGTTCAGTTCAGTGTTCCACCAAGAACCTACTATCGCAAGCATACAATACTGGATTTAATTGATTGCTTTATAGAAAAGACATCAACAAGGAATGCAAGATACATCTGTTTGTAGAGTAGGTACACATCGAGACAAATGAAAACAGCTCAAACTATAAACTTAGATACGCTAGTATATTCTAAGTCTATGGCTCAAACTAATGTTTAATTTGTAACGGAGTTCCTATCAATACTTCGACCAATATAACAACTATGGACCGGCCTACGCGCACAGCGGTTTTGATGCCTACAGAATGAGCGCATTCGCTCATTTCGTCTTACTCAATCAGTATTCCCCAAATTCGTTGAAGGTTGAAATGAGTGAAATTTATTATGTCATTTGTGCTACATTCCGAGTACGTCTCTCTATGTCTGTCATTGTTTATATGTATTTGAACGAGACTTGGTAGATTATCGGTGGATTAGTGTGTGTTTACGTGTAGTTGTACTTGACTCATTTTTATGAGATTAATGTATGGAGAGCGCCGATCTATTATATTTGGTCGAAGTATCAACTTCACTGAAGATGGAAAAAACTTGAACTCTGCCCAAAGAAGTCATACAAATAATTGACAGCGCCAAACACAAAAACAACCGACTTCAATCGCAATAATATCGTACCAACTAGATAAAATTTAGATAAATGTATTTTTAAATGATTTTCAAAAAAGGTACTAAACCGATTTTGATAAAAAAAATATCGGGCCACCTTGTATTCATAACCTATCAAATAAAAAAATAATCATTTAAATCGGTTCAATCGGAGAATAAATCGCGTAACATACATACAGAAAATAACGTACATTCAAATTGAAAACCACCTCCTTATCAAGATCGTTTAAATTATTCTCTACATTAGATTTATTTGTTTGAGAGGTCTAACTAAATACTATTTGCGATTTGACCTTAAGTTCTTTGGAGAAAGTTGTTTAAAATCACGAGTATTTAATTCTGCCCAAAATCAATGACATCAAACATCCTGATTGAATGGTTTCCAAAGGATATCAAAAGTTCTAACAGAATCAGAAGAATTAAGCATCAAGAAAGCATTAAGAAATCTCGCGCGAAAGCCACAGCTTTCTTCCCCGATTTTGTCGGTATTTTGTCTGCGAGATTTCTCGTGCGTATACGGAGGGGCTTAGATATGACGTAAATTCAAAAAAGGAGACAAAACACGAATTAATTAAAAATTAAAAACCGACTGCATATTAACTTAACCCCACTTTTTGGCAGTCGGGTATAAATGTAACCTCACGGGATCAAGACGAATCTAACGACACCTCCAAAATCCATCAGGCGTTTAGGCTACAGAGCGTACCAAATAAATAAACGATACATACATACACTCGAAAAACATAACCCTAATTCTGGCACAGTTGGGTAAAAACACGACAAAAATCGGGTGGGGCTAAGTCGGGGCACTCTGCTGTTGGTTTAATTAATGTGAAACATCTAGTTTTGACGTCCCTGACTTTTTATTTTATTTTATTTGTCTCCGGCCTTGCAAGGAGCGTTCCGGGCTTCGCCCTATGCGGAGCTCGACCTGCATGGGACTTCACGGTTTGTTACGTGATTGCTGAGGAAACAGATTCTTTCATCACTTCCGTAACAGTCCATGTTTTTAACTCGGTACCCTGTGTGATTTTAAAGACATTTCACGTCAAAAATAATCTAAATGCGGGCAGCGCAGGACCGATCGTAGTGGAAATCATTGGTATTGGGGATGCCTTGGTTCGGCAGTGGACGTCTTTCGGCAGATTTTTATGAAAATGCAAATGCTAAGACTGCAAAAGATCATAATGATATCCTGTCTAAATAAATTGATTGACTCTAAAGTATAGTCCCACCTCCGCGCACTCCTTGGAGTCCTCCGAACGGCGCCCTCCTTTTTTTTGAATAGCTATTCTAGTGCGGTAGTACACACAGTTTAGCTAGTACATGTACATAGCTAAACTTAAGTGGCAGTGGGCGGGGCACATAGCTCGTAGAACAGATAGCCGTTGGGGTAGTAAAGTTCTCGAGTTGCGACCGCGCACCGTAAAATGTAGCGTATGTAGGCCTCCCACTCGGTGGACCGATGACCTGGTGAAGGTCGCGGGAAAAATGGCAGTAGGGTAAAAATGTATCATATGGGCGAGAACGCGAAAAGATGTACATGGACTTTTTTACATGTCCCCAGGTTATATCGTACTACTGTGCTTCTTTGATAAGTTTTACAAGAATCTTTACTATATAAGTTGATTTTAGATGAAATAGGCATGTCATATTTGTGAAAGTTTTACGCATGAAACTATATTTAATTGTCAAAATTCAAGTTTAAAATGTTGCAATTTTGTTGTATAGTACTGTCCCCTAAAAAAAACCGCCATTTAACAGCGTTTTGTGAAAAAAAAGTTATTTCACTGGCAAACCTCCAGTTACATATTTGAAATTTGGCGGGATTTAAACTATTTTTTTCAGTTAATTGTGCTGCCAAAGCCAGAATTTCTATTAAATAAGTAATTTTTAAACTTGTCCCCGGCATATGGACCTACCGGACATGTCCAGGTACCGTTACCGCATTTTCGTTAAAAATTTATAATTTTTCGTTTGATTGTGGTATTTTTATTGTATTTAAATGGCAACATCATATTGAGACCGAAAAAAGAAAAAAGAGATGTCTATGGTTAAATCAGCCATTTTATTTAAACAGCTGTTTCATTTTTGACGGTTGGGGTGTGGTTGTGTTTTTACAGGCACTGTCCGGTGAGTAAATTAATTTGTTTTTTGGTGTTAAAACGTGTTTCCAAGGCAAATTTTATGTCTAAAACTTAAATGAACTATTTAAGATTACAATAATGTGAAAAAATGTGTGATAAATATCAGCAATTGTAGAAATTTTATAGTTTTGTTTAAGAAGCACTCGATTCTGTTACCTCATGTCCGTTACCATTGCGGTGGTAATGTATAGGCCGGACTTGAAAGTCACGGACAGGATCACGTAAAGCAAGATTTACATGGTGTAAACTTGTTTTTTTTTAACCCCCGACGCAAAAAGAGGGGTGTTATAAGTTTGACCGCTATGTGTGTGTGTGTGTGTGTTGTGTGTGTGTGTCTGTGTGTCTGTCTGTGGCACCGTAGCTCTCAAACGGGTGAACCGATTTGGATGCGGTTTTTTTATTTACAAGCAGGTTTTTTGGCGATGGTTCTTAGATACGTTTCATCAAAATCGGCTCAGCCGTTTCAAAGTTATCAGCTCTTTTGTTAGCTGCGGTAGGGTTCTTAGACTCTTAATGTGTATTTTTAACCCCCGACGCAAAAAAGAGGGGTGTTATAAGTTTGACCGCTTTGTGTGTGTGTTATTGAAACATGGATCAAATACATGATTTTCATCTTCTTTGAAATTGCATGAGGGGGCAGTATTTTTTTTAAATTAGAATAAATAAATATAAAATAATATTATTGATCCAGGTTTCTTTCTAAGAGTTACCTAAATGTTTTTTATCCATAAGTTCTAGTTAAAAACTAAAATAGTTGAAATGTAACGATCTCATACTAAATATTAAGCGTCATGTGAACTCAACCTTACAGGGTCCTGTTCGTTGTTAGCATGTCCTGTTACGAGACTGTACCCTAACCAAATGTTGCTAAAAATGTTGATTTTATTTGAGAAAGTTTAAAATATGTATAGACATTATTTAAAGAAATAACGTAGTATAGCAAAATACTAGAAATCAAAATAGTTTAATATCAGAACAGCCAATTTTGTAAATTTTATTATAAACTTTTGAATACATTTTATACCTTTAGTAACGTACGGGACAGGAAAAGTATATTAATCTCGTATGTTTCTAAGTTATCGAACTGAAAATACATTTTATAATTAAAAAAATATGTTTTCTTTCATTCAATAAATAATGTTTGCATACAATTTAAGTTTAAACTATACTAATGAACCAAGAACCAGCGGTAACGGACAGGATTCAAATTAGTACCTACTTTAAGAAATTTGCTAATTTCTCACAAAATAACGAATTTACGTGAAAACTTTTATGATTTTCGGAAAAAGGAATTATTGGAGATAATATTAAGTGAAATATCCAAGGAAATTTTATTTAAAAAAAATCAAAGCTCAATTTTGAAGCAGTGTACTACTTTTCGCGTTCTTGCCCATATGTCACTCACGGGATCAAGACGAATGTAACGATACCTCGCACTCCAAAATCCATTAGGCCGTTTAGGCTACAGGCTAAGCCAAAGAAACAGTCATACATACTTACATACATATTTTACACCCGACAAACATTACCCTCCTTTTTGGACAGTTGTTGGTTACAAACCCAATGAGTTTCAATATATCTCCAGAGAATCAATGTCTTACTCTTACTTATTACTTGATTATTTCGTAGGACTGTGCTATTTTCACGGGATAAAAAGTAGCCTATGTCCTTCCCCGTAACACAGGCTACCTGCATGCCAAATTTCATCGAGACTGATGATCAAGTGTTGAAGCATGAAAAGGTCACAAACAAACAAACACATTTTCACATTTATAATATTAGGAAGGATTAGGCTATAATTATATTATATTTCACAGAAAGGATACATAACATGCGTCATTTACCTAATTAAAAAATGGGCATGCGCGATAAAAAGATTTTATTCTGAATTAGGCTACATCTATCTCATTAGAAAGGAGGCCGCATAGGCATATAACAAGCATCATTAACCAAGTTAAAAAAAACGTGCGATGATGAAGGAGTGATCCAACAACCAAACTCCGCGCTAGGATTATCACAAACTGTAAGTAATTTAAACCCCGGAAAAGCGGTCCTGAATTTTAGTTACTGTTCTTTTAGTAATTTCTCTTGAAACATTTACTATTCATATCTAAAATAAACTAGTTTTATTTAAATTACTCGCATTTTTTTACTTAAGCACTATACAAGCCTTGGTCCGTAATGAATGTACTACTGGAGCTTAACTTAGCTACGCTCTCGGCCTTCAATCTTGGTCAGCATTGCAGCCCTTGCTGTCTGTGCTATAAATCTCGGCCTTTATTCCAGCTTGGACATCAAAGGCTGCAATGTTGATCGCGCTGTGATGGCCTTGAGCGACGCTACGCTGCGCTTTTGGCCATCATTAACGTTTGCGCAACGCAGTCATTACAGACCACGGCGTAATGTACTATTTACAGCTCGGCGAAGTGATGTCAAGTATTAGGTTGTGACGTAGAAAAGTAAATTGTATGATAATTACACCTTATTTATCTCTCTCACTGCAGCAACCTATGAGAAGGAGTATACAGTAAGGCATAGTTTACGCGTGGCCATATACGATGTGCCATAAAATCTCCTTTTGGAGATATACAAACTCATTGTAAAGACAAGCTTTATGGTTTCTGGCAAATTTTAAAAAGAAAAACCTGTACATAATATTTACCTCATTTGTAGACCCTATGTCCTCAACGGTGGCAGGTGTGCACTTGACTTCTTCGTAATATGCCGGTCTATACTCATACTCTTTCGTATTCAACCTTCGGATCTTCCTTTCCAAGTGGCAGATAGGGTAGTGTTTCTGGAATTAGAAGAAGAGCGTGACCTACTCAGCATGTACAACCGTCACAAGACGTAACTCGGATTATTGAACCTAGAAAAATAGGATAAGTTTTTCCTGAACTAAGGTAAAAGCCCCTGTTACCGCGGTAAATCGCAACAGTATGACATCGGAGTAAAATAATGTGGAATCATTATTATACTCGGCATCTTTGATTTTTTCAACGTTAGATAGAGTTTACATTTTGTAGCTCTCTTGTTTTTTTTTTGTTTATGTTGAAGCAAATTAATTGTTCAATTTTTTTTATTCAGGAATGCGACTTTTACTGAGGCATGCCAACGGTTTTTGATGTATCAACGCGGTATGTTTCTTCTATTTCCGAGTAGATAAAACATAATCGGAAAACCTAAAATCTTTTAGGTACAAGATTCAATTTGAAAATAATTTAAATTATTTCGTATTCTTTTCACAAAAAAAAAACTGATCCGCCATCTTTGGAAGTCCGCCATTGGATTTAGAATGACGTCACTTTGCTAACCTTGCGTAAGTCTCCAAACTTAACGTGTATGCAAAATTTCAGCTCAATCAGTAATCGGGAAGTTCCAAGATTTGTTCCAAACTAACTAACAGACAAACTAATTAATAAAACGGCAAGCTAATATAAAGTTTGTTAAAAATACTTATTGTTGTTATAATGGTTCTGTATAGTTTGATATAAAGTATTGCAAGTTAGAACTTGTCCAAAATATTATTGTACTAAACTTATTGCTATTGATTTGAAAAACGAAAATATCTAATACATCGGTAATTGATGCTTGAAATACGCAAATATTTACATCGGTAACTGATGGCGATTTTGCTTTTACAAAATTTGCGATTTTGAGATGTTTTTATGTTACTTACATAGTTTAAAAAAAAATAGTTTTAGTTATTCTATTAGTCTCGGGTAGGTATCTTACCTGATGGTTCCTACTTATATGATTAATTAGTTATGAAATTGATAATTATTATTTTACGCCCTTTCTTCATAAGACGGTAGCGTATATAAGGTGTAAAAAAATTAGCTGAAACTATATCAACTGGTGCTTCTACCCATGAAACTGAACAACTTTCCCCATAGACCCCATAGTCAAATCGCAAAAAAAAATTGGCTCTCCCATACTAACTCGATCGGCTGATCAGCCATTAGTATGGGAAGTTCAATTTTTTTTTTGTGATTTGACTATGGGTTCCGTGGAAAAAAACGGCTCTCCCATACTAACTCGATCAGCTGATCAGCCAACTTAGTATGGGAAGTTCAATTTTTTTTTGAGATTTGACTATGGGTTCCATGGAGAAAGTTGTTCAGTTTCATGGGTAGAAGCACCAGTTAAAATAGTTTCAGGTTATTTTGTTAGACCTTATATAGGTATGGAGGTATGTATGTAGGTATACACACTATGATTTGTGAAAAAAAAGTAAATGGAGAATTCTTTTTGATTCAAATTCTTTTTGTAATTGCATTTTATCCACAAAAATTTAATAATCGGCAAGAAAAGAAATAAAATCCTCGGAGTTTCTCTGCGTGATCGAATCAGAAACGAGGAGATCCGTAGGAGCTAACTAAATTGCTAAACTTAAGTGAAAGTGGGCGGGGCACATAGCTCGTAGAACCGATGACCGTTGGGGCAGTAAAGTTCTCGAGTGGCGACCGCGCACCGGAAAACGTAGCGTAGGTAGGCCTCCCACTCGGTGGGCTGATGACCTGGTGAAGGTTGCGGTAAGCCGCTAGATGCGGGCAGCCCAGGACGTCCGTCGGCTGATAGGATGACTGTCTTGATAAAGTTCTTTCGGTGAATTAGCTACACCTTTGATAAATGCTGTCAAGCACTCCGTCGAAGGGGTCGCGCCGCCGATTTTTCGTCCGACGTTGTCGGCGCCACGATTGAGCTCAGGGCGGCCCCTTTGACGAAGTGTTTGAAGCGAGCAGCAGCGGCAAGCGGCATTCATCAAAAGTGTAGTTAATTCAACAAACGAACTATACACAAAGTTAGCCTTTATTTTAAATATAAATCATAACGCCATCTAGTTTATTCCGGATCCCTCGCGGACTATATCGGGCTATTTTGATTCACTTCAAATCGCCTCAACTATTTCTATGCTAAATATCACGTCAATCCATAGCTCCGTTGGAATAGACTTACCCCAAATTCCTCAGAAACTATCTTGGGCTATGCTAATTAGTAGACTACATTAATTCTCACCTCCGCAACCATCTCTGTGCAAAAAATCACAACAATCTATTGCTCAGTTGCGACGTTAAAAAATAACCAAAGAGTGACTTAATAAAAACTTAATAAATACAATCCTTTTTTTAATTTAGTTACCTCAGGAACTGTATAGGACTATGTGATTTACACAGGACAAAAAGTAGCCATGTCCTTTCCCATTACACAGTTTACCTGCATGCCAAATTTTGTCCAGATTGGTTAAAGTATTGAAGCGAGAAAAGGTAACAAACAAACAAACAAATTTTCACATTTGCAATATTAGTACTTAAGGCTTTAAATCTTTGGTTTAGGTATTAACGGAACTCCAAACCAAATAGGTAACGCTTATTTATCTTAGTTAGGTCATATAGGTATATACTTATATATACTTATAATATTATAAGCTAATGAAGACATTGTTTTTTTGCGCATTATGTCTTGGTTTGAAAAAATAGTCATTTAGTTAAGGTCATGCCAACAAGGCAATCTGGTAAAACGACGCAAAATAATTGCAACGGTGGAAGCACGTTATGTAATCGACAGGTTATTTTTAATAACACATCAATCGTAATTGTTTTGTATCTGTTTTACTTGGTATTTCTTAGGCAAACCCGCAGCTAAGGGAAACAATAAAAAAAAATAAGAAGATCAGGTCAGAGAGATAGTATGATCTTCATGGAGAAGAACAAGATCAATATCACGAAAACAGTTTAGACAGAGCATCCTGAGGTGTTGTCGCAGTGCTTATGTTCCGGGCCTTGATAAAGATGCTGTTGAAGTGCTAAAGAATTACGAGAAACTTTACACCACTGATACTTTCTTCCAGAATTTTTTGTATGCCGGCAATGAGCTGATGTTCTTAGTCAAAGAAAGCCGAAAAGAGAAGTAGATGTCAACGGTCTTCAACATTGATATTGCTCGTAACAGCAAAAATGCATGGACTACTATCAGGCGACTCACAAAAACCCCCCTCCGCGACGAACCAAGGCCAAGTTACTTCTAATCAGGCAGCCCATCAAATCAGCAGGCCACCCAAATGATTGCCTCGTACAGGTAAAAGTAAAAATCAACTTGTGGTCCGATAAGCAAGCCCTGCTGAAGTTCGGAAAGTCTAAGAGTTCTTTTTCGTCCAATCTCACTGTAGTGCCATCTCTATAAACGATTCGAGAGACTTCTTCTTAATCGCCTTATATGGCTTGCGGATCGGAAAAAGCTGTTGTGGATAGGTGCTCAATTTAACCCAACACATACAAGACGGTTCTAAAACTAACTTCATTACTGGCTTGGTTCTAGTTGACCAACAGCAACATACCATACCGTTAATATTCAGAACCGCGAAAGAACGGCGACAGGACGAAAGATTTCTGTTTAGTACAATTTATTGGTGAACTTCTTCTAAATCGTTGTTTCCAGGTATATTTGCCAAACGACAAAAGTAGATAGCGATGGCTTAACAATGGTCTTCCCTAAGGGAGCGTGCTCGCACCAACTCTCTTCAATATATTTACACGAACGACAAAGCGTGCACACCACTTACTTCGAGGTTTCTGTACGCCGAGAACCTGGCACTGACAACGCAAACCAATTTTTTTGAGGAGGCCGAAGATAGGGTAACGAAAGCCTTAAATGAACTCGGGTCTTGCTATGAAGCAAATGGCCACAGACCAAACCCATCCAAGATGAAAACATCAGCGTTTCACCCGCACAATCACCAGACTAATCGCACAACCTCCATAAAATACGAACCTTTCCCAAAACATCTTGGAGTCGCGCTGGACAGATTGCTGATCTACAAATCCCAAAGCCATAACACCAAAATTAAATTTAGGGCACGGCTTGGGGCTGTAGCCTTGATGTTCTCTTCATCACGCACGGGTCTAGGGTTATGTTTTTCTGTCGGCGAATACACCTGCCCTGTTTGAAATCGGTTGGTACGTGCCAGAACTGTTGATTTCGCGCTCAATGACACATACCGCATAATTACTCTTAAGCCGACTCCGCTGAAAAAAATCTACCCTCCGGCTGGGATAGCTTCTCCGAGCGTGTGGCGCGATGTGACGTGCTCTTTAGAAAAACAAGAACAAGAGCATGACCTCCGCCACTTTTTACATGATTACTATGCTGCCCAATCACGCCTTAGAAGTAGGAGGAGCTTCCTAAGATACACAGAGACCACCAACTTGATCCAGCAGCCATGGGGTGCGCCTTTGGAGAGAGCGGTACCCTCCGCCTTCCGAATTCCTTTCCTCTCAAGAAAAACTCCCGCCTGGGCCAGCAATGGTCATTATGGAAGTCTCTTAATAGACTCCGCACCCGAGTAGGCCGCTGCAGATCTAACGTGTGCAGGGACCCTGATCGTGAGCTGTGCGACTGTGGCGAGCCCGTCCAGACCATGTAACACCTGCTAAAATGTCCACTGTGTCCGAAGTTCTGCATACTGGACGACCTCAACATAGCGTTACATACCGGAAGCACATCTGGCCGCCATAGTATAGAACCATTGACTCGATAGAAGAGAAAACATGGAGAAGAACTGCAAACAGACTGTAAAACACAGATCGGAATGTTATGGGTTCGAGGAGGCCTTTGTCGAACGTCGAGCTGTGAAAATATGTACAATTTTTTTTGCCTTTTTACAATAAATACTTACCGTACCTTCTTACAAAATACATATTTGGTTATTATTTTATTGCATGACTTGGAACATTATTGTAAATATGAAACGCCAGTAACTACATATTAAATAAATATATGGTTATTTTTTTATATTTATGTCTCATATGCAAATTTATTACTAGGGTACTTTTACAAGAGTAAAATGATAGATGATAAATATTCAGAAATATTTTTTCCTTTTTTTGACTTATGCGCATTAAAAGTATTCGAGATATTATCTTAGGAAATTTTAATTATTCAAATGTCATGCAACTGATTTTTATTAACTACTCCTACTTACATCTTCTTTCACTTATTCATAAATCTATTAAATAGTGACTTTAAAGTTTGATATATAAAATAAATAATGTTCTTAAACTAGTTAAAAGAAGAAAAATGCACAGATTAACTAATTTCCAAACATTTTTTACAACATTTGTACTAGTGATTCTAAACGACAATGATTTAAATGGGCAGTGAAATATTAAAATAGAATATAAAATACGGCATTTTGGCATTTTAAATATATAAATCGGGCGATTGAACGTAGGCCATAGAATAACTGGAAATGGGCGGTAAAATATTATTATATGTACAGTGAAAACTAACAACTGGGCAGTAACACATTTCAAGTGGTTAACCAGGGTTAACCAGTTACACATTTCAAGTGGTTAACCTGTTAACACATTTCAACCCAGGTTGTTTAAACATATTTACTCCCATAAAGACAAGTTACTGCATCATATCAGCTCATATACGTCCCCACTGAGGGGCTCGAGCCTACCCTGAATTAGGGCGATCGGGCCTTAGTCGACCACGCGGGCCCAGTGCGGGTTGGTCGACTTCACATACCACCTGCGAGTTTCACATACGCGTGCAGGTTTCCTCACGATGTTTTCCTTCACCGTAAGAGCGTCAGATAAACGTACATATGAAATCTAAATTCGAAATCACATTGGTACGTGGCAGGATACAAACAAGGCGGCGGCCCTAGCCGTTACGCCACCGACGACATGTCCTTACAAGTTACTTACATGGGAACAATATAAATGTTATACTTGAAAGTACAATTTGTAAGTTTGTGTTCTCTGTTATTGGAAACATAAAAAAATATAAAAAGTTAGTTTGTTTGAGTCATTCCTCACATCGTTATTTGGCTTATAATAATGTATACTCTTCAAATACATATTGGTAGAGTTTACCTTCAAATGTGTTGAATGACTGTGCATTTTTTACATGTGAAGGTAGTTTGTTGTCAGTCGTGAAAAGTAAACTTTATTTACCGTACTTAGTACGTGCCTTCGGTAGAACCAGATAACTAGCGCGTCTCGATATTCTTTGTTACAGGCCTTGTTGGGTAAGTGAAATAGTGAATATGACGTGCAATGCACTATACTGTGTTACGGAGGAAGCCCATTAGGGATGACCGCTTATTGATGTGTAACATCTTTGCTCTCGCTTTCCTGCAATTTGTGGGAGTGATTTCGTGAAATGGGACGGAAATGTGTAACAGGAAGTAGCGTTTTTTCAGGCTTTAAAAGCGCGGAAAAGGCAAAGGTATCTATGACCATACAGCCTAGTCTGCCGTATCTTTGCCGTCCTTTTTTCAGGCTTTAAAAGCGCGGAAAAGGCAAAGGTATCTATGACCATACAGCCTAGTCTGCCGTATCTTTGCCGTCCTTTTATGTTTTTTGATGTGTAACATCTTTGCTCTCGCTTTCCTGCAATTTGTGGGAGTGATTTCGTGAAATGGGACGGAAATGTGTAACATGGGACGGAAGTGTGTAACAGGAAGTCGCGAAAGCGCGGAATTCTACTTTACGAGAGTCCGACTCGCACTTGGTCGGTTTTTTTCGTTACTGTCAGATCCGCCACCCAGGTACAATATCGTCATCAAATCTAACTAACCTAAAGTATTTTGTCACATGTTACACATCATACGCGAGTACTGTAGGTCTCGCTCGTTTTTTTTTTTTAATATAACTCTATTTGAGTGTTCGATGACAAGTGTGTATCCATTCTCAGGTCTAAATATTTTTAACAGCTTTTAACCAGTAAAACATTATAAGTGAGTAACCACAAAAGCCAGGACTACGAGTGAAGTTAGTTAGTTCTGGCGCTTCGCCGGCCGGCCGCTGCCACGGCACGCTTATTTCCCTCGCTCAGCACGAGCGTTTTCATAAAAGTCAAATAAACAGCTCGTTGCTTCGCTACCTAAATATTTCCGTTCGTCCGTCCTACAGGTATAGTTCGTTCGCTTATTTAACTGCATCTTCGATGCATGCCGCGAGCCGGCAGCGGCGACAGTCAAATACTCCGACAAATGGGGCGCGAAGTTAAATCGCGACGCCGACAACAGAGTGTTTATCCAGTTAACCAATCTAAGAAACTACTATTTATTCTGAACAATACTTTCCCAGAGGAACCTACGAGTATGGTAAATTTTTAATCGCAAAAAAAATGTTGACTTGTCAGTTGATTCATTTCCATAGAAACTCCAAAAAACTTTTTGTGAATTGCTTAGTTTTTCAGCTTAGAAGCTTGATTAAAGGCGTACAAACCTCTCTGGCATAGCTACATAACTACATAGATTTTTTGCAAACGTACCTATACAAACTTGAAGGGGATTGTAAAGTGTCATACATATTTCTTGAAAAATAGCATTTGAATGTTTCGGATAAAAAAATCCCCTTCATATCTGCAACAACATTATAAAACATTTAGAGCATTCAATGTTGGAAACAAAACCCATACATTCAAATACACATACAAATTAAAAACCGAAAATACTTGGACATATTTTTACAAACAGCCTCCCGTCATAAGATATTTTGCAAGATAAAGATGATAATTAGTATTTTGAGAACCTTTAACTCAATAAAGGTGGAAAGAACGAATCGAAGGTACCTGGAGGGCAAGTACCCTCAATATTGAAATTAGCAAATTTTATTCAAAGAGTAAAGTCTTTATTTAAAAAAAAAATGGCTCGCCTTAGCCGAGAATCAAACCGGCAATAAGTATAAAATAATAAAATTAATGGCAGGGAATTGGTTACAAATAAGACTTTATTTTGAATTTAAAATAACTAAAACTGCATTCAAAGAATTCTGGTAACTCGCTTATCTTGACCGAGTAACGAACTGGCATAAAATATGTACCTTAATAAAAAAACATAAAGTAGGTACTATTTTTAGGACACCAATCTAAAGGGAGGACGGCCATGAAATTTAACTTTTTTTTACTTTTTGATCAAAGAAGCCCAAGTTGTTTCAGCATTCTTGTAAGACTGAGGCTAAATGTGTGAAAATGAAATGGTTTTTCGAGCTACACTTAATTATATTTACATTCATGCCCAACCGCCATTCACCATGCTGGGCTCCACAACATTTATACCCATCTGGCCGCTATGGCAACTCCATTTTGCAACTAGTTGTCAGAGAACAAACTTTTTACACTAATAGTTGCCAAAGGAGATATTTTATTTTACTTTAGAGATTTATCCATAAAACAACTTTACTGAATTTTAAAAATAGACTTTTTATACAAATCGATCATCTATCATCTTGGTATACATTCTAACCATCGACTCAATAATTGAAAACGCGAAACAAGTAAAAAAACTGACTTCAGTCGCAACTACTGAGTACAATTTCGCATTTTTTTTTGTTTCTTTTGTTATTTTTTATCAGTATTAAAGCCATTACCGTAAAAATGGTCCTTTTATGAAGTAGTTTGAAAAGAAGAAGAAAATAAGCTAATAAAACCTAATAACTATAAAAAGTTAAAACCGAATTGTGCGTTTTGAATTATTAGGTACTCGTACTTGTAGAATAATATTTATGATACAAGGGTGGTAAAAAGGTAATAAACAAACGAGTGATATGTTTACCATGGTCACGAGTTTGCCATACAGTTGTGAGAAAACAGTTTAAATAAAAAGGACCATAACAGAAAAACATAATACATGAGTACATTGGTACTTACCAAGGTTTTGGGCTACCCAAGTTTATTTTACGCGACTTCTGGCTCATTTAAATTGTACGGGGCGGAGTAACCATATTTATTTTTCCTACACATAGATACCCATAGGTAATTTTTTTATGACACATAATGTATACTAACTAATATTCACAAACAAAACAAATTCCATTCACTTTTACGAAAATTGCGCCTATTTTTAGCTAGACCTACATGCACATGCGTGTTTTTTTTAAATATTAGGGGAGACCGGGGATAGTTGACTATAGGGGTAGGCAGACTAAGCAGCAATAACTAGCCAGTATCACGTGTTTTCCATCAACCAATCACGAACGAGGATGCCTCCCTGCGACCCGCTAACTTGTGTAAAGTGTGCTGCTACAGTCGCGCGGCGTTCATGAGTGGCAACACAAGTTGTATTTTTGTTCTCGGTAAGTATTTTTTTCCGTTCGTAATTTTTTTGTTATTGTACCTGCGTATCTGTTTGAAACAATTTTGTTATTATGGCAATTATAAATATAATAGTGTTATTCTATATTAAACGGCATTGCTTACATGTTAGCGCTAGTGTTGAGATATGCCACGCGGCTGAAATCTAAAATGGCGTCAGGTGTTGGTTGACAAATTTTGTCCGGGGTAGGTAGACTAATTAGTCAGCCAACGCCTTTGTAATAAGTATAATATTTTAAACGATTGTGTGGAGTAATGGTTAATGTGCATCTATTCTTAAAACAGTATATACCACTAATACAATATAATAACCAAAAAAATACAAATTATTGGTGATTCCGATACAAAATTCCGTTCCGTAACAAGAATCTGGCCATAAGATAGCATTACAAGAAAAAGTTTCAAACGTACCTACATTAAAAATTATAGTCCATAAAATTATAGTGATGAGTTTTGGTCGAAAAACAGTAAACATTATAGTTCGGTATAGTACTATAAAAGTAAAATAAAAGTAAACATATTGTTAATATAAGTTTTTTTAAACAGTTTAAGAAAAGACTAAAGCATTTCTTAAAGTTCTTATTAATCGAGAACGGATCTCAAATTTAAGTTTGTTTATGATTAAATAAAATGTTGCTATCATTTAGTAAATTTTTTGATTTTATACTAATCCTCTTTATTTACACTAATTACCGCCTAGGTCAACCTACCCCTTGCTTATGGTCAACTTACTCCGGATATGGGGTAGGTTGGCCAAGAGTCAGAGGTTTAGAAAATCGACTAGATTGAGTATTTAAGAGATGAGTATTTAATGATAAATATATAAGTTATAAGTTAGTATTTTATCTACCTGGATAGTTCTTCTATCTGTAACAACTGTTGTTCTCGTTATATGAATTCAAACATCAAAGATATATGAGTTTAAGTCAAAAGTTAGACAACCATCCCCGGTCTCCCCTAACATAAATAGGCTTGGGATAATATTTTAAGCATGAGGCAAAGATGACAAGGGGTGTGACCAATGCGCTTCATGCGTCAACAATGTATTTGCTCCTGACGCAGGCCACCGTGGTAACGAAGTATTTCTCTGAGAGCACCGATTTTAAAGGCACGTTTCAAGGACACCCAAGTATTCCACTGAGGGCCTGACCGTGGTGCCCTCAGTGGAATTGTAACAACAGAATATTTTATTTCACTGATTGCCACTGCACTAGGTACATGTCGTAGCGTCAAATTAAGCAATGTAATAGATAGACATTAAATCAAAATGTTTTTATTCTCTTAAAGTTTAAAAAATCTGCACGTTTGATACAATCTGTTTTGTACTAGTTAAGTATCTAGTCCAATTATAAGTAATTTTTGTGTAAGAAAACAATTTTTATGATTTGTAGGAAAATAAAAAAATATTTACTTATACATATATGTGTATTGACATTGTAATACTATTTTCATAATTAGTCTTTCTTAAGAGGATTGTGAAGCAGCGACTTTTCATACAAACGGCGTTAACGATTTTCACCTCTTATATGTTAACCGATTTGGACCAATTTTTGATAGTTTGTTTCGTTTTATAATTTACTGATTGCATGAAAAGTCGCAGCTTCACAATCCTCTAAACGTTTTAATTTAAGTAATTAGTTTTTTTACCATAAAACATATGAGGTATAAAATATAAGTATCACCTATTATTGGGTACACCCATTGAGATTTAATAATAAATAAAAAAATAAACTTAATCATAATACTTTTATAAATATAGGTACTAACCCGATATTATGGGGCATCCATGCAACGTAATAAACTATCCTCATTTTTTACTTTAATAAACTATTTTCTGTTATATAATGAATAATGATTGAGTAACTATATATCTAAAAACATACTTGTTATCCAGTCTTTAGACATGTGCCTAACACAGATACTTGATTAGTAAGAAACTGATTAAGTTAATACGTGTAGATATGTTATTACGTTTTTAAACGTTTTGATTTAATGTCTATACATTATATTGTTTAATTTGAATTTAACGCGACCCCGTCTCTAGACATGTACCTAGGGCAGGTGCCCCGTCCCAGTGTAATAAAATATTAAGATTTTTCTATTCCACTGAAGGCACCACGGTCAGTGGAGAACTTGGGTGCCCTTAGAAAAGATGCCTTTAAAATCGGTTTCCTAAGTGGAATACTTGGGTGCCCTTAGAAAAGGTGTCTTTAAAATCGGTTCCCTAAGTGGAATACTTGGGTGCCCTTAGAAAAGGTGTCTATAAATCGGTGCCCTAAGTGGAATACTTCTTTTTGCTCCTTCACAAAGATAATCCGACCAACTAGTATTATGTAACCTATTTCTTTTAAAATTCTCCTTTCAAAAGTCTGAAAGAAGATTCTGTATCTTTGGTTATTATATTTTTAATTTGCTAAGAAATTTAAACAGTGGCAAAGTAAAAGTGCGGTAAAATCAATTTTGCGCACAGTGAACTACCATATGAAGTACCACTTTTCGAACAACTGTATTGAAAAAAATGTTTCAATTCATAAGTAGTTAATTACAAATGACTAAAGCAACTTACACACAACACCGTTACACTAAGCGAGGCAAGGTTACCTACTCCACGCCTAGCTCCTAATTAGCAACGCATCGACCTTAATCGGAATGCAATAACCACAGATAAGTGGATTCGGTGGTACTCAAAAGCAATGGTGCTTACTCTATTTGCATGCTAGCTTTTATCCGCGGCTTCGCCCGCGTGTACATCGTTTTCATGACTTCCTTTAAGGCTGTGTGAGCGTGAAAATGGAATTTCTACAGATACCTCAGGAGCTAAGTCGGGCTGTGCGTGTTAGTAATCTATGTCACTTCACAGCCTTCAACTATCGGAGTAAAAAATCACGACAGTTCGATGCTCCATTGCGACGTGCACGAGCGTGAAAAACAGCTTTCTACAGAACCCATGGAAATAATGTCCGGGATATGCTAATTAGAAGCTTACGCTTACGGTATTGATATGAAACGGGACTTTTCAGGATGAGGAGGATGCCAATAAAATCAAACGAAAACCAACAACTAACCACCATATCAAATTTCAGCTTGATACCTGTAGTAGTAATTAAGTAAAACATCTGTGACATACCGAACGTAGGGACAGACGGATATGGCGAGACTCTGAGGTACCTAGTTTGTGTTAATTATTGTATTACGAACTCTTGCTCCTCGATCTCGCTAAGGATGCGATCATTTGTCGCCATTAGGTCGTTATTAGCGATGAGTATAGCCCGCTCACACACAGAAGAAATTTCTTTGTGCGCTATTGGACCATGATTTTTTAAAATTCACAATTGGTAAGCTCATGGCATCATCTCACCTGATGGTAAGTGACGATGATGCCGAAGATGGAAGCGGGCTTACCAAGATTCCCCAAAGCAATGGGAAACTTGCTATATTGTCTTGCTATTACGCATTCTTCAAGCCGGAAAACAATGTTTGGCGGCAAGACTAAGATAAGATGGTGGTAGCTAGCCAGGTGGACTTAAAAAATGTCCTGCCACCAACCAAACTGAGTCTTATAAAATTAAAATCCGCCGGGAATCGAACCCGCGAACTTCTGATGTAAAGTTAATAGTTAGTAGAATTACATCGGCGGTTCAGTACCTCGACTGACAGTACAATTTTACGCAGAGACTGCCAGTTGTACCAATCCATTGGTGGTCGATAACTACCCCTTTTCGACCTTGAGGAGCACGTCTGAAAACTCTTGAGCGTGAACTCTCCCAGCCATAAAGCACTTGAGGCAGGCGTTCACCTCACCGGCAACGCCTGGCGTAAATAATCGCTAAAGAGAACCGTGATAATATCACCCATCGTACGATTCTCCCTCTGGATGTCGTGGAGAATTCTGTTCAAACCTTTCTTTGGACTATAGTGCACTAACCCCAAACTATTAGACAATAGTCCTAAGACCACCCGGACTTTGTCATTGTTACGTGACACCCCACAAACAGGAGTTTTCGTGTTGTCTAAATTGATGGCAATCTTATTTTATTCACATAGATAAGGCCTTGGCAAGTGACAATGATGCCGAAGATGAAAGCGGACTTATAAAGATTCCCCAACGCAACGGGGAACTGGCTTTCATATCCTCATTTCGATACACATACACATGTTTTGGCGGCAAGACTTGTTGTTAGTTAAGATGGTGGTAGCTATAAAGCCAAGCAGTCTTATAAAATGCCTTACCACCAACCAAACTGAGTATTACAAAGTTAGACCCCGCTGGGCCTTTTATATCACACTGAGCATTGGGTTTTTGATCATAAAAACTCTTTTCAAGTTAAAGATAGATAGTATTTACGTATTTCGAAAAATATTTTTAAGGCGAGGTATTGATTGGAACAGTTGTCTCTGTCTTATTCTTTACTTACGTGTAATGAGTAAAGAAAATAACCACACTTTTTCAATGGTCTTTCGTTTCAATCAAAAACTACAATGAAAGTATAAAAAATAATAACATTAGTCACTTTGTATGATCATAACAAATATTGTTGTATATTTTTTTAAATTTATACTTCAAAATATTAGTCATAACTAGGGTTGGAAGTAACGATGTAGACCTATCTTTGATATTTTTTTCTATCGAGCCAAAACTGCTAAATCGTGTTTCTAATAGCTTTTGAATTTATGGAACATCTTCAACAGTTTAGGAGTAATTGACGTCAACCGCCTTAAGTACCTTATACTAAGCGATAAAACTTACGAGACTCAGGAACATGGGCGCCGGCAGGGTAAGGGGGTGCACTTGCACTGCCCTGAGTTGGAATGACATACATTTACACAAAAAAGTTGATGAAATATGATTTCATATACAAACGGCTTGCTGCGCTAGCCCATCCAGAGGTGTGGTTGTGTTGGACAGACAAATGATTATTTATAATACGGAGGAGTAATCAGCTCAAAGAAGGATTGGAATCTTCTACGCTCAAAGAGCTTACCTTGATCTATTGTTCCCCGAATCCTAAAATTTGAGGAATGAATTTACATATGTCTATTTTAAAACTGAGAGGTTAAGTACTATATCGCTTTCTGGTTGTGTTGCATTTCAAAGTGCAAAGAAATAAAAGCCCTATGTGAATGATTCTGCCGGAGCCAATGCTGAGGAACATCTCTGCATACCTTTTTATCTAAAATCTCGACTTTTTTATTTGTTCACAATTGGTCAGCCCTTGGCATCGTCTCGCCTGATGGTAAGTGACGATGATGCCGAAGATGGAAGAAGACTTACCTAGATTCCCCAACGCAATGGGGCAACTGGTTATCTTATATTCAAGCCGGAATACGTCGTCGCTGTTTACATTGATGTTTGGTGGCAAGACTTAGATAAGGTGGTGGTAGCTACCCAGGCGGGCGTAGAAAAAGCCCTTCCACCAACTAAACCGAGTCTTTCAAAGTTTGACTCCGCTGGGAATCGAACCCGCGACCTCCTGATGTGAAGCTAACGGACTTAACATTTATGTCACGGAGGCGGTTAAACGTTAGAGCGTTTGACGTAATGAGCGTCGGATAAACGCACATATGAAATCGAAATTCGAAAACATATTGGCAGGATTCGAACTACGACCTACCGCCATTACAGCGGCACTTGCCACCGACGCTGTATAAAAGTCTTTTAAAACATACCTGTGCCCCCAGTTGCCTCAGTCCCATTTGCCGCGCTGTTTGTAGAGTTTCAGTATATTCGGGAACAACCTGGGTGAGACGATAATGTGTTCAGTCTAAATGACTGGAAAAAATAACATTATATGTATTCTCTTTAGGGTTTCGTACCCAAAGCACACCCTGGACACTTCATACAACGGGCCAGCAATGACATTTCTAAAAAGGAATGACGGAACAAACAAAATGGCGGCGAAATCCTATAGGTTCTAGAACCAAACTGTAACCAATCTGTATCAATCTGGGTGACGAGTGGGTGAGGTCGCAATTTAGAGAGCGTCAGGGAGTGTCCATACTGTATGTTAGTACTATATATATACTTTGCCCAAAAGGTGCCAACGGGGCCCTATTACTGAGCCTATGGCTTCCGTCTGTCTATCTGTTTGAACTTGAAACACTGTATCTTTTGAACCGTAATAGGTAGTGTTGAAATTTGCACAGAATATGTGTTATGGTGAATCTCCCAACAAATAGTAAGAATTACAAACAGTAAAAATTGTTTTTTTTTTTGTTTATGCTCTATCATACATAAAACATGGAAGCGTCAAACTTGGTGTGATATTATTGCAAATCCTAAAGTATAATACAAAAACCAATAAAAAGAGTAAGAGTAAGAGTAAGTTGTGCTCTTGCTTAAGATCCCGAACTGAACGATAGAAAAACCATTTTTTACTGTCGGCTTCTTGAGGCCTTTTTTATCGAAATGTCTCAATGTTGATATTTTTAGAGCACCGCACCCAAAGGTGTGGCGGTGCGGAACACTCTGTGCGCGACTCCTAGTGCAAGCTCGGCCGGTTTTTATATTATACAATGCCTAAAACTTGCATAAAACTTTACCCACTGATATAAGAAAGGAAGACAATTTAAGAATACAGGTAGGTACCTTAATACACAGTTTTCTCTTATTAAGATTTACGTATAATTTGATGAACTTTAAGCAACACTATACATACAAAAGGCTCGGGCTATTCCAAAAATAGTTAGTGAAATGAAAAATATTTAGATTATAAAAAAAGTTTATTTAGAGCTATTCAAAATATTCTATTATTCTCCTATACAGTCTAAAAAAAATACGTTTTTTAAATGTTGTGAAACAGCTTTCAAAACATTTAAAAACGTATCTTGCAGGTTGAAAAATAACCGCTGAAATTCTTCGACGGCCTCGTCTGCAGTATTGAATTTTTGCTTGCGAAGCAATTTTTTTTCCCTATGATTTTTTTTATTGATGCTGCGATCGCGGGCAACTGGTCCTCTTTAAACACCCATTGCTTGGATTGCTGCTTTGTGAGAGGATCATAGCTGTAGATTCAAGATTCGTCAGTTGTAAGGATGTATGATACGTTTTGCGAAGTCCCTCCTTTGAACTTTTCCAGCATAAATTTGCACCAATCAACACGACAGGATTTTTGCTCTTCGGTGAGTGATTGAGGTATCCATCACGAAGTAAACTTCCCAACTTTAAGCTGTTTATACAGGATGGAAACTGCCTGTGACTCAATCTTCAGTTCAGCCTCAATATCCCGATGTGTCAAGTGTCTATTCTCCCGCAATAGGCACTCTACCCTGATGACATTTTCATTAGTTACTGCAGTTGGTGGTCGGCCGTGTCGGAGTCATCGTTTAGGTCCTCTCGACCACGTTTAAATTCATAAAACCACGATGTAACTATTGCTAACGCAGGAGCAGACTCTACAAAAGCATCTTACAAATTTTCGTGAGTTCCTTGAAGGTTAACCCTAGTTTATAATCATAGAAAATCATAGCACGAAAAGCTTCCCGCGAGACGTCCATTGTTGCAAACAAAAGAACAGTGACAGATAATCTTTAAAAATTATTAAAAAAAGAACTACACATAGGTGGCCAATAATTTTCATGAAGAAGATTTTTATCGAAGTCAGCCGTCAATTCAAAATAGCTTCAGGAAACAAGAGCTAGTATTTATTCTGCGGCTAACAATTTTCGGAACAACCTAGGTAATTGCAAACAAGATGCCTTTTGTAAGTGTTCACGAGTTCATCGTTATTACCTTTTACGCCCGTGTGTCATACGAACTTCAATGCTGTTGTGAAAATTTTAAAATATATGTAAATTGACTACTCTAAAGTCTAGAAGAAGGAGGTGCTTGAGTGCCCATGGGGTCGATTGGATGCAAATAATAACTTTCAAGCCGTTTCCAACGATTTAACACTTTTAGAGTTCTGTTCACAAATAAGAAAAAAAATTGGTGGTTCTGGCTATAGAGTTATGGATCTTCAATGTTTTTAATATTTGTTTATAAGAAAATGTAATGTAGTCAAACTAAAGGTAGAATATTACTTAAGGTGTTACATTTTCTTATTTGTATTTTCCCCCCACAAACTGTCTGCTTTTCTGCTTTCCTTTCTACACTTTACTATGGTAATTGAATTATTATCCATGTTATAATTTTTTTTATTTACAATTGGTATGCCCTTGGCATCATCTCACCTGATGGTAAGTGACGGTGATGCTGAAGACGGAAGCTAGCTTACCAAGATTCCCCGGCTATCTTATCTTCAAGCCGGAACACATCAATGGTGTTAACACTGATGTTTGGCGTCAAGTCTTAGATAAGATGGTGGAAGCTAGCCAGGCGGGCCATGAAAATGAAAATGATAAAAACATCAACTAAGCCGAGTCTGATAAAGTTGACCCCGCCGGGAATTGAACCCGCGACCTCCTGGTGTAAAGCGAATGGACTAACCATTACGCCACGGAGGCGGTTAATATATATATACAGGGTGTAACAAAATTGGTGAAGGATCCCTTATCTGAGGGAACTTATCCTACTGAACAACTTTTTCAAGAAACCCTAAGCAAATTCAAAAAAAAATGGCCCTCTATACAAAAAGGCACAAAATTGGTACATTTGTATGAAGAGTTAATTATGCCACACGATAAGAGAGAGAGAGAGAAGAGTTTTTTATTTTATTTCAACATTCATAAAAGTTGTTTAGTATGATAAGTATCAGCCCCAGTTAACGGGACCTACACCAATCGATTGTTTCACCTTATAACAATGATATCAAGTAAAATACGACAACACTGTTTTTTAAAATAGGCTTCTACTCATTAAACCGAACAACTTCTTTTGAACAACTAGCGTGATTCTGTGAAGGTCACGGGTTCGATTCCCGGCCGAGTATAAGGTTATATTGTCTAAGAGTCTACGCCTTGGTTTAATTTGTGGAAGCTTAGACAAGCTTGTCTAAGAGTGGAAGGGCATTTTCTAAGCCCGCCTGGGTAGCTATCACCATTCCACATAAAACTCCAACTAATATTAGAGGGTTGGTCATGTCTGCATTGTCTGGTGGTGGTGAATGTGGTGGCTGATGGCAGTGGATTGTAATGGAACCTTAGCTATGAGTACCTACATAGTTGAGGTTTTGTTGCTGTCTGCTTCTGGTTGCTGTCGCCACTTCTGTGGTGGTACAGTCATGACCATCTTATCTTATCTCATTCATAGTGTTATTGTTACTTTTTAATATAATTATACGATAATGAACTGCTTTATTTAAGACAGGAGACTATAGGTCTTTAAGTGATAGTGTTGTAAGTTTATATCTGTAAATGACTGTTTGTCTCTAATAAAATGAAATAAAAAAAATAAAACTGGCCGCCAAACATCAATTTTATCAGTATTGATGTGTTTCGACTTGAAAATAAGATAGCCAGTCCCCCATTATTTAATTGGGGAATTTTAGTAAGCCCACTTCCATCTTCGGCATCATCGTCACTTACCATCAGGCGAGATGATGCCAGGAGCTTCCCTATAGTGGATAAAAAAACTATCACAAAAAAATTGATCACTGTTAATCTGAAATGGGTCGTAGAGGAATATACGTTTGCTTTACTTCACAAAATTTAACCTTACTCTAACCAAATTTGGACTTAACATACAAATCAATCAGCTGAATAGCCAAATTTGTATGGGAAGTTAAACAAAAATGTACGCTTTCAGCAAAGAACAAAAGTAATTCAGTTTCATGAGTACACGTCCCTCAAAAAACATGCTTATCATCAATCATCATCACCAAAAATATGCTCAAATCATTTTAGTTACTTCTGAAGGTTCCTCGCAGTCCTCCTCTTCTGTGATCCGCTCCCGAGCCAGCAGCGCCTGATGCCGGTTCCTCTCCAAGCGACCCAGCACCGAGTTGAGCACGCTGTCAGCGTTAGGTATGCGCAGGACGTGCTCGATGAAGTCCCTCGCGGACTCCTCGTTGGAGCCCGACAGGGACGATGCTAGGCAGAAGGTCACGCAGAATATCTGGAACAAACAACGATACAGTAAACATTTTACTTAACTTTTTACCAGACTACGAAAAAGAGGGTTATTATTTGATGTAAAGCGGTAATTAAACCAGTAGTACAAAATACTTGAAACTGGAAAACTTTTCGCAGGAAACCTATACAATCAATCAGAGCAAAAAACTTTTAGTCTCCGTAAAAAAATTAAAATTGACTGATCAATTTTAATATTGTCAATTAGAATGGGAAGTTAAAAATGTGATTTGGACTCACGTTCTGAGGGTTAAATACCACCACACCTCACCACACAACTATGACAATGATACCTATTCACATTACAAATAAAAGACATCAAAGCGAGTCACAGCAATATTATGTTTTTTTCATTCAGTACGACTCACACTTGACCATTTTATATTGTTTGTTGTTATAATTTGGAATAAGTGCTATAAATACATTAATCTTCACGCCATTTTTAAGATAGAGTAAAAACAAAAAAGTACATGTTCCTTGTATGGGAACCCTCTTTTTTTAATTTTTAATTTTTATTATTCGGTTTTATTGTGGCAATAGAAATACTCACTCTGTAAAAAATTTAATTGTCTACCTATTAAGGTTCATGAAACACAGTCGAGTCGGACAGCGGAGGCCCATAGTAATAGGGTCCCGTTGGTCACCCATTGTATGCACGGAACTCTAAAAATTATTGCTCCGATTGTATTGTCTAAGTATATAATTTGTACTAACGTATCGCGATAGTAATGTTTCAGTATCATATGTAGAGTCTATCATTTGCATAGGTTAGTCTAAGTCTAACGTTTTTCACAGTGTATTTAGGTCACCTTTATACAAAGTGTATAAAACGTAAATAGTTATTTATGATACAAGGGTAGTAAAAAGGTCAATGACAACGAGTGACATTTGTGGATTTTTCATACAAAACAAAAGAATTATATGAAAAATAAAAAAATCGCGATGTCAGCAAAGTCGTGAAACAAAAGTTGTCTCTTTTGATGAGTACAAGCCCAACTTAAAGTATCACTGTACTGCACCTTTAAGTTACAACCTGTATATATTGTCACTATGCCAAAAAGATATTGCCCTTTCATACTAGAGAATAAAAAAATCCAAGACATATAGTTAGTCTATGTCCAGCAGTGGACATCCTTCGGCTGATATGATGATGATGATGACACAGCGCGTTAGGTAAAATATTTCGACTCATGAAACTGATCAACTTTTGCTGTACAATTTTGCTGAAATCGAAAAATTATTGGAATTCTCATCCGATTAGCTGATTCGAGTGAGCGTGAGCTGATTAGCCAACTTTGTATGGGAAGGCAAAGATTTTACGATTTGTAGAAGCCCCCCCTTCAAAAATTATGCTCCATTTTACCTAACACCGAAAACACTTTTTTATCGGATAGTCAAATAGACCTACTTAATATAACAATAGCAATTGGTTGTCATCATTAAAATAATTTAACAGTTTATTTTATGGTTTAAGTCTGGTATCGGTATTCTTTTGTACAGAAGAACGATTTTTATCTTTATAGGTATCGTGGATGGTAGTACCTCCGGTTGGCGCACTGATTGGCACTCATTTCATTACTCAACTCCCGACCTCTGGTCGAGTTCTCCACAGGATATCAGGGGCTACCAACGGGAGGGTCGCATCACGCAGTGAGAAGTAAAAAAATCTTCATTCTTTCTTATAAGGTTATTGTAAGAACTTTTAGTTACTATACTCATATTTTGTTATTTTTACAGTATTTACTGTTGTCCGTGCTTCCCGCACGTACGAACCTATTGGCTAAGTCGCCGTTCACTCGCACTCTGCTAGCACTTAATGAAGTGGCTGAGAGGACCGATATATTCGTGTGCTCAAAGAGTGAATTTGTAAAAGTACTACTTAGTGTCATTTGCTATAAACAAATAAAGAAAATTGTAAAGTAGTTAAGTTCTTATTAATTGAGATTGAGTAAATGTCTATTGAATTAGGTAAGTCTGTAAGGATAGATGTTTGTAGTAATAAAAAAATAAAAATAAAATAAATAAAGAAATTAAAAAATATGAAATCCGACCTCGAGTTAATAAAATAATGATGCGTTAAGAGGGAGTTTCATTGCATATTTCTAACACGCTCCGTCATATCTGATCTGAACTCGATTTCAGGAGGCTTGGGTATCTTAATTATCTTGGCTGGGACATCAAGGATTTTTTAAAAGGCCTCTACATACATCGGTCAGCCCAATCGAACAATTTTTTATTGAGTCCAATTCTTTTTGCGATTATTAGTATGGGTTCAATGGGAAAAGTTATGTTCTTTAATTAGTAAATCCTTTTTTTAACAAACTAACATTGTGTTTATCCTATTGCTACTATAAAGTAGGTAAAATATATGTCTCAAACACGCTATGTCATATTCGCTTAACATTCTTAAAAATAAGACAATAAATATATGATTTCAGGATCGTCAAAAAATAAAAACAAACTTCTTCCCGGCTTGTAATTCCACTACGGCATCACGGCCATGTGACCTCAGTGGAATACTTGGGAGCCCTTAGAAAAGGTGCATTTTAATTTGGTGCCGTCAGTGGAACACTTGCTTCCCGATCCTGAAACAAAGTAACTCTTGGTATTTTCCCCCCACCCAGTGTATACCCATACCGTACCGGAAAGAGTGCACGACTGCAAGGACATGATATTGTACTTGCTTCATCATAATCATCATTATGTCAGCCGGAAAACTTCCACTGCTGGACAAAGGCCTCCCCCAAAGATTTCCACGAAGACCGGTCCTGCGCTGTCCGCATCCAGCGGCTTCCCGTGACCGTCAGCAGGGGCAGGGCACATGGCTCGTAGAACAGATGGCCGTTGGGGGCCCAAGTTCTCGAGTGGCGACCGCGCACCGGAAGACGTAGCATAGGCAGGCCTCCCACACGGTGGACTGACAACCTGGCATTTGGTTACTTTGAAGTAAAGCTTGTTAACTTCATTCCATTCTCGCACTTTGTTGAAATCTTGTTACAGACACAGACAATCATCTTATGCAACCTGCATCCTGGATCACATTCGGGATATCATTATAATAAACTCAAGTGGGCCCAGATTGCTTCTTTAACTCACTCCTGAAAGTGTGATACCGATCCGAAATTAGTTACCACACCTACTCTTCATATTACTTGTGATTATTCAGATAGCTAGAGAAAAAGTAGAGTAAGCTTGGATGCCGGATAAATTAATCAAAAGAATGTCCACGATTTCAAACATCTTGTAGAAAGTGAAAAGTTCTCCACCCACTCTTGACACTCTTAACTGCCTGAGTTGTATAGTTCGCAAAGCACAACAAGTTGCTATCAGTGCTATGTCCTGGACGAAATCCATGATGTGCATTGTCTAGTAGAGCACTTAGCTGGGGTAGATGCATTAAGAATGTAGAGCTAACACTTTGATAAATGTGGACAACACTGCAACTGGTCTATATCCTTCAACTAATATCCGATTCACCATCATTTTCCAAACAGGCGTATCATTCTTGCCAATTTCCAGTATTCAAGGTACATGCCCTGGACTAAACACACAAAGGTTTAATAAATACAGAAGTGGTTGAGTTAGAACAATGCTTCAGTCTTTCACAATGTATGGTAGAATACCGTCTGGACCCACTGAGTGCTTCAGCTTGAGCCGTGAAAGTGCTGCAGTGACATCTGCCAAGTGTAAGCGCCCTACGTGTACGCGAGCATTGCTTGAAAGCGCTCATGATGAATGCATTTATATGACGCAGCGTTCTACGAAATTTCTAGGTAATTACAATAAAAATAAATTGTACAGCCACGCTGTGCGTACTTTTTTGCGAAGCCTTCACCGTCTGTCGTAGTTGGGTATACACAAATCAACAATAAACATTACACTTACTTAGGAGCAAAAATTAAAGCTAGCTATATCAGACTTGACGAAAAATTTACAAATAATTTTGGTTTGTATGGAAGGTACTTTACTCAGATTTTTGCCGGAATAATGAAATACCCAGTGCATAGGCCTTATTAAGTCCTTATTATCCACAAAGTTTCATTAAATTGTTATAGCCATTGTTGAGAAAAAGTAACAAACAACCAGGATTTGTATAGGATGTACCGTATTCCGATTTTTCTAGAAAAAACGGGCTTCCTTGTACTGTAGGCCATATACATACAGTTATAGTAACATACCAAGTTTCATCAAAATGTTAGAGCCATTTTTATAATGATACTCACTTCGATTTTGCGTTGGGAATTCGATAGATCCTACTAACACATAACTGTAAAGAAAACGATAAAGTAAATGAAAACAATAATATCTACTACTTGTTACAAAATTTCCGAGTACCGACACAGATTACTAATTAGTTACTACAGTACCGACCCAACGTACTCAAAAGTTGATTAGCTCTGCGCCCAGTGTTCCAGTGTCCCAGGGCGCTCTTTGTCGCGCTCGCAATAACTATCACGGTGCTTTGTGCGCAGGAGTTTGGTTCGAGCCGACTCATGCTTATCTTTCGTCGCGATCATATCCTATATAAATCTTTCAAACTTCGTATTTTGAAGTGATTTAAAATCGAAAACAAAGTAAAGAGGAGAATGAAAAAAATTGATGACACTATGTCTGGGGCGATTCTGCCGGTGTTTACTAATGGGTAAGATTTACTTTATTTTTTATTTACAATAAATTGTAATATGCTATATGAGTAAGTTTTAAATGTTTGATTTTGTAAGTAATATTTATTTTAAATCATGATTTAGACTCGAATCTAAAACGCAGGAAAACTGAAAAAAAACCAACCGCAAAAAAAATATTTTCTTAAAGACAACGTTTTTCGACTGGGTTTTTCCAGCATTTTTATTGTGTTCTAAGAATGATTCTGATCACCTCTTAAAATTTTTAACGTACTTTCTGACACACCATGAATACTTA
Organism: Coleophora flavipennella; assembly: GCA_947284805.1. NCBI lineage: Eukaryota > Metazoa > Arthropoda > Insecta > Lepidoptera > Coleophoridae > Coleophora > Coleophora flavipennella. The sequence continues at coordinate 19,171,625 of OX369308.1, forward strand.
TTGGGTTTTTAATGCAATACGACATGTCGTTAGAAAAATAAGTTAATATTATCTTATTTAATTTCTTACGTAGCATCATAGTTACCTACTTAAAAGTATTTTTGATAATTTTCACAGAGTTCGTGGCTTCCAAATAAAGCGCAAACACCGTGGTATATTCAGACTGGAACCAGTACCAGAAATGGGAAACTCATCAGGTTCCAATTACCATAAAAGGTAGGAGGTACAGTTCTGTATAAAACTCATTATCAAAACAGCAGTCTATTTTTCTCCCTATCCCCAATATAAATACCATATCCTTGAAAATAAAATACCCAAAATAAAATACCATATCCTTGAAAATTTTCGATCTTTAACTGTAGATTTCTCAGATAGATTCACATAAAATTTTGCACTATATGACATGATGAATTAAAAATATCTCATTGCGCTGAAAGTAAAATTATTTTTAACCGACTTTAAAAAAAGGAGGAGGTCTTACCAAATCGATCGTATATATATATTATATTATATTTTTATCTGTGTTCGCGAGTAACTTCGTCGTTTATGAACCAATTTTGATGATTCTTTTCGGTTAGAAAGGAGATATCCCAAGGGTGGTACCATGATAAGGAAACCAGGATCTGATGATGGCATCCCAGAGAAATTGAGGGGAACCTTATATAGTTTCCTGTTTCAAGTCGTTTTTTTTTTTGTTTAAAATTATTTGCTTTACCTACAACCAGCGGACGACGTTTGCGACAATACCTCAATTTTGTCAAATTATGATTAGCAGTTATGTAAGTTATGAGGGAACTATGAACATACATAAGGATATACCAACACACATTCATACCAGTCAAAATCATAACCCTCTTTTTGCTTCGCCATAGACGGGTGAGAGGGTGACTACGTTAGGCGTGACTGTAAATATAGTTTTTTACCTTCGAGGGACGAAGAAGCAAATAAAAGGTTAACTATGTTTAACAAATGGACACCAAAAAAGTGGTCTTGAAAAATTTGTGTGTGTGCGTATGTATGTCCGTCCACCTGTTTTTCAGAGACACTGTTGAACCATTTTTATGGAAATTTGCACAAATGTAATTTCAAAATTATTTGCTAGGGGTATCTTTTTTAGATTTTAATATTTTGATTATTAACATTAACACGTTTGGTCACTTTCTTGTTTGCCTGTCTGTCTGTCTGTCTTCCTGTTATTCGATCATGCTGAAATTTTGCACACAGCGTCAGTTCCGATGACAATATAATATCATGTTTGTCCATCTGTCTAATCTGAATAATACGGTTTAAGTAAAATGATTTTCTGTTCTGCACTTGACTAAATCTTTGAGATTTTTCTTTTTCCCCAACTTTGTAGTAGGTACGTTTTTGTCGTCATATAAATAGAATAGAGCACGTTTTTACCCGACTGCACCAGAAGAAGCGTTATGTTTTTCGAGTGTATGTATGTTTTTGTGTATGTATGTTTATTTATTTATTTCTTGGGCACGTTCTGTAGCCTAAACTGCTTGATGGATTTTAAATTGCAAGGTGTCGTTAGATTCTTCTTGATCTTGTGAGTGATATAGAATAAATTTTTACCCGACTGTACAAAAAAGAGGGGTTCCGTTTTTATGCAGTCGGATTTCTAATATTTAATTAGTTATTTATTTAAGTTATTTCTTTAAAATGTATCAGCAGTTTTGATATCAAAGCAAGGTGTTAAAGACGAAGGAGGTTGTGTTAATTTTAATCCTTCGAATAGACTGTTAAAATACAATTCAATATTATAGTATCTCTACGTATTAATATTACGCAATTGTTTTGGTGTACTATAAGTGTAAATAAATAAATAAATAAATTCTAACATTTATTGTGATGATGAAAATAATAAAACTTTTAGAATATCAGTATATTTACTCTACTGCGCCAGAAGGAGGGTTAATAATAAATAAAATAACTATCACTCTCTAAAGCGGCATGCTTTTAAAATGAATTGCAGTTTTTTTGGCGTACCGAGCATGTATGTGGTGGTGGTGTGTGTTTTATGTCTGTATGTCCTCTTGGGTCATTACCCTCGGCTGGTTATTTTATTATTTTTAGGATACATTATTAATAATAAAAAAATACCTATCACTCTGTAAAGCGGCATGCTTTTAAAATGAATTGCAGTTTTTTTGGCGTACCGAGCATGTATGTGGTGGTGGTGTGTGTTTTATGTCTGTATGTCCTCTTGGGTCATTACCCTCGGCTGGTTATTTTATTATTTTTAGGATACATTATTAATAATAAAAAAATACTTTTCACTCTGTAAAGCGGCATGCTTTTAACATAAAATGCAGTTTTTGGCGTACCGAGCATGTATGTGGTGGTTTTGTGTGTTGTATGTGGTGGTGGTGTGTGTTTTATTTGTGTATGTCCTCTTCGGTCATTACCCTCGGCGGGTTATTTTATTATTTTTATGGCACCATAAAACGTGGTGTTTTGATTATTTTTAATTTTATTTTTAAAATAATAGGTAAGTAGAAACTCTAACAACGGTAAAAAACTAAAACCTGACTACGGAAACTCTTTACTGAAAAGTATAAGAACTAACTAAAAAAGTATAAAACAGAGTTACCCGCCTGAGCCTGAAATCAAAGCCTTTATTTTTCCCTTCATCTGGGGTAATACTCGAGGTTGCAAGCCATAATGAGACAGGTACATCCTTACTAATGAAAATATGTTTGTTTACCTCTTCATGCTTCAACCCCGTTAACCAATCTAAATGAAATTTGGCATGCACATTGCACACAGCCTGTGGCATAGGGAAGGTCATAGGCAATCTTTTATCCCGATTTCTCAAGAGTTTCCGTGGGATAGCTCTCTTTTTGTAAATATCTTTCACGTTCAGGCGGACCCATCATTATCCAAATTGGCGGAAAATGACAAGAAAATTGTCAAATTAGAAAAGTTTGTCTATGATTTTATATTAAACTACGTATGGTACTAGAAGCGGAATTTAATAACGACGTAAGTCCATAAATCAACCTAAGGCAGTTTCAACAGAGTTTTAACTATATTTGTTTACTTTAGAGCATAAGGTCGCGTGTTGTTACCGGGGCCGATGGATCCCATTAATACTCAACGGAAAGAACAACTCACCGGGATCAATGGGTCCCATTAATACTTAATCGGTTAAAGGGCTGTATCTGTTGAACCGTAGCCGTAGTTTTCACAGAATAATAAAAAAAAAACACTTATTTACTGATGGTATCGTTGATGTCTTTTATATTGAAATATATTTCATGATATAGTTTCTGTCAAGGAAAAAAAAGCAAAGGTGTTTATTTATGAAGGCATTACGCGAGGCTCCCTGCTAGTGGTAAAGTCATAAAACGTACTATCAATGTTTTCTTGGCGGCAAGGAGAGTTTAAATCCCGCCCGATTTTATTGTAACTTACGTGGTTTAGTAATACGGTGTTTTAGTGTGCAGGTCAGAAAATTGAATTATGTACGTCTTCAATCATCTACGTCATCATATGAAAGAACCACGAGGAAAAGAAGGGAGCAGAGAAAACCCCTAGTGGCGATACAGTATCCGTGTATTATGTAGCGATTCCACCCGTTTTGCCAATTTGAATTCGGAACGCTAAAAATTAGAAAGGCATATGTTTTAGAATAGTTTATAAATAATCCACTTACATAACTGTTGTTTGCCATTGAAATGAAAACATTGAGAAATCCAGTTGTATAAAAATAAGCTTGGAAATCCAAATTAATAAATGCTTGTTACGACATGAATTGGTTAGAAAACGATAATGGGCAGTTTGAACTAAAAAAACATTGTAATAAATACCTATGTAATACAAGAATGGGTGGGTATTTTGATTCCCACTTTGAAGTCTATCATCATCATTTTATCAGCCGAAGGACAATTTCCACGAAGGCCGGTCCTGCGCTGCCCGCTTCTAGTGTCTTTTCGCGACCTTCACTAGGTCGTCGGTCCACCGAGTGAGAGCCCTCCCAGCGCTATGTCTTCCAGTGCGCGGTTGCCATTCGGGAAGTTTACTGCCCTAACAGCCATCTGTTCTATGAGCTACATGTGCCCCGCCCACTTTAGCGATTCTGTGAGCTATGCCGGTTACCTTGGTTCTCCTATGGATCTTTTCATTTCTGATTCTATCACGCAGGGAAACTACGAACATCATCGTACGCTCCATCGCCCTTAAGTTTTCCTATGAAGTCCATTGTTGTACTGGGCAATAATTTAGATAGTATGTAGCATATATATACATAAGTAAACTACTATGCTGGGCAATAATTTAGATAGTATGTAGCCTATATATACATAAGTAAACTACTATACTGGGCAATAATTTAGATAGTATGTAGCATATATATACATAAGTAAACTACTATGCTAGGCAATAATTTAGATAGTATGTAGCCTATATATACATAAGTAAACTACTATACTGGGCAATAATTTAGATAGTATGTAGCCTATATATACATAAGTAAACTACTGTACTGGGCAATAATTTAGATAGTATGTAGCCTATATATACATAAGTAAACTACTATACTGGGCAATAATTTAGATAGTATGTAGCCTATATATACATAAGTAAACTACTATACTGGGCAATAATTTAGATAGTATGTAGCCTATATATACATAAGTAAACTACTATACTGGGCAATAATTTAAATAGTATGTAACCTATATATACATAAGTAAACTACTATACTGGGCAATAATTTAGATAGTATGTAGCCTATATATACATAAGTATAAACTACTGTACTGGGCAATAATTAAGATAGTATGTAGCCTATATATACATAAGTAAACTACTGTACTGGGCAATAATTAAGATAGTATGTAGCATATACATACATCAGTAAAATACTGTAAACTAAGGACAGTATTAAACAGAATATAAGCGAGGGCAGCCGCTTTTTAACCACCGACGCAAAAGAGATATGTTATAACTTTAACATGTGTATCTGTGTATCTGTCGATCTGTGTATCCTGTATCTGCGCCATCGTAGGTAGTTTTTAAACGAATGGACCGATTTTGATACGTTTTTTTGTTGTTTAAAAGCTGACGTGATTGAAGTGGTTCTTAGCTATAATTTATAAGGATCTGTTCAGCCGTTTAAAGATCATCAGCTGTATTCTAGTTGATGAAGGAACGTGGGCAACTTCCAGCAGTCTGATTGATACAAAATTTGATGCGCTTTAGTGATATTGCAAAAACATAGTAACCTTGACCTGATGCTTCATCATCTTCTGGAATCTGCAGGATACCCAACTCCTCACCAACTTAAAGCAGTGGTATCGTGTTGGGCTCATTGGAATAATCTCAATGAATAGGTGTTAGATGTAAACTTGACCAGATCCTGCAGCATTTCCTGGAATCTGCAGGATACCCAACTTCTCACACTCCTTTTCTTACTCATTTTGGGGTTTCAGAAACTTCCACGGTCCAATGGATTTGAAGCGTACAGTTATAAAATACATTTACTTGTATCTCAAACAAGGGAAGTGAGCAACTTTCGCAGGTTTATTCGATTCAAAATAAGTAGGCCAGATTTCGTGTCGCAATTTTGTGTTTCATCCCGGAAAGTATTTGAGTGAATATGCGTGTATTGTTTCTACAACTTAAAGGGCCAATGCATATTATTTTTTACTATTTCATCATGTCAGCCGAAAATCATCCACTACTAGAAAAAGGCCTCCCCCAAGGATTTCTACGACGACCGGTCCTGCGCTGCCCGCATCCATCAGCTTCCCGCGATCTTCACCAAGTTGTCTAATATTTAGAGGTTTTTAAATTTTTGATTTAATTTTTCATTTTCATTTAATTTTACACCGCAAGGCGACTCTGCCAGCGACCCGATGTCAGGCGGGCCGGCGCCACAAGCATCAGCGCGTTAGAGCTTCGTGTGTGCCTTCTGTGCAATGACTTCTATATTACTCTGTGCTTCTGTGCATTTCTGAGAAATATATGTGTAATAATAGTTATTTATGAAATAAGGGTGGTAAAAAGGTAAATAACAAACGAGTGACTTTGTAAGCCCGAGCCGTACGCGAGGGTTTACCATCGTCACGAGTTTGTCATTTACCTTTTACACCCATGTATCATACGACGTTTTTCAATAGAGTAGTGAAAAAACAGGCAAAATCATAATTATATTGAATTGCTGATCAATATTCACAAACACGTACCACTGACACTATAAATGGCGCGAATCTGGTTGCCCGTGCCCCAACGATAACCATAAATTACTTGCGCACCACGCAGTGCCCATGCGTAAGTTTTCTAGTGTGAGAAGGAGGAATATACGTCCTACTACACTTGTACAATTTCAACATCAAATTAAATTTAGTTGGGTTAATTGTTGCTATGTGACATTCACAACCAAGAGGCAAAGATGACATATTATTACTAGCGTACAAGAGGCATGTTTAGGCGAACTTGAACTTGAAATTAAACAAGTTTGTGAAACTAGGCCTATTGTAAAACTGAAAATATTGACAGCCAGAGATAAGAATGTGATCTAGAAATTAAAAAAAGTGGTAAAGTAACAATCACATGTGCAGTAAAATCAATTTTGCGCACACTTTACTTGTATATAAAGTACCACTTTTCGAGCAACTTTATTGAAAAGAAATAATGGAGCTTGCTATTCCAGAAAAGATTTCGAGACACAAAGTGCGCGACTTTGAGGTCTTATTACCTCTACCAATCCAGACTTGGCCTCTGTGTGGGTATGGCTTAGGTACTCTTTCCGGGTTTAGTAAGAGACCTTTGTTCCCCAGCAGTGGGTCGCTATGGGTTGCTAAAAACTTTTATTTAACTTGCAATGCTCGTATGTATGGATTTATGTATGTTTGTTTACGTCAAATCTTGCAATCGATTTTAGAGCAACTTTCAGAGCTCCGAATGAGTATAAATATTTAGTATGAAGCCGTATTCCCGGTGACAATAGATCCCTTAGGTATCCACTTTTGCTCTTGCCTACCTTCACTTTTTAATCGCCATCCACTTTCAAGATATTACCTTTAAAAGTTACCCAATGTTCTCATAAATTGATATTAGATAGCTTCCTAAAAATTCCTACGAAAAAATATTACCTATGGAACAAGAACGTTGCTTGAAAGGTGACGCTTGGAAAATATGTCTTTTAGTTATACCTGAAGTCCAGCCTAGGTCAAATAAACTATATCACTAGTGTTCTAAAACAAAACTGGCCTCGATCATCATATCAGCTCAATAAAGTCCCCACCGAGGAGCTCGAGCCTACCCTGAATTAGAGAGATAGGGCCTTAGTCGACCACGCGGGCTCAGTGCGGGTTGGTCGACTTCACAGACAATCTTCGAGTTTCTTCACAGGCGTGTGCAGGGGAACGCGATAAACTCAAAAAATATCGAACGGATTTTCATACAGTATTCACCAATGGACGGAATAGGGATGACGACAGTATCACAAATAAATTATGAACTCTTGATCTGTAAATTGCCCTCCTACTTAAACTTACTCGTTTTGTTTTCTATCAAGTCCTCGATTTTTAATTCACCAAAATCCCAAAATGAGTATATATATGACGCTGGTAAACTATGACGTCACGCCTAGGTATTTCTAACATTTTTAGAACAAAATGTGGTTTAGGACAGATGATAAAAAGTAACTTGATGACTAGCATTCGTCATCCCTATTGTTATGAGGAAGGTTTTTGTAAGTGTACCTACCAAAAAAACCCGCGAGTCTCTTGCGGCTCGCGCACCCCGCAGCATCTATTACAATATACATTTGATGTCTTAATTACTTAACCAATTTAATCGAAAAAATAAAAAACCGACTGCTTAAAATGTGAAGATATCCATAAGAGATTCAGGAGTTTTTTTTTTAAATTTACAATTGGCATTAGATTGAGACAAATCGAACCACACAACGCACTCCGTAATCCATTCAAGCCATTTAGGCTGTAGGCCCAACAATAAAAACAGACAATAATACGAGTACATAATATATACAATGTTCAAAGATAATATGATAATGATGATATCAGCTCATGTACGTCCCCACCGCGGGGCTCGAGCCTACCCTGAATTAGGGCGATCGGGCCTTAGTCGACCACGCGGGCCCAGTGCGGGTTGGTCGACTTCACACACAACCTGCGTGTTTCTCCGCAGGTGTGTGCAGGTTTCCTCACTATGTTTTCCTTTACCGTAAGAGAAAGATAATATTGTACACTCGTAAAACATTACCCTGTTTCTGGGGCAGTTGGAGAAAATGTTTTAGAACGTCACATGCGACGGAAGGAGACCACGCGAACGAGACCTAAAAAACTTTAGGAATTAAAAACCCGACTACATAAAAACTGAACCCCTCTTTTTCGTACAGTCAGGTAAAAATGTATCCTATGTCACTCACGGAATTAAGACAAATCCAACGACACCTGGTACACCAAAATCCATCAAGCCGTGTAGGCTACAGAGCGAACCATGTAACGCGGCAACGCGTTGCTGTTATTCGTTTTTCGTCCTTCTGATCTGTTTCATCTATTTCTCATGCGCTGGCACATAACAATTCATGTGTCACATTTTGAAAACAAAGTGTGACACACGTGTTTTCTAAATCCAAATTTTCCTATGTCACTCACGGGATCAAGGCGAATCCAACGACACCTGGTACACCAAAATCCATCAAGCCGTGTAGGCTACAGAGCGAACCATGTAACGCGGCAACGCGTTGCTGTTATTCGTTTATCTTCCTTCTGATCTGTTTCATCTATTTCTCATGCGCTGGCACATAACAATCCATATGTCACATTTTGAAAACAAAGTGTGTCACATGTGTTTTCAAAATCCAAATTTTCCTGTCACTCACGGGATCAAGGCGAATCCAACGACACCTGGTACACCAAAATCCATCAAGCCGTGTAGGCTACAGAGCGAACCATGTAACGCGGCAACGCGTTGCTGTTATTCGTTTATCTTCCTTCTGATCTGTTTCATCTATTTCTCATGCGCTGGCACATAAAAATCCATGTGTCACATTTTGAAAACAAAGTGTGACACACGTGTTTTCAAAATCCAAATTTTCCTATGTCACTCACGGGATCAAGGCGAATCTAGCGACACCTCGCACTACAAAATCCATCCAAATAGGCAACAGAGCGTGCAAAGAAATAGATACATAAACAAAGGTTCACAAAAAAAGGTTCTAAAGGTTGCCTGGTACAAATCACTTAAAGCGATAAGGCCGCCTTTGCACTCTATGTATATTACAAATTATAAGTCCTATAAGGTTTTTTGGCGGGCAACAAAGTATATTTACTTACATACATACACATTAGAAAATAATAACCCTCCTTCTGGCGCAGTCGGCTAAAAAACTAATATGTATTTTAAAATAATGGCGGTTCTAAAGGTTACACTTACTCACCAGAATAATGATGTCTTTGAGAGGCATTTTCTATTTTTATTATCCAATGTCAGCTCAGTATACACCTGAACGATCCAGATATAACTTTTTTGTGAAAGATTTTTCTTCCCAGGTCCCTTTTTATATCGAAAATAATCAAATCCGTTACAATGATTAAAGTGTTTTTATTAAAATGGCTGATGTTAATCACTCCGGCAACATACTTTTTGTCGGAAAAGTAAGGATATGCCGTTAATATTTGGCATTCCTTATTAAGAACATAAAGCGTTATTGAAGTCATAATTTTAGGGTTTTTACTCAGCCTCCGCTGTCGGTCTATCTGTCTGTCTGTCTATTCAGCGGGCTGTTTTCCATGAAACGTAATAGATAGGAAGAAACTAGCGACATCTAGTACGATGGTATAGAACCGTTTGTGTGCGACTTTGACTGGTTTTTAATGTCACATTAGTAAGTGCCTATAAATTTCACAATACATTATGTACCTACGTTATATACGTCTGGTACGTACTATTGAAATCGTATTTAGTCGTTTCCACACACTCCCAAACAACATTTCCAAATAAAATACCTGACCAATCATTGGACCAACTACCTGAGAAAAAAAAAGGTTACCTATACAAAATATTCTAAAATTGGTCAATTATGTTTCTAAAGTAGGTACCTTTCATTACAATTTTCCAACAATGTAGGTATATGTTTCACTACTTGAAATTGGCACTAAAGCGTTTATCGTTATGGTATGATTTGTTATATTATGTTTTTATATGCACTATCATCGACTTTCAACCTGTAAGTGATACTAGAATAATCCTATGATCCTATGAATTCCTAAGAATAATCCGTGGTTCTAGCGTTGACGACCGGAGCGCGGCCTGTATACCGCGCCAATTTGTAGGTACTTATCTCGCCTGCTCGACCGAGTGACGGGGAATGATGTATTAGTACTATCGCCGTGCCGTCTTAATACTGAGCCAGTGTGATGATAATATAATGTTATGTTTACGTTGTTGCAAAATTCTAATGAAATATACTTTAATACCAATCCAATCCATACAGTCGTTCCCCGTCGTGCGTGAACGTCATGTCATCGAAGGGGCGCAGATTGCTCTCCACCGGGCTCTGTCACTCGCTGCGTGCACTGCGTCGTATAGCTGCAGAGCGGTGGTGCTGGTGACTTGGGTGCACCATTTGGCAGGCGTTCTTCCCCGAGCTCTCTTGCCCTCTAACTTTCCCGTCATGATTTGGTACTGGCGTGCACAGTGTCCAAAGAATGAGAGAGAGCGTTGTTGACACACAGTCGAAAGGCGGGTCCTAACTTTGAGCTCCTTTAGGATGGAGAGGTTTGTCCTCATGGCTGTCCAAGGAATACGTAGCAAACGACGCCAACACCACATCTCAAATACATCTATCCTGCTTTGCATGTTTGCTTTAATTGTCCAGGTCTCTGAACCATACAGGAAGATGGAGAATACCAGGGCTTTTAACATGTCCTCTCGTATATCTACCAGATACGCTAAACTACCAGGTTTATGATATAGCGTCCCCACTCACTGACAGCTAGGTCATATTGTGAGGGCCGCTATTCCTGCCAGCACCATAAGGCGAAGGCAAAGACCAGTCGGACTTTGGTTTTCCGTTGGATGGACCTGTCCTTCCACACCTTATCAAGTTTGTTTATAGCACTTTTTGACATCTGAATGCGGCGGATTACTTCTTTGTCGCAGTTGCTATCGTTACAGACATTACAGATACAATAGTTAGGTACTTATAAAGAAACCGTTCGTATAAATAGATTTTTATGCAAATAATTTATATTATCTTCGAATTTGTGATCCTAACTATTATGTACAGGTTTTTGAAAAATGATAAAGAAAAACTGGTCAAATGCGATTCGAACGCGTCGGGAGAGTGTTCTGAGTTCTGTACCATTTCATTTTCCGTAAGAACGTTAGTTAAGACTTTGGTTACAACGTGGTTACAACTTATATAACATATCTCTGGTTACAACGTCATTTATCATCAGGTATGTAGTAGATAAATAAACTCAATATTTTTAAAGAATTAAATTACTCCGTAGTTTTGTCGGTAGGGAGGGAGGGCCATGCGATGGAATATTTCCCGACTTTGACAATTCATCTTTAAGGCGAGAGTGAAAACGCATTATTTGAGTTTGCGGTTACTATCCTCGACTATATCGCACTTACCACAGGTGAGATGTAGTCAAACGCACCCAAAATTTTTAATAAAAAAAATGCTCAATGTATCTATACCTACTTACCTTTAAACTATGCGTTTTAAAATTATTAAATTTGTTATTATAAAACATAACTTCACCAGGTCATCGGTCCACCGAGTGGTAGGCCTTCCTACGCTATGAGAATATTACTGCCCCAACGGCAATCTGTTCTACGAGCTATGTTCCCCGCCCACTACCACTTTAAGTTTGTTGGTTACTTTGGTTCTCCTACAGTGGACGTCCTTCGGTAGATACGAGTATGATGATGACGATCAAAACTTAACTCCATAATGATGTACCTCCGTTGTTAATGTTGCCGATACCAATCGTTTAAGATTATTTATTACTAATTTATTATTTACTGGTACTTTATAAAAGAATTTAATATTAAAATACAAAATAGTTTCAATAATTATTCAAGTTGTTAATTTGAATAAATTTACATTCACGTTGAATCCGCTGGACGCGGGCAGCGGGAGCGGTCATCGTTTAAATCCTTGGGTGAGAACTTTGCCCAGCGGGGGACGTCTTTCGGCTAATATAATCATGATGATGATGACATTCATTATAAAAATGTTTGCATTTTCAAATTTTTTACCCAAAATTCATTCATTTACTCTTTACATCCGTGATTGGGTCATCAAAGTACAAAAAAAATTATCACTCACTGCCATCGGACAGTTGTAGTATTAAGTAATTGATGACTCCTCAAGGAATAAAGTTACTGTATATTATTTTTTTAATCTAGATACATGTTTTCCCCTTAACTAGTTAAACTTTTTCAGACAAAAGAACGCAATCGAAAATTGGTTACTTTGTGGAAAGAAAATGTAGGGATACCTACTTGTTTGCCTGTGATAATGTTAAAAGCATGTCCATATTTTACTGGCCCGATATGAGATTTAATTTTGTATATCACTGGACTTTTCTACATCAAAGGGATTAACTTTCCGTTATCGTGTCAATTAACTGATTGTCCCCCCTCCGCTCCGCCTAAACCACAATGAACCAGTGTACAAATTAAAACGTCGCTGACGTGATTTCTGTATTGTGGGCGGGCGGGAGGCGAGACTGATTTAGATAAATTGAAAATAATTTATTTTTAAATGATTAATACCCCAGGAACAGGGATTGAAATAAAAACGTAAAGGTGGTTTGTTTATGCTTAGAATAAACAAGCTTTTATTAACAACTTTTTAGAAAAGTGTTTTTTTTTTACTATGAGCCCAAACTTTGTTAAATGGGAATAATTTATGTTCGACCTACTTTTTGTTTTAAGACAAATATTTGGAAATCTAAAGATGATAAAAATAAATCTATGGTTTCATATTTAGACGTTTTTTATGAAGTACAAAAATTCATCTTGATGCTATGAAAAACTTAATAATGGATATAAAATAAAATAAAACACCAATTAAGTCCATGTGGATAATTCACATTTGAACACCTTGATTCTTACACATGAGATAAGAGTGTGGCACCATTGCTTACATATTTTCCAACATACCCGATGCTTTCCTGCCTTCGATTTGTCATTGTCATCTTAATTACGATAATGGTTCCTTTATTATCCTAACCTAGGAGGTAAATAATTTTCAAAAAATCCAAAAGAAGCAAGCTTCAATTTGTTTTTTTTTTAATTGTTTTGTATTCTTTTTAGCAAACCCTTTACATTGATAATTAGGGTTCAAAAATAAAATGGTCCGCCATCTTTGATAGTCCGCCATATTGGATTTCGTATGACGCCGCTAACCATGCACTGCTCTCCAAACTTAACGTGTTTGCAAATTTGCAGCTCAATCGGAAACCGGGAAGCGATTCTAATTTAGCTTCCAAGACTTGTCCCAAACTAACAGAAGACAGGCAGACTAACTAACTAACACGACAAGCTATAAAGCTTGTGAAAATACTTGCACCAATTGGGACTGAAAACTATAAGGTTAACTATTGTTTTTGAGTGGTCAAGCCACCTGTGAATCGATGTGTGAAAATCGTGTGGCTGTGGCGCGTATATTTGAACGTATACAGGTGTAACAAAATTGGTGTAGGTCCCGTTAACTGCGGCTTCTCCTCATCATACTGAACCACTTTTGTTCTCTGACTTTGCCAAACGAAATAGCAAAAAAAAAAAATCAACTCTTCATACAAATCGATCAGCTGATCGATCAATTTTGTGCATTTTAATATGGAGGGTCTAAAAATATTTTTGAGAACTGACCATGGGTTCCTTGGGGAAAGTTGTTCAGTTTGATGAGTAGAACCTGCAGTTAACGGATCCTACAAAAATTTCGTTACACCATATAGTACTATGTTATCTTACCTGAGTTAGGCATCTTCAGAACAATACCCCTATCGTTGTGGAGTTCTTGAACCATCTACCTCTCCTAACATCTGACTATCTCAACGCTTAATAATTATTTCATTGTTATCGGACCTAAATATGTTTTCCCGTACAGCTTATTTGGACCCCGGTAAGAAGCAAAGAGAAGTATTTATAACGCACAGAAGAGTGGGTCGAAGTATGGTTAAAATTAAGTTTAAAAATACGGGTGACTGTTGAAACCCCAAGAGAATGGCGTTTTTTCTTATTCGAGTTCTTGTTGAGACATTCTGCTGATACATTTGCAGAGCTTAAGTATCGTTACACACTCACCGATTGATTTAACTGTGAAGGAAAACATCGTGAGGAAACCTGCACACAAATCTGTGAAGAAACTCGAAGGTTGTGTGTGAAGTCGACCAACCCGCACTGGACCCGCGTGATCGCCCTAATTCAGGGTAGGCTCGAGCCCATCGGTGGGGACGTATATGAGCTGATATGATGAAGTATCGTTATAAAAGGATCTTTCCACGTCATTGGTATCTTCCTTGGGCACCTACTTTGTCGTTTGAAATCAGTTTTCATCGTCATCATATCAGCCGAATGGAGTCCATTGCTGGAAAAAGGCCTCCCTAAGGATTTCTACGGTCCTGCGCTGCCCGTATCCAGCGGCTTCCTGCGACCTTCACCAGGTCGTTGGTCCACCGTGTGGGAGGCCTGCCTAGGCAATGTATTCCGGTGCGCGGTCGCCACTCGAAAACTTTACTTTACAAACTCATATGAAAAATCCGTCAAGTGCGAGTCGGACTCGCGCACCAATCCACCATACCTTTGGATAAAAAACCCTAAATCAACGCGTACAACAATGATGCCTTTATGTTTCAATCCCTACTTATAATATTATAAATGTGAAAGTAACTCTGTCTGTCTGTTACGCTTTCCCGCAAAAACTACTGAACGGATTTGGCTGAAATTTGGTAGGTAGACAGATTAGGACCTGGATTCAGACATAGGCTACTTTTTACCACGCACTGCGCACCCTCGAAAAGTCATAGAAACGTTGTCCACGCGGGTGAAACCGCGGGAAACAGCTAGTATAATATAAAGGGTTTTTTTTTACTTTCGGGAATTTATTTACATACAATTAGGAACAATTAATCAGTTTTAACAATAATATCACACTAATAACAATTCCTAAAATAGAAAACCTAAAATACCTAAAATGAAACACCTAAAATAACCCGTCCTTCGTCATCCCCGGTGCAAAGGTGCCCATTACACCATATACGAGTAGCTGTATTTCCGCGCTTAATGGCTTTCGCACCAGGAACGAATCAAAGGGGGAGTCAAAGGGATAATATAATATTTAAATAATATTTTTTTTTAATTCTTTATCAGATGTTCATACAAAAGACATCAAAGAACGCTATAGTTTAAAATGCTTTTGTTTCATTTTGTTCGGGATCTTTAACGCGATTTCCACGCGCCAAATGTACCCAACCTAGGCTTACATATTTTCAATCTTCTACTTGCTTCATTAAATCCAATTTTACTATTCCGACTTTTCAGTATAGCCCTAGTATTACTGGTTACTTCGTGTAAAGATTCTTATATCCTTGTGCTTCCAAGTATTGTACTTTCTCTTCGCCATATCTGTATTTATCAGCGGATAAAAAGTCCAACAAATGAAAATAGTTATTTGCAAGGCTGCAAAGTTGATATTTGGCGCGCGTTACCTTGGTATATCTATTGAAACTTGAGAAAGCAAAGGATTTTAAGATAGAATCCTGAGCGAAGCCTAAATTGTACAAAAATCCTTTCAGTCCTTTACGTACATATACGAGTACGAGGTAGGCGTAGAAGTCAAAAACGGAATACTTACATATCAGCCGAAGGACGTCCACTGCTGGACAAGGCCTCCCCCAAGGATTTCCACGACGACCGGTTCTGCGCTACCCGCATCCAGCGGCTTCCCGTACCTTGCCAGGTCATCGGTCTGCCTACGCTACGTTTTCCGGTGCGCGGTCAACTACTTAAGAACTTTACTCCCCCAACGGCCATCCGTTCTACAAGCTATGTGCCCCGCCCACTGCCACTAAAATTACGCAATTCTTAGAGCTATGTCGGTTACTTTGGTTCTCCTACGGATCTCCTCGTTTCTGATTCGATCACGCAGAGAAATTCCGAGTATAGCACGCTCAATTGCCCTTTGATTGACCTTGAGCCTTTTTATGAGGCCCATGTAAGCGACCATGTCTCAGTTCCGTATTTCGTCACTGGCAACACATACTGGTCGAAGACCTTGGTCTTAAGACACTGCGGTATCTTGGACGTAAAGATATTGCGAAGCTTTACGAACGCTGCCCAGCCGAGTTGGATTCGACGATTGATCTCTTTCTCGAAGTTGGACCTACCTAACTGGACTGTTTGTCCCAGGTAAACATATTCGGTAACAACTTCGAGTGTAGAGCCTCCAACCTTCAAAGGAGTAGGTTGACACGGACGTTTGTCATAATTTTCGTCTTGTCCATGTCCATTCTAAGACCTACTTGTTGAGAGGCTCTACTGACGCCATCGGGCATTGTGTCTAAGTCATCCATAGTCTCAGCCATGACCACGATATCGTCAGCGAATCGAAGGTGGGTGATGTACTCACCGTTGGTATTAATGCCGAGTCCACCCCAGTCCAAAAGCTTAATAACATCTTCCAGTGCGGTGGTGAACAGTTTCGGCAATATAACGTCTCCCGGTCGCACCCCTCGCTGCAGCCGGATAGATTCCGAGCTTTGATCCTGGTGGCAATCCGACATGGTGACGTTTTCATTCAAACACTTCTGTACCTCGATATATCTATAGTCAATTTGGCACCGCTGGAGATACTGTAAACAGCCCAAGTTTCGACCGAATCAAAGGCTTTCTCATAGTCCACGAACGCCAAGCATAGTGGCTGATTGTGCTCTTCGGTCTTCTGTATAATCTGCCGCAGCGTATATATGTGGTCTATGGTACTAAAGCCTTTTCGGAAACCGGCTTGTTCGGGAGGCTGGAAGTCGTCAAACCTGCGTGCGAGACGTTTCGTAATGACTCTTGAAAACAGCTTGTAGGCATGGCTCAGAAGTAAGATGGGTCTGTTGTACTTCAGCAGTTGTTGCCCTTTTTGAAGAAAAGCACGACCAAACTTCTGTGCCATGCCTTAGGCGTTTGTTCCTCAAGTGTAACGGAATTAAATAACTTCTGAAGAGCTTTAAGTACCGGTGTTCCAACTGTTTTCAGAAGTTCAGCCGTAATTCTTCGATATAAAGTCCTCAACTTGGCAGATGAAATACTAAATTACCTAACCAATTTAATAAAAAATTAAAAACCAGACTGCATAAAAACATGACCCCTCTTTTTTTAAACAGACGGGTTAAAATGTATCCTATGTCACTTTTTGGATCAAGACGACACGACACCTCGCACTCCAAAATCTATCAAGTTGTTTAGGCTACATGAGCCTCCTGTACCCACTTGATGGATTTTGTTAGATTTATAATCAAATGTTTGTTTGTCTTCATGTATTCGTGCTAAAGGAAGTTATTTAGAAGCCAAATAGGGATTCTTGTACTAAATAAGTTGTTTTAATAGTTTCGTTTATTTTATGTTGAAGTTATTATAGTTTGTAAAATCACTTGGCAACGTTATTTTGGCCCAAGCTGTATAATTATCACAAACACACCTGTCTAAAAACTCCGTTAACACCATATGTTGTTGCATCGCTGTACATAGTGTTACTGCAATCAATAATAACAATTGGCTTTTATTTTGGGAAGCCACTTGATGCGGGCAAAGTAGGACAGGTCATTCCCGTTGCGGTGTGCGGTTCGTCTTCTGGTGCGCGGTCAATAATCAAAAACTCTACTGCCGCAACGGTCATCTGCTCTAGGCATATATCTCGTAGAACAGATGTCCGTTGGGGTAGCAAAGTTCTCGAGTTGCGACCGCGCACCGAAAGTTGTAGCGTAGGCAGGTCTTCCACTCAGTGGACCAACGACCTGCTGAAGGTCGCGGGAAGCCGCTGGATGCGAGCAACGCAGGACCGGTCATTCCCAATGTGGTGCGTGGTGCGTCTTCTGATGCGTGGTCGTCTCTCGAGAACTTTACTACTTCAACGGCCATCTGTTTACGAGCTATTTGAGCTATTATAAATTACACAGTGTGTATCAGATAGGGTTACCGATATTTTAGGGGCATGTAATACACTACATTTCATCGAAGAAAAACTTCCCATTAGGCCGCATCCTTAAAAGGCAGCCATTTCTATTTTCATTTTTTTGTAGCTATTCGTGTAAAACATATTTTATCTTGAATCAGCATCGGTAGAGGACTCAAAATAGTCTCATTTTAAAAGTAATCTAATTTTTCTGATGATCCATACATAAAATTAACTGAAATATATGAGGAAAAAATACACAAAAAAGTTTGAAGAAAAATAAATGCATTTTTTTTAAATCCCATACTGCACAAACGATGTTATTAACGTCTTGTTTTTTTCTTCTTTATTGATTGATTTTGAGCTAAGCTATAAAAGGATACCAAAATTATTTACAATATTATAAAATATCGGTAATCCTATCCGATACAATCTGTATAGGTCTTAGAAAAATTAAGCAATTTCATAAGTAGCTTGATGAATTAAAGATTTAAATTTTTACCGCTACGTCACAAGTGTAATTACATCGTTTTGTATTGAAAAAGTTTCACTACCAACCCGCCCTGTAACATGTAACGAGCCATATATGAAGAAACAATAAATATCGATATCGATAAATATATTGCATGTCCTCGCACTTCGTTTGTCGTGTACGCATAGAGGATATCGAGAGAATTGAGAGAGAAAGGAGTTTTTTGGCGGGATTTGTGGTAGTCGCATTCGTAGTTTTATTTTGTTGTTTTTTTATTGTTTTCTGCTAGGATTTTGTTTAAGAAGTGGTGCATTTTGGAGAAAATCGTCTAGTGCACGTGAGCAATGTGGAGAACAAGAAAATAAAACGAAGGAGGACGTGAGAACCCAACTTGCTCTGGGTGCAGTTTTATAGACGCCCTACAGCAACTGGGTGTTCCACCTCAGAATGTAGCTGCTGCAAATGCTGTCAAGAACTTCAGAGAAGATTTGTAATGCACCGGCACTAGCATTACAAATCAAAAAACTAAAGGAAGCTTAAATACGTCAGACCTGGCTGTATGGTCTTAGTCACCTTTGCCTTCTCCGCGCTTTTGAAAGCCGGAGAGAAGAAAAAAAAAAAAAAAAAGAGGATATCGAAAAACATATTTTTACACACTCACCCACTCACCCAAGTAACGGTGAACAAATGTGTCAAACTAAATATTATTTCCATACTCTTTACTAAAAAATGTCAATGTCGTTAATGTGTGTGCGAATATAAATGAGTGTAGCACCACAGATCAGATACTAGACTTGTATACCTTAAACCAATCAAAAAAAGCACAATGTAAACAAACTTAGTAGGGATTTGATAGTATCAAATGTCAATTCTATAGTACTTTTGTTTACCTTTTGCTTTTTTTTGATTGGTATAGGTTATAGCATATTTTAATAGTAAATACGTAATATATTTTTCATCCCACCATCTCGGAAACTGTATTTTAAGCGAATAAAAACGGCAAAAGCCGTTTTTATTCGCTAGAGGATAAAGTAAATATCTAAGTGCAAAAGCTGTTTTTATTCGCTAGAGGAGAAAAGTAAATTAACGTGTACTTTTTTATTATTTGCTTTTCGCGCGCCATTTTATTTTCACGTCATATTGTTAAAACCATAGGTAAAAACAAGAAACTTGAAAACAAGTGGAAAACCTAAAATGAGTGATTATAGTGACGAGGAAGTTTATTTGACGCCAACAGGATTGACTGAAACGATTTGTAATGCGCAAATGTTTTTTTTTTCCATTTAATAATTTTCTCGCTGAAGTGGAATGAAAAGTTACGTGTTGCACTCGTGTGCAAAGTTTTTCACCTCGTGCTCTTTTGATTCCCTCGCTTTAAATATTCTAATTTTTTAATCACTCGCTGCGCAATCAAATTTAGACTCCTTCGCTTGCTCGGTCATCAAAATTGAGCACGCGGTTAAAAAGCAACTTTGCACTCTTGTATAACAAATAACTATTTGTATCTCTGTGTGCGTGGTCTGTGCAGTAGTAACCTCACCCGCCGCAAATATCGACAGAAAAAAATGTACCACGATTCTCCATATGCCTACTCCAGTCTTGTTCCTCCGAGACCGAGACATACATAAACATACACCCGAAAAACATTATTCTCTTTTTTAAGCAGCGAGGAAAAAACTGACCTGGAATGTTTAAATTTTCTGTGTTGATTTATTTTATTTCTATTTTAAGCTCCCACTCACTACTGATCAAGATTCGACGAATTGAGCGACACCTCATTTGTCGGTTTAGTAATTAAGGCTGCAAAATCCGCCCTCCAGATCCAGAACATACATAGCCTGTAAGATTCTTAACCCTGCCTGGGTTTGTTGTAGTCGGGTAAAAATAATTAAGAATGCATAACCTTCTTTAAGAAGCTTACAAATAAGCAAAAAATATAATGGTACCTACGAAAAAACATTTATATAATTTTATGCATCACGAATCCGGTCACGCATTTGTTTTCGGTTGCTTCCTCGATTAAATAATTCGGGCTCACGGCACAAGATGGTGCTTTTTGTAACTTTGAGACGAGATGTTACCGGGGTACGACGCTGTGGTAGGACTAATGCAACTTTACCTTACCTTTTTGGCACCCTTTGTGTAAGGAACTCTAAAAACTGAAAATGGATTAAATTAAAGCCTATTATTATTATTGATTGCAGTAACAATATGAACAGCGATGCAACAACAGATGGTGTTAACGGAGTTTTTAGACAGGTGTGTTTGTGATAATTATACAGCTTGGGCCAAAATAACGTTGCCAAGTGATTTAACAAACTATTATAACTTTAACGTAAATTAAAAGAAACTATCTGAGCAACTTATTTTGTAGAAGAATCCCCATTTGTCTTCTAAATTACTTCCTTTAGCGAGAATACACGAAGAGAAACATACGTTTAATTTTAAATCTAACGACACCTCGCATTCGAAAATCCATCAAGCCGTTTAGGCTACAGGCTCAGCCAAAGAAACGTACATACATACACCTGAAAAATATTACGGTCCTTCCGAGGCAGCCGGTGAAAAAACAGAATGCAAACCGTTCCATTTAAAAAATACTTTAGGTTAGTTAGATTTGATGACGATATTGTACCTGGGTGGCGGATCTGACAGTAACGAATAAAACCGACCAAGTGCGAGTCGGACTCTCGTAAAGTAGAATTCCGCGCTTTCGCGACTTCCTGTTACACATTTCCGTCCCATTTCACGAAATCACTCCCACAAATTGCAGGAAAGCGAGAGCAAAGATGTTACACATCAAAAATTCGAGCGAGACCTACAGTACTCGCTTATGATGTGTAACATGTGACAAAATACTTTAGGTTAGTTAGATTTGATGACGATATTGTACCTGGGTGGCGGATCTGACAGTTACGAAAAAAACCGACCAAGTGCGAGGCGGACTCTCGTAAAGTAGAATTCCGCGCTTTCGCGACTTCCTGTTACACATTACTGTCCCATGTTACACATTTCCGTCCCATTTCACGAAATCACTCCCACAAATTGCAGGAAAGCGAGAGCAAAGATGTTACACATCAAAAATTCGAGCGAGACCTACAGTACTCGCTTATGATGTGTAACATGTGACAAAATACTTTAGGTTAGTTAGATTTGATGACGATATTGTACCTGGGTGGCGGATCTGACAGTTACGAAAAAAACCGACCAAGTGCGAGGCGGACTCTCGTAAAGTAGAATTCCGCGCTTTCGCGACTTCCTGTTACACATTTCCGTCCCATGTTACACATTTCCGTCCCATTTCACGAAATCACTCCCACAAATTGCAGGAAAGCGAGAGCAAAGATGTTACACATCAAAAAAAAATATTTTTTTTCAACCTTATTTTGGGCCCCGGTGTACATATTTGTAAGATGCTTGTTAGTAGGTGTTATTTAATAAAACAACATATTTTCTTTTTACTCATAACTCGGTAGGTACTCGCTTGATACATTTTATACAGGGATGCCCTGTACTAAAATCAATACAAATATATTCATTTAATATCATAGAATGTACTACTAAGGTAAGCAATGTCTTGTAAACCCACACAGATATTAGTGATGTTTACAATATTTAAATAAATTTCATTAATCAAGATTCAATGAACCAAACTACCGCGCTTTTGCAGTGCAGGGTGCTAGGGCTGCCCGTAGGGACATTAGCCTTGAATGGATGATTTGTATACTTATATTTGAATACTTCTCACTTTATGAACAATCTCCACTGTGAGTGTCCAGGTGAGGTCAAAGTGGAATCAAAATGAAACTAAAAAATTTAAGAACCCCTGACAAAAACCTCCAAAAAGTTAAAAATAATATGTATTGGCCCATTGAGTATAATTTAAGTAGTAATATTTAATTCAAAGAGTCGTCGCGTAGGGGGACCGCTAAGTTGTGAAATTATTAGTAATTACTTGTAGGGAAGTAAATCAATTGGATTCTGTTTTTATTTTATTTACTTAGAGGTCCCCCTACGCGACGACTCTTGAATTAAAATATTACTACTTAAATTAAACTCAAAGGGCCAATACCTACATATTATTTTTTACTTTTTAGAGGTTTTTGTCGGAGGTTTTATTAATTTTTAACTTAATTTTTATTTCGTGCTTTTTAAGCTTCATACATATCTATTACATACAATCGAATCTCTATCCACACATTCACACAAATAGTTTCCGGGACGAAACACGACATTGCGACACGTAATCTAGCCTATTTTTAATCGATCAAACCTGTGAAAGTTGTTCACTTGTTTGAAGCTGCAATTAAATGTGTTATATATAACTCTAAACTTCAAATCAATTGGACCTGTGGAAGTTTTTCACTGTTTGTACCTCTGATAAGCAGATTCCAAGAGATGCTGCAGCATCAGATCAAGGTTACCATATTATATCTAACACCTACACACACTATTCCAATGAGCCCAAATACGATACTTCTACTGTAAGTTGTTGAGGAGTTGGGTATTTTACCGATTTCAGGAGATGCTGCAGCATCAGGGCAAGGTTACTATAATCTATCTAAAACCTATTCATTGAGAATATTTAAATGAGCCCTAACACGATACTTTTGCTGTAAGTTGTTGAGGAGTTGGGTATTTTGCCGACTCCAGGAGATGCTGCAACATCAGGTTAAGGTTACCATGTTATATCTAACACCTATTCATTGAGGTATTGTCCTCTGCTGTAAGTTTGCGAGGAATTGGGTATCCTGAGACTATTCAATTGAGCCCAAATACGATGCCTCTGCTGTAAGTTGGTGAGGAGTTGGGTATTCTGCAGATTTCAGGAGATGCTGCAGCATCAGGTCAAAGTTACCATGGTTTTACAATATCATTAAGTAACAGGGCACCAAATTTTGAATCGATCAGAGCTGTATAAGTTTTCTAGACCTCTTCATCACATAAAAGCTGATGATCCTCAAACGGCTGAACACATCTTCATCAATTATAGCTAAGAACTACCGCAAGAAAACTTGCTTGTCGTGTAAAATCGAAATTGGTCCATCCGTTCGAGAGCTACGATGCCACAGACACACACATACACACACACACACACACACACACACACACACACACAGACATTGGCCTCAAACTTATAACACTCCTCTTTTTGCGTCGGGGGTTAAAAATGAGGGTGGCTAGGTAGCAAGGAGCTAAATTAGGTTAACATAAACAAACAACGCGAGAGCCGAGCGAACGAAGCGAGCGTGCCACGGCTGTTGTTATGTTAACGAAGCGCCAGAACCAACTTCGCTCATTGGTCTTTAGTCAGAGATAAAAAAGTGGGTGGGTAGAAGTCGTGTTACTACTACCGCTAGTTTTTTCCTGAAATCGGTCAAATAAACATGTTTTTGGTCGAAGTTTACAATTATTTAAACAATAAAATTATTTCGAAGAAAATTCAGTTATAACTAACTATCCAAGGATAAGCTAAAGTAGGAATTGTTACTTTTAAAGTTTATTTATAAAATACATTTATAAAAGTGGTTGCATTCATAAAACTGAACAACATATAGGCACAGGGCACAGTCTAAGAATCCAGAAAGTCGTCCAAAGCCTTGTCAATGCCGACATCACTAAAGGGTTGTCACAATTCATGACAATTTATGAAAATGGCTTCAATAGTGTAAAATCGATATTTGAAGGTTCCTGTGGAGTCTGATCACGAATCCGTTGCCACATTATAAAAAGGAGCCGCCATTTTTAAATTTTAGTTACAGCAGCGATTGCTTGTAAAATCGATATCTAAGGTCCTTGAGGTCTCTGATCAGGACTCCGAAATCAGAATTGAAAAAATGGCTGTCATTTTGAACTATTTAGATACTGAACGGATTGCTTCCAAAATCGTTATCTGAATGTCCCTGAGGTCTCTGATCAGATCATCATGAATCCGTTGTCAGAATTATAAAAAGTGGACGGCATTTTTCATTTATGAACCAATCAAAATGAGCCGTGCATGAATGATAATCGAATCATTTGGACCCAAATGAAAGAGATAGATTAGTAGATTGAATTTCGCTACTTGAACATGACTTGAACGCATGCATTCAAAGCTAGTCCTCCGTTTTGTGAGCTTGCGTCATTGAACTATTCATCATCAGCTCATATTACGTCCCCACCGAGGGGCTCGAGCCTACCCTGAATTAGGGCGATCGGGCCTTAGTCGACCACGCGGGTCTAGTGCAGGTTGGTCGACTTCACACACAACCTTCGAGTTTCAGCGCAGAGGTGTGCAGGTTTCCTCACGATGCTTTCCTTTACCGTAAGAGCGTCGGATAAACGTACATATGAAATTGAAATTCAAAAACACATTGGTACGTGGCTGGATTCAAACCACGACCTCCCGTAGAGGAGGTAGCGGCCCTAGTCATTATACCACCGACGCTCCATTGAACTATTATTTTAGTAATTACTATTATTTTATTATAATATTAGTTCAATGGCTTGCGTGCACGGGAAATATTTTATACATTTTGAATAAATAATATTAAAATGTCTGTCCTCCTGGCGCGGTAATTTATAAAATTTTAATTCTTTATTTATTCTTGATGAGGAGCAGCATTCTCTGATGGCACATGTAGTATGCACCATTTTTAAATATGCGACGTGACGACCCTTAAAGAACTGTCCCACCGCAGTTAACAAACGGTGACTATGGCCCAGTGGGCTGTACCCGCCCCTCAGCCCCCGCACGATTGCCCTATCTAGACTACACCGTTGGACGACTGTATGGATTCTTAGACTGTGATACAGGCAAGTAACTACTGAATACGAAAAAATTGACGTTTCATTATCATTAGTCATCGTCGTTCAGCCAATTAGCCAAATTTGTATTGGTAGTCCAAAATTTTCTGGTCATGAATCTCTGATCAATTCAATAAATAAATACAAAGGCGCATGCAACACAAACACCCACAGTCTGTGCTGCATTACCTTCCGGGTGGCTTAAAGCAGTTATTGTCTGTCCAACCAAACCCAGCTGCAACACAGCGGTATGCAGCCGCATTTTTTTCTTGTCAATGAAAAGGCGGATTCAACACAAAAACCGATAGGATGTGCTGCATTATCTTGCGAATGACTGCAAGTATACTGCAACACAATGGCTTGTGGTGTAGCCGCATTTTCTTCTATAAATTGAGCGAGCGAATCTGAAAGAAGTTTTGCAGTCTGGCAACCGCATCTTGATTTTGCGTTGATACTGAGGGCTGACCATTCGTTGTAAGACAAGTAACTAGTATCTCATCAGTGGTAAGACGTTTATGCCTCCCTTGTGGAGTAATAGTGTTCTGTGCGTTTATATCTGAAATTCTGAAATATAAAACAGAGCACAGATGAGATGTACTAGTTACTTCGTAATGGCCAGAGACGGCAACGAAATATAATTTTCATCTCTCCTGTTCGGAAAGTTTAATTTTCATGAGTAGATAGCCGGGTGGAACATTGCTTTTCCATCCCTAGGGTGGAAAGTATTTTCATCCCTAGGGTGGAAAGTATTTTTTTTAATTTCCACGGAGACAAAGATAATTATTGAGTTACGTCATATTATTGAATTACATTATAATAAGATTAACTCAGCTATACATTAAACGACGTGTTTATTACGATGTATAGGTTGATATTATATCAATTTATAGTTGGTCTATTTATTCACAATTATAGAAGATTAAAATTTAAAATCATTCCTCTATTGTGCTGCGCGCCATTATGTCATGATAACATGACACTTTTTTTTTCAATTTTCGCCATAGCCACCTAGATGCACGTCGTGACCAACTCGATTAGGTACAATCTAGTCGGCCGTGGCAAGCGGTCATTGCGAAAAGGTTTGAGGTTGGGTATAGTTAAACTAAATTTATTGATATCTAATTAATATCATATAAATAATACGTTTCCTCACAGTCGAAATGAAAAGTAGAGTGTTTAGCTCGGGTGAAATGACCCATGGGTCACTTTCTTCCCTTGATTAACAATCTACTATTTCATATTGTGCAGACATTATTCGGGAATTTATGGAGCCTGATGTACTCGTAACTACAGATTCAAATTTGATCTGGATGTTAAGTAAAATTGAACCATTTTTCAAGGGGCTTTCAACTCATAAAACTGAACATAGTTACCTATTTTGTTCTTGAACTTTTTGGCTTCTCTACAAAGTTGGCCAATCAGCTGATCGATTTGTAACTATGAGAAGTTTTATTTGAGATTTCATTTCAGCAAAGTTCCGGAATTATTTCGGTCTATAAACGGAAAATAATGTTGTATTTGAATTTAACATAATAATCCTATAGACATAATATTCAAAATGTAAGTAGGTATCTATTTACAAATAATCCAGCTATTTGTGACCATAATTTCATTTCATATTGTAAACAGATTTTTACCATTAAGTAGGTCCTACTGTGTCTGAGTTTCCCATTAGATGGGAAAAAGTCTCCCAAGCATAGGGGATTAAAAGAATTCACTAGGCTTTGAAATTAAATTTCAGTCACAAATATTAAATTAAGCTTGGTATTTTCTGAATTATAAGTAAATAGGTAAAAACATGAACTTATAAACACACACTTTACAATGTATTAGCGAGACGTTTCTACAGGCACGAACGTAATAAAAAATAAAAGACGCCACCCAGAGAGCATCATGTGAAAGATTATCCTTTACCAACAGGTCTGTGCTGGCTTAGACGTAATACAAAGAATAAAGTAGAAATAACCTAACCAATTTCACAAAAACCTGACTGCATTAAAACATTTCGCATCTTTTTTTAGCAGGCGGGTAAAAATATATAGTCTATTTCACTAAGTGGACTAGGACGAATCTAATGACACCTCGCACTGCAAATTCCATTAAACCATTTAGGCTACGTCAAAAAACGAACAAACATACACTTGTAAAACATTAGCCTCCTTACTTTGGGGCTCCGGCAGGTAGGGGGCCTGGTCCAGAATTCCTACTACTCTACTAGCCAAAGAGTATAGAAATCACTACGTTTACTACTAATGGGCGTTGCTCCACAACGCAACCGAATATTTAGTCACTTTTGCAATAATTGTAATGAGTACCACTAGAACTTTCATTTTATATCTTATCATAGTACTTATATAATTATGCATGTTAGTACACCTTCCTCAGCCATTCCCCTTATAATTTTTTTCGCCATAATAACTAGTTTTTCAGGCGCTATAAGTATACTTAACGCAACCACTTTGCGCAGGCAGTCCGATATATTTAGTATCAGAGGTTTTCCATTTATCCTGTAAACCTAATTTTACTATGACTTAAGGTTATCCGTTTCCGTTATCGTTACCAGATTTGTCATGACCTCCTAGTATACTATGCTTTGAAATTAAATAGGTAACGGTCTCAAATATAACTGAGGCTCTCCCTCTTCCATGTTAATAAGTATAGATAAATTTTGAATCTTACAGCCTTAAAAGTTTTTCACTGTGTATACCTGTGATAAAAAAAAATTAACCAAAATAAAAGGGGGATGAAATATACCCTAGTCACCAGGTAACTTCTATAAATAGGAAAGAAGATTAATTTCGAACTTCGTTCCACCTCACACTACACTACACTACACTACCCTACACTACACTACCCTACCCTACCCTACACTATAATACACTACACTACAATACCCTACACTACTCTACCCTAGCCTACATAAGAACTTTCTCCTGACAATAACGAACTCAACAATAAATAATTAGCGAAATCGGTCCAGCCGTTCACGCGTGATGCGATGACCAGAAGAAATAGGGGTTCATTTTTATACATATAGATAAAAAGGTTCTTATGTAGGGTAGGGTATATTAAATGTTTCTTTTTTCTCAAAAATGGCTCTGACGATTTTGATGAAACTCTGTACCTTATGATTACTTTATATGGCCTACTACACGCGCTAGTTTGTCATTCTAGTAAAATTCGTAATAAGGTGCCACCCATACAAGTTGTTTGTTACATTTGAAGTAAATATTTCTTTGTTCGGGGTCTGCTAGGGCACACAGTTCAGAATTTTTGCTACAGCAAAGTTTAATTTCTGATTAAAGATTTTTATGTTTTTACCCGACTGCGCCAGAAGGAGGGTTATGTTTTTCGAGAGTATGTATGTATGTATGTATAATTGTATAATTGTTTGGCACGCTCTGCAGCCTGAACGGCTGGATGGATTTTGGCTTGAGAGGTGTCGTTAGATTCGTATTTACTGTAAGAGTGACACTGAGTATATCAAAATAAAAAAAACAAAATGGCGGATTTTTGGCGCCAAATTCCAATGTAAGGCACGCACTGCAGCCTGAACGGCTCGAAAGATTTTAGTTTGAGGGGTGTCTAAAGATACGTATTTACTGTTAGAGTGACACTGGGTATGTCAAAATAAAAAAAAACAAAATGGCGGATTTTTGGCGCCAAATTCAAATGTTTGGCACGCTCTGCAGCCAGAACGGCTCGATGGATTTTCTATGAACTGATAAGTTAATAATCTGCGTTAATTTAGTGTGTGTCATTGTGTATATAGGTTACTATACAAACTCATTCAATAATAAAACTAAAAAATGAATAAAATAAAAAACGGTAATTTAAAAAACTAAAAAACCCGACTGCGTTTCTGTGTAGTTTGGAAATGAAAAACCCTAAAACAAGAAAGTCGTCATACCCGATTGCACTTAACTTAAGAAAAATTGTAGCAGTCGGGACCCATTCTAGAAAGTCAGCCGTCTAGTCAGTATATTTGAGTAATCTGCAATGTAATATAGGTATGTGCTCTCAATTCACTAAGCCTCCATTTCTAGAATTGGTCCCGACTGCTACAAATTTTCTTAAGTTAAGTGCAATCGGGTATGACGACTTTCTTGTTTTAGGGTTTTTCATTTCCAAACTACACAGAAACGCAGTCGGGTTTTTTAGTTTTTTAAATTACCGTTTTTTATTTAATCAATCATGATTAGCCATTAGTCACATTATTCACGTTATTTTAGTGTTTATTTGTTCGAAATAATAATGCTTTTGAAATGAATTCGTCAGCAAATGCGCCGACATGAATAAATTTTTCATAAGATAAGTTTTCTGATTAATTGGATTATTTCGTTTTTTAATCGTGCATTTTCTTAAATAACTATACGGCTCTGGGATCAAGCTCTATTTAGTTTGTCTTCAATAATTTATCTCGTGATTTGGAGTTATTTCTCAATTAATGTAGTGTTGGAAAGTGTAGTGTAGGGTATGGTAGGGTAGGGTAGGGTAGTGTAATGTAGTGTAGGGTAGGGTAATGTAGTGTAGTGTGAGGTGGAACGAAGTTCACCGTTACTACGTTAGTACTAATATATATACTGTGCCGTTACAGCTAGTCTATATATAGGAATAGATATCTCTAAGGGTACCTAAATAACAAAAATGAATTTAAAATTTTCGTCAGTAGAAATCATTTGGCGATTACGATCGACCAAAAGAGCTGATTTACTCGTGTGCGCGAGCCACCCGCATCTCTATCGAATGTATTGGAAACGTCTTGCTCAGTCGCAAAATGGCTGCCACAGCGAAGCCAGCCAGTACTTCGTCTCCGTGGCCGAATACCCAGGAAGATTATGAATTACGGGAAGTTATTGGTATGTAATTATTACTGATTATCATTTTCATTCCATTTCATAATATTAGTGTACAATTCGATTCCGAGACTTACATAAAAAGCGCAAAATACGCTCTAATTTGCGGCAACAAATGTCAAGCTGTCAAACTCCAATATGATTGTCGATTGAACTAAGTAGGTTTCTAAAGAAAATAATATTTTTTCAATTATTAGTTCCTTATTGCTGCTCCAATCAATTACAATTTATATTTACTACTCTTAGGGCACGTTTATGTTTACGTTTAGGTTACCTACGCTTTTAGAGGTATGTTGGTTAGGTGTTCATTTAGTCCCCGGCCGGGGGTGTACTTACATGGAACGTTTCAATAGCCTGACCTGACTACTATACGTACCTGCTCTACCAGTACCTACCCAGTTAACTAGTTTTGAGTAGGTAACTGTCTACACTTTATTAATTTATAGTTACCTAGTACCTAGATAAACATTATGTCTCCTGTAAGTGCCATGAACATTATATTATCACATT
This sequence comes from Coleophora flavipennella, assembly GCA_947284805.1. Classification (NCBI taxonomy): domain Eukaryota; kingdom Metazoa; phylum Arthropoda; class Insecta; order Lepidoptera; family Coleophoridae; genus Coleophora; species Coleophora flavipennella. The sequence goes on from OX369308.1 coordinate 19,202,415, forward strand.
GAGTTATTATTGTAAGAAAGTGGTAAGTATGTGGCAAAGGCAAGTAGAGTGTGACTTCCCCCCTAGTGGTAGCTACTTTACTCTTCCTTATTTTGGGACTCTACTCTACCAATTCTGTTTGAGACACTAGTATAGTTAGTATGTACTATACTGTACCTGTGTTCGCCCGGCTAAAGAGTTGAGCCAGTATTTCTGTCACAACCAGATTTTTAAATATAGTTCCAAGAGTTCCAGTAAGTTGCTATTAGTAGCAACTTAGATTAATCACAAAGGAATCAATATGTTCCAGGTGTTGGAGCCACGGCCGTGGTTTACGGGGCCTTTTGTAAGCCAAGGAATGAAAAGTGTGCGATCAAGAGGATAAATTTGGAGAAATGGAATACTTCTATGGATGAATTACTCAAAGAAATACAGGTTAGTGCTCATAACAACTCAGCATATCAGAGACAGATCAGTAAAAGCTGCAGCAGGTGCACTGATTTGGTCTACCTCAGACCATAGATGGAGAGCGAAAAAGCTATTTTGTTGTTATATTTTATTAGTTGTTAGTAAATCCTTGTTTAGACATGTTCAGACCCGCCTATAGCTTTGTGCCTTCTGTTTTTTTATAAAAAGTTTGAGTGTGTTTAGTTACATCTCACCTGATGGTGAGTGATTGTTGTTCTGTGATCTGCAGCAGGCCAAATACAAATAATAATTTTACAAAATGTCTCATGCCTCGTCTTTGAGTTGTCGTTTAGTCCCTAAATTAGTAAATAAAATTTATGAACAATTACTCTATTATTATATTCATGATATGACAGGATTTAGTTAGGGTGGCAAGATACATTAAAGGACTTATAAAGACAACTGATAACCAGTCACACACACCCATCAGGTTGTAGTTCCTAAGTAGGTGTTCTTTGTAACAGAATGTTAGCATACATGCTATTGAAGTCATTGTGAGTGTATTCAAATTCTTACATTGTATTTCAGGCGATGTCAAGTTGCAGCCATGAGAATGTTGTCACATATTACACAAGCTTTGTTGTGAACGATGAGTTGTGGCTTGTATTGAAACTTCTTGAAGGTATGTCAACATTTTTATTATTGATCTTTAGTAGAATAATGCTAATAATATGAGGTTAAAAGACAGGGATATTAAATAGTATAAAACGACTAAGAAACTGGTATTTTTAAACCAGAATGAAGACAAGGCCACCCATTATACAATATTTCTTTTTTGGGCTCCGATCAGTCTAAGGGTGACCAATGGGACCCTATGACTAAGCCTCCCCCGTCTGTCCATCAGACCGTCTGTCAGCAGGCAGTTTTTCATGAATCGTAATAGCTAGACAGTTAAAATTTTTCACAGCTGTAACAAAAAATAATAAAAACTAAAAAGTGCCAAATTTAGGGGGATGGGGTTCCCATACAATAAACGTGTTTTTTATAAGTAACTAGGTTTTGCCCGCGGCTTCGCTCGCGTGGATATCGTTTTAATGACTGTCTTTGAGGGTGAGTCCTATTCCCTCAACCATCTCTGTGCAAAAAATCACAACAATCCATTGTTCTCTTGCGATGTTAAAGTAATTAACCAAAAAAAGAGTATTTTCTCAGTTCCTTCAGGAACTGCATTGGACTATGCCGTTTTCACAGGATAAAAAGTAGCCTATGTCCTTCCCAGTAACACAGGCTACCTGCATGCCAAATTTCATCAAGGTGTTGAAGTGTGAATAGGTAAGAAACAAATAAATAAATAAACACATTATGTATCACACTTATAATATTAGTAAGGATTTAGGGGTGTTTTTGATTTAGCTCTATTGCAAAAATGGTAATAGATGCAAATGTGAAACTTAATGTGATTATAGTACTAATTCTGAAGTAAAATACCAAGTATGAGTTGTTGCCGCGGTAAGGAGTCCGAACTATACATATGTGTGGAGGTGGTGGACGGTGGTACACAACCCTTGGAGTGTGAACCCCACTCACACTTGGCTATTTAAATATGTTGTTTTCTTAATGTATGTTTTTTTCTAATGCAATTAAGCATTTAAATTTAATTTTAATAAGGCTTACCCCAAATGGTTGGGAAGGTTAAGACTAAAAAGATTTTGAGTTACAATATGTGAAGAGGAATCAAAAAGTGAATGAAATTGCCCAGTAAACATAGAAGCAAAATAATTCCTCCAAGGAATTGTGTCACTATTACGCTGAGGATTTCATTGCAGTTTATATTAAAACAGTAATTTCTTTCTTGGTTGACTGATAAATAATTGCAAACCCCTTAACTAGTGATTACGCTCATGGATCATGTCAACTTTTGTTCTACAAAGTTGTTGAAATCCCAAAAAAATTTGGTTTTCTTCATACAAATCGATCAGTTTGTAGGAAAAGTCGGAGACGTTTTTACACCCTTTATATTTTTATATGCACTGAGCTAATAGATGATGGAATGCCTGCCACTTCTACTGAACTTTTATGAACAACAGTCCTTTCTTAGATATCTTAAGTATATCTTAAATTTAGTATAGTGTGTGCCACTAAAGATGAGACTTGAAACACCACTTAAAACATTAAGAAGAAAAAGTAGGAAGATGATTTACGACGTGTACACCGATAAGTCCAAAGAAACAAAGGATTATGGATAGCTATATATTATGGATAACTATTTCGTACACTTCCTACTTATTTTTTTTAATGTTTTACGCGGTGTATTTTTCAAGTCTCTTCTTTGGTGGCACGCATTATACTGTATGATGTTTCAACGCTCGTAGCTTAGTGTGACTTGCGTGAACTGAAACATGGTCATTGCCTGCATGCGTTTGACTTTTAGTGGCATATTTCTCTACTGTTTCCGTGCCTCGCAAGGTACGTTAAGACCATTAACCTCCACGAACCCGGTCTTGTCCCTGTTTGAATTTATGTAAAAGTATGGCCTAACCTTCCTGAGTTTGTTAACGATATGATCTTGTAATTGTTACAACTTTACATTACAGGTGGTAGTCTGTTAGATGTAATCAAACATAAGATGAAAGTGACGAACTGCAAGCATGGTGTATTCGATGAGGCAACCATTGCCACAGTACTAAGGGAAGTGCTTAAAGGGCTTGAATATTTCCACAGTAATGGCCAAATTCATAGGTAAGCGTAGAGTTGGTTCCCTTTACAATTTGTAAAAACATTTTACTGCTGTTCCACTGGTGTAGAACATACACTTATCAGAAAAATAAAATTCGACTCTACACTTCACCATTAATATGGAGGTCAGTAATTCAGTAGCAGTATGTTTCAATCTGATGTTAATATTATAGTTTGTTTTAGTGTTCGAGAATAAATATATGAAATTAAGCTGATTTTATTTTAATTGACATTGCCGTGCGAATTACTTTTTTTATTACAAAAGAATTACAAAGTTTTTTAACTCATGTTTTAATTGACATTGTAGTGCGAATTTTTTAATTTGATAACATTATTTTCAGTCATCAATCAATTTACATTTCATCAATCATCTCGTAAAATTGCAATAATAAATAATGCACCTCATAGAATAGTAACTAATAGCTTCAGTTATAGTTCTGTGATAATCGTATGTAGTGTCATTGGTAGTATTGAGAAGATTTCATAAGTCGAAAGTATTTTTTATTCAATGCAAGCAAAATGATACATTTATGCTTAGATCACATGTAAAAGAACGAGATGCATGGTCAAGCGGTGTGTCTGAACATAGACTCTTTTTTAGTTTATGAAGGTGTTAGTGAAGGACTTTCGGGGTTCTGCCTATCTGCCTAACATAGCCATTTTAATATTTAATCCTTGTCTCCTGTTATTAGGATTCCGAACCTCAAAAGGTAAAAACGGAAGTATTATTGGATCACTCGCGTGTCTATCTGTACCTCTGTCACAGCCAATTTGCTCCGAAACTACTGAACTGATTGAGATCAAAATTGGTACATATATGTAAGTCGGTGACCCAAAGACGGACGTGTAACGTAAATACACTTTTGGCAGGTAAATTAATATAAAATGTAAACTATATTGTGAGACATATCAAATGAATGGGCTTGTGAGAATCTCAAATATATTTTTTAAATAATTTTAAGATAAATGGTTTTGAAGTTATTTAAGAAAATATGCGAAAATTTACCATTAAATCCTTATCTTCGAAACTAGGCGAACTATGTTTTTTTGTATCTGTTTAGCGAATTTTATAATTTCTTCGAGGAAAGCTAATTAGTTTGATGAGTGAGTATACTGTCAGCCTTCAGGCTGGCTACAGCGACGATTTGCGAAAGTTTAAGAGACAGCTGGATACATGCAATGGGCCACCTTTAGAAAAGCCTATAATTACTTATTTTCATATTTTTTTTCTTGTCCTTTATTTTGCTAATATTGTTTTTACTGGTTAAAATTTACTAGTAGTTGTAAAGCGCCTAAGGCGCCAATAAATAAACAAATGACATCATCCCATCAACAGCGTTGCAGTCAGTCAGTGAATATTTAATAATTATGTGTCATTACATATCGGCCAATGACGTCCACTGCTGGACAAAGGCTTCCTCCAAGGATTTCCACAACGACTGGTCTTACACTGTCCGATCGAGCGCCTTCTTGTGACCTTCACCAGGTCGTCGGTCCACAGAGTGGGAGGTGGAAGGCTTGCGTACGCTACGTCTTCAAATGCGCGGTCGCAGAACTGTCTGGCATAACGCTCATCTGTTCTACAAGCTATGTGAGCCCCTGCCAAATTTGAACATGTTAAATTATTATTATTATTTTAAATAGTATTATGAGGTGTTTTAGTAGAGAACATAAAAAAGACTTGTAAATTAGTATTTGCTAACAAATAAATACAATCATAAAATTATTTGGGGACAACTCACACATGGTCATCTGATCCCACACTAGGATACCCTGTAATATGGGAAACCAGAGAAAACTAGTGGCTCTGTGAGTTGTAGACATCGCGAGTTATCTGAAATATATTTTTTACGTTTTCAACCCCCATGGCTCCGCTATTTTGAATAATTTCCAAAAACTGAATCGACAAAAGAAATCCATATATTTATCGAATCTGCTCACCTGTAGAGGAGAACAGCCGGAAATCTGGACATATAAAAGCTTTTTTGCCCAAGCTGAAACGGAGATGCTTTATTCGCGCCCCGCGCTCACTCGATCAATAACATACTGCTATTCATATAAGTCTAAATACATATACATATATAGATATTAAATACCCAGACAGAGGAAATAAATCTGTTCGTCACACGAATATTTATCCTGAGGGGATCAAACTCACAAACCTCGGCCCAGCAAGCAGCAGCGCTGACCACTGGACCAACCAGTCAGTCAATAAATTCATATGATTATAAGTATCTGTATGTTTCTTGTCCCTTTTCATTTTTATTATTTGTTGTTATAGCGGCAATAGAAATACATACACAAATTTCAACTGTCTACCTGTTACATACGGTTCAAGGTTCGAAGTTGTGTGTGAAGTCGACTAACTCGCACTGGGCCCGCGTGGTCGACTAAGACCCGATCGCCCTTATTCAGGGTAGGCTCGAGCCCCTCGGTGGGGACGTGTATGAGCTGATATGATGATACGGTTCAAGAAATACAGCCCGCTGATAGACAGACAGACGAATAGCAGAGGCTTAATAATGGGGTTCCGTTGGTCACCTTTTGGGTGTACGGTACACTTAAAATACGTCTCTTGTCTCCCGTTGGACACTCTTTGGGTGTACAGAACCCTAAACATGAACTAAAAGTGACTCTTGAGAATGAGAACTCTATTATTACAGCTGTTTATGTAACCCATTCATTACTGCTACCTCTTTAGCCCGAGGCATTTGCAGGCGCCTGGCGGCCGGCGGCACTGTACTTCATTTCAAATAGGATTAAACATAAGGTGAAATGAAGGTTAAAGGGTTTTACAGTGTACACACTACCAACAATTTTTCTAAAAATACAAACGAAAAATTTTGGTCACTGTTTACTGGAATTCTAAAATAAGTTTCATTTTTGTTGTAGTTTAATTCATGTTCTTAAAGACGTTCTAGATAAAAAACCTAAAAATGCAGAAATCAGCAACATTTGGATCAGTCATGTCTCTTTATTCTGATTTCCATAGTTAAATCTAAAATCATTAATTGTATTCAGTAAATTTGATTATAAATCGTAGAAAATAATGTTAATTTGTCAAAAATTAGTTTCAAATAGGTATAAACATATTTGAAGCAGAAAATGACGAAAAATCACAAATGTTTGAAATTCCCGCCACAGTTCCTGGCAATTTAACTAAATGAAATGTTTATAACCTCTGCATCTGCGTGACCTCTGTCACCTTTTGTGTAACCCTATTTTAAATCCGAAATAGAGTATAGCCACAGATGGGTCGAAAGCACTCAACTGCGCACATATAGGTACATAAAATGCATCATCACCCTCTAATACGGTAGGTTGGTATACGTTAACTTAACACACAATAGACGTCGTGAATCATATCCGTCGGAGCCTGTTATCATTTTTAAACGCCTTCCAAAAAGGAGGAGGTTCTAAATTCGACTGTATATTTTTCCAATTGTGAATCGATTTTCATGATTATTTTTTTATTCGATAGGATGCCATAGTCCCATACCAATTTTATGAAAATCAGTTAAGTACTTATTTTTTAGAGAATTAACAAAAACAAAGGAGTTGTTGCGATGCGTAGTCGGTTTTTAACATGTTTAGCGTAGTCAATTACTGTGTTATGCCAGAGAAAGTCTCGGATTATTGAGATTGATGATCAAAGATAGAAAATCGTATTCCAGGGATATAAAGGCAGGAAACATTCTATTGGGGGAGGACGGCACTGTCCAGATCGCCGATTTCGGCGTGTCGGCGTGGCTCGCTACGGACAGAGACATGTCCAGGCAGAAAGTGCGGCACACCTTTGTGGGGACACCTTGCTGGATGGCCCCAGAAGTTATGGAACAGGTAATGAACTGTTTTCGTGTTCGCAAGGCACACTAAGCCATTAGTGTCGGTTGCTATCACTAGACGGCTGTCGATAAGCCGTTTAAAATACTTTTGACAGTGTGGTTCGCCAATAGCCATACAACCTTCACCAATCCGGACTTGGACACCGTGTGTAGAGTATGGCCTACCTAAGGGCAGTTTTAACCTAAAGGGGGGGGGGGCGGGTTATTGGTTGTTAACAAATGAATGGAGCTTAAGTGAAGATATGTGAGTGTGGACAATTAAATAAATTGTACAGCCATGCTGTGCATACTTTCTTGCGCGGCCTTCACTGTCTGTCGTAATTGGGTATCTGTGCACGAATCTTTACATAGTATAAAATGAAGTCGCTTCCGCTGTCTGTTCGCTTAGATCTTTAAAAGTACTCATCCGATTTTAATGCAGTTTTCAGCAATAGATAGAGTGATTCAAGAGGAAAGTATTATATGTATAATACAAACATATTATAGTACAGAAAAACTTAAAAAATACAAAGATTTGTAATATTTACTTCTTCTTTTCTTTACATAGTATAAAATGAAGGTGCTTCCGCTGTCTGTTCGCTTAGATCTTTTAAAGTACTCAACGGATTTAAATGCAGTTTTCAGCAATAGATAGAGTGATTAAAGAGGAAGGTTTATATGTATAATACGTACATATTATTGTACAGAAAAACTGAAAAATTCAAAGATTTGTAATATTTTCTACATCTTTTTTTTACAAAGTATAAAATGAATCTTTACATAATATAAAATGAAGTTGCTACCGCTGTCTGTTCGCTTAGATCTTTTAAACTACTCAACCAATTTTGATGCAGTTTTCAGTAATACATAGAGTGATCCAAGAGGAAGGTTTCTATGTATAATACAAACATATTATAGTTAGAAAAAGTAAAAAAAATACAAAGATTTGTAATATTTTCTTCTTCTTTTCTTTACATAATATAATATGAAGGCGCTTCCGCTGTCTGTTAGATGTTCCGCTTAGATCTTTTAAACTACTCAACCGATTTTAATGCAGTTTTCAGCAATAGATAGAGTGATCCAAGAGGAAGGTTTATATGTAAAACAAAAACATACTATAGTACAGAAAAACTGAAAAATTCAAAGATTTGTAATATTTTCGTTTTCTTTTCTTTAATTTATTTTCTTTACATATCTTCTAATAGTATAATTTGTGCGCTTAAATCGCAAACTCTGGCTAAACCTTAACAGATGGATCAAATTAATGTACTGCGGAATTGTATATTATCTTGAAAAATCGATAAAAAAAGTCCGCATGGCTTATATTTATCTCCTAAGGGTAACCCACAGTAACCATTTTTATATAAAAAATTTAAAAAATGTGTTATATATACCGAGCTATTTTATAAAATTCAGTATTCTTAACCCAATTAAATACATTATATACGTTGTACATTTAATGTAGATCAAAAAGTCCTTAACAGCATTTCATTAAAAATTTAAATGGATAATTATCTTAAAAGATATCAGAGATTTAAAAATGCGGAGGTACAGCGGCTGGTGGGCTGTACGTTTCGCTCCGGTTGGCAGCGGTCGGCTGTAATATTGTATACAAAGATATCCTGTAGTATAGACTAATCATAAAATTATTAATCACTCCACACTGCCCCATATAGTATCTACATTGCAACCGTGCGAAGCCGGGCCGGGTCGCTAGTCAACAATAAATCATTACCATATCAGCCGAAAATCGTCCACAGCTGGACAAAGGCCTCCCCCAAATGTTTCCTACAATAATCATTACACGTACTTAATAGCAAACAATAAGTTAGGTATCACACGATGAAAACTTTACAAATAATTTGGATTTGTATGGAAGGCACCTAATAATTAACTACCCAGAGCAGTAGGCCCTATCAAGTCCTGGTTATTCACAAAGTTTCATTGAAATTGTTAAGAGCCATTTTTGAGAAAAAGTAAGAAACAACATAACGAACTAACGCATGCTATATATAGGCCATGTAAGTTTATAGTAACGTACCGAGTTTCATCAAAGTCGTTATAGCCTTTTATGAGTAAAAATGACATTATTTGCTATCGGTAAATTTTAATAAAACGGCTGGAGATATAAAAATGTTATTGCCATAACCAAAACTTTACCCACATCTGTCCAGTAGTTTGGGAACTAGAGCTCCGGAACACACACACACACACACACACACACACACACAATCACACACCCTTTTTTTTTGGTTTTAGTCTTGTAAGACAATCTATCCCCATCAAAATCACTACTTTGTTTTTTTTTGCCATCACTTGCTTTTACTCTTGCCGTTCGAAAGTAAAAGGAACGGACACTAGAAATAAAATTTATCATCAATAAATAAGTTCATAATATTATTTTCATCCCCCCATCTCGGAAATTGTATTTTTGCTCTTCGATATCTGAGTGCAAAAGCCGTTTTTATTCGCTAGAGGAGGAAAGTAAATTGGATTTAGAACATCGTGTGCACTAAGTTTGTGAATTCAAAACATTATTAAACCTATTTACTTCTACCTCCATGGTGCCGAATTTGTCGTACAACCTTTTTTCAATTTGTTCAAAACTCAGACTTGGAACCTTCTTGGTGTACTTTTTTTTATTTGCAATGCTCGCGCCATTTTCTTTTCGCGTCATATTGATAAAACCTAAGGTTATAAACAAGAAACTTGAAAACAAGTAAAAAACCTAAAATGAGTGATTATAGCGACGAGGAAGTTTATTTGACGCCAACAGGATTGACTGAAACTGTTTGTAATGCGCACATATAATTTTTTTGCATTTAGTCATTTCCTCGCTGAGGTGGAATGAAAAGTTACGTGTTGCACTCGAGTGCAAAGATTTTTCACCTCGTGCACTTTTATTTCCCTCGCTAACGCTCAGGATTCTAATTTTAATTTTAGATTCTAATTTTAGAATCCTTCATCAAAATTGAGCCCGCGGTTAAAAAGCAACTTTGCACTCTTGTATAACAAATAACTATTTCTTTATAAATTATCAAATTGGAAGAACGACGTCCACTGCTGAACATAGGCACCCTTTCAATTATTTCCTCAACAACCGGTCCTGCGCTGCGACCTTTTATGCCCACCAAAACGGAGTTTATTGTTTTCATGTCTAATGTATGTTTGTTTCTTTCTTTATTCCACGAGTACGAGGTATCGTTAGATTTGTGTTGATCCCGTGAGTAACATAGGATACATTTTACCCGACTCGCCAATAAAGAGGGGTAATGTTTTAAGTTTTTATGTAGTCGTGTTTTTATTAAATTTTTAATTTAAAGTTATATTGAATCTTAATTTGTTGCAGGACCACGGCTACGATTTCAAGGCAGACATTTGGTCATTTGGTATAACAGCGATTGAGATGGCGACTGGCACTGCACCGTACCACAAGTACCCGCCAATGAAGGTTCTTATGTTGACACTGCAAAATGAACCTCCTAATTTGGACACTGGTATGTGCATCTTTAATTTATTAATTTACTACTAGCTTTTGCCAGCGGCTTCGCTCGCTTGAACCTTGTTTCTTTGTCTGTCTTCGAGGGTGCGCAGTGTGCGAGCACCAAGCGGCTCGCGAGCTTGGAAAAAAGTGACCTAATGTTAATACAGGTCCTAATCTGTCTTTCTACCAAATTTCATCCAAATCCGTCCAGCTGTTGTGGCGTGATTAAATAACAAACATCCATCCATCCAAACTTTTTCATATTTGTAATATTAGTTGATTATTTCATATGTGTTCCGGCATGAACATAAGATAGCAAGTTCCCTTGTAGCTTTGGGAAATCTTGGTAAGCCCATTTCCATCTTCAGCATCGTTGTCACTTTTATCATCGGGTGAGATGATATCAATTACCAAGGGTTTATTAATGTGCATAAAATATAGTTTTCTAAAACACGCCTTTTAATATTGTCATTGTTTAAACAAAACAATACGTAAAATATTTTTTTTCCCAACCTATAGAACTGTGATGACCGATCGACCGCGAAGGCGATTAAGGTAGCCTAAAAAAATACAATTATTTTAAAATGTATTCGCGCCAAGGATTAACTACTGACGCGCTTCGGTCGCAGTGCAATGGTAGTTTCTTTGCATGTGTGGGATGTGGTCGTGTAAACGTGCATCATACACCAGCAAGTTTTGTGCTCTAAAATTTTCGACTCGGATATTGTAATGAAAATTGCCTTGAAAATGCGAGTATTTACTTCTATTTGAGCCAGAAGTTTGAAATGGCGTCAATTTAGCGCTCGTCTTGAAAGGACTGAAGCCGAATACGCATATCTTTTGCTACATACAGACGTTAGTGGCGTCGTGGAGCCTTTTTCACCGTTAAAATCGGCAATTTCACCGATTCTGAATCTGTTGTGGTCGAAAAAGATAAATTCGAAAATGGGATACGACGTATTTTTGAAAGCTAGATCATTTGGTAGAAGTAAGTACTGATTTTTGGAATCTGATTTGCAATGATAAGTATACATGCCTAAGAAAGATATAAAGCTTTATATTTGACTTCGTTTTTCGGTTCTATTCATCTTTGCGAATCAATATTTTCTACCACGAATGCAATGTTTACACAAAAATGTGTTTTCGCTCTTGTGAGTTTTACTCTGCAGTCGACAACAAGAAATATTTTTTAACACCAATAGATCTCACAGGTCAAAAGTTTGGCCACTCGTGCTATAGAGTAAAACAATGCCATCTAAGTTGAACGAAATAGTGTCAAGTTTGAATTGGGAACAAAAAGTGTTCATCCAAGTTGTATGAAATGGTGTTTTCAATTGGCATTAAAGCAAAACTCTGAACTCGGTTCTCTTTCAAAAAGGTGCGGGAACACGGGATTTTCAACCGACTTCCAAAAAGGAGGAGGTTCGAATTCGACTGTATGTTTTTTTGTTACGCGATATCTTCACAGATTGTGATTTTCATAATTATTTTTTTATTTGACAGGGTATTATGCTCCCGAGTTGGTCGTATATATATAAATTTTATCAAAATAGGTGTAGTGCTTTTTAGAAAATTAACAAAAACCATAAATAATAATGCAAAATTTTACTAAGTTGTTGCGGTGGAAGTCGGTTTTTTAACGTGTTTAGCGTTTCCAATTATAAAACAAAAAGTTTCTATATCTTTGTAGTGTCTCCGTTATCATTAAAAATTAGTTTAGTTCTCTTGAAGTACATAAATTCTTTGTATTATAATAGGTACTGTGCCAGTTACATGAAACAAGTGTATGTTTGATCGGCACGTATTAAACTCTTCTGTAAAAAGATTCTATTTATCTATGATGTAAATGTGATTTAGAATACACTTTTTTCATGCATTTTTCTAAAATTGCATTTTTTGAGATAAGCATAATACAAGGTGTTAAAATAAAACACATTTTCTGAGGGAGGTAACTACTTGTGAAACTGAATAACTTTTCTCTTACAACGTCGTTTAAATCTCAAAAATAGACTTCTCATACAAATGGATCAGCGGACTCGCCAACCGTGTAAGGAAAGTCCCAATTTTTTTGCAATTTCAACAAATATTGACTGACTCGGTGGCTCAGTGGTTAGTGCCCTTGACTACTGATCCGAGAGTTGTGGGTTCGATCCCCACCCAGGGCAAGCATTTGTGTGATGAGCAGATTTATTTGTTCTGTGTCTGGGTGTTAAATATCTATATATGTATGTATTTAAACATATATAAGTATGTATATCAGTCTCTGGTAACCCATACCACAGGGAATCCTACTTTGGGGCCAGATGACCATGTGTGATTTGTCTGATAATATTATATTATTATTATTAATAATAGAACAAAAGATGAACAGTTTCATGAGCCTTCTAAAAAGATATGCTATTTAATTTTATCCTTAAATTTAACCTAACTTAATTTCTTTAACTAACTTTAGTTTCAGGTCTTGTATAAATTAAATGCCTGCAGTTCGGGCTCATATTCGACCTGTAATTGATTCATTCGTTCCTCTGCAATGTGATGTAAAAACTTGTATTTAATAGTAGGTTGATTAAATCGGTTTTTCTTGTAGGTGCTGACGAAAAAGAACAATACAAAGCATATGGAAAAACGTTTAGAAAAATGATTGTAGATTGTTTACAAAAAGACCCAACCAAGAGGCCTACTGCAACAGAACTTTTGAAACACCCGTTTTTCAAGAAGGCGAAAGATCGAAAATACCTGACTCAGACTCTAGTCGCTATTGGGCCTAGTATGGAAGCCAGGGTTCATAAGGTAAAACATTGGTTACCTTTGATAACTTGATTTCAGAAAAAGTAAAATTAATCTTTAGGACCCAAGGGTGTTTTGGACGGGCTAAACATTTTCGTAAAATCTGAATGTGAATTGAATTTTGATATTTAATTTCGCACTCGCAGGGACCTATAGCACACTTCCTCTTTGCTTAAGGTTGTTCAATTAGCACACTAGCGCTGCCAATAGAAATAGATAGTTACTTATTCTTATGGGCTTTAATCGAAATCATTAAGTATTTTGCGCATGTAGGGGGGGGGGCAACAACTATTTTTTTGCAAAACTGCTAAATTTTGAATTCCAAAAAAAATTGTAAATTTTTCATATTGCCGGCGGTTGTGCTAATCCAACCCCTTCCCGCAATGCCAAGATACAGTAGTGGGGGGAGGTCAGATACGCTTCTTTACGTAGTAATAGTAATACGAGGGTAGTTTGACAAGTACCCGTGTTCTGAAGTAAATAAAAATATATAATATACGTAGTCTCCTGCAGTTGGATGCAGCTCTCCCAGAAAGTTTTCAACTTTTATAAGCCATCCAAAAAAATAGGATTTGTCGAACTTTTCAAACAGCCCTCTGTTATGGCGATGACCTCCTCGTTAGACGTGAAACGCCTTTCATCAAGCCATTTTTTTCAAATTGGTGAACACTTAGAAATCACAGGGAGGCAAATCTTGTAAATAAGTTGTATGAGGCAGCACTTCGTAGCTTAACTCTACCGTTTTGCCGTGGCGAATGCCGACGAGTGAGCGGAACATTGTCGTGATGGAAGAGCACTTGTTTCCCTTCCTATGTCTGAGTTTTGTTATAATGGCAACAAAACTCAGACATTAATCTTCCTATAATTTTGTCAGGCGTTGTTTTAAACATGTTGTAAAAGTACATTAAACCAATTTTTAGCCAGAGTTAATGGCAGTCGTCAAAAACAGGTACTTATCAAACTGCCTAAGTATTTGCATTAGAAGTTAACATTTACCTTCATCTGTGAGACGGAAATAAATCGGTACGAAAATGATTTTTGCAATAGCAATAAAAGCGTTGCTTCCGCCAACGTCATTACCTCCTTTATTGCGTTGACTAGTTTTTCCTATTAACTAAAGCTGAATACTCAGAATCCCTTATAGTATTTTTGGTGGACCAGTAGTTAGCACCTGCCTGCTGGGCCGACCGAACGGCTCATTGTTTGGATCCCACCCAGGGCGAACATACGTATGACGAAAAGGTTTGTTTTTTCTGTGTCTGGGGTGTTTAACATCTATACATATGTGTATTTAAACATATGAGTATGTACGTCTGATTTGGGTTACCATAGTATAATCCGAGTCTGGGGCCAGATGACACCCTTTATGACACATGCATGAATAGTTATTTTATTGTCTTTTTCAGGCCAGCAAGCGGCAACCAGGCACGTCCGGCCGTCTCCACCGCACCGTCACCGGAGAGTGGGTGTGGACCGAGTTAGGGGAGGAAGACGCCGCTGGTGGTGGACGCGACAGCTCGGACGAGGAGAGCGCTCGGGATCTAGATCAACGGCCGCTGAACCAATTACAACGGGCCGACTCCAGCGGCAGTGCCTCCGATGAGGTCGGTTCACAGTGGATTTGTGGCACTCCTATGACAGTCCGTAGTTCACCGAGGAGCGGGTGTAGAGCGAGGAGGAGGGATGTGACATTAGCGGTGAACGCGACGGCTCGGACGAGGAGAGCTTCCGGGATCTAGATCACTGGCCGCTGATCCAGTTGCAATGAGCTGACTCCAGCGAGAGTGCCTCCGGTGAGGTCGGTTTACAATGGACTAGTGGTACACCTATGACAATCTATAGTTCACCGGCGAGTGGGTGAGGAGAGGAGGAGGGAGGCGGTGCTGGCGGTGGACGCGTCAGCCTGGATGAGAAGTGTCTGGGATTAGATCAATGGCCGCTGGACCAGTTGCTACGGGCCAACTCCAACGGCAGTGCCTCTGATGAGTTCGGTTTACAGTGGACTAGTAGCACCATAGCCCATTATCACGGGTGCACATATGTTATCCAAAGAATCGAACCAAAGGTTTATTTTTTTTTATTTTGACACAAAGTAGGTACCCATACGCCGCTACCATATTCAAATTTAATGAAGCATTTAGATTGTATTAAATTGCTACAAGATGATGTGTAGAGAGGAAGTAGGTAGTAAGTAAGTAGTTACTAGGTCATTCGCTTCGGATTTTTATAGTTTGTAAACCGTTTGTGCACCCGCGATAACCTGCTCAAACAATATTAATAAGTTTGTACCTGTACGAGTATAAATGGGAACTACGTATTTTATGTATAGTGAACCGGCGGCGTCCGATACACACTGACTTCTTTGCTAGTTGGCCTACTACACCTTCCACGTGGATTTTGGACATAAACACACCCTGTTTGGAATACATAGGTATTCAAGTCATAGGTATTATCATATACATAGGTATTAGTCATATGCTTAGAACAAGAAAAAAAAAAACAATATTGTGCAGCTTGATATACATTCGCGTCGATGAAAAAAACATTTATCTTATCAATCAAGAAATTTCTAAATTTGCCAATATGAATGAAAATACAAAATATCTAGAACTGAATAAAAGGGACAACATTGTTTATAAAAAAAGAGGCAAAGGATCCAGCTGAATAAAACTGCGATTCGTAACATGGCATTTATCTTAGACAACTTTCAAGCCACTAGTTAATTGCGATACATAAAACCAGAAACAGAAGATAGCGCCGAAAATTTTCAGAAGCACCGGGAAATACAAAAGAAAAGCTAGTAATAGTACAGTCGAACGTTAGAAGCTAAAATAATAAATATTAAAAATTAGAACTCCTAGTAAAGGAGACAGACTGTGACATATTCTCTGCATTCTTTAAATCTTGCCACCTTTAAAAACCGGCAAAACAATGAGCATGGCGGTGTTGCAATATTTGTCAAAACGGGAGAAAAATATCACATTAGGAAGGTTTTAAATAAACTGTCTGTTTTTTGAATTCCTTCAATTTACAAATCTTTTTGGGCTATCTTTCTGAGCCATGTTTACAAACTGTTTTCGAGGGTCATTACGAATCGTCTCGCACGCAGGTTTGACGACTTCCAGCCTCCCGAACAAGCCGGTTTCCGAAAAGGATTTAGTACCATAGACCACATACATACGCTGCGGCAGATTATACAGAAGACGAAGAGTACAATCAGCCACTATGCTTGGCGTTCGTGGACTATGAGAAAGCCTTCGATTGGGTCGAAACCTGGGCTGTGTTACAGTCTCTCCAGAGGTGCCAAATTGACTATCGATATATCGAAGTGCTGAAGTGTTTATGAAAACGCCACCATGTCGGTTCGCCTCCAGGATCAAAACTCGGAACCTATCCAGCTGCAGCGAGGGGTGAGACAGGGAGACGTTATATCTCCGAAACTGTTCACCGCCACCCTGGAAGATGTTTTTAAGCTTTTGGACTGGGGTGGACTCGGCATCAATATCAACGAAGAGTACATCACCCACCTTCGATTCGCTGACGATATCGTGGTCATGGCTGAGACTATGGACGACTTAGGCACAATGCTCGATGACCTCAGTAGAGCCTCTCAACAAGTTGGTCTTAGAATGAACATGGACAAGACGAAAATTATGTCAAACGTCCGTGTCATACCTACTCCTCTGAAGGTTGGAGGCTCTACACTCGAAGTTGTTACCGAATATGTATACCTGGGACAAACAGTCCAGTTAGGTAGGTCCAACTTCGAGAAAGAGATCAATCGTCGAATCCAACTCGGCTGGGCAGCGTTTGGGAAGCTTCGCAATATCTTTACGTCCCAGATACCGCAGTGTCTTAAGACCAAGGTCTTCGACCGATGTGTGTTGCCAGTGATGACGTACGGAACTAAGACATGGTCGCTTACAATGGGCCTCATAAGAAGGCTCAAGGTCACCCAAAGGGCAATGGAGCGTGCTATGCTCGGAGTTTCTCTGCGTGATCGAATCAGAAACGAGGAGATCTGTAAGAGAACCAAAGTAACCGACATAGCTCTCAGAATTGCTAAACTTTTGTGGCAGTGGGCTGGGCACATTGCTCGTAGAACAAATGGCCTTTGGGGCAGTAAAGTTCTCGAGTGGCGACCACGCACCGGAAAGCGTAGTGTAGGCAGGCCTCCCACTCGGTGGACCGATGACCTGGTGAAGGTCGCGGGAAACCGCTGGATGCGGGCAGCGCAGAACCGGTCGTCGTGGAGATCCTTGGGGGAGGCCTATGTCCAGCAGTGGACTTCCTTCGTCTGATATGATGATGATATGATGACAAATCTTTTATTTCTGCCATTTTAAATGTTCTGTTGTGGGAAGCGACATGACCTTCAACTTGAGCCCAGATAAGTTCTATTGGGTTTTGTTGTAGTTGTAAAATATGTGTAGTAAGAATAAATAGGTTTTAAAACTCTCAGATACTTAAAAAAATCTGATTTTCTGTATCATACTACTCAAATTACAAAAGCTTATAATTTGAAACACAGTGTTACCAAAAACAATATTTTTTATTCCCGAAATATACGTACGTACTTGACAAAATCAAAACAAACAAAAACAATTTAATAATTTTTATCAAGATTACCAATATAAAATAAATTAAATATATTATTTCGACTAAGCAGTAAAAAAGTAAAAGTAATCTGCGTCTAGTGTTAAAAATTACCCCAAATAGGTCTTTGCAATTAATTACGGAGTCCAGTACACCAGTCACAATCACAAAGTAGTAGAATCAAAACTCCAAATTACACACCAAATCACTACGTTCACAACAATCGATCGCAGAAAGGTGGAGACGTCTAAACAGTACGAGTCGCATGAATGAACTGAAAAAATACGCACAGTCAACGCGGGTTTAGCGTCATCACTCCGGCCAATTACAAACGAGACGATTTTCTCAGTACTAGCTCGCTATAATAAATAGGGTTATAATGTAGGTAAACAAATCCTTACTCAGGAGTAGCACGGGAGTGCTCAGGCTCTGATAACGTACTCGGAGGACCCTTAAATCACACATAAAATTTATAATAACAATTGACTTATGTAGCTTTCGACGTATTGAGTAAGCTTCCGAAAAATAATTCATATTTTTCTTATCCAGGAAACTGATGTCAAGGGTCACAGTGGGGCTGAAGACGAGGTTCCGACTATGAACCTGGTTTTGAGATTAAGGTGAGTTGATTTACTGTTTCCTTCTGTACAGTCAATGAACTAGGCACTGGTATGAAAGTAGTTAACAGTAGTTTATGAAACTGTTGCATATTGAGGGTATGAAAACACGAGTATTTTTTTTAACACCTAGATATGTGAAGTTTCAACACTAATTTATCTAATCTCATAAATTGGAATTGAACCTACTACATAAAAGTTTTAAAAAACTCACGTAATTCATTACAACAAAACGTATGATAGCTCCAAAACATCACCGCGCATGCGCTAAAGCAGGCGATGTCACAAAGACAGGTAAAAATTATAAACAAAACTGTTTGTAATACCACGCATATGCGTTCCACTAGAAGAAAATAATTGATGGAATCTCCTTGATGATACTAATTTCTTGGATTTGCTCTGTATCGTAATGTAAAAAAATATATTTTGAATACAGTTGCTCGAAAAGTGATACTTTATATGCCAGTTGACTGTGCGCAAAATTGAGAAGTGGTACTTTATATGCTAGTTTACTAATCGCAAAATTGAGTAGTTGTACTTTATATGCTAGTTTACTGTGCGCAAAATTAATAAAAGTGGTAATTTATATGCTAGTTTACTGTGCGCAAAATTAATAAAAGTGGTACTTTATTATGATAGTTAACTGTGGGCAGAATTGAGAGAAGTGGTATTTTATATGCTAGTTTACTGTGCCCAAAATCGAGAAAAGTGGTATTATATGTGTTGTTTACTGTGCGCAAAATTGAGAAAAGTGGTACTTTATATTTAGTACTAATATATATACTTTGTTTATATGCTAGTTTACTGTACGCAAAATTGATTTTAGCGCTCAAGTGTTTTTTATAATACTTTGCAACTTTTTTTAAAATTTGTTGCTCTGAGAAACGAGAAATTTGTAGCAAATAAAAAAATATAATAA
The DNA here is from genome assembly GCA_947284805.1 of Coleophora flavipennella. NCBI lineage: Eukaryota > Metazoa > Arthropoda > Insecta > Lepidoptera > Coleophoridae > Coleophora > Coleophora flavipennella. Next base: position 19,221,765 of record OX369308.1, read on the forward strand.
CTAAAGATACAGAATCTTCTCTAAGACTTGAAAGGAGAATTTTAAAATAGATAGGTTCCTCCATGAGGTTAGTAGGAGATAACTGATTAGATTCTCTTTAGGTTATATCTTTGTAAAGAAAGGAGAATAAATATGAATGAAGCGCATAGGTTACACCAAATAGGTTAAACTGAATTGAGTTGTTTTAGTTGTGAATACGAATAAAATTATGAATAGTTAATATAGGTGTAATAAAAAATATACTTATGTGTATGTATAAGAAAAAATAAAGTGAGATTACTACCCGGACATATAAAATGAGCCACAATGAGACACGGTCGTTTTTTATTTTATCTGTTTTCTCACAACTGTATTGAAAAAACCGGTAAAGTGAAAGTCAGAACCTCGCACAAAGGGTTCCGTACCATCATGCTAGATGGCGCTAGTTTCTTCACGTTTTAAAAAAACTTTTTTTGTATGGAGACTTTAACTTTTTCAAATTTTTAGTATTTGTTGTTATTTGCGGCAGCAGACGGTTCATGAAATACAGTCTGGTGACAGACGGACAGACAGACATACGGACGGACAGCGGAGTCTTATTAATAGGGTCCCGTTTTTACCCTCAGGGCACGGAACCCTAAAAACGTCGAATAATACATGGGTGTAAAAGGAAATGACAAATTCGATGGTTAGTTACCTTTTTACCACCCCTGTATCATAAATAACTATTTCTAACATTATTTAGTTACAGAAAAAGTGTTTTATTATGATGCTATTTTTGAATTTCGGTATGGTGTTTTTAAAGTATGTTAATATAAACTCGTTTTGAAGTTTATAGTTCGAATTTTACGATATGAGAGTAGATAAAATAAAATGTATCACTATCAATGAATCTTCAAAGTGGATTGTATGTTACCTAAATGGCCCCAGAAAAGTATGCCGTAAGACAGACTCCTGCATCAGGTTGTTGTAGTGAGAGTAGGACACATAGAGTGTTATTTTAATACAGTTTATTTTGCTCAGGTACGTCTTAGTTTTTGTTAATTGACTCCACTTCTCCTTAAAGCCGTGAGAAGACATTGCTTCTCTATTGCAAGTTATAAAACCTCATTGGTTTCTATTTTCTATTAACCCAGAAATTCTCGGCGCGAACTGAACGACATCCGTTTCGAGTTCACCCGCGGCAAGGACACGGCGGAAGGCATAGCCAGTGAGCTGGTGGGCGCCGGTCTGGTGGACCCCAACGACTCTGTGCCCATCTCCGTGAACCTGGCCAAGCTGTTGGATCTGCATGCAGGGCCGGCTGCGCTCAAGGCCGTCACATTCCACTTGGTAAGCTTTTACTAGAAGCGGTCGTAGCTCAATGCGACTAGCGTGGTCGCGTCGATCACGCAGGCTAACTGACCCTCATCATCGTTAGCGTCATAACAGCCGAAATACGTCCACTGCTAATCAGAAGCCTCTCTTAAAGATTTCCACAACGACTGCTCCTGTGCTGTCTGCATCCAGCTGTTTCCCGCAACCAGGTCGTCGGTCCACTGAGAAGACCTGCCTACGCTACGTCTTCAGACGCGCGGTCGCCATCTGATCATAAGCAAGGTCACAACCTGAATGGATTTGAATATTTCGACCGTTTCCTTGCCTCGTAAGACACGTTAAGCTGTGTCGGAGGCCTTAAGGGCTTGAAAACCTGACAACCTAACAAACTTGCACTTGGCCCTCGTGTGTGAAGTATGGCCTGACCTTCCCGAGTAGAAGAGACACGTGCTGCAGCACTGGGGGGTTGAACGAGAACTTTTTATTAGAGTTTAGCTATGAAAAAACTGTTGTTCATGAACATACTTGGCATATTTTCATTATTCATTTGTATACCTACTGCTACACAGTATTAATTAACTTTATTTCACTTAATATTATACATATCTGTGAAACAGTAAACAAATGAAGTTCTAGATCGTTTATCTTTTGCGTATGTGTTAAATCTTTTTAATATATCGGTTCGCACAAAACTGGTTTTTGCTCGTAGCTTCGTTCGTGTGGAAATAGTTTTTATGAGTTTTTGAGTGTGCACGGTGCGCGAGCCGCTAGCGGTTCGTGGAGGTAAATAATAACAAATATTTGAGCAGGAAACTCAAATTGGGAGCCAGGCAGGGAAATTTTTACTAGGTACTCAGGCATAGAGCTATGTACTCCTTAAAAAACTTGAATTGGTTTAGTGGTTCCGGAGATAACCGCCCTACATACAAACAAACGTACAAATTTTACCTCTTTATAATTATAAGTATGTATAGACAACCTAATCCAACCAATCACTCATGCTATCGGTAAACATACCTACTTATTTGGTTTCAGAATTCAACAGGCCCCAATGAACAGTTTGACGACAAGGCGCTAATAGGGTTCGCACAAATAACTATCGTCGATTAATTATACCTCCGACTGCAATACCGTAATCTGCCAACCGCTGCGGTAGGTTCCACGGACTGGCCACTTATTACAAACGATACTCGCCAAGGAGATGAAACGATAAAGGCTCGAGAATAAAAAGGAAGAGATAGCTATAAAAATTACGCGATGAAACATGAACACAATGTCGTTTGCTTTTGCGTTTGAAAATGTAAAAGGAAACTTCAATGAAATGTTTATTTTGGCTCGAATTGGAAGAGCCGGTAGTGTATATTTTTATAAGATTATGGTGCTAGCTTCCGAGGTTGAAACGATTATAGTATTGATCAATATTTATGAATGAATATTTGTTACTATTACTTTTTTAAATTTTATTTGGCATTAATGTATCTTTACAATTTTAACGTGTGAAAAACATGTTGGCCAATAACTTGATGCACCGAACCAAAGGTTTTTAGTCGTTATGCTAAGTGGTACGTAGATTTTAATTATGATCATTGGAGCGTTCTTCGTAGATATAGTTTGCGTTGCATGAAGAAATAGTATTTAGTTACCGTATGCCAAGAATTGTCATCACATCAGTGTCAATTATAAAATAAAGAACGGCACCACCCCCGTGGCGTAATGGTCAGTCCATTAGCTTCACATCAGGAGGTAGCGGGTTCAATTCCCTTCGGAGTCTAACTTTGCAATACTCGGTTTGGTTTGGTTTGGTGTGGCGACCACCATCTTATTTAAGTCTTGCCGCCAGACATAAATGTTAACAGCGTTGATGTGTTCCGACTTATAAGTAAAATAGCCAGTTCCCCATAGCATTGGGGAATCTCGGCAAGCCCGCTTCCATCTTCGGCATCATCGTCACTTAACCATCAGGTGAGATGATAACAAAGCGACCAACTGTGTGGATAAAAAAAAACCATTAAAGGGATCTGTCTGGCGCTTTCCTTTATTTTATGATCTGATGAGCTTATTTTTATTTATATTAATAATTATGTTTTACATATCTGTATCTATGCGTTGTTTCTAATGATAAAATGTAAATGCTTAAAGATTATAACACACCGATGCGATGACTTCGTGACTGTCACCCTGTCATGTCAGCCTTTTACCATTACATTGGCCGGGCAGGTACAGTGGCCCTCACAGTTATAAACGTAGGGCTGCCTTTCCACCAAGAATGTGCTAAGCTGCATAGCAAGAATATGTGATATCTACCAATACTACTACTACTACTACTACTTCGCTGGCTCAGCGACCCGAAGTGGATCTTGGCCTCCGACATTAAAGTGCGCCACTCTATCCTATTTTGTGCCAAGTTTGACCATTTTGACACTCCCAGCTCTTTGAGGTCTTTGGCGACTTCATCTTTCCAGCGATCCCTTGGTCGACCCACCGGGCGATATCTACCAATAGGATAGTATAATCTCCATTTAAATCATGCGCCGCGCCGCTTTAGTAGAGACTAGCGATACATCACATAGTACGCGTCGCGCATCTTCCGTGCAGTTACCTCGCGCAAACAGCATCTTCATAGCACATCTTAACCGCTCCGCTACATCACTTTGGTGGAAATATATTCATAGTTGAGCCTTGACCTCGCTCAACGCTTAGCTACCTCGCAAATCTCTTGTGGAAAGGCAGCCTACTACGTTGGGTAAGTGTCGACGTTTTATCATGTACTTCGTATATCCGTCTACGTGTCACTATGTAAGAAAACTTTTAAACTCCTTGAACCCTTTAACCTTTAACTGGTCTGGGTTCTAGTTTTCCCAGCGTAGCTCTGCTTCAGCCTATACTAGTAATGTTACCGCTGATGCCGTCGCGTCGATCGCACTTGAGAGAGCGCTTTCTTGATAGCAGCGTTTGAGCATAGTATATATATTAGTACTAACATAATATTATGGTTTGAGTTTACTAGGTGTGAATGCAACGCTGACATGTGACTCGGTCGCGGTCTTATGCACCGGTGTGTTTTGTATAGTCCTACCATATGACATTTACATGTTTGCTAAGCGAACTAAGCAGGAGCTTGTAAAGAAACTGTATCCTGCTTTAGGTTTTTTTTGTAATAAAACTTGACATATCGTTTATTTATACGTAATTTTTAACTATTTTAAGACTACACCGTATAAACCAAGATAGAATATATAAAATTTAGCAATTTAATTTTAAGTCTATTTACGAGTATAATAATCAGTAATGAATGACTGAGTCTTGAAAACGAGTATTATATTAGGCGCATACGGTATGTATGAGCTATGGCTTATCATCATGCAAATAATTTTACGTACGTGCCATAGTGCGTGTGCCTCGAGACACCCCGACAGGATAATATTTCCGGTTACTATAATTGCCGTCACTCATAACTTTGAAGGCAGCTCAATGTGTTAGAGAAAATATGGAAAAATACACTAAAATGGTGACTGCCATACGTAAAACCGGTGTATCACAGAGAAAATCATTTCTGTCCCCCACACTAGAAAATCCGCAAAACTGAGGCACCAATGGGACCTGCGGTGTATAACAGATTGCCCCCCCCCCCCCGTACGATAACGGGGCGCCATGTCTCGCCTTCTTTAAGAGCAGGCTGCCAAAATTAGTGCATTTTTGCTAGACTATGTTGAGCCGACCGCAAGCTTGCTGAGTGTGAAAACTACACAGCTGATTCTTTGAACCTTTTTCTTTCGTATGGCTGAAACAAAAACACGATTTATTGGTTTTCGCTCGATACTTTTTATTTTGTAAAACAATGCATTTTGAGATTATTGTATTTTTCTTCTACATCACATAAGTTAGGCTCATGAAATAAATACCGACAATAGGAGAATAAAGGTATACAAAGGTATAGGTATATACACAAATGTAAAGCTAAGACGAAATTTTTCTACAATGTTTGCTAAGCTCGCAATAAACGAAAATGTGTATTTCTCAAACATGCTTGAAAATTTGAGCATTGAGATAAATGTTGTACTGGCCTAATACATGCGAGCAGCGGCCGGCAAAAGTTCGTGTTTTAGCGGTCAAATAATTTACTATGTAAACTCATATCTGTCCTGTAATTTGAAATAGGAACGATCTTTTACTCCGAAACATGGCAACCAAGGAGGTAACTTATCAAAGGTTTTATTTAAATTTCGAACTGGCTTGCAAATATAAATCTGTCTATTTAAAAAAAAAAACTAATGAACACTTTGGCGCGTAAAAAAGTAAAATAGAATAGAACAGAAAATCTTTTATTTAGAGCACATTACAACAATTTCCAGGTACAATTTACAAACAATAGAAATAGACTATAAATAATGCTGTACTGTGCACCAAACGGTACTGGCACAGCATATGCTGCAGTATACTCTGCAGCGCTGTTATTCTGCCAGAAACGGGTTCAGCGAACGAACGCACGCTCTTCACAACATGTTTAAAAATAAATTAAAATTGAAACAATAAAAACAAGTAGATTTAAAACTGAAGGTGCGAGAACGAACAAATTACATCGTGGTAGAACTAATACAATTATTTTTGTTTCAACAACTGTATTTTCAAATAAAAAGTTTTGCATAGGTTCTACTTAGTTTTAATTTCCGCGTATCTTTTGAGAAAAGTACTATACAAGCCTTGGCCACAACTAGGCATTGATGGACTTGTATGTGTGCCTCGGCCCTCGGCCCACATTTACACGTTCGTCCATCAATGCCTCTTGCTAGCCGCTGCAGTAATGTACTATTTACGCCCGAAACAAAAGAAGCAGGCCGCGTCATCAAGACACTCACGAGAAAAACTAACACAAAAAGTAACAATCTTATTTCATAAGATTAAATATTGTGTTCTGCTCTTAAGACGCGGCTGTAGCTCTGGCTTATCGAGTGGGAAGAATTTATTAGCTTTAAGTCTTCTTAACTTATTAAGAAGAAACTTGTATTTAAGTCGGATTGATATTTGCATAAATACTTATTTACTGCAACAGCTTATCAAAACACTTCTCGTTAAAAATAGAAAATATGCTACTATTAGTTGATTTGCCAATGAAATGAAACCATTTTTCTAGATTTTTACAGAATTAAGCGCGATGCCACACGAGTGGCATCGACGGAGCCCCGTTGTATTTCATATTTTCATAGTATGCCACACGGTGCATTGCGAATGTCTTAAAGTTTATATGCGAAATTACGACGCAATACCGGCGCCCGTGTGGCATCGCTCTAAGAGTTAATTTATTACTTAATGTGATATCAGAATCTCGAAAGGTGTATAACTGACTGCTTTCTATTTTTGAACAAATTTTAGAAAACTATATAATAGCGGCGCGCTATGCATGGTTATTTATAATTTTAATATTAAACCTGTGTTTTCATTAATTAATTGTATCTTTATGAAAGGCCAATAGTTTGCGATTTCTTCAACATCGTGTCATCAAAAGTTGTTTAGTTTCGTTATTAGAATGACCATTTTAAGAATTTTCGGTTAAATTCGTCGTGGAATTGCTTGGGAGCCCTTTGTCCAGCAGTGGACGTCTTTCGGCTGATATTATGGTGAATTACAAATAACGCTACGTAAAATGTTCTTTTGTATTTTTCTATGGAAATACCGGAGTTAAGATTTAAATGCCTCTTAGAGAAAACTTTGTAGAACGTTTGTAGAAAGATAAATCAACGCGCGGGATGGTGCGAGTGACCCACGACGGCAGGCCAACAACATATTTTGAATGTATTATGTTTTTTTTTCTTAACAAAATATGTTTCATAAGGGTCCAAACAAGGGAGCCAAGTGGACGGAAGTGTTTTAAGCTACTTAATTACATGACATTGTGTACGGTACAAAATTTCAATATGGGCAAGTGTTATATTTACACTTTCAGTTTATAGATGGTATTTATAATAGGCAGTGAAAATGTAGTAGGTACCTCTAGTTTCTTAAAAAAGTTTTATTGTCTACGTGTTTGTAAGTACAAAATATCACCTAAAACGAAATTTGTCTTTAAAACTAAGACGGTTAGTATAGCTCTTGCCACCTGAACGTTTCTACCGTACACATGTCATTTGTGTAGCCCCAGACCCGTCGTCGTCGTGCCACTCCGACCAACTGAACCGATCAACTAGTTGTGCCTAACATCATAGATAACTTCAACTCTGATAAATATACGTAACTAGTAGTCATAATAAGTATAAAATACACCTTGAGAATGCGGTCATGGGCAAGTGAAGCAGGGTATAGATAAATGGATAAGTAACAGGGTACTTAAATTAGAACAATGGCAAAGGGCAGTAGCTCGTAGCAGGAGCTGAAACGACACAATAACAGAATTGGTGAATAATATTTCTGTAACAGTCAATATATTACAAGGACAAAACGATCACACGCTATTTCACAGAGGTGTAAACAAGATGCTTTAATCTTTTTTAATGAAGTAATATTTATTTTATAGGTACTAATATTAAAGTTTGCTTGGTCGTTTGTTAATTAATAATGTCCAATTGGCTGGACCGATAAATTATGGCCCAGAATAAGACATACGCTCACTTGTAAGTCTTTGTAAAAATACAAACGATTAAGGGATTTGTCACAAAAGATACCTTTTGCGGTTAGGTCAAAGCAACCGCATCCTGTGTGACAAATCTCTGAAATGTTATCACATTTAGAAGTACGAGATTCAAGGCCACGCGGTCAAAAGTGTCCGGGTCTGAAGTTTCCTTTCGTACAACAATCCGGACTTTTTTTGATGTTATGTATGAAACCAGGGATCTAGTTCTTTTATATGTGATCTAAGGATTAAAACAATAAATTTCTGTGGACAAAAATGCAGGCAGACTCTTTGTTGCCCTTTTTTGTAAATGGTAGCAAAAAGGCTGATTTTGCGGTTACCATTAAATGCATAAACTTAATCTGTTGAACTATGGTTACACTTTTGTAAAGACCCAGATGCTTTGTCAATCTGTTTTCTGAGTTTTTTTTAATATTTATTTCTAAATATTTTGTTATCCCTCAGGCTAATGCCAAGTTAATTAATATAAATACAAGCTTTGTGTTATTGATTGATAAGTTTTTGTACGTCATACCTTCTCGTTACCCGGGAAGAGCCCCTGACCCTCGGTGGGGGCAGAACGTGTAGTTAATGATAACGATGGATGATGTAATTTACTGGACGAATATATTTTAATATATTCTTTAAACTGTGTAAGATATGTAGTCTAGTCTGTAGATACGAAGAAAACTCATGTCATGAATGTCCTAAATGCGTCGAAAGGTGTTCCGGCAATCTGTTAATGGTCACATATTTGTCGTGGCAAAATACCGAACAATATGAAACAAATCCAAGGCTGAAGAGGTCGCCTCTCTTATTATTATTTATTTGACAATTTATTGCACACAGAAATAGGGACAAACTAACATTAAACTAGATAAGAACATACACAAGGTACAGCTTATTTCTATTAGACATTTCTTCCAGCAGACCTAGGAAAGAGAAATTACAAAAGAATGGCAGGAGACGTGTACATAACAGACATTTTTTAAAAACAGAAATTTTGATTAAATAATTACCACATACAAAATAATACATAATAAACTACGCAATGTAAGTTAATAATAATATAAATAAATGTAATAATATAAATATATTAAAATACATATAATATAATAAATAAACTATAAAATAAATAAATATGGCTAACTTTAAAAAGGAAAAGACAAGAACTGTTCTTTTAATTTTGATTTAAAAGAATACAGACTCTGACTATCGCGAATCTCGTGTGGAAGTGAGTTCCACAACCTAACTGCGTGCACGGAGAAGGAATAAGAATAGAAGTCGGTGGAATGGGTGGGAAAAGAAAGGAGGGATTTGAGATGAGCACGGGATTGCTGGTCGGGAGGACGCTGCAAGTTAAAGCGTTCCCGTAGGTAGGTTGGAGAAGAAGGATAGTGAAGTATTTTGAAAAGGAGACAAAGGATATGAGTGTTCCTGCGAAGACGAATCTCTTTTATTCCTTTCTGGAATAATCCATACTCTGAAGTACCTAGCTCGCTTAGCTCTGTCCCACTCGGAATTTTTATTGTTTTTAGGATTACGTACCTCAAAAGGAACCCGTAAAGGATCACTTCGTTGTCCGGTTGGCTAGCTGTCCGTCTGTCAGTCTGGTCTACCTAATTGTCACGACGCTTTTTCTCAGGAACGCGTGGAGGTATCAGTTGAAATTAATATAAAATGCTTAGGTTTACGGCCCCTTGAAAGCTGTAAAAAATAGAGCATCAAAGTCAAAGCAATAAAAAATACGCTAATTTTACGGCCCATTATGTGACAGAGCCTGGAAAACCAAGTCTCCTTGACATGTAAACATTTTGTTTGTGAAACGTATTTTTTCAGAAATGACACCTATCTATAGATAGCCTTAGACTGTAAAACATTAACTACATAAACAACTATAAAATAAAAACCTATGTAAATATATATACAATTATTGCTTATTAAAATTAAAAAAATAATTTGTTATTCCCTGTACTTTAATGAAAACCTTTTGGGGGGAAGCCCGGGAAAGACGCATATGTTAAGGGAAAGTATAAATAATACAACGATTTGATAATCAATAGAACACTCTGTACTTATTATTTGTATTTTATTCGTTTTGCCCAGGGGGGTAAGGCAAAACGAATAAGCCTTAAGGGCAAAAAGGATATACTGATAAAATAAACATTAATCTTGCCATTCATCACAAAAATAGCTACATAGGAGGTACAGTCCTCATGAGCCCAACTTATGCACTAATTATTCTGAATCCAATCTTCTGTTGGAGGATTTATGTACCTCTCAGCGCACACCAAACAGTAGAAATCAGTACGAACACCCTAACCGTTATGCCCATATTCGTTTTGCTCAACGTACCACTATCTAAAACAAGTTATGGCTTGAACTATTGCAAGTAGGTAAAAGAAAAACAATACACTCATATATCATAATCGCAAATAACACTCATTTAAACTTGTAATAGAATTAACAAATATAATTTATAAGTAGCTAATTGGTAATACACAAACTGAGTGTACAAACCTTTGCAAAAATCGTAAGAAAACAACAATATTTTTTTTATCTCCACAACACATACACGCGCTTATTGTTTTGGTCAAACTGTCATGGCGTCCGCCGAACGCACACGCGAGGCCTATATAAAATGTAGTAACGCCATTTAGTATAGAATTTTAGAAAAAAAAACATTATTCTTTTTACCTGGCTTATGCTTCTTGCCCGGGCTTCCCCTACTTCCCGTTGACCTATAATCATTAAATTGGGATGATGAAAGTATCAAAAATAAATTAAGTATGAACTCTTGATCACTAAATTGCCCTCCTGCTGAAAGTTTGAAAAACCTTACTCGTTTTGATTCCCATTAAGTTTTCAATTTTTAATTCACCAAAATCACAAAGTGAGTATAAATGACGCTGCAAATTACGCTTAGGTACTTATATTACGGTAGGCATAGAAACGCTGAGATATCAAAAATTATTACAACAAATGTTGTTTTAAATAGATGATAAAAAGTAACTCAGATGACTAGAAGTCATCATGCCTATTTGGCTAGAAGCAAGGTCTCATAGCACAAGTAAAGGGAAAAATCAAATCAAATAAAGGGAAATTGTAAATTTATAGTTATACTAGATGTCCCGGCGAACTACGTACCGCCTTACATTACATTACACTGCCCTACCCTACCCTACCCTACACTACACTACCCTACCCTACCCTACACTAAACTACCCTACCCTACACTACACTACCCTAAACTACCCTACCCTACACTACCCTACACTACACTACCCTACACTACACTACCCTACCCTACCCTACACTACCCTACACTACCCTACCCTACATACACTACACTACACTACCCTACCCTACACTACACTACCCTACCCTGCCCTACACTACCCTACCCTACCCTACACTACCCTACCCTAAAATAAAATAGATGTTGGCCTATTCTCAGACCTACTCAATATGCTCACAAAATTTCATGAGAATCGGTTAAGCCGTTTCGGAGGAGTAAGGGAACGAAAACTGTGACACGAGAATTTTATATATTAGATCTATCACATAAAAATATTTTTTTGCAATAACAAACTTATATTTGCAGCTGGAGAATTGACCGTGACGTATATCGATCTACGGGAGAATATTTTGTCACTATAGAGTTTGTTCCTCAAACTGATTGTCGTATTCCTTAATGTTTGTTAAGGTTTCATAACCATATATGATACGGTACTCTCAGTGCGCGCGTCCGACTCGCACTTGGCTGGTATTAAAAGAATACTTTTCCTGAACTCCTGTCGGCGTTCTTTAAATCTCTAGGCATTCTCTAAGCAAAGTATGTAATAGTCAAATAAACAATATTTCATACATTGCTAAGGGGACCGATCCGGTACGATATTCTCGTTTATCTATGGATGGAATGTCTAGGGATTCTATTGGATGCCTGTTCCATACAGATTGCCGGTAACACGCATTTTTTGACCTCAATTTCCTTTTCAAATCATTTAAAATTAAGGATTGATGTAATGTGTGTATAATTGTAGGTGTATCTCAGCGCTGGTCTAAATAATAATGCCTTATAAATGTGTATATATAAATCGTAAAATGCCTGTTTAATTAAAATTTGCTGGCTATCTGACTAGCGAGCTAGACGATCAAAAATCCGAAATATGTATTTAGTTTTTTTACAATCTTTAGAGTAATGGTATTTTTTTTTTTAAGTCTGGGTCAAATCACACATGGTCATCTGGCCCCAAAGTAGGATTCCCTGTGTTATGGGAACCAGAGACTGATATACATACTTATATACGTTTAAATACATACATATATAGATATTTAACACCCAGACACAAAGCAAACAAATCTGCTCATCACACAAATGTTTGCCCTGGGTGGGGATCGAACCCACAACTCTCGGATCAGTAGTCAAGAGCACTAACCACTGAGCCACCGAGTCAGTCAGAAAATTATTGATACAACTGCATTCATTGTGACTTCAGGTACGTCAGTACTAATATATATACTTTGCTTCAGGTCAGGATATATTACAATCTGTTTGAGATAGCCAAAACTTAAAAGTTCTTAGTATTATTAACATAGCCAGAATGTTGATATTTACAATACAATGCCTTAATTTAGAACGAAGTTATGCTTAAAATAAATACAACAGCTAGGATATTGTTAGATAAATTATGATTTATAAACATTGTATGAACTTGTATATATTAGTATTTTTACATTTTGTAATTAATTCATATCATTACTTGTAGGTGTTTACAAAACTTGCATGCTCAACGTATTTGCGACCGTTTATTTTATCAAAGTTTTATAACAAAAGTGGTTCAGTTTCATGTGTCGAACGAATTACCAGTTAACAGAGGTTTGCAGCTTGTCGAAGTTTAAACGGAGATCTATATCTACTTATGAAACTGAACAACTTTTCTAAAGATACTTATACAATCAGAGCAAAGATAACGTTTGCCTCAGCTAGTAAAATATCTACTTTGTACCAAATAGTACTTCCTCCGTGCTTATTATATTGTAATTTGAAATATTTAAGGTTCCTTTAATACTTATATCTTCGTTAGCCCGCTTCTATCTTCGGCATCATCGTCACTTGTCATCAGGTGAGATGGTGCCAAGGGCTTACCAATAGTGGATTAATAATGTCATCTCCCTGAGCCTAATGTTATAAAACATGAATTGTATGAATGATCATGATTTTAAATTGTTTTCTTTTTTGATACGTTTCTATGTATGTACTACTGTAAAAAAAACCGAATTGTTTAACGTTTATTTATCATTTATTTATTACTTTGTGATTAATAATTAAACGATTTAATTTAAAAGTTAAAGTTTGGCCTTCTAAGCTACCCTGCCGGGGTTTAACGCTCGCGAGTGTAGATATATGTCATAACATAACGATATCATAGAATTGACCAATTCATCAAATGTTTCGTAGAATTCTCCATTTCATGAAATGGATTGACCAGGTATTGAAATGGCCGGCCAATATCACGCGGGACGAACCTAACCTAAACTGCCTTGTACCATCCAGGCGGCTTCGCGAGGCTCTTCGGAAATGACGTGATCAAACCGGACGAACCTATTGTCTACTAAGATTTTCATGATCTCACCATTATTATCTTGGTAAGCCCGCTTCCATCTTCGGCATCATCGTCACTTACCATCAGGTGAGATGATGCCAAGGGCGAATCAATTGTGGATAAAATCCGCCCGCCTATTTCACGAAACGACAAATTTCAATGATATCATATATCAGCCGAAGGACGTCCACTGCTGCACATAGGCCGCCCCCAAGGATTTCCACGACGACTGGTTCTGCGTTACCCGCATCCAGCGGCTTCCCGCGACCTTGCCAGTCATCGGTCTACCGAGTGGGAGGCCTGCCTACGCTACGTTTTCCGGTGCGCGGTCGCCACTCGAGAACTTTACTGTCCCAACGGCCATCTGTTCTACGAGCTATGTGCCTCGCACACTGCCACTTAAGTTTAACAATTCTGAGAGCTATGTCGGTAACTTTGGTTCTCCTACGGATCTTCTCGTTTCTGATTCGATTACGCAGAGAAACTCCGAGCATTGCACGCTCCATTGCCCTTTGGGTGCCCTTGAGCCTTATTATGAGGCCCATTGTAAGCGACCATGTCTCAGTTCCGTATGTCATCACCGGCAAAACACACTGGTCGAAGACCTTGGTCTAAAGACACTGCGGTATTTGGGACGTGAAGATATTGCGAAGCTTCCCGAACGCTGCCCAGCCGAAGTGGATTCGACGATTGATATTGATCTCTTTCTTGAAGTTGGACCTACCTAACTGGAATGTTTGTCCCAGGTACACATATTCGGCAACAACTTCGAGTATAGAGCCTCCAAACTTGAGAGGAGTAGGTGCAAGACGGACGTTTGACATAATTTTCGTCTTGTCTATGTTCATTCCAAGACCGAAGTGTTGAGAAGCTCTACACCATCGAGCATTGTACCTAGGTCGTCCATAGTCAGCGAATCAAAGGTGGGTGATGTACTCGCCGTTGTTATTGATGCCGAGTCCACCCCAGGCAAACACCTTTAGGGCGTCGGTGAACAGTTTCGGAGATATAACGTCTCCCTATCTCACCCCTCGCAGCAGCCGGATAGGTTCCGAGTTCTGATCCTGGAGGCGAACTGACATGGTGGTGTTTTCATACAAACACTTCAGTACATCGATATCGATATTCAATTTGGCACCGCTGGAGAGACCGTAACACAGCCCAAGTTTCGACCAAATCAAAGGCTTTCTCATAGTCCACGAACGCTGAGCATAGTGGCTGATTGTACTCTTCGGTCTTCTGTATAATCTGCCGCAGCGTATGTATGTGGGAGGCTGGAATTCGTCAAACCTGCGTGCTAGACGATTCGTAATGACTCTCGAAAACAGCTCGTAGACATGGCTCAGAAGTGAGATGGGTCTGTAGTTCTTCAGCACGGTATTGTCACCCTCTTTGAAGAAAAGCACGACCACAATTTTTAGCCATGCCTTAGGCCTTAGGCGTTTGTCCCTCGAGTATAATGGAATTAAATAACCTCTGAAGAGCTGTAAGTACCGGTGTTCCACCTGCTTTCAGAAGTTTAGCCGTAATTCCATCATCACCCGGTGCCTTATTGTTCTTGAGCTGTTTAAGAGCCATTCTAATCTCGTACAGGCTGACGTCCGGGATACCTTCGAAATAGTGTTTGGTTAGTCTGGCTCTTGGGTATTTAACCAGATCGCTGACAGGAGGATGTGTGGTCGTGTACAATTGTCCGTAGAACTTCTCAACTTTTTCCAGCAACTCAGTCTTAGACGATATGATCCTGCTATCCTCAGTCTTCAGCTGGGTCAGTTTCTTCTCATTCGCCTCTAATACAATTTGTATTTGGTTTTAAAAATCTTAGACCCGACCGTTTGGACAATTTCCACAAATCCGTCATTATAATCGTCCAAATTCTCGCAGTCTCCTAGGCATTCGAAGCGATTGTGCAACTCGAGCTGAAAGTTCTCGGGGTTTTTGAGCTGGAAGGGCGCTGGTCGGAGCGTAGACTTCATCAGTCGACATCTTTCTAGCTTGGTATTTAGATTAAATGTGCCTCTTACCATCCGGTGATCGCTTTCTGTTTTGACTGAATTGATCACAGAGATATAATTGAATATTTGTTTCTATGTCGACAAGATGAAGTCAATCTCATTCTTCGTTACGCCATTGGTATGTAACCATGTCCACTTCCACTGTTAAGGCTTCTTGAAGAATGAGTTCATGAGGGCCTTCTCCATAAATTCGGCCAGCATCTGGTCACGTGCATTCCTCTCTCCATATCCAAATTCCCCTACTCTCAGCTGACCATCACTTCCTTTTCCTAGTTTCGCGTTAAAGTCCCCCATAAAAATTGTGTACTGGGTCCGGGAGCTATTATGTAAAGCTCTAGAGATATCCTCGTACAGGATCTCCACTTCGTCTTCGGAGTGTTCCGCGGTCAGTGCATATACCTATATATGACCTTCAGCGAATACCGTTCGGTGATTCTGAGTTTATGGTATGTACGCTACCCTCGTCGAAACACTCTCAATCCGGACCACAATGTTAATGAGATACTACCCGGAGACAGTTGGTCACCCCCCCAGAAATAGAGCAGGTTTCCGGATTTAAGTATTATAGTGTACTCCCTCTCTTCGGACTTCAGACAATCCAACAATATCGCATCGTAACCTGCTCAATTCTTCCCCAAGTTCTGTCAGCTTCGCGTTGGTCCGCACTCTGCAGTGTGCGCGTGTTGTAGGTTGCCAGGGACAACTGATATCACTAATAACTGATATCAAATAACTGACACCAGCAGAGTAATATTCACAGAATAGAAGAATTCTATAGAACGCTCAAGATGATCTCGTAGTACCAGCACCCAGCGAATCATTACACATACAGCACACTACAAACAGGCTGATGCAATTGAATATTTTCATAAAGTAACCTCCCCCAAAAACAAACCTATAAAATCATTAAATAAAAAAAGACTTTAAATTAAAGGTTTAGTTTATTAAAATAGATAGAATATGACAATGGTAAAGTAATACCAGGGTAGTAAAACTGCCCAGTTTAATTGTTGAGCATTTAATATTAATAAAATAATATGATTATTTAGAACTAAAGAAATAATATGTAACGTTGTGCAATTAACTAAAAAGCATTTATTTTGCATTAAATTTCAGATCGTCAGATTAGAAATTAAGTTATTCAATTGAAACTTGTGCGATTTTTTTCCCAAAAATGGTATCACTATGGGTATAGTGGTGGGGGTATAGTTAGGCGTTTTTAATATCGATAGATTAGATTAGATTATTTATTTCATGTTACCACAGATCTAATTGGATTATTAGATCTGTGCATGTTACCAATTACGATTAGATTAGATAAGCGAGGTATGGTGGTTACTGCGCTGATTGCTTCGAAAGTGACAACGGTTTCGTGGTCAGAGACCTTAAGGACCTTCAGATATCGATTAGGTGTTTATAAAGTTTTATTCCCATAACTTTCATATTATTTACATTTATTTTATTTTCCTTATCAAGACTAATCGATTTACTTGGTTGGCTTGGTTACTATATACAATGAAATTTAATGTTACTATGTTTGTTCCTTACCTGTACTAATGATTCATTTCATTCAAGAAAAACTAAACTAAAACTATTAAAACTATATTTTTTACTACTTATAGATACTTACCTACTTACAGAAAAAATATTCCTGGACAAATCTCACACGGTCATCTAGCCCCAAACTATGTTTCCCTGTACTATGGGTTGTAAATAGGTAAAAAGTAAAGAAAATATTAAAGCGTTCGATGCGTACTGAAAAAAGTATACTAAACGTCTACATGAGGCAGTGCAGAACATTTAATACATTTTTTGTGTGGTATAAGTAATATAATATAATATAATATATTATAATATAATATGATATGATATGATATGATATGATATGATATGATATAATATAATATAATATATTATCTTATATATAAAATTCTCGTGTCCCAATGTTCGTTCCCGTACTCCACCGAAACGGCTTGTATTTAGGGTAGGGTAGTGTAGGGTAGGGTAGGGTAGTGTAGTGTAGGGTAGGGTAGGGTAGGGCAGTGTAATGTAATGTAAGGCGGTACGTAGTTCGCCGGGACAGCTAGTCTTATATATAAAATTCTCGTGTCACAATGTTCGTTCCCGTACTCCTCCGAAACGGCTTGACCGATTCTCATGAAATTTTGTGAGCATATTGAGTAGGTCTGAGAATCGGCCAAAATCTATTTTTTTTAGTGTAGGGTAGGGCAGGGTTGGGTAGTGTAGTGTAGTGTAGTGTATTTAGGGTAGGGTAGGGTAGTGTAGGGTAGGGTAGGGTAGGGTAGTGCAGTGTAGGGTAGTGTAGTGTAGTGTAGGGTAGTGTAGTGTAGTGTATGTAGGGTAGGGTAGTGTAGGTTAGGGTAGTGTAGGGTAGGGTAGGGTAGTGTAGTGTAGGGTAGGGTAGGGTAGGGCAGTGTAATGTAATGTAAGGCGGTACGTAGTTCGCCGGGACAGCTAGTATAATATAATATAATATCATCGTTGAAATGCTTTGAGCAAACAGTCCTTGATTTTGTGGGTCGTAGTAAATTTTGACGTAACTAAACGAAGGCTTAATTTAGTTTTGTACTGAAAGTTAGAAACTGCTCTTATTTTTTTCCGTTTTATATTAGTACTTCGAAAACTAATTACAAACATCGATATATGTCTCCTCAATATACTTACAAAGTTTGGAGTTAATCTGGCATGTAGTTTTTGTATTAAAGCAGAACTACGTTTGTATGAACACTCGAGCCTTGCCATAGGTCTTCGACCAGTGTGTGTTGCCAGTGATGAATGACACGGAACTAAGACATGGTCGCTTACTATGGGCCTCATAGAAAGGCTCAAAGTCAACCAAAGGGCAATGGAACGTGGCTGTGCTTGGAGTTTCTCTGCGTGATCGAATCAGAAACGAGGAGATCTGTAAGAGAACCAAAGTAACCGACATAGCTCTCAGAATTACTAAATTTAAGTGGCAGTGGGCGAGGCACGTAGCTTGTAGAACAAATGGCCGTTGGGGCAGCAAAGTTCTCGATCGACGATCGCGTTTCGTAGGCAGGCCTCCCACTCGGTGGACCGATGAGTGGTGAAGGTCGTGGCGAGCAGCGAGGTGCAGTAGTACATAATACTTCAATGAAAGCCGCTGGATGCGGGCAGTGCAGAACCGGTCGTCGTGGAAATCATTGATGCCTTTGTCCAGCAGTGGACGTCCTTCGGCTGATATGATGATTATGCATTTAATCCTTCTAATGGAGGGTAACGGCCTCCTCTAGAGCTTTCCAGTCGTCTCTATATTTTGCTTTCTTCAGTTATGCTCTCTCGGCCACGTGCGCTTTGGCATCTGACCATCGTGAGTAGGGTCTTCCTCTTTTAACCGTAGTTAATAATTTTAAAAAAACGATGCGCCGTAAAAAAATCATAAAATTTGGCCCATCAGCTGATCCATTTGTATGAAGAGTTCAATTTTTTTTGCGAATTGACTTGATCTTTTAGGAACAGTTGTTTAGTTAGTATGACGAGAAAAAGCTCAAAAAAAAATGGGAAAGAAAAAATACGGGATTTGGAAAATATCCGAGTGTTTTAACGATGATCATCAAAGAACGCTCTCCAAACTCATGTTGGTATAGTTCGAGTTTTAATAGCGTTTTTGGTCGTGATCACGGAATAGAAGAATCTTTGGTCAAAGTATATATATTAGTACTAACTTTGGTCGTGCGTGACGGTAACTATCATGCATTGACTGAAATATCGTCTGCATACCTTTTAGCAGGGACATTTTAGTGTAGGTAGTTATTTACTCAGTAGCAAATACTTAATTAAGGTTCTTGCTTGTGGCTTCGACATGTAAAATAAAAATTTAGAAAAGTATACACATTTTTTAACAGACATGTTAGCGTAATGTATAGCGACGCTTTTTATAGTTTCAAGTTGCGCAATAATATTTTAAGAGTATTTTGTGTTTGAAAATCTAGAATTGTCCAAAACGATGTTTTATATACAAGGTTTAAAAAAAATACTTTTGAATACAGGAAAATATCTGAAAAATCTTAAAAAAATAATTTCTTGTCTACAAAGAGTCTGTGTACGTATGTCATTTTTGTTTAAACAATTTACCTGTTTTCTAGAATCGATACTGAATCTTGTATTATTTACTGAAATGATGGTGGGCAAAAGTGGTCTAAGAAAGAGCACTTCGGTGGCTGCAGACTGGTAGTAATCCCATCAAAATCTGGCCCA
Organism: Coleophora flavipennella; assembly: GCA_947284805.1. Taxonomy (NCBI): domain Eukaryota; kingdom Metazoa; phylum Arthropoda; class Insecta; order Lepidoptera; family Coleophoridae; genus Coleophora; species Coleophora flavipennella. The sequence continues at coordinate 19,241,525 of OX369308.1, forward strand.
GGACACTTGAGAATATCGGTTGTCAAACCTGTTACTAAATTTTTGGGGACTATTGGCTAAAAATCGTCAATCTTCTTATCGTTTTTACAATTTTTAGCCACGCAGAGTGCGTCAAATTAATGGAAACACCTTCAGAATGCCCTTACTTTAGTACATCACTTAATACAAGTGTAACAAAATTGGTGTAGGCGCCGTTAACTGGGGCTTCTACTCCTTTGATTATTTCCTCTCTAGATATAGTGCGGCGGCGCAGATGCATCGAAAAAAATACAGGTGAACTGGTTGTCCGGTAATCCATGCACTCTGAGACAATATGTGTGACAGGCGCGGGTGTAAGACGGTGGTTTTCACGCACACAAGCATAAAAAAGCTGGCCCCTTTTCATTGCAGTGATTATAGGGGACATTTTTCTTTTTTTTTTATATATAGTCATTCGCAAAAAAAAAAAACTTCATAGAGATGGATCAGCTCAGATCAGAAGTGTGCATTTTGTATGGAGCGTCAATTCTTTTTTTTGGAGAATTGATGTGCTCTTTAGTGTAAGTTGTTTAGTATGATGAATAGACGCTCTAATTAACAGTTGCTACACTAATTTTGTTACACTGTTTAAGGGTAGCTCTTAGACCAGGCTACGTTCGTATTTTTTTGTTCACCATCTTTAAATACATAAATTTGATCATAATTTATTAAATATTGAAATCGAAATGTAACGTTTGTTTTATTGATAAACGACGACGCTAAAGTACATTGCTCAACTATTATTTGATGTCCTGATTGAAATAAATATTTGTTCTTTTTTATTATGATGTTTTGAAGATTCCCTATCCAAAAACCGGTACATAACATTGGTGTGCCAGAACAAATCAGACTTTGGCGCGGTTTCTTCAAAATGAGTACAACTACTATCAATGTTTTTTTTTAATAATTTTACAATAGAGCAGCACTGTATTTGTTATTCCTACGAGAAGGTCGTCTTGGGGATGAAAGTACCGATAACGATGACTCATTCCGTTATTTTCGTTGTCAAGTATAAACACATCTATAGATAACACCGGTCAAAACGAATTTCGGGTAATTGTGTTCTCGATATCAAATTTTCATTCCTTACACGTAAGTAACTGATATAAAATTAAAGAGAAAGAGATTTTTCTCTCGAGTGAAATCTGTCTTGACAGATCAAATAAAAAAGTAGCCAAGGGCGTGTTGTACCATGCGCAAAGTAGGGTTCCGTTGTCTCTTAAAAAAAAAAAAGTTAGGTTTGCAATTTGTATATGAACATTAAGTTGGTCAACTATTACGTCACTTACCATCAGGTGAGATGATGCCAAGAGCTTACCTACCAATTGAGAATAACAAATAAAGCCAACTTGGCCGTGATAATTTTCCGGTGCACGGTCGCCACTCGAAAACTTTACTGCCCTAACGCCAATCTGTTCTACGAGCTATGTGCCCTGCCCACTGCCACTTCACTTTAGCTAATAAATATAATTGAGTTTGTCACACACGGGACAGTTACTATAATATTTTATCAGCGAGTATCTTAAGATAAAAACTTTTAAGTAGTATCGTAAGGTATCACACACACGGGACAGATACGATAATATATGAAAACCGAACATTCTGTTACGAGTCTTTGAATGAGCTACACCTAAAACGCTTTATACAGGGTGATCAAGAATTTTGGCGTATGTCAGAGGACGAAGCTGAATTTGAATTACATGTTGCTTTTACGAAAGTAGCGTGACACTTACGTCCTCCTCACTACTCACCGCAGACCACCCCCGAACACACCCGCGCTGCGCGAAGATATTTTTTTATTCATAATTGATAAGCCCTTGGCATCATCTCATGACTATGATGCCGAAGATGGAAGCGGGCTCACCAAGATTATCCAACGCAATGGGGATCTGGCTGTCTTATCTTCAAGCCGGAACACGTCAATGCTGTTAACACTGATGTTTGGCGGCAAGACTTAGATAAGATGGTAGTAGCTAGATGGTATAGCCAGGCGGGCTATAAAAATGCCCTGCCACCAACCAAACCGAGTCTTATAAGTTTGAACTCGCCGGGAATCGAACCCGCGACCTCTTGCTGTGAAGCGAATGGACTAACTATTACGCCACGGAGGCGGTTAAACACTCTTTGAATCATGTTGTATTTATCTTATGATAACAATCTGTGCGCGTATTTTATCTTACAGATATCTATCGATATCGCTCGGTATCTGCAGATAGAGTACGATCAAATATATATTATCTGCACCGTGTGTGTACATTCATTGATTTCTATGAAGAGCGATATTGTAAGATATCTGGTACATTACTTAAAGATATCTTATAGTATCTTTCCCGCGTGTGTGACAAACTTTATGGTAATAGGGAATATTATTATGTAAGGGAGTTACCCTATTTTTTTACAGATTTCATCCCATAATTTTATACGGGTCACAGAGTTGTATAACCATAAGTACCAAATTTTAGCTTTATAGCTGTAAATAGTCTGTGCACAAGGGCTGTGACATACCGACGGACAGACAGACGGACATGGTGTAACTTAAAGGTTCACTTGTTTGACTACGGAACCCTAAAAACAGTAGGTTTTATAACCTTATATTTATTTACTCACTATAGTTTGCAAACGGTAGACGGGACAAAAAACATAAACTTCGTGCATCTTAGTAAATTTTAGTGCCCCCAGTATCTAAAAGCGAAATAATAACTTTCCAGGTCAAAAGTACAAACATTGTGATAGCACACACCACGTGTGTTACTATCACAACATGAGGTAAGAAAACTTTTACTTGCATTTTAAGTTTATATTTTTGACCTGGAAAGTTTTCATTTGGTAAGAGTGTTTTTTAATCTTCCCATATGTCCTCTTCCGCTTCGTGTCAGAAGGACAACTAGAAAAGAAACTTCCCAGCTATCACCTAGGTGACAATTCGTCCCTTTTGGAGGCGCGCTAGAGGGAGAACTGGGAAGAATGTTTCTTAGTTGTTACCGAGAGGTTATAAAGAAAATTTCATCAACTTCCTCGATAAGTACATAGTTTTACTGATTTTCTACAAAAATACTGAGAAATTCTCAGATATCTCTAGCGCGGCTGAATCACGCGCGCCCGGCGAAATAAGCGGGCGGCGGTAAGTACAACGTATTGTATTGTATTTACTTTCCACCCAAGACATGTAAAATAAATATGGTAAAAAAAAAATATTAAAAAATTACCTGCCTCACTGGAGCCTCTGGCACGGCGTTAGATATTCATATGGCAAGGGATAAACCTGAGGAAAAACGTGCTGAACCTGGGGAAAAAAGTGGAGTTGAACCTCAACAAAAAAAAAACGCCGAGTGGCTGATATTATTTACTTCCAATTACTTATCTCGTCAGGTACCTACCATCAGTTGAGATGTAATCAATCGCAACTCAACTTTTTTTATAAAATAAAATAAATAAAAAATACTTTTACCTACAACTGATACTAATCTACTATACTTTTGTCAATTAAACTAGCATGTAAATAATAAGTAATTATCCTTTTTACATTTCTTTTATGCTTTTTCATTTGGTACTACGCTCACGAAGAGGTATTCAAAGGACTGTCTCAATTCTTCATAAATCCATTTTTACCTTTTTTTCATTTTTTTTTCAGATTACGAGTGAAATATTATTCTCACAGACCTCGTTCTGTGCTTTAATGAAAGCAAAATAAATGTACTACAATTTTATTTTTTACGAATTTTCACACAGGACTTGCGATTTTGCCAATAATTTGAGCCGGACGGGAGCAAAACTTAAAATTGTCAATTTTCAGAAAAAATGGACCATCTTCGTAGGGCTATAGCTTGGCTTGTAAAACTGCGATTGAGCTTGAACAAATTTGCTTATTTTCAAAAAGTACTTTGTCGAAAAACGCATAGTTTATGACTTTAAAAAAATACTTCGAGTCCTATAATTTCGCAGGTGATCGCGTGGTGCGCAGCGAGCTCAAGATTTTAGAACTTACAAATTTGGATTCGCCCTACTCTAACTGTTCCATACAACATACCAACAAATCAGAACAACATCATGCTTTATAGGTGAAGATTTCTACTGGGCTACATGGATGGGACCTAATTTTAATTGTGGACGTCTCCCGACTGAAGTTCAGAATGAACTTTTAATATTTAAGTAAAAGTTGTTAACCTTTTACGGCGTTTTCTTGTGGTCCCACTTATTTGTTCCACACAGGTACTGAAGGATAGATAGTGACGAACACGCGATGAAAATGTTTATAGGTAGTAGGTATCCAAACCATTTAGGTACTAACGAACAATGGGATATCTGAGTGGCCTGCGGATACGTGCAAGTAATACGAGTACTAGGAATTCCCGGAATGATATTGCGATTCCGCTACCAAAACCTAATAAACTGCGTTTTTAAATTAATGTAGGTGATATTATCAACATTCAATATCGTCACAGCGAGGTCTGCGGGTCAGCCAGCCAGTAACAAACAATTCGAAGTATTTAACCAATAGCAAGGTCAAGTACGCACCCAGTAGTTATACATTCGTCCAAGGAAATTGAGAGCAGTCTAATTGAAGAAGATGATAAATGGTTACGTCATCCAAGACGATTTTTGACATGCTTTCCATTTTTAATGTGATTAGAGATGTTTGATTTTTCTAATTGACCAGATAATTGGGTGCTACAAAAGTATAAATATAAGTACTAATGTAGTGCTACTCTGCTACGGGTTAAGGTACCAGACTCCGTAACCGTTTCATGTACCTATCGTAGTATTCAAGTGTGTATTTTCAGTACTTATCTACAAACGAAACAAAGGTAAAAGAAAGTTGCAGATATAATCATAATTTTCAATTGATCCATGAAGTGAATAAAACAAGAAGAAGAATGGTACGCAAACGAAGCAGACATGCTCGCACGAAAGTTTACATATATACATACATAAGATCACGCCTCTTTCCCGGAGGGGTAGGCAGAGACCACATTTTTCCATTTGCTACGATCCTGACATACTTCTCTCGCTTCCTCTACATTCATCAATCTTTTCATACAAGCTCGTCGGTTTAGGGTACTCTTGACCTGACACTTCTTCAATACGTCTTCGACTTGGTCGCCGTACGTACGTCTTGGTCTACCCCTTCCAGTATTACCATTCACATTATTAGGAATAAATTTGGCAACTAAATTTTTGCTAGGTATCTAGATAGGTATATATGCTCGAGCGTCATCATGTGACATCCATTAGTCATATGCATTGAACGCAGATCGTACTTTAAAGCTTGTTCGTAGGTACTTATTTCACTTAAATTTTATTGATCCCTGCGACCGGCGTCTTCATCACGTGAGTCTATTCGGGAAAATTCCTAAATGAAGTATGCCTATAGGTTATACCTACAATAACAGTGATTTCATATATTGTACCGACCCGAAAAACTAATGTATATGCAGTGTATAGTTTAGTAGCAAATCGGCAAGTGTAGTTAATAGAGGCAGTGCGTCTTGTTTATCAAACGCCTGTATATAAAGGCGGTGGGCTGCGCGGACAGCGCAATGCCCACGCGCTGCTTGATACAGGCTCATTCCGTGCATTTTGCTCTTCGCTACTTAAACCTACTTAGGATACACAAATAACGATCAAGATGACGTTTAGCAAAACTATTTTGGCAGCGGTTCTTTTGGTGGTTGTAGTGGCAAGCCCAGTGGACAAGAGGCTGAGATCATCACCTATGGAAAGTGAGTGAAAATTTGTTTCTTTTTTAAAAATATTGCTGTTGCAATAACGGTAATTCCGTATATTTATTGTTACTGCAAGTATCAAGGGGTAAGATATTTGTAAGCTTAGAGTTCAAAAAATCGCTCAAATTCCAATGTCTTTGCTTGTAAGTACCTATCTAAGTGATATGTAGAGCAGGTAACTTTGAGTAGATCCACATATCTATACTTTTTTTTTTATTTCTGCGAAATATTGATTTGTATACTAGCTTTTACCCACAGCTTGGCCCCATTGGATATAGTTTTTTTGAATGTCTTTGAGGGTGGGTGATAGATAACTGTTAATAAAAAAACAGCGCGTTCCTGGAATAGTTTGCAATAGTTGTATTGGGAGTCAATTTCAAAACTTTACAGTAAACTTCAGCACAATTTTGTTTTTTAACCATATAGAGAAACTACTTACCTCTATTATATACTAGCTTTTGCCCACGGCTTCGCCCGAGTGGACATCGTTTTTATGACTGTCTTAGAGGGTGCGCGGTGCGCGAGCCGTAAGCGGCCCGCGAGTGGGGACGTGGATTTTCACCAGATCCCTCGGAAACTATGTCAGGATATGCTTATTAATAAATCTAACATTTCCCACCCCCTCAACTATATCTGTGCTAAAAATCACACAATCCATTGTTCCGTTGTGATGTAAAAAGAAATTAACCAAAAAAGAGTATATGTTCAGTTCCCTCAGGAACTGCATCTGAATATACTATTTTCGCGGGATAAAAAGTAGCCTATGTCCTTCCTCGTGACACAGGCTACTTGCATGCCAAATTTCATTAAGATTGGTCAAGACGTTGAAGCGCGAAAAGGTAACAAACAAACACATTCTCACATTTATAGTAAGGATAAAAACGTGGAAACCAGAGGGAGAATGGGGAGAGGTCTTGAAATTACTACAGGTGTTAATAAAAAGGGGGGAGGGTGGCCAAAATTTGTCAAGGATGGTATAGGTACGTACGTCCTGCACCTGTCCTGAGGAACTGCATGTAATAGTTAGATTTCTCTCACGCCGCACCCGCAGCGGAGCAATGGATGGACGTAATTTTTGCACAGAGATAGTTGAGGGGGGGAACGACCGAAACGTGGCGTGATGGTTAGTCCATTCGCTTCACACCAGGGGGTCGCGGGTTCGATTCCCGGTGGGGTCAAGTTGTAAGACTCTGTTTGGTTGGTGGTAGGGCATTTTCTAAACCCGCCTGGCTAGCTACCACCATCTTATCTAAGTCTTGCCGCCAAACATCAGTGTTAACAACATTGATGTGTTCCGGCTTGAAGATAAGATAGCCAGTTCTCCATTGCATTGGGGATTCTTGGTAAGCCCGCTTCCATCTTCGGCATCATCGTCACTTACCATCAGGTGAGATAATGCCAAGGGCTTACCAATTGTGAATAATAAAAAAAACGTAGGTTTTTGCAGTTTCTCCAAGACAGGTGCAGGACCATGATATTTTTTTCGGCATAAAAGTAGGTTATGTCACTTTCTATCTCTTGAACTATCTATGTGCCAAAAATCAGGGCGATCCGTTGCTCTGTTGTGACGTAAATGAAGGACAAAAAACAAACAAACTTTTACATTTAAAATATTAGTAAGGATTACATAAAAATCTAATTATCCTTTAGAATGATCTGCTCTAAATACATCCAGGGTCTCAAGATAAGGTTAAACTTATCCGAAAAAGTCCTAGCCAGATAATTTTTGTTTTTTGTAGCCTTTGAGATTTATCGGATATCTTCATAAATAAACTTGATCTATTAAAAAACTTGTTATCTATCTGAAAACAATAAAAAAAATCGTTGCTTCGAAAATGGATTGGCCGATTCTGATAAAACTTTATACACTTGAGCAAGTCACGAAATTCTAGTTTGTGGATAGATTAAATTTTCTAAATACTTTATTTTCAAAAAGATAAGCGAATTTTAAGTTTACTTTACTATGAAAAACTTGCCTCAAGAGCGTATTTACAAAATAGTTACCCGTAAAAAAAATATTACTTCTTGAAAATGGATTGGCCGATTCTAATGAAACTTTATACACTTATACAAGTCACAAAATTAAAGTTTGGAAATAGATAACATTTCAAAATACTTTATTTTCAAAAAGATAGGCGAATTTTAAGTTTAAGTACTATGAAAACCTTAAATCACATTATTTAGTGACAAGATTATTTTTGGGAAATTTGATTCTATCCTTAAACTACAATTTCGTGATTTGCTTATGTGTATAAAGTTTTATTAGAATTAGCCCATCCCTTATCAAAAAATGATAATTTTAAGTTTGTAAGGGATACGATTTTGTGAATACGCGACCTTGAACACTTATCGTAGTCAATCGATTGTAAAAGTAATTGTGTTAGGAAAACTTAGATACAGCTCCAATACACGATAGAGATAGATATTGTGAGAATGACAGCAAAGAGCTATTAGCTAGACCTAACTTCATCATCATCATCATATCAGACGAAGGGCATCTACTGCTAGACAAGGGCCATGGATAGGTACTTAGCTTATGTGTAGTCAAAGATTAAAAAATATTAGTGTAGTCAAAGTATTACTTATGACAAAAAACGATAAACCAGAGAGCAAGAGATAAACTAAACCCGGACAAGTTCTGTTTATGTAAAACAATTTCTTCTTAATACTTGTAATTAAGTAGTAGTAGGTAGCAGGTAATTATCTACTTAACGTTGTTCGACGTGGTACATTTTTTATTTGGCTTTAGGATACAGACAGTAACCATGCTAAAATAGATTTTAATTTTAATAGGCAGACGGGAAGATGTTTTGTCTAACCGGTGACAACTGGGAAAAAAATCCCAGTTGTCACCCCGGTGACAGTGGTAGAGGGGAGCTGGGAGCAATGGACTTTTTAAACGTAAAAAGTAAATCAATACAGTTTTTAAGTACAAAGATGACAATTGATTACTAGGTAAAATGATATATGTCCATCTTCGTTGCGGCCCACTTAACAAAATGATATGCTTTTTACAAGCTTAATTAGCTTGCTGTGTTACTTATTTTATTCGTTAGTTAATTTTTATGTTTGGGACATATCTTGGAAGCTATATTAGAACCACTTCCCAGTTTCCGATTGAGCTAAAATTTTGCGTTTCGTTTAGTTTGGAGAACAATGTATTGTTAGCTAAGTGACGTCATTCTAAATTTAATATGGCGGAGCAGTTATTTTTTATGCACCCCATGATATGCACACTGAAAGGGTTTCATGCGAAAAATACGAAATAATTAAAATTATTTTCAAGGTAAAGCTTGTACCTAATTTTCTTAGGTTTTTCGTAAATTATTAGGGTTTCGTACCAGGTAACGGAGCCCAACTACTAAGCCTTCGCTCTCTGTCTGTCCGTCCGTCTGTCTTTTAAAAGTATGCATCTTTTGAACCGTAAAACGTTGTCGGCCGAATTTTAAGGAATATGTGTTATCCTAGGGGATTTACTTACAAACTACGTAAACTGCATAAAAAAATAAGGGGGTCGCCATACAAAGAAACGTGTTTTTAAAGCTTTTTTTTTGCGTTTTCACCATAGTAAAAAACGGTAATACGGTGAAACTTGGTGTGTTTAGTAGTAATTGTCCTAAAGTACAACAACTAAAAAATTCGAGCGAGACCTACAGTACTCGCATATGATGTGTAACATGTGACAAAATACTTTAGGTTAGTTAGATTTGATGACGATATTGTACCTGGGTGGCGGATCTGACAGTAACGAAAAAAACCGACCAAGTGCGAGTCGGACTCTCGTAAAGTAGAATTCCGCGCTTTCGCGACTTCCTGTTACACATTTCCGTCCCATTTCACGAAATCACTACCACAAATTGCAGGAAAGCGAGAGCAACGATGTTACACATCAATAATAAAAAACCGGCCAAGTGCGAGCCGTACTCATGGTAATAGGTCCAAACTGTGTGATATTTCTGTCGCTCGCGTTGATGTCTTATGTTTAAAATGAATAGGTATTATTTGTGGTGCCTACTTCCATGAAGAGGTGTGATGGTACGGATTTCTCAGTGCGCGTGTCGGACTTGGCCAGTTATTTATTTGCACCAATTTTTAAGAAAAAGAACTTGACTGATTTCAGTTGAACTTCAAACTCTGACTCAGGTGCCAAGTAAATTTTTAACTTACATCGACTAGTAATTATGTAATTTTCAATTTATTTATGATTTTTGTTCAGTACATATACGCTATATTTTACAGGTTTTTTTCTTCCGATTGGTGCAAACATAATTTCGTATAGATGAATTCGACATCCTTGATTCATACGAAAATGACACCAAATTTAGCCTCGTAGCTCAATTGATAAAGGTATCAAGATAAGCCTGAGGGATTCCCCTCCCCCCACCATAAACTACCATGAAAACCAGGTGTTTACACTAGATAAAACCATCTTTGGATCCTAAGTAACAACCCTGCTAAAGGATTTTTTTTCCTCAAGAAACACTGTATCCTGCATGGTACAACTGCCACCATGTATATACACGGCAGTGTGCCAGCCAAGTTCTTAATAGTTTATTCAGCTAATACTAAGGCAACGAAGTTGTAGTTTTCTACGATTTTAGATCATAAATATATACCCTATCATATTGAGCGTGCCATGCTCGGGGCTTCTCTGCGTGATCGAATCAGAAACGAGGAGATCCGTAGGAGAACCAAAGTAACCGACATAGCTCCCAGAATTGCTAATATTAAGTGGCAGTGGGCGGGGCACATAGTTCGTAGAACAGATGACCGTTGGGGTAGTAAACTTCTCGAGTGGCGACCGCACACCGGAAAACATAGCGTAGGCAGGCCTCCCACTCGGTGGACCGATGACCTGGTGAAGGTCGCGGGAAGCCGCTGGATGCGGGCAGCGCAGAACCGGTCGTCGTGGAAATCCTTGGGGGAGGCCTATGTCCAGCAGTGGACGTCCTTTGGCTGATATGATGATGATGATGATTGAAAGTATGAAGGAGGGCGGGGAATTTGGAATTTCGGTTCTGGAGGATTAAAATTAAAACTAGAACTAGGGTGAAATTGTACGGGGGCAGGATTAGAACCATCACTATTTATATCATTTATTAATTAATTTTTATTTATTAAAATATGGTACACTAGTGGGCGCCCGCGGCTTCGCCCGCGCAGATCCCGTTTTTTATCGTTCCCATGGGAATTTCCCAAAATTCTTTCTTAGCGGATGCCCACGTCTCAATTTCTATCTGTATTCCAAATTTCAGCGAAATCCTTTCAGTGGTTTTAGCTGTACCAGTCAGTCACCTTTTCCTTTTATGTATAACAGATATAGGGACTTCTTAACGACTCAACCGTATTTTGCAATCTATTGATTTGTCCCTATGAGTTCTCTGCTAATAGCTAAAATAACTTTGTGCAGTAGTGAGCATCTTCAATCTGGAGGACCCGTGCGTGCGGCAAGGTGGCCTCTGCCTCAGGATCGAGGACTGCCCACCTGAGAACCTGGTCCAGATGCGAGGTGTCATGTGCCCCGCCCAACACCATCTTGGAGTTGAATGTTGCTATGCACGTATGTATTTTATTTGAAGGAGGCTAATCGATGCTGGCGTGATCTCTTTAATCATACTGAACATAAATTAACCCACTATAAGCAAGGTCATTACCTGGATGGATTTGAAAATTAGTTGCTGTATTCCTCGACTGTTCCTGCGCTTCATCATGCACCTTAAGCTGTTGATGCCCGTGCTATTAGAAGTTGGCAGTCATTATTTTTTTTTATTCACAATTTGGTAAACCCTTGACAACATCTCACCTGATGGTAAGTGATGACGTTGCCGAAGATGGAAGCGGGCTCACCAAGATTCCCCAAACGCAATGGGGAACTGGATATCTTATCTTCATTCCGGAACACACCAATAATATCAACATTGATATTTGGCGGCAAGACTTAGATAAGATGGTGGTAGCTTGCCAGGCGGGCTTAGAAAATGACCTACCACCAACCAAACCGAGCCTTACAATTGACCCCGCCGGGAATCGAACCCGCGACCTCCTGTGTAAAGCCAGCGAACTTTGCCTCTGGGCTACGGAGGCGGTTAAAGCCGTAGGTATTAGTCTGAGGCCGCGTCAGAGGACTTATAGAGTTGGCTTGAAAAAATCCGATAACAGGGTTTGCAACTAGCCCTGCGACCTCCACTAATCCGGGATTCGCTCTTGTTTGCCTAACTTTCCCGAAATATGGAAAGAGAGGCGACCCCGCGCTCCAGCAGTGGGGACGTTCTGTGTAAACTTATCTTTATCTCTCATCACATCAGCTCATATATATGTCCCCACCGAGGGGCTCGAGCCAACCCTGAATCGGGTAAAAGAAATTATTTTTGGGGTAAATCGGAAAATAAATTTTAAAATAAAGAATAGGTAAAAAAACAGCAGTAAAAGGTGATGGTGGTGATGTATTGGTTTAAGCATAAACCTACAACACAAAATTTAACTTAAATAAAATTGATAGGTTACCTAAGAACACATTTAAGATTTACAAAATATAGATTTGGTTGAGTTCTGGATAGTCAACGATCGTCGCTATGATTCGGATAAAATCACCTACTAAATACATACATAATAATTAATTAGCGTTAGACGGAATTACCCCGAGGCAGCTTACGGTTAAAAATTAACCTCGGAGCATCCTAAACAGAATTTTTTAAAATTTAAAAGGGTTTTTCAAACCTTGGGAAATGAGTGGCTGAATCCTTGGTAAGAAACTCCGGCAAAGAAACGGCAATGGTGTTGGCGATAAGAACGAGCAGTTAAAAAGGTTTAGCACTGCCCTTTAGGCGACTGGGACAGGATGGCAGTTTCGAGTTTCATTTTATTTTTGTCAAAGGTTGTAATGAAAAATAGTGTGTATCACTCGGGGCCAATATATTTTATTTTCGGGCGGCGCATATTGAATTGCTCGTTCATTACGCTTAAGATTCTGCTGTAGAATCCATCGCTTCGCTTGTAATTCTACTATGGAATCCTTCGCTTCGCTCTGAATTCAAACTAACGCCCTCGGGGAACAAACTATTACGTTGTCCCCCTGTAACACAGATAACTATTTCCCGGCATTAAGTAGATAATAGATTCTGTAGGTGTCACATTTGTAGGTACTTATCACATCTTTTGCATATTTTCTAACACTATTAAGTGTTATGTTAATGTTACTACTATTTTTACTAATCGACGAACTCATTTTTAGAAAGAATTTGCGATTCAAATCAGCAATCAGTGAACGGAGAAGTTAACAGGACGTAATTCGCGCGTTTTAGGGTTCCGTAGTCAAGCTAAAAACGTTCATAGTTTTGTCGTGTCCGTCAGTCTCTCTGTCTCTGTACGTCGGTGTGTCAGAGTCGTTATTCTCAGAGAATATTACAGCTATAAAGGTAAAATTTGGTATGGTTATACAAATCTGTGACCCCTTTATAGGTGCGGAATAAAATCTGTAATATTTTTTTTTACTTTACTTCCCCTATTACATGTAAAGTGGAGGTGATGTTTTTTTTTCATTTACCCCATAGTATGTATACCCCAATCACAATCAATTTAAAAGGAAAAATACTACAGCCAAGTAGGCTATCTTAGTTTAGGACTAAACGTCAACCAAATTAAGCTAATGTACAGTTGAATTTCTGAAAAGTTTATAGATGTTCCATACAAAGTGTTTTAAACCAACTGTATAAATGACTTCAATGAATAAAATATACATATAGTTTGTATGAGCCCATTACCGGCAACAAATTTTATTTAAAAAAATATTAATTTGCGTTCGATCTTTTAAAGTTATTAGTTATTACAAAACCTACAGAACAATTATCATGTTCCAAATTCAGAACGCTTTTACTACATATCTTATTCCCACTTATATAGGGCAACCAATTGTCGTTTTTCGACTAAGTGGGACAAAAAGGACTTTCCCTAAACGTATTCTGTTCTTTAGTACTGGATATTATTCAGGCTGTAAAAAATTGGTGTACGACCCGTTAACTGGGGCTTCTACTTGTCATACTGAACAAATTAGATTTTTTTTAACTCTTCATACGCTGTGACCAATTCACCATATGACTGACCAATTCTTCATACGCTGTGACCAATTCACCATATGAATGAATGAAAAATTCATATTTCATTTTAGTAATTGACTATGGGTTTCATTCAGAAAGTTATTGAATATGATGAGTACGAAGCGCCATCAGTTAAGGCTTTAAGATGCCCCAATCCGAGCAGGTTGATACGTGTTAAAATAATGTCGAAAGTAAGTCTATTTATTTTAAGTTCAAATCATGCGGGCTTCAGCGCGGCTGTTACGTTGAAACCGAACTCCCAATTCTCAATTTTTACATGTCTTTATTACTATTCTATAATTTCAAATCAGTTTTAAAAAAATTGTTCAGTTAAAATAAAAGGTTTTGTGTGTTGGTTTCATTCATATAAATCGTTTTTTTATTACTTTCCCGGCGCCAATGACGCTGGGTCATATTGACCCGAGCGATTTTCAATTCGGGAAATTTCGAAAAAAACATATTATAATCGTTATTGATTTTCTCAGTAGCTGGAGATAAGACCTCAATTCATATGATTTGTACCATAGTGTAGTGAGCAAGCGCCAGTGAAGAATGGTAAAATCCTTTTTCTTGAATAAAACGTGTATAAAACGGCTACAGCTCCATACATTTTTAGTTCCAAAAGAGAAATTCTTTTAGTTGCCCTTTTGAGGTTGTTGCATTAAAACTAAATTATAGCTTGATATCTAAATTAACTTAAACATGTTGGTACTACAATGACTTCAGGGTCATGCAATAGTTCTTACTTTGTATTAATTTTTTTATAATTCAGCAGATAACCAGATAATTAAGAAAAAAACATTCGGGTCATATTGACCCAGCGTCATTGTCCGCGTTATTTTTTACACGTCATTGGCGCCGGGTTAAGTATATTACATATTTTTTTCCATAGTGATAGCTTTAAACACTCTTTCAATAGTTTGAACTGAATATTGTCATTTGACCTATTATAAGGCCTTAACGGCTCCTACTCCATTTTTTATAAACCAGTTCACTTTGTTTATGCTGTAAGTCTAGACTTTTAAAACCACACCAGATATTTACAATGTAATTTTTTGTTTCAGAATGATTCACCCCCCGATGCGTCGATAACATCGTACTTAAGTAATAAACTAAGATTATTTGTGTAAGATATATTATTTATTTAAATGCAAGCCCGAAGTGGGAATAAAACCTAAGAACATAACCGAATATTTAATTTATTACATTACGTTAATTGACTTTCTTTAATTACCTACAGCATAGGCAGGATGATATAATGGGAAGTATTGGGTCGCATTGGTCATGTTTTTACAAGATTTCATATTATGTTTGTTAACTTAAGCTTTTCATGGCATCATCGTCATCCCATCATCATCTGAGCTTGCTAAGATTCCCCTACACAATGGGGAACTAGCTATCTTATCTTCAAGCCGAAACACATCAGTTTTGTAAGCATTGGTGTTTAGCGACAAGACTTAGATTATATGGCTAATAAAATGCCCTTCCACCGAACTAACCGATACAATGTTATTTTTTTTTATTCACAATTGATAAGCCCTTGGTATCATTTCACCTGATGGCAAGTGACGATGATGCCGAAGATTGAAGCGGGCTTAGAAAACGCCCTTCCACAAACTAAACCGAGTCTTAAAAAGTTAGACTCCCCCGGGAATCGAACCCGCGACCTCTTAAATGGACGGATACGCCACGGAGGGGTTAATGGCTTTCATTTAACCTTCAATGTTAGTATAAGCTGTTAGTCGTGGTCCACCTAGTCAGTCCACCGGGTGGACCGGCAATTTTTTTTTCTTATCTGTGGGGTGGACCACGAGTAATATTTTATTTTCCGTGATCCACCTTTCTGTAACTGAAAAAATTTGAAATAAGCATTGACCGTGGTACACCCAAAAAAAGTCTATTCATATTTTATGATACAATTGAAGTATTATGTATGTATGTATAAATTCTATATTGCACACAAGGAATAATCACAAAATGGTTTTATCTGACTTAAGTGTACAAAGGCGGTCTTATCGCTAAAAGCGATTTCTTACAGACAACCCTTGGCAGATGAGATATACTCAAATATATTATGTAAAACAACGATAGCGCAAGAATCTGATAGCATGGTGCCTATTTTCCAAAAGGCAAAGAAAAATATTAAAATTTTTGTATTGTCGTGGCCAGATCGTAGATTTGGCCAGATCATGAAATGTCCGGGCGGATCTGAGTTGAACAAGCGAAGCGAGCGATAATGGGTCCATTAGGTGTGATGATGATACTGTCGTTGATACTGTTCCCATCCTGGGTGGAGGAATGCAGTTAGGTTAGGTTCGTTTAGCATGATGTGCAGAAGTCACATGGCTATAAGGTGGACCACGGGCATTCTTTTGCGTTGTCCACCTTAGTACACCCAGGTGGATCACGAAATAAATTATTGCCCGTGGTCCACCCAGGTGGACTGAGTAGGTGGACAACAACTAACAACTAGTTTGCATGTTATTTTTTTTGTTAAGGTCAAATCTTGGAAACGATTTTAGAGCGACTTCCAATTGAGCTGTTTTGTATTGCAGATTCTTTTGGTATTTTGAAGATTTTTAAAATATTTCATAGCTTTTATCGCGGGCTTTCAGCGCGGCGACCGAATCAAGAAATTCCGTAACGAAAAAACCTAAAACCCCACACTCCGCCTACCATGTAGCTCGGCCGAGCGTGACGTAACGTTACCGCGTTCTAAGAAAACTTACAGTGCCATCTATTAGCGATTTGCGGTACTAAAATGACTAAGTCAATTTTACTGGTGTAACTTTCTTAGTGTTAAAAGTTGATAAAAAATGCTATGCAATAGCTGTACCGCGGCAGTCCCCGAGTGCCACACGTATTTTTTAATTAAATATTTGAGTGCATTTGACTGCAACTCACCTGATGGGTAGTGATGATGCAGTAGAGGATGGTACACGCAAACTCATATAATGCCTGTTCACTCTTGCCTTGAAGATCTCGAAATTATAGGAATCGGGAAACACTGGCGCCGGCAAGGAGTTCCACTCCTTCGATGTACGCATAATAAATGAGGATGCATAACGCTTCGTGCGAAAAGGTGGAACATCAACAACAAAACAAAGGGGTGCAACCCCTCGCTGCATCTCGTTGACTGATGGTGAAATGGAGCCGGGAACGAGGTCGTGAAGTTCTCGCGAACTATCCGAAATGAATTAGAATGCCGATAGACAGGCGACTTTGCGGCGATGCTCAAGGCTTTAGTACTCAAGGCTTTAGTAATTGACTAGCTCGTCGTCACCAATGAGTCTAATGACAAGCTTTGGAGGTGGAATCAAGGTTCCAGGATAGTTTTCAATGGAATACTGTGCTCGCTTTTTACTCTATTGTGATCGCAAAAAAATCTAAGTTGAGATTTTGATAGGGATCGATTGTCTTACACTAAGAGTCCCAAAAGCAAAAAAAATTGTGTTTGTGCGTATTTATGTATGTGTGTGTGTGTGTGTGTGTGCGTGTGTGTGTGTGTGTGTGGTGTGTGTGTGTGTGTGTGGTGTGTGTGTGTGTGTGTGTTTGTGTGTGTTTGTGTGTCCGCGCGTCCGTCTAGTGCTCTAGTTCCCAAACTTCAACACGGATTTGAGTTAAATATTATTTTTATCTATCCGTCCTTTTCTTATTTATATCTCCCCTTAATCTTCCCTTTATTGATTTTTTTAGGTTTGTCATCCATCATAGTAAATAAACTTTACGACAGCCCGCACTAAAATTTTCTCGACAATTTTTTTTATAAATTTTTCTTTTCATACAAAAAATTAATAAAAAAATTAAAATAACTTAGATTAATTTATGTTGCACGACCAAATATATACTTATTCGTAGTACATGACAATTCAATAGCTCCAACCATTTGTGAGTAAATCGCAATTTTCAATTTAATTTACAGGAGAACCATACAAACATGAATTTTCGCAGACCAATGGGTATTGCTATGTCATTTATAAGCAACTACAACGTGCCAAGTATCATTAAAATCGTAAGAGCCGTTTATGATTAAAAAAACAGTTTTTGTTGTAAGATAGCTTTCACGGTACGAAGAAACTTTTTATAATCCCTTCATGAAATAACCTTTAACTCTTAAGCTCCAAATTCGACTTAGTCCGCGTGGAGGTTTTGAATTTTCCCACGGAAACTTGAACTTTCCGGGATGAAAAGTATCCTATATATTAAACCGCCCGGGTTAAGGAAGGAATCACCAAACAAAATTTTTTGCGTGATGCGCGAACATACAGACAGACAGACACATAGACAGACAGACAATAATACCGAAAGTTATTGTTTTGGCCTCTATATCGTTAGTAATGATCACCAGTTATTATTTTCCAAAAATATTTCATGTACTGACACGGCCCCGTTACAGTTTTATTATATTTATGTAAAAAAGATTACTAATTAATGTTCTATTACGCGATAATGTACGTTTGAGATAAAATTCCTTTTTTTTAAGGTTCCGTACCCAAAAGGTAAAAACGGGAGACTTCGCTGTCCGTCTGTCACCAGGCTGTATTTCATGAACCGTGATAGCTAGACATTTTCACAGATGATGTGTTTCTGTTGCCGCTATAACAACGAATACCAAAAAACATAAATATTTAATGGAGCCCACTAATCCCCATATAAAAACATGATTTTTTTGCTCGTTTTAGCTCGATATTGATAACGGCAAAAGCTAGACGCTTAAAATATTCACAGAATATTGAGTTGTATTATCCAATTAAAAAATAAATAATTAAATTATTGTGTCTCGGATTGCTTTAACGGTGAAGGAAAACATCGTGAGGAAACCTGCACAACACACCTGCGAAGAAACTCGAAGTTTGTGTGTGAAGTCGACCAACCCGCACTGGGCCCGCGTGGTCGACTAAGGCCCGATCGCCCTAATTCAGGGTAGGCTCGAGCCCCTCGGTGGGGACGTATATGAGCTGACATGATGATGATGAATTAAATTAAAATAAAATTAATATTTAAGGGGGCTCCCATACAACAAACGTGATTTTTATAGATAATGGTTCGGAACCCTTCGTGCGCGAGTCCGACTCGCACTTGGCCGGTTTTTTTGTAATTAGTATTGAGTCCCTCATGATATATGTTGCAGAAACTTCAGAATGTAGAAGTTAGAGGTTCGTATTACAATTCAACGTTTTAAATTGTATATCTCTTAACGCTGATAAAAGCAAACACTCATAGTTTGTGAAAAGCTCACAAATTCGCATGGAAACTGGTAAGTTTCCTAGTAAGCTGCTCGTAGAGAGGCGCGTTAACCAGGGCTGCACTGCAAGCTTACTCGCGCAGCTGCGGTCGGGTCGGTCAGCAACAGCATCTCACTGTCACCCGCGCGCCGACCCGTGAGCACGTGTGGTGGGTTCGCGTCCCGACCAACATTCGCAACTCGCGTTTTCCGGCTTCTACCGACATCGAAAAATTAGGTGAGTGTTGATTTTTTCCTTTTTGTTTCAGCAGTGACTTAGGTAGATAGTGTTTTTTTCCTAAAAATCTCTTCCTTTTGAAGAACACTAACACTTGGGTGGAAAAAAACAACTTTCTTGTTTATAAATAAGTTTATGGTAACTATACTTATACAAAGATTATATACATAAAAATATTTTCTAACTTAATTAATGTGAGATACCGAAATTTAATAACCTATTTTGAACATCTACAAAAGTTACTACCTACGTAATTAATTATTATTAATAATTTTTTTTTTACCTTTGTAAATAAATGAACTTAACGTACATAGTTTCCCAAAATTACTTATTTTCTTATATTAATAAATTACATATTATGCTACTCGGATAGAAGGTGTAAACAGAGAATAACAAAAGTGGTGTTGATCCCGTTAACTGGGGATTCTGCTCATTATACTGAACAAATTTTGTTCTACAAGTTTGCTGAAATCGCAAAGAAAATAATCTCTTCGTACAAATCCATCAGCTGATCGACCAATTTTGTGCATTTTAGTATGGAGGGTCCAATTTTTTTTTTGAGAATTGACTATTGGTTCCCTGGGGAAAGTTGTTCAGTATGATGAGTAGAACCCCCCCGTTAACGGCTTCTACACCAAGAAATTATTGACTTTTCATAGGTAGTTATAGAACAGTCTACTTATTTTCAAACATTGTATGGAAAATCTTCAATTGTTTTACTCCGATTGAATATTTTACTTGGAGATAGTTGTTTAGCTACATGAATAGTATTAATTTACTATTTTCGGCTTCTCAAATAAGAACTCAACCTATATTTCTTAAGCACAGCTAGGATTTTGTTCTGCGGCATGACAGAAAAAAAAGCCGGCTCAAATCACATGACCACACCAAGCGCATGATGTAGTAAAATCATGAATATAGATAGTAAATTATTGTATGGTCTTCGCCGAAATGCAGTGTGGCTAATAAGAAAGAGTCTTGTTAAAACGTGACGAAGTCGAAATCTTTTCTCTTCTTTTAGGAGTCTGCCCACGTGACTAGAGCAAAATTAATGAGCTCTCTGTTCTATTTATGGAGTTCTTTGCTATCATCCATTAGAGTTATATTATACATTAGAGTTCTTGTTGTATGATACTTTTATTTTATGCTAAGTTAGGTAGTTTCAAGTACCTACTTACACATTTTTAGGGTTCCGTGCATCAGATGAAAAAAGAAACCCTTATTGTTCACTCATGTTTCTGTCTTTTCGTCCGTCCGTTCTGTCTATTACTCCAAATTTACTGGACAAAAAAGTTGAAATTGGGTAGGTACAGGTGTGAAAAATTGGTGAAGGATCCGTATAACTCGGAGTGCTCCTCATCATACTGAACAACTTTCCCCAAGGAACCTATAGTACATTCTAAAAAAAAATTTGGCCCCTTCTTACAAAAATACACAAAATTGGTTGAAGAGCTTATCTATTTGTATGAAGAGTTATTTTTTTTGTGATTTCAGCAAAGTCATAGAACAAAAGTTGTTCAGCATGATGAGAAGAAGCCGCAGTTAACGGTACCTACACTAATTTTATTTTGTTACACTTATTTATATAAAGGATATAGAGTTTGCTGGCTCATCCATCACGGAAATTAAGTGTATCATGTGACGTGTTAAATGGAGGAGCTAGTTACAATAAAAACAAATATTTTGTCTCATTTTAAAATGTTTGTAAGAAAATTGCACAAAAACCAAAAATTTAGCGGTTTTTATTCGGCGGTTTTTAAATTTTTTGTTTAAGTTTTATTTCATGATTTTTAAACTTAACGTCTCCCAAACACGATAACTTTGCTCTAAGTTGGTAAGAAGTTGGGTATCATGCAAATACCAGGAGATGCTGCAGCATCAGGTCAAGATAACGATGTTCTATCTAAAATCTATTCATTAAGATATTCCAATGAGCCCTAACACAATACCTCTATTAAAAGTTGGTAGGGAGTTAGGTATCCTGCAGATACCAGGAGAGCTGCAACATCAGGTCAACGTTACCATGTTCTATCTAAAATTTATTCATTGAGACTGTTCCAATGTGCCAAACACAATTCATCTTGCTGCAGCATCAGGTCAAAGTTTCCATGTTCTATCTCAAACCTATTTTATTGAGACTATTTCAATGAGCCCAAACACGATACCTCTGCAGTAAATTGGTGTGGAGTTGGATATCCTGTAGATTCCAGGAGATGCTGCAGCATCGGATCAAGGTTACCATGGTTTTGCATTATTATTGCAGTAACAGGATCAATTTTGAATCCATCAGACCTGTATAAGTTGCCTACATCCCTTCATCACCTTGATAAGAGCTGATGATCCTCAAAAAGATCTTCATAAATTATAGCTAAGAACCACCTCGATCGCGTCAGCTTTTAAACAAAAATAAAACGCATCAAAAACGGTACATTCGTTAAAGAACTACGAAGCCGCAGACAGACAGGCAGCTAAACATATTACACACGCTAAACTTATAACACCGCTCTTTTTGCGTCGGGGGTTAAAAATAGTTATTTACCTACAGATTATATTAAAATCTATTAGAAGTCTATGGTATTTAAAGTAACAGGAAATTTCTCAATCAATGTACGGAATCCTCTCCACGCGAGTTTAACTCGCACTTGTCTGGTTTTTTAGCCTAAACAACATCCTTTGTTCTTCTCCTTGGTTAGAGTTTGAATATTGGATTCCTGGTTCTATGATTACTACGAAGCGCGCCATCGATAGCCGCCGGCGTCGGGCAACTCTGAGTCAGGCGAAACGCTCGCGGCGGATTTAAAATAATTTTCAAAATGATTGTTCTGTAGATGAGCGGAGCGCCCGGAGTGAAGGTGCCCGGGGCGCCAAGCGCGGCGCGGAGTGCTAGGCGTGCAAGGGCGAGGCTGTGGCCGCGGGGCCCGCCGCGGGCGCCATCCGGGCCTGCCCGCTGCCGCGCGCCTGCTTTCTCACTCTATCTATAGGATGATTTATTTTTCTCCAGATAAAACTAAACAACTGTAACCGAGAAATATATGAAAAAACACATTTTCGTATAAAGTTAGCAAGCTAAGTTTTCAAAAAAAATATATTTCAGTATAGTTTCAATAAATTGTCATCAGTATAAATAAACTTTATAAAATAATCATATTATTAAGAATCAGACGCAAAACAAATTTTTTAGAATAGTTAGGTACATTAAGATAATTGAGAAGCAAAACAACTTGCCGTCCTTCTTATCTAGACATGTCTGGGACTATTTTGAGGTATATAAGTACTTAAAACTTAAGTGATACTTAATATTTATATTTTACTGAAGCGAGCTATGTTCGCAGTTTCCCTAATTCCTTACGCGATCGAATCAGAAATGAGGAGATCAGAACCAAGGCACAAGGTAACCCATATAGCTCATTTATCGCTTAACCAAAGTATATATATTAGTACTAACATACAGTATGGACTCTCCCTGCCGCTCTCTAGATTGCGACCTCACCCCCTCGACACCCAGATTGATATAGATTGGTTACAGTTTGGTTGTCGAACGTATAGGATTCCGCCGCCATTTTGTTTGTTCCGTCATTCCTTTTTTGAAATGTCATTCTGGCCCGTTGTATGAAGTGTCCAGGGTGTGGCTTAACTTAAGTGGCAGTGGGCGGGACACATAACTCGTAAAACAGATGGCCGTAGGGGCAGTAAAGTTCTCGAGTAGCGACCGCACACCGGAAGACGTAGCGTAGGAAGGCCTCCCACACAGTGGACCGACGACCTGGTGAAGGTCAAGAAGAGTCGCTGGATGCGGACAGCGCAGGAAATCCTTGGGGGAGGCCTTTGTCCAGCAGTGGACGTCTTTCGGCTGATATATGATGATGATGATGATGACGTTATCTATCTCTTTAGCTGACCCGTTAGATCATTGGCAGCGCTCCTGCCGGATGGCCCAAGAGTCATGGGTTCGATCCCCACGAACACCAACAGTGCGTTTGCTCTGTGGGTGTTCAATATGTCGCTGGTTCCCCATAGTACCTACAGGGAATCTTAGTTTAGACAAACTAGTATCTCATCAGTGGTTTAGAGCCAGATGACCGTGTGTGATTTGATTTGTCCCTGTTATTCTTATCACAGATGAAATTCTAGTTACTTTTCTTGTCCCCGTATATTAATGGGGTAGGTATTCATTAGCACGGATTGTGAACATTATCATGTGCGAAGCAATTTTTTTATAACATATATTAAAGGGCTGCTTGGTAATAATTTTTAAACCTTTCTTCGCTCTGCTTCAATTCGTCTCCCGTTGATACCCACGCAATTATAATATCGTGAGGGTAATAAATAAAAGTTTTCGATATGGTAATTGAGGAGTGCAGTAATAACAGGGCTATGTGAGCCCAGAGCAGTGACACTCGCGATGCGACGCCATCGCCACTTTGCTCATAATTATCACATGCTTTTCTATTCGACTTCAACCCTGCTTACGTTTTCAACCAACTACAAAAAAGGTGGAGGTTATTCTCAATTCGACAATGTTTTTTGTGTTTATGTTACGCCATTTCTTGGCCAATTGTAAACCGATTTTAATATTACTTTTTACCCAACTGCGCTTGAAGGTGGGTTATGTTTTCGAGTGTATGTATGTGAATTTATTTCTTTGGTACGCTCTGTAGCCTAAACGGCTTGATGGATTTTGGAGTACGAAGTGTCGTTAGATTCGACTTAATCCCGCCAGTGAATTATTTTTACCCGACTGGCCAAAAAAGAGGAGTTCGGTTGTTATACAGTCAGGTTTTTAATTTTTGCTTCATTCGTGTAGTTATTTAGTTGATGGTTTATGCCTCCAGGGTGGTCCGACATAAATTCTATCAAAATCTGTTAAGTACTTATTTTGAAAAAAAAGCAAATAAAAAATAGCGAAATTGTACTTAGTTATTGCGATTAAAGTTGTTTTTAACGTGTTCAGAGTGGTCAATTATTAAAGAGTTGTTGCTGTGACAATTTTTTTCTGGGCACCGCTAATAACGGTAATAACAAATCGTTTTCTGTGTGTACTCTTCCTCGGGCGCTAACATTAACATTTTAATATTTTTAGTACAAGTTAAAGGAATGACAACTTGTGATGAACTGATATTATAGTGCATAATAATGATAGCGAGTTATATTTTTTCTTTTCATTGTGAAGCAGCTCTAAGCTTCAGGAAGATAGATTTAATGAACTTTGTTAAAAAAATATTTTTTAAGAGTTCTGAAAGGTGTTGCTAAGTATTATATTTTGACTTGCGGTATACAGGGCTATTTTTGAACCGATGCTTTTACTCATAAAACAAACAACTCTTATTCTACAACTTTGATAAAAGGTTTTTTTAAACTTTCCATACAAAGTAGACGAATCAGCTGATAGATTTGTATGGCAAGTCCATTTATTTTTGATTTCCAAAATTTGCTTTCTCCATTTTAGTACAAAAGTTAGTTTCATGAGTAGAATCCATGTTGAAGTTCTGGCGCGGGTCCAAAAATAGCCTTGTATATAGAGATATGCTATGTACTGTATGTATCGGATAGGGTTACCAATATTTTAAGGGCATGTAATACACTACATTTCATCGACGAAAAAACCCCCAATAAGGGGTTGCATCCTCCTCCCCTCTAAATTATAGCCATTTTTTAAATTATCTGATCATGAAAAATATGCTTTCTCTTGAATTAGAGCAGTACAGACTTAAAAAATGCTAAAACACGTTAAAAACCGACTTCCATCGCAACAACTTAGTACATTTTTGCATTATTATTTTTGGTTTTTGTTAATTTTCCGATAAAGTACTACACCGATTTTGATAAAATTTATATGGGACCACGTAAGAAGTACTAGGTTTTAAATAAAAAAAGAATTATAAAAATCGGTTCACTCAGTCAAAAGTTCTGAGGTAACACACATAAAAAAAAACATACAGTCGAATTGAGAACCCCCTCCTTTTTGGAAGTCGGTTGAAAATGGTCTCATTTGAAAGGTAATTTAGTTTCTCTGGTTATACACAGAGATATGTTTTTAATTATATAAGGGGAGGTAGATACACGTAGGTTACATGCGTCCTAAAAGCGAAGCACATAAAAAGATGCCAATCGGCATCTCTTTTCTTAATAGTAGCATACGGTTCAACGGAAGCATATACCTGTAATATTATGTGTGTAAATGGGCTCGAGTTTCAAATGTTGTTTGTAAGTGCATATTTCATCTAGGGTAACAAATCTCTGGTTATACACATAAAATTAACCAAAACATTTGAGAAAAAAAAAGAAAAAGTTAAAAGAAAAAAAAATGCAAATAAATTATAATTTATTTATATTTTTTTGAATCTACTGCAAAACGATAAGATAAGATAAGATAAGATAAGATAAGATAAGATAAGATAAGATAAGATAAGATCTTTATTATAATAATGATAGTAAATATTATAATAATAATTTACGAGGTCGTTAACTCTTGTTTTTTCTTTTTAATCGATTAATTTTGAGCTAAGCTATAAAACGACACCAAATTATATACCAATAGATTCTTACTTTGTGTTAATACGCGACCCTCGCGGTTTGTTCGTTGGAAATGGTCAGACGGGCCACACAGCAGGTTTTAGTGAGAGCCAGCGTGTCCGCAGAATGGATGCAGTCACTTTGTTTCAGTAAAAACATGATAAAATCTTAAATAATTGTGGAATCACAATTAAAGGATTGTCACAACCCAGCACCAGGGTCTCTTAACCATTAATTTGCAACAATGTAGCGGTAGTTAATTCAGTGTTGTTTTGTAGCTTAGCTTTAAAAAAAACAAAAAAAAACTGTTAACGACCTTTTTTTGCAGTAGGTTCAAGAAAAGAAAATTATATTTTTTTTTACATTTTTTTTCTTCATTTTTTTGTCGTTTTTCCTCAAATGTTTTGGTTAATTTTATGTATGGATCACCATAGAAATTAAAAAACTTTCAAATGAGACTTTATTGAAAGCTATACTGCTGCTCATTCAAAAGAAAATAAATATTTCATGAACAGCTACAAAAAAAAAATGGCTGCCATTTAGAGGGGACAAGGTTGCGACCCCCTGATGGGGGGTTTTTCGTCGATGAAATGTGGTGTATTATATGCCCGTAAATTATCGATAGCCCAATCCGATACACACTGTATAAGGGGGAGGTATATAGGTTGCATGCGCCCTAAAAGTGAAGCAAATATTAAAAAAGAGGGTAACAAATCGCTGCCTGTATATGAAGTATCTCGAGCCTAAATATATCTTCATATCTACCCCCTTACCTGACTAGTTGACGCACCATTTTAAATATCGTATTTATCAGTCCAAAGGTAAAGTAAAGTAAATTTAAAATTTTCACAAACCCCCTTCAGCAACCTACCTGGCTTGGAATTAGTTGCCTCGATACATTTGAGCTTTTTCTTTTCCTGGCTGGCGTAGCGGTGTGAGGCTGTCCTTAGACTGCATAGCCCGAGGGGCAAACATGAACTATTGATAAAGCGGAAAGGGCGCCTGCAAGCCCGTGGGGAAGCCCTGGGCCAGCATTGTGTTACCAACGCCCATTGTAACAGGCTTATGTCAGCTTTGTCCAAAAACATTATTTTACCCAGATATACTAGGTTCGTGCCATTATTTTTATGAAATTATGTATACAATTTTTTTTAACCACATTGAACTTAAAATAAAACCTCAATATAAGTCTTTTCCGCATTCGGCTCTGAGGGGTGAAATATGAAGATTTGAAAAATAATAAGTACCTACAACATTTGTAGCTGATTTAATGATGATTTTTGTCACTGAGGTTTAATTTTTTTAGTGGCGACTAACCTTTCTACCGTGGTTTGTACCACACATGCTCAACCTAACCTAACCTAACCTGGGTTTCTTGTAGCCCCGGGACGAAATGTTCGACCATTTCATGATCAGGCCAATTCTACGATTAAGCCATGATACAGGGTGGTTTTTAACACCGAGCAAGCCGATAATGGTGGGCTCTACTCATGAAACTGAACAACTTTCCCCAAGAAACCCATACTGAAATCGCGAAAAAAAATTGACTAATCGGAATGTTTGATTTTTATGAAAAGTCCAAAAAAATAATTGCGATGATTAACAAAAATGATTAACAGGCGATCCTACTCATCATACTGAACAACTTTTGAACAACGTGTTTTTTAAAAGAGCAAAAAATGTAAGTAGTAGAAAGTTGGCTAATTAGCTGATCGGTTTGTATGAGAAGTCCACATTGTTTTTGCTATTTCAAAAAAGACGTAGTTAAAAAGTTGTTCAGTGTGATGAATAGGATCCCTTGTTAACGGGTCCTACACCAATTTTGTAACACTCTGTAAAATTACACTTACCTATTATTTTATCCACAATTGGTAAGCCCTTGACATCATCTCATCTGCGTTCGTGGCGTAATGATTCGTCGAGAGTTCGATTCCCAGTGAAGTCTAACTTTTTAAGACTCGGTTTGGTTGGTCGAAGGGCTACGTCCGCCTGGCTAGCTACCACCATCTTACCTAAGTCTTGTCGCCATACATCAATCTTAACTGCATTGATGTGTTCCGGTTTGAAAATTAGATAGCCAGTTCTGCTTTGCGTTGGGGAATCTTGTTAAGCCCGCTTCCATCTTTGGCATCATCAGGCGTTTGGTTCTTATCCATGACTGGTAAGCCCTTGGCATCATCTCACCTACTGGCAATGACGAAGATGCCGAAGATGAAAGCGGGCTTACCAAGATTCCCTAACGCAATGGGGAACTGGCCATCTTAACCTTCAAGCCGGAACATCAAAGCTGTTAACTTGACAATTGGCGGTAAGATTTTGATAAGATAGCGTTAGATAGCCAAGAGCACGTATCAACTCTCACCAACTCTCTCTCTCTTATTGAAACGAGTCTTACAAAGTTAGACTTCTTCGGGAATCGAACCTACGCCGTCCTGATGGACTTAATCATTACACCTTAGCGCTCAAAAACGTAATGCAGTTACTCAGAGCTCTTAGATAATGGACTCTTAGTCTAGGGCAATGATACAGACATAGCAAGAGTAGGTAGGTGTGCAAAAAAAATGCATACGAGTTGTTGCAAAACTAATATTTAAAAAAACCCGACGCAACGTAGGATTTTGTAGTCTTTTAAAAAAATAAATGAGTTTTAAAAAACAAAACAAATATTTGTAATTGGTAATTGAACATTTTGTATGGAAAATCTATTAACTTTTTTAAAATCCAACTGCACACCTTAAGTTGGTCGACTATTACTCCTAAACTAAGTAAGTCTACTTAGCTGCTTAGCTTAGCCGTGATAGTTTTCATTTTAAATGTATTATAAATGTCCCACTATTTGCATTTTTTTTCAGATGTCCTTAAATAGCGGTTAAGCTGGTAGGAGGAAGGGGGGGAAACTTGAGTCTTACAAAAAGTAGCACTTTAAAGCTCAATATTTCACAAACCGATCCCTGAATCGAAAAAATTATTTTACAAACCTTCAGTAGTTTTGAAAGACCTATTCAATGATACCCCCCAAGATAGGGTAAGTTAACAATTCACCCCCTCTTTATATGCCAAATAACAGCTTTCTAGTACTCATTATTTCTGATTTAAGGGGGTACTGGAGGGACGAAATCCCATACAAACGTACTTTCGTTTTAATTTCGAAACCATAAAACTCATCGTATTCAAATTTTTTACAAGCATTAAGATGATAAATATCTAGATCTGTAATTAGTTTTGGTTCGAAAATAATAAACAAAAAAAAAGTTATAGCAACTTAAAAAAATTGCCCTTTTTATCGACGAAATCGAGTAATATAAGTAACTTTTTTTTTGTTTATTATTTTCGAACCAAAACTTATTACAGATCTAGATATTTATCATCTTAATGCTTGTAAAAAATTTGAATACGATGAGTTTTATGGTTTCGAAATTAAAACGAAAGTACGTTTGTATGGGATTTCGTCCCTCCAGTTAACCCTTAAGCCGTGGACAGACGGCCGGACAGATAGACATGACGAAACTATAAGGGTTCCTTGTTGACTTGAGAACCCTAAAAACACAGCCCGCTGATAAACAGACGGAAATACAGACAGCGGAGGCTTAGTAATAAGGTCCTGTCGGTTATCCTTTGGGTGTACGGAATTAAGCCTTAAAATTTAATCGCCTGCCTATTACCATGTCTAAGAAATGTGTGAGTTTGTCAAGGAGAACCCTCAACTTTTCAGGAAAGCTAATCCAGTTTACCCTACACATGCAAGACATCAAGAAAAACTAGTCCATGAACTACCGAGAACTACGAGTACATATTATTAAAAAAATTGCTCAGCCACGCTGTGCTTAATTTCTCACAAAGCCTTCACTGTCTGTCGTAGCATGTCGTAGTCAGGCATACACAAATCAACAAAAACAAACCTCTTTATAATAGTAGGAAATAATAAAGTTATGTATACATATCAGGACTTGATGATTGTTTACAAATTATCTCAAACTCTGAATTTTTCTGAAACAATTAACTAATCAGTTTAGTATAATTTATTAAGTCTTATAATATTCATAAAGTTTCATTATGATCGTTAAATCCATTTTTGAGAAAAAGTTACAAACAACCTAGATGTGTATGGGAGGTACCTAATTCCTTTTCTTGGAATAAATAACTACCTACTGCGTACTGTAGGCATTGTAAAGTTATAGTATACGATTACGTTTCGCGATTCATCAAAATCTTTAGAAATTTTTGAGTACAAAATATTATTAGTGACCTTCTTACTATGGTGGGTATAAATGATCAAAATTAAGGGGAAATTAAAAAAAAACGACTGCAGATAAAAAATAATATTACTAGAACCAAAATTTTACCCGTCCAATAGTTTGGGAACTAGAGCACCGAACAGACGCACATACACATTTTTTGTTTTTTAGATTTTACCTATTAGATATCGATCCCCATCAATTTCTCAACTTAGTTTTTTTGCCATCACTTTACCTACCTTCTTCACTCCATCGTCTCTCGCTGACGCTCGCTCCTCAGTCCCTTGAAAGTAAAAAATGTAACTAAGTAATTATAATAAATTATCAGTCGATGAAATTACCAAATTTTAGTCTCTAATTAATGTACTGATTGAAAACCGTTTCTACAAATTTATTTCGTTTCTAAATACTATAGCAAAAATGATTTAAATTGAACTAAAATACCGACTATGGTTTCGCTACATAATACGTAAAATTTAGATTTTTGGCCTAAAAGCGGATATATGAAAAGAAAATATTTTTGGGGTAAATCGGAAATATATTTTAAAACAAAGATATGGTAAAAAAAACAAAAAGGGTGATGGTAGTGATATATTGGTTTAAGCATAAACCTTCAGCACAACATTTATCTTAAATAAAATTGATAGGTTACATAAGAACACATTTAAGATTTACAAAATAAAGATTTGGTTGAGTTCCGGATAGACAACGATAGTCGCTATAATCCGGATAAAACCACCTACTAAATACAGACTGTAACATACCTATAATTAATTAGCGTTAGACGGAATTACCCCGATGCTTGAAATGTAACCTCGGGGTATCCTACACAGTTCTTTTTAAAATTTAAAAGGGTTTTTTAAAAGGTTGGTAAATGAGTTGCCGAATCCTTGGAAAGAAACTCCGTACTGTGGTAACACCAGGTGGCAATGGTTTTGGCGATAAGAACGAGCAGGTAAAAAGGTATAGAACTTCCCTTTAGGCGACTGGCACAGGATGGCAGCACTCGGAGGTTCTAGAAGGGAAGCCGTCTGCCCGGCTGCGGTGCTCCACGAGCAGTTTACCACTGGCGGCAAGGTGGAGGTAGCCTCAACAGCGGATAATACCGGAGCTAGATGCCCCATGAAACAAACATGTTGGTCACAAGAAAACCGTACCAAGCATGTAAGAGAACGAGAATTACTCACCTCTGGCAAATATCGAGGGCACAGTTCACGAATATACTTTAAAATAAAATATTCCATCATATTAAATATTTTTTAAACGATAATTTACCAAAAAAATATACACATAATTAAAATACATCACCGACCATTCCTTTCACCTTTCTTTCAAAATATGTAAGACCCCGCTTTTAAAATTTTCCTCTAGTTCTAAAAATAAACGTCTAGCCGGAAAATAACTAAACAGTTGTTATTTTGTGACGAAAAAAAGTACGTCACAATACCCAAGTTTTTACTGTTTCCACAAGTTTTTGAATAAGTTATTTTTTATGAGCTGTGTTTGCATGTCTTTGATATAGGGCTTAATGTGTATGTACACAGGCCAGCACATCAAGCTACACACTTTGGACTTTGTACCGTTCTTACGCCAAATGGGTATGGATCAGAATCGCACTACGAGTGTATAGCTTGATGTGCTGGCCTCTGTACCTATTACATTTCACTATTAATTCATTTGTCAGCATAATGTACCGACCACATTTAGGTATGCAAATAAATATTCATTTTCATTTTACTCAGTATTTCTATACAACAAATAACCGACCGACTGACATCGGGCCGGAGTAAGTCAAGTTTGAGCGGGATCGTATTGACGCTTCACATGGTGGTTAGATAGCCCCGGGCGCCCCGGGCGCGCAATTACGCCGTCGAATAGGATGCCGAAACGCCTGAGGCGCTGCGCCCGCGGCGCTGCCATGCCAGCTCGTTCGCTCGTTCGGCGACCCGCTAGCGCAAACAGAACTCTTATTTACATCTACAATTAATATAAATAATGACAGGCAGACATATACATTATACGATATACATAATATGCGTGCTTTGATTTGGACCTACTAAATAGATAGATATGGTAAAAAGGCATAAGCTTCCCTTTTAGCTGGGCCCGGTTTTGGGGAGGTTAAAAAACAGCGCGAAAATGAAGTCCCTAGTCCCTAAGCTAGTACTTACTAGATGAGGAAGAATCACAGAAATCGGCACACTATTAATCACAGAAATCGCAATAATTGGATTAGAATAGTATCATGCCCGCCGCATATTTTCCCAATGTATCGTTTACGAATCACGAAAGTAATTTACAATCTCACAAACATAAAATTCTGAACTTATCTAATTTAATTCTTAAATAAACAAAACCTTTCAATTTGAGTCAATTAAAGTAATTGCTTTAGTATTTTTTTAAAGTCGCCATGATTTTTTTACGCCAAAACCATAGTCACAACTTGCACTGATTCATTAACCGGACAAAGAATTTAAGTTAGTCACTACAGCCTTCCACTCGGTAGACCAACAACTTGGTGAGTCACGGGTAGCCGCTGGATTCGGGCATCGCAGGACCGGTCGTTGTGAAAATCTTTGGGGGAGACCTTTGCCCAACACAACACATATACCTTTTTTTTCATTCCTTTGTTCTTTTGTGTATTTAATTGGTTTTAATAACATAATTTTTTTTACAAGCTCTGTCCCTGTTGCAGTATTCATGAGATTTTTGTTATATACCTTTGAATAGGTTTCCTGTATCCTATTGTGGTAGTACCTATTTACTGACTGGCATGCGTTGCGTCGCGGTTCTAGACGGTAGTTACTAGGGCTTGGAGTAGGCAAACCGCTCCGGGCGCATTTATAATGAAACCAGACGGGCAAGAGTGTCGCGCATCGCTGGTGCTACTTTGCGTTGACATTTTAGCGGTTTTTTTTACCTAAATTTGAGCTCAGGGCTCAGGCTATTTTGCAAAAAGTTGCGTCACGAAGATTATGTACTTTGGACGGCCTAGATCTCGAAAACTTGAGGAGATACAGTACAGCGAGGTGAGGCCTATCGCCTTAAAGTTAATTCTAGAGTAAGCTAAAACAAGATACTAAAGGGTGTTTGTAAGCTTAGAAAAAGTCGAAATTCTGTAAAAAATGCTTATTCTAAACTGCCGAATAGGTCGTAATATTTTTAACATACATTAATTGCGGCATCGAATTTACGAATCTAAAGTCCTTTTTACATGCACATGGTTGCTGTCTTTACGGCACGGCGCGGCGCCGTGCTAGCTCTTTCACATACTCACATCTTACACGCGGTTCACGTACGGCCCGGCAGCAGCGATCGCCGCTCCTGCGGTGGTATCAAGGCACGCGCAGAGCCGCGAAGTACGCCGTGTCCAGTGCGGGCCGTGTTCATGTAAACGCTCATATGCTAGCCAATACATTACTGAAGGTATACGAGTGTCGCGCCAGAACCATGTACCGCCACATTTTAAAGCGTCACAATGTTCGTTCCCGTACTCCTCCGAAACGGCTTGACCGATTCTCATGAAATTTTGTGAGCATATTGAGTAGGTCTGAGAATCGGCCAACATCTATTTTATTTTAGGGTAGGGTAGTGTAGGGTAGGGTAGTGTAGTGTAGTGTAGGGTAGTGTAGTGTAGGGTAGTGTAGGGTAGGGTAGTGTAGTGTAGTGTATGTAGGGTAGGGTAGGGTAGTGTAGGGTAGGGTAGTGTAGGGTAGGGTAGGGTAGTGTAGGGTAGGGTAGGGTAGTGTAGTGTAGGGTAGTGTAGTGTAGGGTAGTGTAGGGTAGGGTAGTGTAGTGTAGTGTATGTAGGGTAGGGTAGTGTAGGTTAGGGTAGTGTAGGGTAGGGTAGTGTAGTGTAGGCTAGGGTACGGTAGTGTAGTGTAGGGTAGGGTAGGGCAGTGTAATGTAATGTAAGGCGGTACGTAGTTTGCCGGGACAGCTAGTAGCTTATACATTATAGTACGGACCGGATAAATGTGAAAAGGGCTTTTTAAGTTAAGCGGCTGTGGCTTAGACAGTGGCAGCTTTTCTTTTGTAAGAATGTGTTGGTTGGCACCAATGTGTGCATAATTGCTCATACTTAATGATAGCTGATGGCCGGGAAAGACCAATTTTCCGTCTAGAACGTTTAAAAAAATATGTCACAACTACCGATGTAATAAGTTCGGTAAATTAGGCTAGGCTAAATTACCTAATAATCCACTAAAATTCTATGTCCCAATGAAATTTCAAATCTTTAAATAGTTTTCCTTCACACCTTCAATTTTTAAATAATAAAAATCACAAAACTCCTTCGAACATACATACAAAATCGAAGCAAAACTCACATCATTACAATTCAATTTCCGCCGATAAATAAGCCAACTTACCCATCTATAAATGGAAAGCTATTTCTTTAAGGTTTTAGAATACTTTCATATAAAACTAAAATTGTGAATACACTCTAAATTCCATCGTTAGACGGGAACCACTGAAAGTTAAAAACCATAGACATTTGCGTTGTTTGCTCTGTCAAGGGTTTCCGCCAGGCGTCGTCAAACAGTGAGTGCATTTCCCTCGCAGACTCAAACGGGACCTGAATAGGCCAAGGTGTGAACCCGGCGAGATAGGTCACTCACTGAAGATGCATTCAAAGATAAAAACAAATAAAGTCCGACCGCGGCCAGTCCGCTTTGTACGCTCGCTCAGCCATACTCAAATGAGACTATCAGTAAAAGCGGAAAAGTAACTGCGTTATAAAAAAAGCTTTAAAAAAAGTGAGACAAAGCTTTAACTGACCGGTAGTGTTACTCTTGCGGTTGACTGTACACTGTACAGAAAGACCTCGAAAAATGCAAGATAATCATCATCATTATATCAGACGAAAGACGTTCACTGCTGAATAAAGGCCTCCCCCAGGGATTTTCAAAGTCACTGGTCTTACGCTGCCTGGATCCAGCTGCTACCTGCGACCTTCACCAGGTCGTCCGTCCACCGAATGGAAGGTTTTCCTACGCTACGTCTTCTGGCGAGCGGCCGCAACTCGAGAACCTTACAATGTCTTAAATCAGTGTCGCAGTGTCTCAAGACTAAGGTCTTTTGCCAGTGTGTGTTGCTAGTGATGTTGCTCGGAGTTTCACTCTGTGATCGAAATCAGAGTAACCGACATAGCTCTGAGCATTGCTAAGCAAGATAATCATCATCATCATCATATCAGCCGAAGGAAGTCCACTGCTGGACATAGGCCTCCCCCAAGGATCTCCACGACGGAAGCAAGCAATATAATAACAAACAATAAAAAAATTATAAGTGATTAAGCTAACAAACATTTAAAGTAAATACCTAATTACATTTCGAACTTTGGTAGTACATATATAAGTGTATGTTGTAGTAATTTTAAACTAAGGCCTCGCTGCAAAATATTGCCCACTTGTGGAAATGAACCACTTTCTCCACAATAGACAAAATCAATTAGCTGGTCATGAAAATTTTATTATAACTTGTACAGTTTCATTACAAAAATTCACAGACCTCATGCATTATATGAGGAGCATTTAATCAAAAGGCCGTATTTCTGTGAAATAAAACTTTACAGAAACAGGAACAAACGAAATGTTCCTATTCCGTAAAGGCTAAAAAAGGAAAGAGAAATACGTCGTTTTGACTGAAATTTTTAGGATTTTATTTATATGGGAAATACTCTACATTTGAACAAGTTTTAAGGCTCATACGATGGAATTTTATGCCATTTGTTATAAAATAAATAAAAGTTGCTAAATGAAATACGACCTTTTTGACAGACGCTCCTCATAATATGAGCTTCGTGTATATTGAAAATGAACTCGGGCAAATATATAAAATTGTGTAAATGTATGAGCACTTAATGAAAAAGAAACAGTAGCACGAACTTAGTCGTGGTCACCATGAGCAAATATGAAAAAATATTACTCCATGAGTTATATATAACAGGGTCCTGTTTGAAGTGAGTAAGCACGACTGAGTTCGTGCTACCGATTCTTTTCAACCGACTTCCAAAAAGAAGGAGGTTCTCAATTCGACGGT
Source organism: Coleophora flavipennella (assembly GCA_947284805.1). Classification (NCBI taxonomy): domain Eukaryota; kingdom Metazoa; phylum Arthropoda; class Insecta; order Lepidoptera; family Coleophoridae; genus Coleophora; species Coleophora flavipennella. The sequence continues at coordinate 19,277,611 of OX369308.1, forward strand.
ATGTTTTTTTATGTGTTTTTGACTGGGTGAACCGATTTTTATGATTCTTTTTTTTATTTGAAAGCTAGTGCTTCCCGTGTGGCCCCATATAAATTTTACAAAATTGATGTAGTACTTTATTAGAAAATTAACAAAAACCAAAAATAATAAAGCAAAATGTACTAAGTTGTTGCGATGGGAGTCGGTTTTTTAACGTGTTTAGCGTTTTCAATTATTCATAAAGCGCTCACACATTCATACAATATTGTATTCCTGATGCAAAACTCATGACTCACAGACAATCAAACACCGGTGTCGGTAACATCTGATACCTGACACTTTTGAAAACCTGTCATACTGGGACATCGTCAGTAAACATGCTATTAGTAGTATTATTTAGCATATAAAAGGTACTGGCAACGAATGCTGGAATATTACTAATACTGATGTGATAAGTAGTTACATGTCGTGTCCAAGAGACCGCGAGAGCTCTGCTGAGCAGTGGGTCGGCGGTGTAGGATGCGCGGGCGCCCGCCGCGCGCCGCACTTCTTGCGCGGTCCCACGCCGCGGCCGAGCCGTGGGCATCTCCCACGCAGCCAGAGCGCCGTTACCGCTGCATGCCTGCACAAATTACTTGCACTAAAAACTAAAAACCGCCTTCAAAAAGAAAATCACTCAAAAGTATGAATTATTTTTTTTTATATATGAATATGAGTTTTTCAAAACTTACGTACATATACTTACTGATTGCTTTAACGGTGAAGGAAAACATCGTGAGAAACCTGCACACCCTGCGAAGAAACTCGAAGGTTGTGTGTGAAGTCGACCAACCCGCACTGGGCCCGCGTGATCGACTAAGGCCTAATCGCCTTGATTCAGGGTAGGCTCGAGCCCCTCGGTGGGGACGTATGTGAGCTGTTATAATAATATATGAATACACGAAATAATCCTTGGAGGAGGCCTATGTACAGCAGTGGAATTGCTTCGGCTGATATGTTATCACGAAATTAACCAACAATACTAATGAAATCAAAGGTAGGTACGAATTAGATTAGGGGCCTACAATTTTTTTTGAGGACGGTACCAGCACACAGCTACTTACATATTAAATGTTTTAGATTCGATGGCTTTGCTGGCACCGACTTCAAAATAATTGTAGGCCCCTAATCTAATTAAGGTACCTAACTTTGATTTAATGAATGTTGGTTAATTTCGTGTATATATGTATATATTATTTCATACTTTTGACTGAATTTATTTTTGAAGTCGGTTTTAAGTTTTTTAAACATTGAATTTATTTTGTTATTTTTAGTGATAATGCTATCTATGTTAAATCCAATCACCTACTCGCCAATAGGAATCTTCATATCATGTGTTTCAATACCGATACTAAGTCCTGTGGCTTCCATCATCATCTCAGCAGCATGAAAATCACGGAATCAAACCTTCTATCTGATGATAGTTGTATCCTTTTAGGTGATCTGATGATCACCTGAATAACCTGAAAGGATACAACTTTCGATCCATACGAACCTACGCGTCTATAACCGTTAAAGAATTGTACCTTCCATCATCAGCTCATCAACATGAAATGATGACTACCAGACGCCAAAACTTGAATAGCTTTAGGAAATACATGACCCACGTAGTACGCGCCTATAAAATGTGAGGGTTGCCCTTAATTTCTATCTCTGGGATTCCATCATCAGATCCTGACTTGGTAACAATGGTTGGTAAAATCCTTCGAATAAAAACAGAATTTTGCAAATCGGTCTCCAATTGACAGATTAATCGGTGAACATACATAGAAAAACTAAACTACATGGGATTCCATCATCAGATCCTGACTTGGTAACAATGGTTGGTAAAATCTTTCGAATAAAAACAGAATTTTGCAAATCGGTCTCCAATTGACAGATTAATCGGTAAACATACATAGAAAAACTAAACTACATGGGATTCCATCATCAGATCCTGACTTGGTAACAATGGTTGGTAAAATCTTTCGAATAAAAACAGAATTTTGCAAATCGGTCTCCAATTGACAGATTAATCGGTGAACATACATAGAAAAACTAAACTACATGGGATTCCATCATCATCAGATCCTGACTTGGTAACAATGGTTGGTAAAATCTTTCGAATAAAAACAGAATTTTGCAAATCGGTCTCCAATTGACAGATTAATCGGTGAACATACATAGAAAAACTAAACTACATGGGATTCCATCATCAGATCCTGACTTGGTAACAATGGTTGGTAAAATCTTTCGAATAAAAACAGAATTTTGCAAATCGGTCTCCAATTAACAGATTAATCGGTGAACATACATAGAAAAACTAAACTACGTGGGATTCCATCATCAGATCCTGACTTGGTAACAATGGTTGGTAAAATCTTTCGAATAAAAACAGAATTTTGCAAATCGGTCTCCAATTGACAGATTAATCGGTGAACATACATAGAAAAACTAAACTACATACAGTGGAACATACGACCTCCTTCCTATCACAATCACCATCTTCCTGTCCATGATACTCACATTTATTTCGGATTGGCTTTATGTTTGTTGGCACTATTCAGACCAATGACAAATAATATTAAACTGTACAGCCGCACGCTGAGCATACTTTCTCGCGTGGAGTTCACCCTCCGCATACATAACTCAACACCCATTAAAAAATACGCTAAGTATTTTAATGGCCTTGGCAGGTAGCGTAGATCTGATTGAGAAATAAGAGTTAATTCACTTTTCTATCCTTTTTATATTTTATTATTTTACTTTTTTCGCTTGATGCTGTGCTGGCTGGCTATGAATCGATTACGTTTACAGGTGAGGATCTAAAGAACTTCACAAGTGTTCTTTTCAGATCAAAAGCTAAACAAATAAAGAACCTAGAGAATTCTTGGCTGAATTTCAAACGCGACAGTTTAAATATTAAAATAAATATAAATAAACAAATCTTTATATTAGGTACAGTTCATAATATTACCCATAGAAGGATTAATGTCAAAAAAAAAGTATAATAATAGTTTAACAGCAGCATAATGTCAGATTGAAATAGTTCATATGGTTCGTTCAATGGTGTGGAACACAGCAACAATTATACTGTTCATACATTTGATCAGTCTCATGTGGAATGATGCTTAAGACCTACGCAACACAGCATAGAAATCGTCTACCTCATTCTCCGCGCACATCCCAGACGCTACCCCGTCTAAATTAAACAAAGCTTTTAACCTATCCTGTCTAAGTTTGCCAGAACATCAACACAAGAAGGTTCTATGGACAAGAGTAATGAATGACCAATAAGATCAGTAGTTATTCATTACATTTATTCAAGAAAAAAGGTGTATCAGACAATTTTTTTTTTAAATCTGCGTTTGTTTGGAAGCGGGAGGTACCTGATTACGATTTTTCATGAAATAATGAACTACCTTAGTATATTAGGCCCTAATTAAGTTCTACTAACTCATAAAGTTTCATCAAAGTCGTTACAGAATAAATAATATAGATTTGTATGGGAGGTAACTTATTGCGATTTTATTTGAATAAGGAATTATATAGTGTATTTTGTAGTAACGTACAAAGTTTCATTAAAAATGATTAGAGTCATTTTTATAAAAAAAACAATCAGTGTTTTTTTCACGTTGATTGATATGAGTGGTGGCAACCCTAACTAATCAAGATTGGGAAAAATTGAAAAACGACTGGAGTTACACACACACATTTATTTTTGAGATTTTTAGACAATCAGTGTAAGTTAATCGATCAAAAATCAAAAACTCAACTGCAAGAAATGCAAGTAACCCGTAGCCTTCAAGTAGCCTCATTCAAATTACAGAAAAAAAATGGCGCTCTATTCTGTGATTCAAATCAACGAGGACGACTTTCGCAAGTTGTAGTGATTGATTCATCCTTAAAAGATGACCAATTGCGTGACGGACAACGCGCAAAGTAGAGTTCCGTATTCCTTTCAATAGCTACCTATTATAATGTGTTTAAAAACAAAGTTTGTTTTGCAGCTGGTAATTGTATTGACAATAAATTGAAATTGAAATTGAAATATATATATTTTTAAAGAAAATAAACTTACAGATTTTACTCAATAACTTTATTGGAGTCACAGATTTCTATAACCATGCCATTAAGCTTTTTAAGTGTGGTAACTTTTGAGCAAAACGGCTGTTACTAACCGACGAACACAAGGACAAACGGATAGATGGACATTGCGAAACTATAAGGGTTCCTAGTATAAGTATGGAACCCTAAGAAGATCGGTGAATAAAATATGATGGAAATCTGAGCTCACAGAATAATCTATCGTACTTATTCTTAATCTTCATTGTTAAGCCCTTGGCATCATCTCACCTGATGGTAAGTGACGACGATGCCGAAGATGGAAGCGGGCTTACCAAGATTCCCCAACGTAATAATAACGTAAAGCCGGAAAACATTAATGCTGTTAACATTGATATTTGGTGGCAAGGCTTAGATAAGATGGTGGTATCTAGCCAGGTGGGCTTAGAAAATGCCCTTCCACCAACAAAACCGAGTCTTAAAAAGTTAGACTCCGCCGGGAATCGAACCCGCGACCTCCTGATATAAAGCTAATGGACTTAACCATTACGCCGCGAAGGTGGTTCGCAATAGATGTCACAAACAATTAATTACAAATAGCGTGTAAAGTTTCCTCACCATGCAAACTATAGCTTCCAGATACGGCCATGCTGCCAGCGCAGGTGCAGGTGAAGCCCGGGACTCCACCACCCGAAGGCTGCTCCCGGGAGCTGGAGAAGCCTATAGCCGGTATCCCCAGGGTAGCACACACCACCAAGTTCAACGCACCCGTCCATATCGACGTTGGAGGCACGATTTACACCTCCTCACTGGAGACTCTCACCTCGTAAGTGTTTTGTTCCTTGGTGATACCTCCACACTGGAGACTCTCACCTGGTAAGTGTTTCGTTTCTAGGTGATACCTCCTCACTGGAGACTTGCACCTCGTATTTTGTTTCTTGGTGATTTTGGCAGAGATTTCTCGGCGACACAATTAACGCTAAATTAACCAAAGTTAAAAGTAAGGAAAGGAAAAAGTAAGGAAACTATAAACTAAGTGCTATCATTAGGTCAGAACCACGGCCACAAATGTGACGAAGAGCACAACATTCTGCAGATCCTCGGGAACTCCATAGACTTTTCGTTCGAATCGTGAAAAATCTCATAAAAAAACCAGAGATATGCTATATATTATAGGGGGAGGTAGATAGGTTACATGCGTCCAAAAAGTGAAGCAAATAAAATGATGCCAATTGGCACCTCTTTTCTTAGTAGCATTCGGTTTCGGTGCAACGGAAGCGAACTAGCTACCTATAATATTGTGTGTGCAAATGGGTTCGATTTTCAAATGTTGTTTGTTAGTGCATAACCCATCTATGGTAACAAATCTCTGTAAAAAACACTTTTTACCAAAGTTTTTCCAGAATTTCCCAATTTTCCGGGCGAGACTTATAGTTTTTTTTACTAACCTTCCGGGAGGTCGTGGTTCAATTCCTGCCACGTACCAATGTGTTTTCGTATTCCGATTTCATATGTGCGTTTATCTGACGCTCTTACGGTGAAGGAAAACATCGTGAGAAACCTGCACACTCCTGCGAAGAAACTCGAAGGTTGTGTGAAGTCGACCAACCCACACTGGACCTGCGTCGTCGACTTAGGCCAAATCTCCCTAATTCAGGGTAGGCTCGAGCCCCTCGGTGGGGTTATGTCTGATATGTGTGTATATGAGCTGATATGACGAAGCCTGAGATGATGCCAAGGCTTCATCATATCAGCAGCAGGTTCATGTTAAGAGACAATAGTGCCGAAGGTGGAAGCGGGCTTACCAATATTTCCAAACGCAAACGGGAACTGTCTATCTTACATTCAAGTCGAAACACATCGATGCCGTTAACATTGATGTTTGGCGGCAAGACTTAGGTAAGATGGTGATAGCTAGCCAGGCGGGCTTAGGTAATGCCCTTCCACCAACTAAACCGAATCTTACAAAGTTTCACTCCGCCGGGCCGGGAATCGAGCCCGCGATCTCTTGATGTGAAACTAATGGATTACGCCACGGAGATGGATAATTCGTTTGGTTCGTTTTGAAGTTACTCGATGTAGAGGCGTACACAGGATTTTTAAACAATTTGATAATATAGCGTACTACTAGTTAGGTTTACTAATTCTTTCGTCTGCAGTTTTCATCTAAATTTGGTCAGTCGTTTTGCAAGGCACATTAACAAAGTACAGTTACAAACATTGGAATTTTAAATGTAGTATTAGAGATACATAGGTACCGATGCCAATCCCACTAAACATACAGGTATAATATAACTATAATATTAATTGCGAAATACCATTAGACCCAACCTTTGAAATAGACGACATTTAGTTTTGCATTTGAATTTATTCGCTGTAAGATCTTATTAAAATGTTATTCAAGAAAATCAAGTATCTACCTAAAACTTGGGATAAAAAAAATATCTGTTTGGTAAATTACGTTAAGTATGGCTGAAGCCATCGTAAAAAGGAATACAAAAACCAAGTATTTATCCAATGATTTCTAAACAAACAATTTTTTCCTGCCGTGATACAATAATCACCAAAAACTTATTTTGTCTGATAGTTTCATACTTACGTCATACTTGGTACTTATAAAGCCCGTAATAAATGCGAGAAAGAATTAAATCGTTTTCGTTCGCCAATTTAGGCTGAAAATAACAGGTCCGAATAGCTGATACCGATAGTCGGATTCGTCATACAGATAGCAATCGACAGGATGTGTAAAGTATGTACTGCAGATAATTCAAAACATCGTAACTTTGACTTAATGGTTAAGTCCATTAGCTTCACATTAGGAGGTCGCGGGTTCGGTTCCCGGCGGAGTATAACTTTGAAAGACTTGGTTTGCTTAGTGGAAGGGCGTTTTATTAGCCCACCTGGCTAGCTGCCACCATCTCTGATCTAGTTAACGGCATTGATGTGTTCCGGCTTCTAGATGATAGCCAGTTCCCCATTGCGTTGGGGAATCTTGGTAAGCCCACTTCCATCTTTGGCATCATCGTCACTTATCATCAGGTGAGATGATGACAAGGGCTTGCCAATAATGGAGTAAAAAACGGCTATGGGTAAGTAACTTAGGTACTCTTACTATATCAAGCTGTATGTAGCTAACCTCATCATATCAGCTCATATACGTCCCCACCGAAGGCTCGAGCGTAACCTGAATTAGAGCGATCGGGCCTTAGTCGACCACGCGGGCCCAGTGCGGGTTGGTCGACATCACACACAACCTTCGAGTTTATTCGCAGGCGTGTGCAGGTTTCCTCACGATGTTTTCCTTCACCGTATGAGGGTCGGATAAACGAACATATAAAATTGAAATTAGAAAACACATTGGTAAGTGGCAGGATTCGAACCACGACCTCCCGGACAGGAGGTAGCGGTCCTTGCCATTACGCCACCGACGACGCTATCAGCTAACCTAATTTACTACATTTTACAACGAGCAAACAGTGCGTTATACTTACTTATGTAGTGCTGTGTGGTTTGCTACGGACGGGTACGTAGGCTGTCCCCCAAACGAGCTCGTTTTATAGCTGCGAGCGATCGGCGCGTTATTTCTCGGCGGGAACGGCGGCGGCGTCGGCGTCGGCGGCGGTGATGCCTGGCGGCGTGCCCACAGGCTCTGCGGGCCAATGTACCGACTACAGCGAGTTTCCAATCTCGCCGTATTGAAAGATACCTGTCTGTACACATTATGGACACATAAATAAGAATAATGATATTGCGAATATTTATTTATAAAATTATTAGTTTATACCAAACATTATACACTTTGACTGGCTCAGCGATGGAACGAACCTTTTTGATGTGAGATCCGTTGACTTTTAGTATAGAATAATTGCCATTAAATAAGTACGTACTTTTGGAAAATTAAGCATATATATGTAAGCGTACTTAGGTATATATTAGAAACAAAGTCCTCTGCCTGCTTATCTGTCTAAACGTGATAAAGTCGAAAAATACTGAACGTATTTTTTATACGGTTTTCATTAATGGACAGAGTGATTCGTGAGGAAGGATTAGGTTTGCGGCTCGCTCGTCATGGTCTTTCTAGTATGTATATGTCGCAGTCATCTGTTTGAATCTGCTATTTAACTGAATGACTAGCGCGTTCATTGAATGACGAGATTCAATTGAATGACTAGGCAGAACGTTGATTGAACAAGCGTCACTCAAAGTCCAATTAGTTAGCTGATTTTAACATAGCCCTTTGAACAGAGCGGACGTAAAATCAGTCAGGTGATTGAAATTTAGTTCATACTAATTGTTTAGTTTATTTGTGAGAATTAGGGCTTTGTAACTCAGTGTTTTTGTTCACATTGTGAACGTAAAATTCCAAACAACGAAAAGGGAGTTGGCAAAAATTAGATTTTTCTAAAAAAACTGCAAATGAGCGAGCGAATCGAGCGATATTAGGTTCGTTCAGGTTTGATTGATTATACAGTCATGGGTATGGGTAGCAGAATGCTTCGCAGAAGAAGAAATCGTCGGTATTTAACAACTTCGCTAAATGACGTTCAGTCAAGACGTTGAACGTTACATTCAACAACTTGACGAGTTGTCCTTTAGTCATTCAATTGAATCTCGTCATTCAATGACCGCGCTAGTCATTCAATCAAATATAGCTGATTCAACCAGATGACGGCGACACATATATATAAAACGCTGTAATCGCGCCTGTTTGTAAGCTGTCGATACCAACTTTATGTTGAATGCCGCACCATCTAGCTATACTCTAGATCTCTACCGATAACGGTCCTCCTTCCTAATTGACTAATCGCTGGAAGTGAAAATAAAGTAAATGAAGTAGCTACAATGTGATTACTTCGAATAAAAAACTGTAATCATGATTTTTTTCAATTGCCATTCCAGATATCCAGAATCGCGTCTAGGCAAGATGTTCAACGGCACCATCCCCATAGTACTGGATTCGCTGAAGCAGCATTACTTCATAGACCGCGACGGCGGCATGTTCCGGCACATTCTCAACTTCCTCAGGAACAAACGGCTACTGCTACCTAGCAATTTTGCTGATCTAGATCTGCTATCGCACGAGGCACGATATTTTGAACTAGATCGTAAGTGTGACTGTTGATTTACTGTTTTTTCACCACACCGATAGTGCTGAGCTCCAGCAAATTCTAAACTTCATCATAAACAGGGGGTTGCTGCCTTACTGACCTAGATCTGCTGTTGCACGGGGCATATTATTTATGGCAAGTGACATTTTCACCAACTATTTAGTATACTGTGCTCCGCTATATCCTCAACTTCCTCGTAAGTAACGGCTGCGGCCTTGTAGTTTTATTGACCTAAATCTGCTGTTGCACGAGTCACTAAATTTTTTGAAAAAGAGCATTAGTATCACTGTTACTTTCCCGTTAGACATTTTCACCAACTCGTTAATACTGTGCTCCGCCTCATCCTCAATTTCCTCGTAAAAAGCGGCTGATGCCTAGTAGTTTTGTTGACCTTAATCTGCTGTTGCACTAGTCACTAATTTTATTGAAGAAGAACGTTAGTGTCACTGTGTCACTGTTTACTTTCTTACTGAACTAGATCTGCTGTTGCACGGGGCATACTGTTTTGAACTAGAACGTTGTTGGTGTCACTGTTACTTTTTGGCAAGTGACATTTTCACCAACTCGTTAGTACTATGCTCAGCTACAACCCCAACTTCCTCGTAAACAAAAGGCTGCTGCCTTGCAGTTTTATTGACCTAAATCTGTTGTTGCACGAGTTGTAATTTTTTTTGAAGTAGAACGTTAGTGTCCCTGTTACTTCTCCGTTAGTGGCATTTTCAGCACACCAATAGTGCTGTGCTTCGGTAATTCCTCAACTCCTCTACTATATAACTACTGCTGTATTGGCCGAATTTTAGGTTTAGACCACAAGTTTATATGGGCACAATGACCAAATAGTTTCACAGTTATGTCTATAATCAACAGGTTGGCATTCGATGTCGAGCATCCAAGTACTTAAATAAATTGTACAGTCTTGCCGCATTGGCCGAATTTTAGGTTTAGACCATATGTTTATATGGGCACAATCTCCAAATAGTTTCATATTTATGTCTATAATAAACAGGTTGGCATATAATGTGGAGCATCCAAGTACTTAAATGAATTGTACAGTCACGCTGTGCACTGCTCGCGAAGCCTTCACCATCTTCCGTAGTCGGGCATACACATACGCAAATCTGTAATAAACATTACACTAACATATAGAATTAAGTAAGGTATATCAAACTTTATCACAAATTTAAAAATAATTTGGGTTTGTATGGGAGGTGTACCTTACTCAGATTTTCCCTGGTATAATTAACTACTCAGTATTCATTGCTAGTTATTCACAAAGTTTCAATAAAATAGTTAGTCATTTTTGAGAAAAAGTAAACAACGACCTGGATTTGTACAGGAGGTATCCTATTCAGATTCTTGGAATATCAAACTAACGCATGCTGTAGATAATGTAAAGTTATAGTAACACCGATTTTCGTCAAAATCGTTAGAACCATTTTATGAGTGAAAAAATAATATAAGTGATAACTCTAAAATTCAAGGTAAAGGAAATTTTAAAGAAACGGCTTCAAATATAAAATAAATATTTCCCTAACCCACATTTTACCTGAATCCGTTCAGTAGTTTAGAAACTAGAGCACCGGACATACACACACACACATGCACACTCAGATTTTTAGACTCTATTAGTATCAAAATCTCAATTTCGATGTTTTTTGCCACTCTTGCCACGCTTTTCTTCACACCTTTATCGCTCACTTATGCTCGCTCCTGCACTCGCTCGAAAGTAAAAACCTTTAAACATGTTTTTTGTGTGTGTTTATTTTATTTTATTTAAATCCTTAATTTTTTAAGTACTTTTTAGTAATCCTATAGAATGAACACATATTCCGTGAAAATTAAAGCAGGATACCTATCAAGGTACAAAAGATACAGCCTTTTAGATAGATAGCTAGATAATACGTTTATTTATTACTGCAAAGACACACATACATATATTAATAGTACATTATACATATTAAAAAAGAAAAAAAACAGAAAGAGAACATTAGATAAAAAAAGAAGATACAAAATAATAACAACAAAATAGTTTAAATAAATAAGTTACATACAGTAACTTATATATTACTGGCGTAAAATCTGTGGTTACATAACACTAGTGTGATGAAGTGCAAATAGGCCATAGCTCAGTAAAAAGCTTTGCCACTAAAAACTTTCACATTTTTTAAATTAACCTTGATGTAATCTAAGTTCTTCTATTTTCTCCTTTTTCTATAGACATGGTTTTCCTGCTGACACAGCTAAAAAAAGAGCGCGAGCAGTCAGCGGAAAGAGAGCTGCTGACATCAGCCTCGCCCGACGTGTTCCGACTAATCAGTGAGCTACTCGTGCAGGAGAAAGAGCGTCTGCAGCAGCGCTGGTCTTGAGTGGAGGAGGTGAGCCAATTAATTACTAGTAGGAGTGCAAGTAGTTGTCATAGGGAGCTGCTGACACGAGTCTCACCTGACGAGTTCTGACTGATCAGTGAGCTACACGTGCAGGACAAAGAGTGCCTACAGCAGCGTCGGTCTTGAGTGCGCGAGGTGCGCCAATCTTTTACTAATAGATGGAGTGCTGCTGACATCAGTCTCGCCTGAAGAGAGAGCTACTCGTGTAGGAGAAAGAGCGCCTGCAGCCGCTCTGGTTTTAAGTGAGCGAGGTGCGCCAATTATTTACCAATAGATAGGAGTGCAGGGAGCAGTCTTGCCTGAAGAGAGAGCTACTCGTGCAGGAGAAACAGTGCCTGCAGCTGCGCTGGTCTGGAGTGGGCACCCGAGCCAATTATTTACTAATAGATGAAGCGCGAGCAGTTGCCAGAGGGAGCTGGTGCAAGAGAAACTTTTCCCAAGAAGCTCATACAATCGGTAGAAAAAAAATTCAACTTCATACAATTTGATTTCATTGATGACCATCTTTCTATGGAGAGTCCGAAATCTATTTTTCCCGATCGTATTCGTTTTTTGAGGAAATTTGTTCAGTTTCATGAAATTAGCATTTCCTTAAAGTTTGGTTCACGATTTCAATTTCACCTGAATAATAAGTAAAAGTCCTGTGAGTTTTATAATCATAATCTTGCATGCTCTAATTGGAGAGGACGCTGGAAGAGCGGCACTATACATGCCCAAGAACATAGTGAGGACCACCTTTTCACTACTAACTATAACTGCCTGAGCAAGTTCTATACGAAACTGCGTACATTGAACTTCCATGTAGCCTGTAGGTTAGGTACAGTCGAATTCATTTATATCTGAGAATGTGCATAAATCAAAAATTAAAAGCTACATTTATAAAACTCCAGCTTTGCCTAAAGTTGTATAGAATTTTGTATTTATAAACTCGACTGTACCTGCCTACAATGCTTAGTTAGTTGCTTACTTCAATCCAACTTTGTATTTTATTATTCCCGCTGAAATTAATATGAAATTTGGACGTTTGTTCCTTTCATTGTTATTGTTAATTTCATGTTTTCAATTCAAATTGTTTCATCATTTCAGGAAAGCGGGTCTGGCGTTTCTGCATCGGAGGCTAAAAAGCGCCGTTTTTAAGACAGCTTGCTGGATGCGTGAAAACTGTTTGGCAAAAGGTTTTTTTTACACGCGGTAACTTGCCAAAACGCCTATTGTATTATCTAAAAACGGACTCATCGCGTGTAAGTCCATGAGATGTGTCTCCAGCGCACATTTTCTGGCCATATCTAAGGTATACCTCCGTCCCCATGATTTATTTTTTGCCAGATAAAGATTTTTCAAGTAGGTGTGTAGGTATCTTCAGGGTAATAATCTTCTTCAGGAACATAGTACATCTCATCTACTATCAGTGTTTGCATATTTAAATACTAAATAGGTACATTTTGTAGATTTATCAAAATCCAGATTTGTTAATAACAATAAATTATTATTATGAAAGGGCGGAAATTTTAAGCGCCTCCGTGGCGTGATGGTTAGTCCATTCTCTTCACACCAGGAGGTCGTGAGTTCGATTCCCGGTGGGGTCAACTTGTAAGACTCGGTTTGGTTGGTGGTAGGGCATTTTCTAAGCCCGCCTGGCTAGCTACCACCATCTTATCTAAGTCTTGCCGCCAAACATCAGTGTTAACAACATTGATGTGTTCCGGCTTGCAGATAAGATAGCCAGTTCTCCATTGCGTTGGAGAATCTTGGTAAGCCCGCTCCCATCTTCGGCATCATCGTCACTTAATATCAGGTAAGATGATACTAAGGGCTTACCAATTGTGAATTAAAAAAATACCTAGCTACTTCGGGAGTGCTGACAGAAGTGAAAACTTTTTACAATTTTATAAGATTTGACCCTCCGAGTGTTTCTGGTTACGGTAACGGTAACAAGTAACGATAACAGTGTCGCGAGGTCAATGTTTTTTTCCCAGCTATAAAAATGGCCAACGCGCCTAAAGAAGTTTTCACTTAAAAAAAAGGAATGAAAAATAATTAAGTTAAATTTATGATGATTGTTTTAGTTTCCACATTTTTGTTATAATAAAACACTGATTTTGTATTTTTCGGATTTTTTTATTACATTGATTCATACTTCTCTAACATATTATTTTAACAGTACAATAAATTCATGCAGTCTATTAATGTATAAAAATACAAATTTTTCAGTCACGCTGCGCACACTTTTTCGCGTACACGCCACCGTGTGGCATACAAAAATCTATTTTAAAAATACGCTTGTACGTATGTGCGTATTCACAAAATCATTTCCCATACAAACCTAAAATTACTAAGGACTTCTTGAAAATTGGCCGATTGTAATGAAACTTTAAACACATAACCAAGTCACGAAATTCTAGTTTGTTCGTAGATTACATTTACGAAATATTTTATTTTATATAGATTGGGGAATCCTAAGATAACTACTATTATTTAGTGTTTCGTGGAGATCCTTGGGGGAGGCCTATGTCCAGCAGTGGACTTCCTTCGGCTGATATGATGATGATGATTTAGTGACAACACATTTTTTTTGAAAATTAAAACTATTCAAAAACTTTCATTTCTTGACTTAAGTGTATAAAGTTTCATCAGCATAGATGCATTCATTATCAAGAAATAGGTAGTGATTTTAAGTGTGTATGGGAAACGATTTTTTCATTTATTTAGTTATTTATATTTATTTATTTTTGTGAATACGCTGTTAACTAGTTGCAAAGAAAACAGGTGTAGGTATCAAACTTGTTGACAAATGTAGATACTAAAACACTGGGTTTGTTTTGAAGGTAATGTATTATTCGTTACAACTTATAAACCTCCCCCCACTCCTGGAACACGGTTCTCTTCCCAAAGCTCGGGAAGGTCCGGCCATACTCGACCCCCACACGGGGGTCAAGAGCGTGTTGGTAGAGGTTGTAGGGCGAGTGGCGAACTCAACTGTCAGAAGTTTTTCGAACCCCTCTAAGGCATCCGACACGGCATAACCTTTCGACTGTAACCGGCACCAACGGCTTAACGTGCCTTTGAAGCACGTAGACGGTCGAAAAAATGCCACTTATAGTCAAACCCATCCAGGTAATGATCGTGCTTCAGGTCAATCAACCTGCATGGACGACGCAAGCATGCAAGTGAGCTACCATGGATTGTAGAATCCATCGGAGAATTCATCATCATATCAGCCGAAAATCGTCCAATGCTGGACAAAGGCCTCTCCCAAGGATTTCCATGATGACCGGTCCTGCGCTGCCCGCATCCATCGGCTTCCCGCTATCTTCACCAGGTCGTCGGTCCACCGCATGGGAGGCCTGCCTACGCTAGGTTTTCCAGTGAGCGGTCGCCACTCGAGAACTTTACTGCCCCATTGGCCATCTGTTCTACGAGCTATGTGCCCTGCCCACTGCCACTTCAGTTTAGCGATTCTGTGAGCTATGTGTATGTGAGTTACTTTAGTTCTCTTGCGGATCTCCTCGTATACGCAGAGAAACTCCGAGCATAGTACGCTCCATTGCCCTTTGGGTGACCTTGAGCCTTCTTATGAGGCCCATAGTATTATACCGATTGTATTATTATTTGTATTTTAACGGAAAGAAGTTTATTTCTGGAATAATGAACTATACCCAGCGTAGTAGGCCCTAATATGTTCTTGTAAGTTATCATCCTTAAAAAGCGTCGGTGGCTCAACCGGTAACGACTCGGAGGACCGCAAGAAGGATCTTATCAGAGGTACCGGGTTCAAATCTGGACGGCCAATGTACCAATTAGTTTTTCAAAAATTTAAGTACATATATACTGATTGCTTTAACGGTGGAGGAAAACATCGTGAGGAAACCTGCACACGCCTGCGAAGAAACTCGAAGGGTGTGTGTGAAGTCCACCAACCCGCACTGGGCCCTCGTGGTCGACTAAGGCCTGATCGCCCTAATTCAGGGTAGGCTCGAGCCCCTCGGTGGGGACGTATGTGAGCTGATATGGTGAAGTTATCCTCAATTCCTGATCTGAGACATTATCACAGCCGATGCTAAAAATTCGATACATTTCATAATTTATTTTATATACTGGAAAATACCCTATTCGCCACTAGCCCCCGGTATTGGCCCCCATGTGTGGAGATAAGCCTAGCCTTCTCGAGTTAGGAAAGGGACCCGAGCCCCACAGTGGGGGATGTTATGAATTGTTTGTAAAAAATGAGAGTATTTAACTAAGGCTTATACTTACATGGCACAAGTAGCTTAAACAACCATAACATTCAGTACATCGACTTTACCATCAAAATATTTAAACTTAATTTAACCAATGGGAAATTTCACATTGAACCTACCAAAAATTTAGTAATTATGAATTATCAGTTACCATAGGTATCTCTAGAGGGAGGTTCTGACTAGGTCACGCGTACATGGCGCCATAGCACGTGAACCATGCCGTACCGCATACTCCTCATAGGATGCTGTGAGCCTGAGACTATTATAGTCCTAATTTTCATGAAATTTATTGGAGTTTACTCCTTAAGAAACTATGTATATGTCGCAGCCATGTAGCTTAATTAGTCATTTTATTAACTGCCTAGTCTTTTAACTAAATGGCGCCGTTCAACTAATTGCCTGAATGATTATTCGGCCAATGGCTTGGATCGATAACATTCAACTTCTGCTAGCCAGGTAGTTTAAATTCACACCTCAGGGGAGGAGTGCTTAAGTGGAGAGGTGGGAGGAAGGGGGGGACATTTCTCAGTCGACAGAGCCCTTCGGGCTCCTAATTCCACATTTTCATGATCAAACCAACACGACGACTGTGAGGAGGAGGCGAGCCGCACAGTCTCCGAACCTAACCAAATGAGTCAGGTGTTCTCCGAAATTCCGAGCTCGCCTCGCTCGCCCCCGCTCTAGTATCGATTGTATCATTTCTCAGTCGACAGAGCCTTATTTTTCTGTTCTGAGACAGGGCCCCTTCAAAGCTCCTACTTCTGCATTCGCTTCGCTCGTTTAATGAATGGCTTATGCATCAGCCAGCCAATTCATTAAATATATTATCATTCAGTCAGTTACTCGTAGTTGAATGCTGCCATTTAATGAACCGGCTATGCAGTTAATTGAATGGCTAATTGAAAAGTTGGCTGCGATATATTCATGGGAAGTGAAATCGAGTGTTAAGTTTGTTTACTCACGTTATATATCAGTCACTTTTATAGCAGGAAGGTTAAGACGCCATAGCCGTACAGCCTAAACTGCGGGACTAGAGGTCAAGACGTAGGATCTAATGAAAATCAAGATGAGTGAACTCCTGTCGCGCGCCGAAGCTGACAGGCACACTTTCTTTTACTTAGTTACGTCTGTAAGTCTGATATTTGGCTCCAGTTCTCCGTCCAGCCGTGAAAAGACATTGCTCCTCTGGAGATATACAGAAACCCAATGGTGAGTATAGTATAGTAAATTTGTATAATATAGTATGGAAAGTATAGTATAGCCCCTATATCTATTTGTATTCGTTTCTTCCCTAGACAAGTTAGAACTTTTGTGCCCGCAGCGTAGGGACTCTGTTACATTGGTAATTATATCAAAAAATATAGTCCATTTTAACTACGTGACTGAATTTTTAATTGAATTTCTCTACAGACAAAGTAAACTTTTTAATAGTGTTTTTTACGTAATGTCTAAAAAAATATCTTGGATCATTTTAAAATGGCCATTGTTGGGCTAGATTAGAGTTGATTTTGGATGAAATGTATAAAAAAGCAACATAAGCTTCTTACCCTTATTGCAAAATGAAAGGTTCTGGTCATAATAAAATATATAATTTTGGAGAGTTCCATGTCAAATTTCCTTTTTTCCATAACAATAATTAAACATAGATATAGATAGTTAGGTACGAGAAACTAAGTCTTGCAACAAACACGCTAACAATGAAATGACACTAGGTTTTGCGGGATAGTGTTGCTAAGAACACTCTATTTAAAAAATAATTTCAAGAAACTTAGTAAATAAAAAAAATTGGGTACGATTCCATCAGAGTGCGATTCATAACCTATTCATTGAGCTGATTGTACTAACAACTAGTAGGGCAAGTGTACCAATAATCTATTTATACATCTAATAAAACTGTAACGGGGCCGTGTCTGTACATGAAATATTTTTTGGAAATTAATAACTGTGGTGGACATTACTAACGATAGAGAGGCCAAAATAACAACTTTTGGACACGCAAAGCCGACTTGAAAAACTACCAAGCCGATTTTGATGAAATTTTGTACGGTGGTTCCTTATAACCCGGGTTAACATCTAGGACACTTTTTTGCCCGAAAATTCAAAACCTTCACGCGGACGAAGTCGCGGGCACAGTTAGTCATCAATAACTTCCTGTTGGATCCGCAGAAAAGAAAAAACATATTTATATAAAATATTGACATAGCCCGGTTGTATGATAAATATTCAAAAATATAAAAGTGCAAGTAGAATTAAAATGTAAAATATAGAAAAAGTAGATTTTTTCCAGTAAAGTTATTTATAAAATAGTTTTAGACAAAAAAAACATTATTTTTTTTGCGGAACCGCTATAATTTACTTACTACTTACTTGTTAAACTTTCCCTACTAGTTATTAGTAAGCATAGAAAAATAATCATGCTCTAAATTCAGTTTTTTAAGTATACAAGCTTTTATTTCAGTTCGAGTCCATGACACGAGTATCGGCCGGTTATTATCAAATTGTGCATTCATGGTCGTGCAATAATGGAACTCATAAAAGCACATTTTGATATTGAAAAAAGGTGAGCATATTACTCGTAAATTCCTATTCAAAACAAAATATGATCCATATACCTTGATTCCACTTCCAAAGTTCATTATCAGATAATCTTTAAAATACCAAAGGGATCTCATTCTATTATCACCGGGAATACGGCTTTACACTTTTATCGAACCCCTGGAAGTTGTTATTAAAATTGATGGCAAGATTTGATCCATACTAAAAAGGCAAGTTATACAGGTGTAACAAAATTGGCTTCTACTCATTATACTGTACAACTTTCAAGTGACTGTTAGTATCTAACAGGGTGTCCTTGGATAGGTAGTGCACTTACAAAAGGGGGCGAAAGGGGAGCTATAAAATAATGGATTAGCAATAAAATAAAATAAAACCTTACAGTTCACCAGCAGCATTTCGATTATTCTCGTTTTGAAATCCTGATGATGGAAGTAGCCAAAAACAAAAAAAAAACCTTTTGGAAAAAAACACCAAATTTGGTTTCTTAACCCCCGACGCAAAAGAGGGGTGTTATTAGTTTGACGCCAATGTCTGTGAGTGTGTGTGTATGTCTGCCGGTGGCATCGTAGTTCTTAAACGGATGTACCGATTTTGATGCGTTTTTTTTTTACGTGAAAGCAAGTTTCTTTGTGGTGGTTCTTAGCTATATTTGGTAACATCGATTTAGCAGTTTGAAGATCATCAGCTCTTATCTAGGTGATGAAGGGATGTGGGCAACTTATACCGGTCTTATCGATTCAAAATTTGGTGCCCTGTAATTGTAACAAAATTTCAAAACCATGGTAACCTTGACCTGATGGTGCAACATCTACTCTCCTGGAATCTGCACGATACCCAACTCCTCGCCAACTTACAGCAAGGGTATCGTGTTTGATCTAATTGGAATAGTCTCAATAAATAGGTATTAGATAGAACTTGGTAACTTTGACCTGATGCTGCAGCATCTTCTGGAATCTACAGGATACCCAACTCCTCACAAATTTACAGCAGATAAATCGTGTTTGGGCTCATTGGAATATATTTAACAAATCGGTTTTATGTAGAACATGGTTACCTTGACTTGATGCTGCAGCACCTCCTCGTATCTGCATGATACCTAACTCCTTCCCAACTTACAGCAGAGGTATCGTGTTTGAGATACAATAAGTTTATAAAGCACGAAATAAAACTTAAATCAATGTTCTTAAGCTGTTCGCTAAAATATGAAAGTTAAATTTGAACCAAATACCGGTATTTGATTGAGCTGAGATTTGTCATGAAGCCGTATTCCGGTGATAAAAGATGTTTTTTGGTATTTTGAAGTTGATCTGATGATGAACTATGGAGGTGAAATCAAGGCCCCAGGATCGCCATTGATTAAATTTTCTATAAGTTTATAACGCTCGCATTTTTTAAAATTTTGGTTACAATAATTTTGGGGTACCAATATTGAGCGACCAGATAATGCACGACCTATAAATATACAGTCTGATAACATGGACTTTAACAAGCATTATAGCGAACCAATAATGAGCGATCCGATATAGCACGACCTATGAATGTACAGCCCTATAACTCATGTCATAGACTCAAACTAAAATAAAAGCCTTTGTCTAGGCTTGAAAGTTGAAACCTGAAAGTTTTTAAGTTTTTCGAAAATAACTTTACTAACGATTATCACAAATTACAATGGCATTAAATAAACTTTACATTGTATTCTAATTTCCATTGTTTCGCTGGATTCTGAGATCACAGAAGCACTTATAACTCAAGTTTCAACAGGCATTTGCGGCTATTTTTCGCTGCATTTGAGTGGACTTAAAAAACTCACTCATAAAAACAATAAAGAGTTAATTTGTAAAAAAATGTACAGAGGCCAGCACATCAAGCTAGACACTCGTAGTGCGATTCTGATCCATACGCGTACGGCATAAGAACGGTACAAAGTCCAAAGTGTCTAGCTTGATGTGCTGGCCTATGTACATACAAGGAATAAGATAAATATGTGCAGCACTATTAATAAAGTGTCCTTATAAATAAATTAGCGCTTTTCAACAACTTATTACCAGGTGTAGCGTTTGTAAGATTTAAATTCGTTTAAATTGTGTCTCTGGTGTTTCCTATTGCACTTAAATCACATCTTTATGAAAGACGTTTTGTGAAAAAAAAACCTGACAGGTGCGAGTCGGACTCGCCCACCGAGGGTTCCGTACAAATTTGTGGGTACACATTATAAATCATAGGTACATAAGTTTACAACACAAACTTTTAGGTACTACATACACCAAAACTATTAGGTAGCTATACGGGATTCTCCCTGCCGACAACAAAGACATCATTGACGATTACTGCGTTAACATAAAGCTTTTTTCTAACCGGTGAATAAAACGGTATACCTACCAATTGTGAATAAAAAAAAAGTCTTTGCGTCGGTCAATTTAGTTCCAGATTTAAAAGTCTGATTTTAAATTGGTTAAATCTTTATTTGCTAAAGATTTAACCAACTTAAAATCAGGCTTTTAAATCTAACAAGTAAGTACAGTGGGACATTAGGTAGTCATTCTCGATCGGACAGTAGCGAGTCGCAACAACTGTACTAACTCACTGTACTTTCTACTTCGCTAAAACACTTCATCTGTAGGCTTACGGCGAGGCATTTATAAAACAGTTGTCTCTGTATTTTTCTATACATGTAAAGAGTAAAGAAAATAACCACACTTTTGCAATTTTTCAATGTGTTTAGTTATTTTAAAAACTACACCTAGTTATAAAAAAAACAATTAGCATATTAAACTGTGTGTTATAACTAATCTGCATAGAAAATTAAGAGGCTTTAATCAGTCTCGTTTGCCTGTAAAATATAAATATTATTATCTGTTTTAAAACAGATTTCTTTGATATATTTTCTCTGTTAAAAGTTAACCAATCGTGTACCTACCTAATGCAACTAACAAAATAAAGACAGACACGAAGAATCAAGTTACAAAATATCACTTTCATTATGTTTTGTAATTGTTGAGAAAAATCAAAATCCCTGCCACGAAAGTTTCCAATTCGTCGCCTTAAGAGATCAATCCGACGAGACTAAACAAACAGATTTATGATACTTATCAATATAAATTCGCATCAAAATTGACATGTACATTAATAATTATCTAACTATTCAGTCTGTTTAATAGTCACGATAGTATTTTACACTTCGACCCATATAACAACTATGGACCGGCCCACGCGAACAGCGGTTTTGATGCCTACGGAATGAGCGCAGTCGCTCATTTCGCCTTAGTCGATCAATAATCTCCAAATAGGGGTGAAGGTCGAAATTTGTGAAATTAATTAGAAATCTCATTCGTGCTACATCAGAGTACGTCTCTCTATGTCTGTCATTGTTTATATTTGAACGAGACTCGGTAGACTATAATGTTGTGAATGTGTGTTTGCGTTTAGTTGTATTTGACTCATTTTTTACGAGACTAATTCATGGATAGGGCCTGTCCATTATATTTGGTCGAAGATTTTACATAATATCTGGCACTTACTTTTCTACCTAACCTTCTTCGTCGTAGCTCTAATTTTCATCTTGGGTCTGGGTGAGGAGCTCAAGTGCTTCCTTTGCCAACTGAAAGAAAATTAATCATTTATGAGTACACGCAGCTGAATGACGGTCCAGTGACAAGTGTTCCTGCCTGTCGAGAATTTTGAGTTCGATCTCCACCCAGGGCAACGTATATTGTTAATTTAATATTTATTATTAATTTAAATATCTTTTTTTGGGTTCCGCACTTAACAATGGAACACGGAAACCTTGAAAAATCACTCACGCATCTTTCTGATCTTCCGTCCTGTCTGTCTGTTACGCCTGTTTTCTCAGAGACTGTTTCACGTATAGACCATCTGTTGCCAAACAGCATACAATTACACATTACACTGACCCCTGAGATCAAATAAAAGTTCAAATAGACCACCTCCGTGGCGTAATGGTTAGGTCCATTAGGAGGTCGCGGGTCGATTCCCGGCGGAGCCTAACATTGTATCGGTTTGTTTGGTGGAAGGGCATTTTCTTAGCCCACCTGACTAGCTACAACCATATAATCCAAGTCTTGCCATGCTTACAAAATGCTTACAAAATTGATGTGATCCAGCTTGAAGATAAGATAGCCATTCCCCATTGCGTAGGGGAATCTTAGCAAGCTCAGATGATGATGAGATGACGATGATGCCATGAGCTTATCATTTCTAAGTTAAAAAAAACTTACGTAAATTCAATTTGAAGCCAATCAAAACTACTTCAAACCTGTATATACACCGTACACACATATAGACAACAAAACTGGAACAGTTATACTAGATAATATTTGTGAAGACGTCGACGAAGACCGATACTGCACACATGTTTCAAAAAGTGGTTTCAACCTGAGAGTTCGCAACGATCTATCTGAACCTCTTTGATGTGAGACTAACCCACACGTTATGCAATGAAATTTTTTAAATTATTTTCTAGTGAATTTTAAAGTTGGGTAAGTTTGGTGAACAATCTAAAAAATTATTTATTTATTTAGCCTCTTTAATTTCTTAGTAATAATATTTCATTTTTTAAAACATAATTTTAAGTAAGGACCTCTCGACGAGTATAGGCCTCCTCCTTCTCACTCCGCTTTTTCTCAGTCCCAGGTTTTTTAAAATTTAGGGATCTTCTAGGCAAGAGTGAATATGCATTATATTGAGTTCGCTTGTTCCATCCTCGACTACTAAATGCATTTTTTTTCTTAAATTTAACCCATATAGAGCCGACCATAAGGAATGTACTATTTGAATGAATCGATTACCACAGTTTAGGTGATTCATATGTATGTATATGTGATTTATAATACAGTAGTCATTTAGATAAAATAAAACTAAAAATAACCTTCAAAAATCATAGTTTTTAATTTCCTATAAAATACAAAAATGAATTTAAATATAATGCAAGTAATTTGTAGATTTCTGCAGATATACACTAAGTGTATAGTATCATAAGGTTCAAAATTAACTGTGTTTTGCTGTACTCAGTTGAGTACAGTGGGCAGGAATGGGTTAAAAAAAACAGGTAAAAACGCCTGCCAAAAAGCTCGGAATCCTCTCGAATGTGAGACTTTACTTCACACCAGAACAGCTTCTAAGGTTATACTAAGCTCAAATCCGGTCATGTATGGGTACTGCTCTCATTTATGGGACGGATCGGATTGTTAACAGTTAGATTCTATCAACCGACGCGCCAGGAGCCTCGTTGGTCAGGAGGAACTTGCACCAAACAAGCTTAAATTTTGATTTTGTGTGTGGCATAATTCTTATAGTAACTTATATTTGTTTTTAAAATGCTTATATTAAATAATAAATTGACTTACGAGGCTTTCCCAAACAGAAGGATCCTCTGCCAGTAACTGCAGCGAGCTTTCGAAACTTGGATCATCGACTGAAACATAAAAAGAAGTGACGGTTAGGATAAAAGCATTTTTTTTCGGATTTCGAAGCTCATGTATTATATAAATCAATAAATGAATTTATTTATTCCTATCATTATTATAAGGAAAATCACGGGCTTGACGCATGTCGCACCATGTTTAGTGTAGTGTTCCGGAATAATTTCGAAAACGTTTATTACACGAAAACCAAAAGAAAGAAAATTGTCAGTTCTCAATAAAGACACCTTTTTTTAAGAAAAAATAGTGTTTTGGCTGCAACTCACCTGATGGGAAGTGACGACGCAGGACATATTTTACTCAAAAATGCTTGTAATATGGTCATTACTTTGAAAACCTTCTTTGAGCAATCGGCCTTGCCATACTACTCGGAAAAATTTAATTGCGATAATAATAATTATGATAATAGGACCGCAATTTCCTGTACTAAGAGATTTTATTCAGAATTAGGCTGTATCTATCTGACATAAAGAAGGTCGCATAGGCATAACAAGCATCATTTACCTAATTAAAAAAAAAGTGCGTGCGTGGCATATTTTTTTATTCAGAATAAGGCTGTATCCGTCTCACCAGAAAGGAAGTCGCATAGGCAAAAGAAGCATCATTAACCTAATTTAAAAAAATGCGTGCGCGGTAATGAGATTTATTTCAGAATAAGGCTGTATCCATCGTCCAGAAACAAGGTCGCATAGGCATAACAAGCAACCTAATTAAAAAAAAAAATGCGTGCACGGTACAGATATTTTTATTCAGAATTAGGCTGTATAAATTTCATCAAAATGTAGGTCGCATAGGCATAACAAGCATTGTTTACCTAATTATAAATGAACGATGATGATGAAGTAATCCAAAAACCAAACTCCGTGCTAGGATTTTTCATTACAAACTATAAGTAATATAAATCCTGGAAAAGCGGTCCTGAATTTTAGTAACTTTACTTTAATAATTGCACTTTTAAATTACTCGCATATTTTATGTAAAGCACTATTATGCCTTGGGTTGTAATGACTGCTTGGTTGTTGTAATTGCTACGCTCTGGGCTTTTAAGCTTGGTCAACTTTGCAGCCCTTGATGGCCAAGCTGGAATAAAGGCCGAGACCGAAGTTCGACCGCGCTATGACGGCCTAGAGTGGCGCTACGCTGCGCTTTTGGCCATCGCAAAACGTGGCTCGCAATGCAGTCATTACCGACCAGGCAGTAATTTACTATTTAAACACTTTAAATTAGCGGGCTTTATCTTCAAAATGTAAGAAAACACCACTTCATTTAAAAATACTTATTTTTTGATACCGTACAAGAGAAGGGTTTAAAAAAATAACCTCATTTTACACGAGTGGTATACCCCTAAATTTATTTTTGACCTCATCGAATTCATTTGTTACTTTGGGTCATAACGATATCCTTATAAAAATATCATTGTAAGTATATTAATAAAGAATAACAGAGTAAAGTGACTGCGAAACACGGACAGACAGGAGGACCGAAAAATCTGAAACTTGAAATTGAATATTCTTACCTACGTACACGAAAAACAAAGTAGTATTGCAGTTGCATTTCCTGTTATGTTTTGAATTGTATTAAATTGATTAAAACACAACCAACTTACAAACTTTAACTGCTGCGATGCCATTGCCATCGCCGCCATTGCTGGCGGTGGTCGTCTCGTTATCTGGGTCGCTTCTATACTGGTTCGTTTGTTTGGTGAGTTGATGAACTGAGTTATGTTCGTGGATTTGACTGGATTCGTTCTCATGTATGTCTTCCGTGCTTCGCTCCTTTGAGGTCGATTCATTTTGCGACTTTCTTTTGGAACAGGTCACTTCCTGTGTGGTGTCGCTCGGACGCTTATTACGCGACGAACTGGGCGTTGTAAGGAATATTTCCGCCAAGGCTGCACATTGAAACGATGACGAAGATGATGATAATTTACTGGGTGATTGACTCTCTATGTGATTTCTTTGCCCACCGCAAAATTCTTCCCGCATCACTTGAGCATACGCGGTGCTCCTCAATGGAGATGTGACAGGGAAAAGTGCAGAAGACACTGACTGAGGGTTTGCGTTGTTATCCGTGAAGATAAAAACATTTGCACGGCAGGTGGGAGGCATGCAAGCGCTGCAGTAGCCGCAGTTGCAGTGAGACTTGTCGGTGGCAGCGCTGAGTGGACTTTGGTATGCAACTGGTGTCTGCGTCACTACAGTCCTCGGTTGCAGGAACGGCACAGTCGATGGCTGCGGGGACGGCACAGTTGGCGGCTGCGGGGACGCCGTAGTCGTTGGCTGCGAGGACGGCACAGTCATCGGCGTCGTGGTATCGGGGGGCGGATCTGGCAGCTCTACTGGCTCCATCGTTTTAAATACCGTGTAAAAGTTCTCTATAGCTGATACAATTCGCTCTCTCTTGGGAGGTATGATAGCCAGGGGCAGCGTGGGCGGGCCACGCTGAGGCGAGCGCGCGCTCTCGTCGGGTTGCGGAGACGGGAGGTTGGTCACGAGGTGCAATATCACCTTCTCCAGTTGACGCGGGTCCTCGAGTGGTAAGCTCTGATTATCGGTTACCTGTGGACAAAGAGTTTGCTGAGTCCTAAATTTCGTCACGTATGACTAAATGTGATCTCGTGACCGTTTTTGCATTTTTTATTATATAAGTAAGAACTAAATGAGGAATGATGACGTGGAATGTCTTTCATTTGGTATTTCGTATAGAAATAGGGGGAAAGTAACCACAGTCATATTAAACTGTGGAAAACCCTACTCAGATCGATTTCACGATAATAATGGTTTTGTTCGGGTCTGGTAGGGCAGATCTGGTACCCAGATCAGAAATTTGTACGTCACATCCAGAACATCTCTTTTTAAACTTAGGAAAATTTGATTTCTGATGACATACCTATAGATTATTTCGTTTTTTATTCAATCATGATTTGCTATTAATTCGATTTTAGTTGTTATTCATGTTGTGTTAATGTTCATTTGATCGAAATAATAAAGCATTTGAAATGAACCAATTGCAGGCGCGTGAAGAGGCGGGACTTATCCACTTCTTAAAGCGTCCACTAACTTAATGTTGTATGTATCTCGGACACAACACAATGTCACACAAGGAAATAAACTGTACGGCAGCCCGCACTAAACTTTCTCGATATTTTTTTTTAAATTATTATTTTACTTTGAATTAAAAAATTGTAGTAATTTTGATGAATACATGTTGCACGACAAAGTATATACTAATTCGTAATATATGACAATTCTATGGCTCTTATCATTTGTGAGTAAATCGCAAGTTTCAATTTAATTTGTAGGAGAACCATACAAACACATTTTTTTCCCAGTCCAATGGGTATTACTGAGTAATAGACAAACATAAGCAGGTTCGAAGTGCAAAGTTTCATCAAAATCGTTAGCCATTTTTGAGAAAAAAAAAGGATTTGTTTTATGAAAGTTACTCTTCGGTTTGACGGTACGAAGAAACAATGAAATAATTTAAAACTGTTAATTCCGAATTTGTTTTCGATAGGAACAAGGATTTAGCCTCCAGAGCCAAGCGTGACGGACGGACGCAAGGACGCACGAATGGACGAACGGACAGAATTGATATATTCGGTTTTTCGCTATATGTTATGGATATAGAACACATCTTCAAGAAAGTTAGAAAATCGTTTTCCGCGATTACAATACTTTCTCTATCCTACATACGTACGTAACCGTACTATGAGGTCGATAAAGTAAAAATCTAAAAATTGAAAATTGTAGTGTCAAGTCTCATCTCTAGTGGCACGCACTGTAACCGATTTTGAAACGATTTAATGGGGCCACTCTGGAGACAAAACTTATCGATTTTAAAATAATAATATAAGATAATTAAAATCTCTTCACAATCGGCGAAAATATCGGTTGATATTATGTTCACATAAAAAATACAATCAGACGAACATAATATAACCTCCTTCTTTTTTAATTCGGTTAAAACGACTTACATCTTTAATTTCGTCCTCTTGCGGCACGTTCTCATTATTGTGCACAAGCAACATGAACTTCCTCTTCATCAGGCGGATGAGATGCTTGCCCTCCTCCTCGTCAACCACCGTGTTGGTGCAGACGAAGCTGCGGACGGCCCTGGAGTCGCCATCAACGTCCAGCTGGCCTCGGGTCCTCATATAAATGAACTGTCCGTTCTTTGCCATCAGGCGATAGCAGGATTCGCCAGCCATTCGCTGAGCGTCGTACACTAATGAAAACGTAGTATCTATATTAATATTAATAAAGACAAGTTTGCATGTTTGTATGTAGAGGGTTATCTTGGAAAGTATTCATCCGATTAAAAAAAATTCTGTCACCAATAGTTGGAATGGTTTTTCGGGATGGACATAGGCTAAAAAACACACAATGGCACTCCGGAAGTGCCGACAGAAGTGAAAACTTGACCAATTACGGAGGTGTCGGTTACGGTAACGGTAACAATTTCGGGAGTTCAATGGTTTTTCCCATTTCAAAAAATGCCCAACGCGCCTAAAGAAGTTCAAAAAAGTTAAAAGTTAGTACTTTAATAAAGTGAAACTGTGAGAAAAACATAGTATAGAAAACAAGCCTAAATTAATACGGGGTAATAGGAATTTTAATTTTGTACAGTCATCAAAAAAATAATGAATAAGTCAACTAATTTATTTAAATAACAAAACCAGAGACTCGAGTGCAACCGAGATATAAAGCAATCGATCACCTGACAGTTCTCCGACATCGTTATTGACACAGCGGCGTTGTATCTTTCCTTTTCAAATGGTTAATTTCACCTTTAGACCAATTTGACGAAGATTTTACCTCTGTTTTGGAACGGCCCCTAGATTGAATTGCTGTTGCTTAGCGAGAGTAGTGGAAAACTAGAAAGTTCTTATCTCTTAGTGACGAATACATTTTAAATGAGCTGTGATAGGAATACAGATGTCCAGTAAACAATTTCAATCAGATACTGATATGAATTATTATTATAATTTTATTCAGGGATAAATCACACACGGCCATTGGTATCGCCACAAACTTGGATTCCCTGTACCTACTATGGGAACCAGAGACAATATTACATCTTTTAAGGCCCTTCCATTTTTAAAAAGTAGTAATTTTAAGTATAAATGGAAAACGATTTTGTGAAGTACCTAAGAATAAATAAGGCAGTATTTACTCACTTTCTCTAAGCGCGATGATGACCCATCGTACGTCGTCACGATGCATGAAGTTCATCGCATTGACCCCGTTGACCTCATGGGTCATATAGCCAGTGACCAAGGCGATGCGCTGCTCGCACTGGATTATCTCCCCGTCGATGGAGTGCCGGGTCCTGTACTCCATATTGTATGCCTCCATGCTGCTCTCCGACTTGAAGGTCTCGCACGTGGGACGTACGAGCCCGATGAAAACCTGGAAGCGGACAGTGACGTTAGTCTCTTTGTCAAGTACAATGTTAGGATTTTAACAGGTTTTTGAAACCAACTTCCTGAACGCGGTTTACGCGTAGAGTGAATTGGTAGAAATCGTCACGCGTCACGTAACAAAATGCGTGCGTGCGAAATTAAAGTTCGCTGCGTCGTTTAACCAATTTATTAAAACATGCAGCGCTAGATCGCCTATAGAGTATAGTCTTAAGTTCGCTGTAGCCAAATAGTAAAAAAGTACTGTAGCGCTAAAACATTCTCTGAAATAGCGGGTTAGCTGGCAGAGGGTAGGGAGGGACAGTCACCACTTTAAAACTTTATTTTTAGTAAACAAATTAGCAAACTTTCAGTAGTTTTGAAAGAACTATTCAACGTAACCCCACAAAGTATGGTAAGTGAATAAAAAACAATATTTTTTTTCCATCTTTATAGGGGTCGCAGATTTGTAATACCAAATTTCATCTTTGTAGCTGTAATTAACTTTAAGAAAAACGGCTGTGACATGCCGACGGGCAGACAGAGGGAAAAACGGCCAAGTTGTAAGTCGAACTCGCTAAGGCTAAAACTAAAAAGATATCTCTCGAAGACGTCTTTATTTTGAAACGATTAGGTATCATTGTTTTTCTCGTGTGGAGAAGTGTGGTGGTACAGAACCCTAGTGCGCGTGTTTGACTCGCACCTGGCCGAAAAACATACTTTTGGTCGTTTTCTCTAACTCTTCGAAAAGCATTAAAAAACTGTAGAAGCAGCAACGCGTGCAGCCGGTGCGCAGACCCCTGTGCAACTCCACCAGATTTTATTTTTATCTATGGTAAAGGGTTTTCCAATAAGAGGTGTTATTTTGAATAGCCCGCTATTTCGGTAGATATCACTTTTGAAGCTGTTATTTTTTGACATTTGACAAGTAGAAACTACGCCATTAATAAAAATGGAACGATACATGCTTCAACAACGCATTGAAATTATTGGCAGAGACGGTTCGTAAAACTCGAACATTTTTGGGTCGTCGTGAAGCACCTTGTCGGACCGCAATACAGAAATTGGTGGAAAAATTCGAGCTGTTGGGACAAGTTAGTGATGTGAAGAATAAAACCCGTGCACGTCGCTCAAGAACAGCCGAGAATATTGCTGCTGTAGCCGAAAGTGTTGAAGAAAACCCAGGTTTGTCCATTACTCGTCGTTATTTGGAATTAGGCATTCCACAAACGTCATTACACCATATTTTGCATAAAGATTTGGGTTTTAAGGCTTATACAGTTCAGTTAACACAAGAACTCAAGCCGGCCGTTCATCAACAACGTCGTTGAAATGCATGAATTCCGGAATTCCATCGAAAAATCATCTTGAGAGATGAACTCCATTTCCACCTCGGTGGCTTCGTCAACAAGCAAAATTGTCGCATCTGGGGCTCGGAAAACCCAAGAGTTATTGTTGAAAAGCCTCTCTATCCTCAAAGTGTGACTGTTTGGTGCGGTTTATGGTCCGGCGGAGTCATTCGACCTTACTTTTTCGAAAATGAGGCTGGAGCAACAGTTACGGTGAATGGATTGCGCTATCGAGAGATGATTAATTATTTTTTATAGCCGGAATTGGATGGTATTGATCTGGACAACGTTTACTTTCAACAAGACGGCGATCACGAAGAGGTGATCACAATTGGCCACCGAGATCTTGTGATTTAACACCTTGCGACTTCTTCCTTTGGGGCCAAGTGAAAGAGAAGGTCTACGCCAACAGCCCAGCGTCGATTCAAGACCTCAAAGATGGAATTCGTGAGGCTATCGAGGACATAGGGCAGCCACTTTGCGATTTGGTTATAGAAAATTTTATGAAAAGGAAATGGTCCTGTAAGCGTGGTCGTGGTGGTCATTTGCCTGATGTTATATTCCACTATTAACGGAATACCTTCTTCTTTATAATGAAATAAACATCCGATCATTTATATTAAAAAATGGCATTTTTCTTTGAATATCAAAATAACACCTCATAATGGAAAACCCTTTACTTACCACATCGTTGCCGCTGTTGCAAGGGTTGTCACCGCGAGCGCGTGCGCGACGAACCACTTGGCAGCAGCGCGAGTAGCCACGACGTGCGCGGTCCGACTTACGAAGCGAGCCTTCAATGTGGCAGGTCACGTACTGGCTGGGCTCCGAGCGCTGAGTCATCTTCTTGAACCTGGTCATCAATCAGAGTTTCGATTCAACAGATATCATCGACCGAACAAGCGAGGTTGGCGATTCCACCCTTTGTCGTTAATGGCCCACCTATACGCATGAATCATTTTGCTTGAACGTTTTATGGCAAACGGCTAAGAAGTGGAATTCCCTACCGGCGTCTGTGTGAAGGCGAGAGTGAATAGGAACGATTTGAGCTTGCGTGTTACATCCTCGGCTGCTTCGGCAGTAACCATCAATTGAGGTGCTGCAAAACGCACTCAAATTTGTCATAAAATTTTTATTAAATTTATATATATATTTAAATTTATAAAAAAAGTGGCCAAGTGCGTGTCGGACCCAGCGCAAAGTGTGGTTTCTTAGTCTTTAAAAAAAAGTGTATTAAAAACATTATTGATGCAGTTGGTATGAAACAATGAATAATAAATGGTTGGTGTTTAGTAAGATGCACATCTTAAGTTGGTCAACTCACTCCTAAACTAAGAAAGCCCAAATGGTCGTGATAATTTTCCGTTTAAATAAGATAAATTTCCTTTTAACTAACTATCTCGGGGATGACGTGGGACGGGTTGTTTTAGGTACTGTAGGTATTTTAGATGTTTTACTTTAGGTAGATATTTTAGATGTAATGATGTAATATTAAGTCATTTTTAACTATTTTAAATTACTATTTTCAACACTTTTCAAAGTTTCTGTAAGAGTAATTTGGCTGGTAGAACGTGGGGACGTGTAACTGTAACAAAACTTAATATTTAGTAAACTCAAATAAAAGACGTATTCAACGACATCTCAAAAGCGTACGTGAACAATGCACCCCTACTTTACATAAGTAGGGGACTGGGGAGGTATCCTAAAAAAAATTAAAAGGGTCCCAGATTTTCATAATATCAGCCAAAGGACGTCCACTGCTGGACAAAGGCCTTCCTCAAGGATTTCCACAAAGACCGCTTCTGCGCTGCCCACATCCAGCGGATTTCCGCGACCTTCACCAGGTCATCGGTCCACCGAGTGGGACGCCAGCCTACCCTACGTTTTCCGGTGCGCGGTCGCCACTCGAGAACTTTCCTACCTCAACGGAAATCTGTTCTAAAAGCTATGTGGCCCGCGCACTGCAACTTAAGTTAAGCAATGCTGAGAGCTATGTCGGTTACTTTGGTTCTCCTTCGGTTCTCCTCGTTTCTGATTCGATCACGCAGAGAAACTCCAAACATAGCACGCTCCATTGCCCTTTGGGTGACCTTGAAGGGCCACAGTAAGCGACCATGTCTCAGTTCCGTATGTCGTCACTGGTAACATACACTGGTCGAAGACCTTAGTCTTATGACACTGCGGCATTTGGGACGTGAAGATATTGCGAAACTTCCCGAACGCTGCCCAGGCCTGTTGGATTCGACGATGGATCTCTGTCTCAGAGTTGGACCTACCTAATATAGGTACACATATTCGGCAAAAGTGCCGCCGACTCCTGTCTGGGAGGTCGTAGTTCGAATCCTGCCACGTACCAATGTGATTTCAAATTTAGATTTCATATGTACGTTTATCCGACGCTCTTGCGGTGAAGGAAAACATTGTGAGGAAACCTGCACACGCCTGCGAAGAAACTCGCAGGTTGTGTGTGAAGTCGACCAACCCGCACTGGGCCCGCGTGGTCGACTAAGACCCGATCGCCCTAATTCAGGCTAGGCTCGAGCCCTTCGGCGGGGACGTATATGAGCTGATAATGATATTTCGGCAACAAGTTCGAGTGTAGATCCTCACATATTATATTATGAAGATGTAATATAGTCTTTGAGATTATTGGAAATGCTAAAAACGTTAGAAAAACTACTAAAATCGCAACCAAGAACAATTTTGGTACATTTTTGGTTGTTTGTTAATTTCCTTAAAAATACTTAATCGATTTTGATTAAATTTATATGGGACCATCCTGGCAGTTTACTCTATCGAATATAAAAAAAAATTGTGTGTGTCAGCTCCGACGCACGACTGGAGTTTACTCGCGCTTGAAAAAAAACTATAACTCACTTCATTTCTACTATTGAACACGACCTTTTTGTATCGAAACTTTTTCGTAACGCTATCATTCATCGATAGATTTTACTCCTCACATTTTTCTCATACCGGGCCCCTTATATATGCAAATCGATTCTTAAGGAGTAAACTCCAAAAAACATTAAAATCGGTTCATAATCTGCAAATATATCGCGTTACCAAGATATAAAAAATGTTTGGGCTTAAAATTTTTTTTTTTTTTTTTAATGAATGAGTCTTTTTTAGATATTTCCCTGGTACATCACATATTTACTATAGCATATGTGTTGTCGTATAAATTTTAAAAACGTTCTATAGCTATTTTTGCGAAAACTTATATATTTTGTTTGTTTTTTATACACGAGGTATTTTGAAGAAAAAAAAGTTCTCCCAGCCAAGTGCAAAATTTTATTAAAATAGTTCCAACACAAACACACACACACACACTCGCGCTTTTTTTAAATGAATTTTTGGATTCTATTAATTATTTAAAGAGTAAATTTTCATAATAATTTCGTGTCGGTTTTCGGATGGTCACATAACCTACTATCTATTTACTCCTTCGTCGCTTGAAGTTAAAAGGTTGACCTGATGTTGTGTAGAAAGCTTTATAGAAAAAAATAATGAATGGTGTCATCTATGCTGACAAGAGAGCAGTTATTTCATTATAGAAGACTATTTTAAGACCTAACAAGCCCTCTCGTACATACTGGCTTATGATATACTCACAAACACAAAGGTTACCTATATAGTTCGTTCGCTGATATACATGGTGGAAAGGAGTATACCGATAGATTTTAACCAACGATTCTAGTGCCAAAAACAAAAAGTTATAGAAACATTGCTGGATAAAGCCCAATTTTCTAAATATTCAGTAATCTACAAGTTGAAAAAAATAAAAAAAAACCCTTAAGGTAACACGCCTTAATAATGCGACGTAACCACACACTCACACACAAGGACACACGCAATACGGAAATGGTGATAGCAAACTTACCGTCAACTGCCATAATTTTTACTACAAATATGTTTGTATTAAAAGTTAAGTTAAAACAACAAAAAGTTTTTATTTGGTATTGAGAGAAATAACTGTTATGTCTAACTAGCTGTTTCCCGCGGCTTCACCCACGTGGACAACGTTTCTATGTCTTTTCGGGGGTGCGTAGTGCGCAAGCCGCAAGCGGTTCGTGAGCGTGAAAAAAGTAGCCTATGTGTTAATCTAGGTCCTAATCTGTCTACCTACCAAATTGCAGCCGGATCCGTTAAGTAGTTATTGCGTGAAGAAGTAACAAACATACACACTCACAAACTTTTTTTCTTTATAATTATATAGTGTAACAAACAAAGATACAACTACACACATTATACCAATATCTTTGCGTATGATATCTTTAGTGAGAAACAATACTCAAAACTTATCAACTTATCATTATTAGCTTTGTCTTTAGTTATACCTCTGCTCTGTTCTGTTCGTATGTTCAGTGATTCTATAACTGGACTTATGAAATACTAAAGTGATATCGGTTATCTGTTACTGGCGATGGCGACGATGACAGTTTGAACAGCTCTGCTGTCTGCCTCCATAATCAGATTGTATCTGCTTTTGAAACCAATGTCTGGTTAAATTCTACCACAAACACAAAATAAACTGAAGTAACAAAACAGGATTCACTTCAAACATTTCGATTTAACTCATCCCTGTTCTGTTCCCAACCCTATCTGGTGTCGATGCTACCCTGTTTGGGATTTTTACTCTTCCATCCTTTCCTCTTTGCAGTCATCTTTACATCGATAAACCTGCAGTCATCTCTATATCCCTATTCGCCGTCATTTGTGGGACATCAAAATAGAGAAAAGATTCGTTTCGACTTTAAAGTGAAATAGGTAAGCAAATGACTGGCAACATTTCAGGATTTTGATACATCCTATTGTTACGTTTGTGCTAGGAAATTAGCCACTGTCTTGTATTAAACTACATCTACGATATATATTTACTTCCAACACAGGCTAACATTTTTTTAACCAACTTTAAAAAAGGGGTAGGAATTCGACTGTACGCTTTTTTTCTTTTTTTTTATCAACAATTATTAAGGCCTTGGTTATCATCTCACCTGATGGTATGTGACGATGATGCCGAAGATGGAAGCGGGCTTACCAAGATTCCCCAACGCAATGGGGATCTGGCTATCCCATCTTCAAGCCGGAACACATCAATGCTGTTTGGCGGCAAGACTTAGCTAAGATGGTGGTAGCTAGCCCTACCACCAACCAAACCGAGTCTTACAAAGTTGACCACGCCGGGAATCAAACCCGCGACCTTCTGGTGTGAAGCGAATAGACTAACCAGCCACGGAGGCGGTTAAAAATGTACAATATATGTAACGTTATTACTTCGCCTTTTGTGATCCAATTTTGGTGATTCTTTTTTTAATTGATACGTTAGGGGTGACAAAATTTTATCGATATTGGTTAGGTACTTACTTGTTTAGAAAAATTAACAAACTTCTTCGACTAACTTTGCTAATCTTGTAGACCTTCTTACCTGATGATGAAGGAACGTTTGTCATTGGCAAGCGTAGATGCGAGCTGTCTCCTGGCGTCAGGGTCTTCTGGGACCCGCAGCTCACCGGTGGGCCCCAGCAAGTGGGTCTGGGGCATTAGGTTATCTCTCATGATATGCAAGTCCTCGGGGTGGACGATATTGAAAATATTTTGGCCGAGAAGGTCGAGCTGGGGGAAACAATAAAAAAGTATAGTATAAGGGTTGGCGAGCGACGAAGGAGAAGGAGGTACTGCTGTGACGGCAAAGAAATTGAAGTTAAGATTTTAATGTGGATCGATTGTCTTACACTAATAGAGTCTAAAAAACAAAAAAAAGTATTTGTGCGTCCGACCTGAACTGTACTTCCCAAACTACTGAACGGATTTGGATAAAATTTGTGTTGGGGCAATAATATTTTTATATCCAGCCGTTTTTGTAAATTTACCCCACCTTGATTTTTAAGGGTTGCCACATACGGTGAAGGCTTCTCGAGAAAGCAAACACAGCGTGACTGTACAATTTATTTAAATTGGCACTATCTGTATTAACCCAGTTACCCCCGAAATCATGTTTTTTTTATAAATGCATGTTGTTATCATTTTTCTGACTTGAAAATATTTAAAAAATATATAAAAAATAAAATTGTTGACGATGCAACGGCCAGTAAGGAAATCTCACTTAATATTAATGGCAACCCTGATATAAAGAGAAAAAGAGATTCAGGTATATAGAGTGTAAAAACATAGGATCCGTTATAATACGCTATTTTACCGTATAAAAAATAAATTCAAAAACCGGCCAGTTGCGAGTCAGAACCGCACATTCCGTACCATCATACTAGATGGCGCTAGTACAAAGGGTTCCGTACCATCATATACTAGATGACGCTAGTTTCGTCATGTTAAAAAAACACTTTTTGTATGGAGACCCTAACTTTTTCACTTTTTCTAATTTTTAGTATTTGTTGTAATAACGGCAACACCAATACATCATCTGTGAAAATTTCAAATGTCTAGCTATCACGGTTCATGAAATACAGCCTGGTGACAAGCGGACAGACAGACAGACAGACGGACGGACAGCGATGTCTTAGTAATAGGGTCCCGTTTTTACCCTTTGGGTACGGAACCCTAAAAACATATTTGATAAATAGCCTTTCTTCTAGAAGAATAGCAAAAACACTTGCTCGTTTGAAATATTAAACAATTTTTAATTTTATATTTATTAAAAAAAACAAATTAGTTCGTAAAAACTATGGCACTATGACGTCACTATGTCAGTAACGCTAATAATTGCAGAAAAAACTTTCGTTTTTGACAGTTGATAAAAAGTTAACTCAAATGACAAGTAAGTAGTAAAATACCGTATTCTACTCATCATACTGAATAACTTTTACCTTTTTTTTAACCCTCATGGCGTAGTGGTAAATCCATTTGCTTCACACCAGGAGGTTGCGGGTTCTATTCCCTAACTTTATAAAACTTAGTTAGGTTGCGTAAAAGGGAACTATCTAAGCCCACCTGGCTAGCTACCACCATCTTAAGTCTTAACGCTAAACATAAGTTTTTAACAGCATGTGTTCCAGCATGAAGATAGCCAGTCCTAGTTGCTTTTGGGAATCTTGCTAAACCCACTTCCATCTTTGGCATCATTCTAACTTACCATTAGGTGAGATGATGCCAAGCGCTTACCAATTGTGGATAATGAAGGATCAACACGTAGTTTAGTCTAAAAACGTTCTGCGTGTAGAAGTGCGAAATTTAACGTTAAAAACGGCGTTAAACCAATGACGTGTTTTTATAGTGATCGGTACACACTTTCACAAGGTCAGCGGTTCACAGTGTAGAAGTCTTTCCTACGCTACGTCTTCCGATGCGCGATCGCCACTCGAGAACTTAAGTGCCCCAACGGCCATCTGTTCTACGAGCTATATGTATATGTGCCTCGCCCACTGTTTCACTTAAGTTTAGCGATTCTGAGGGCTATGTTAGTTATATTGGTTCTTCTACGGATCTCCTTTTTTCTGATTCGATCACCTAGAGAAACTCTAAGCATAGCACGCTCCATTTTAAACGACTGCCCACAAAAAAGGAATGTTTTGTTTTCAGGTCTAATGTATGTACATATACATAATTATATGTTTTTTAATTACATGATATCTGAACGGCTTGATGGATTTTTGATTGCGAGGTATCGTTAGATCCGTCTTGATCCCGTGAGTGACATAGGATATCATATCATCATCATCATCATCATATCAGCCGAAGGAAGTCCACTGCTGGACATAGGCCTCCCCCAAGGATCTCCACGACGACCGGTTCTGCGCTGCCCGCATCCAGCGGCTTCCCGCGACCTTCACCAGGTCATCGGTCCACCGAGTGGGAGGCCTGCCTATACTACGCTTTCCGGTGCGTGGTCGTCACTCGAGAACTTTACTGCCCCAACGGTCATTTGTTCTACGAGCAATGTGTCCCGCCCACTGCCACTTAAGTTTAGCAATTCTGAGAGCTATGTCGGTTACTTTGGTTCTCTTATACATAGGATATATTTTACCCGAATTACATTAAAAAGAGGTACATAGTTTTTAAGCAGTCGTGTTTTTATAAAATTTATAATTTACAATTATCCTTTGGGTGACCTTGAGCCTTCTTATGATTAAGGATCCCCCTTAATAGAAATGTTATGTATTTCTAAAAATATTTTGCAAAGTAATTTTTTATTATCTGCAGCGGCGCGGTAATTATAATCAAGTCGGCCATATGCTTCTATTGGTATTTTTCCATTGATATGAAATGAATATTCCTTGTTCGTCGATGTTTTATGCATACACATACAGTAAGTACCTATATACCTACTTCAGTTGTTAAAATAGTCGTCGGGTGGCTATGCTTATCAGCCTTTTTGGGCTGATATGATGATTTGGATAGGGTGCGACGGACACTGCTGGACCTAGGCCTCCTCTAAGTTGGGGTTTTGCCGTAATCGCCACGCTTGGCAGGTGCAGTGTGCTGGCACAGTACGCGAAAAGAAGGCTGATGCCCATCCTCCGGTTTTTGGTCCCTACGTCGCCTCTTACAACACCTTCGGCACACCCCGGACATTCCATACAACGGTCGTGAAATGAGAATTCTAAAAACAAATGATGGTGCAAACAAAATCACTGCTAAATCCTATACGTTCGAGAACCAAACTATAACCAATCTGTATTAATCTAGGTGATGAGGAGGTGAGGTCGGAATCTAGAGTTGAATGTTAGTACTAATATAGTATACAGCTATTTCGCCTTCCAACTGCTGGATGCGATCGTGGGCGGAGTCTGCATGGGTAACGGCTGCTACTGTCGGCGATGGCTTCACGCATCGGAGCCTTGTATTCTCCGCAACGAGATCGGCAATCTCCGCAAGCGTCTCTAGCGGCGTGTCTCGTTTCGCCGATTTATTTTCGTTGGATCCCAGTTTTAGATCCCATTTTTAAGGTATTAACGATGGATCCCATTTGCTATTTCTATTGAATCCCATGTTATAACCACATGTGTACTTTTAAGAAGAAAAGTGATTTTCCCTTATCAAACATTTAAAAACCGGCCAAGTGCGAGTCGGACTAGCATTCCGAGGGTTCCGTACCACCACACCTCTCCACACAACTACATACTATAAAGACAATGATACCTATTCACATTACACACAAGACATCAATTTTTGAAACTTGAGGAAACTAGCGCCATCTAGTATGATGGTACGGAACCCTTTTAAACATTATGTTATTATTTATTATTTTTTTACATTACATAGAGTAAATATTTTTTTTTCAAATTGTTTCATTGTAACACTGTACATACTAGCATCATCCATTAGGGCAGTCAAGATATGCATAATATTCGTTTTTTTTTTACTTTTGTTGCCTTATTGAGTTTATTATACCAACTTTAGACGTTGTTAATAGTTCAGTCAGTGCATTTCATCGCTCACACACCATACACCATACATCTACAAATGATTCATTTTGTAGCCAAGACTCAAACATGTAGTTTTTAAACTCATCCATTTTGGAATACATAGGGTAATCAGACTCTATGTAACACCGTCCCTCCGCAATAGCATCTCTTGGCAATAATGGTAGCAGTCCACAAAGTGCGACGACTCTTTTTGCGACTTTTGATTTCGTGAGTTCCAACATTTTATGCACTTCATGTAACTGCAAACTATAACAATTGTATGCAGTTCATGCAATGATTAGTACGCGTGTAAACCGATAGAAAGAAGACTGCAACATTATAAGTGGTCAGTCAATATAAACATACCCTCATTTTATTATAAACAATTTTGTTGTTAATAGTACCCGCCTTTAATTTTTTTTAAGCTTTTGGGATCCAACGGAAATAGTTTTTGGGATTCAACGACAATAAAACGTAATTCTCTTGCATTTTTAAAATGTGGGATCCAACGGAAATACATAATAATGTTTTGTGGGATCCAACGCCAAAAATATTAAACTGGGATTCAAAAGTGGGTTCCAACGAAAATAAATCGTTTCGCCCCCACTGCCGCTTGCATTTCGTTTGGTAAGCCCTTCGTCCATATGACACGTAGCACGTCGTCTGACATAGCACTGCCCGCCAAGGGTGTTCAATAAGTAGTGAGAATGAGGTATAAACTCCTTGGTTATAAAGAAAATAAGTACTGGCTGGCATAGACCACCTATTTGGTAATATAATAAAAAAAAAGTGTGATCGTCTTTTGTTTTTTTTTTCATAAACGGTTGTTGTTTGTGTTGTATCGGAATAATCTGCTCAAAATGGAGAAAATTGAAGTTCGGGCCGTAATTAAATACCTTTGTTTGAAAAATTTTACTACTGACCAAGTTAATCAAGACTTGCAAAATACTTTAGGGGTTCATGCTCTAGCTTATTCTACAGTTGCGCGTTGGTGTGCAGAATTTAAGAGAGGAAGAACATCGACTAATGATGATCCACGCTCTGGGCGCCCTACGACCACAATAACGGAACAAATGATTAAAAAAGTGGAAAAAATTGTTTTAGCAGATCGTCGAACTACTGTGCGTTTTATAGCTGAAGAAGTGAAAATTTCGATAGGTAGTGCACATAGCATCATACATGACCGTTTGGGTATGAAAAAAGTATCAGCACGTTGGGTGCCTCGAATGCTGACAGCAGAACAAAAACAAACCAGGCTGAGAATATCACAAAGCTGTTTGGATGTTTTACAACGAGATCCTGAGCAGTTTTTGGCTCGATTCTTAACAATGGATGAAACATGGCTTCATCATTACGATCCAGAAACAAAACAACAATCCATGACTTGGAAAAGGCCATCATCCCCAACACCTAGGAAATTCAAAGCAATTCCATCCGCTGGTAAGGTTATGGGTTCCCTTTTTTGGGACAGCAAGGGGGTGATAATGGTTGAATACCTCAATCATGGAGCCACTATTACGGGAAGTGTGTATGCAGAACAAATAAGAAAATTGCGTGAAGAAATTCGTGAAAAACGACGCGGTAAACTTGCGAAAGTTGTGCTTTTTCACCAAGATAACGCTCCAGCTCACAAGTCCAGAGTTGCCATGGCTGCAATCAAAGACGCTGGTTTCGAATTGATGGAACATCCCCCATACTCTCCAGACCTTGCTCCTAGTGACTCTATTTATTTCCCCGTTTAAAAGAACATCTTAGAGGCCAGAAATTTGATGATGATGATGGAGTGATCGCCGCCGTACAAGAGTTTTTAGAGGGTCAGGACGAGGACTTTTTTAAAAATGGAATATTAGGTTTAGAGAAGAGATTTTCTAAATGTGT
This sequence comes from Coleophora flavipennella, assembly GCA_947284805.1. NCBI lineage: Eukaryota > Metazoa > Arthropoda > Insecta > Lepidoptera > Coleophoridae > Coleophora > Coleophora flavipennella. Next base: position 19,319,387 of record OX369308.1, read on the forward strand.
ATTATTAAAAGGTGACTACGTCGAAAAATAAAATAAGTTTTGTCAAAAGTTAACTGCATCTTATTCATTCTCACTACTTATTGAACACCGTAGTACTTTGCCTTCGGGAAGAGATAAGGTGGTGTTATTTTTTATTCGTTATTATGGTCAAAAAACTTTTGCACACGTCACTAAAGCGCTCCTAGGTTCATTTTGTTATTAGACCCCGAACTTGTATAACAGCATATATTCAGATTTAAATATTCTTTACCTCCCAGGAACAGTTTTCTTTTTGTTCATAACTTGTTTGGTAACCAATTTTAGGTCTCATTCCTAGTAGTCTGGGAATCAGAAAGTCTACATCTAACGAATGTCAAATTTAGTTTTTCCTATTAGTGCCCATTTACTCAGATATACGATAACTTTATAATTTGGTAGGTTTATAATGACTGGTAAATTTTGGCTGCTAACTTCACACCGGTAATAAAGTCATCTGACCAACATGTGAATCCTGTAAAAGAGTAGCTGGCTATTTTCCAGAAGGCAGTATTTACCTCGGAGTATCCCAGGTACTGCTGTACGTTCTTGGAGACAACAACGACAAGCCCTCTGTAGGTAGTGGTGAGTAGGAACCCCTTCAGCAGACGCAGCAGCATCTGCGCAGACGCCGCGTTGAACTGCTGCTCCTCGTTGATGGCGTCACCGAACACTGGCCAACGAAACTCAGTTACTGGTGGTATAAAGCGGTCGTTTTTTTATACAAAATTGATAAGCCCTTGATATTATCTCACCTGGTGGTAAGTGACGATGATGCCGAAGATGGAAGCAGGCTTACCAAGATTCCCAACAAAATGGGGAACTAGTTATCTTATCTTCAAGCCGGAACACATCAATGCTGGTAACATAGATGTTTGGCGGCAAGACTTAGCTAAGATGGTGGTAGCTAGCCAGACTGGCTTAGAAAATGCTCTTCGACCGACCAACCCGAGTCATACAAAGTTAGACTCCGCCGGGAATCGAACCCAAGACCTCCTGATGTGAAGCTAATGGACTGAGCCATTACGAATTGGAGGCGGTTAAAAGGTTAGCTCAGTGTGACCTGCGTGATTGGGTTGATCAGGTCAGTTAATAGGTTGGTTAACTGACCTGATGCACGGTTATTACCTGGATGGGTTGGCATAATAGTGGCATTTTTCGCTGCCATTTTTGTGGTTTTCAAGGAAAGTTAAGCCGTTGAAACCAGTTGTTATCACTAGATGGCAGTCGTTAAGCTGTGTCAGATGCTCTATAGTAAGTAGCTTGAAAACTTATGAAATGAGGTATTCGCCACAAATCTCCACCATCCTGGAGTTGGCTTTCGTGTGTAGGGTATGGCCTATCTTTCCCGAGTTTGGGAAGATACCCGTGCCCTAGCAGTGGACATTTACGGGTTGTTATCGAGACGAGCAGTTCATAATGTATACATTGTTATCATCATAATTATATCAGCTCATATACGTCCCCACCTAGGGGCTCGAGCCTACTCTGAATGAGTGCGAATGGGCCTTAGTCGACCACGCTGGCCCTGTGGGGTGCGGTTGAGTTCACACACAACCTTCGAGTTTCTTCGCAGGCGTGTGCAGGTTCCCTCACGATGTTTTTCTTCACCGTAAGAGCGTCGAATAAACGTACATATGAAATTGAAATTCGATAACACATTGGTACGTGGCAGGATTTGAACCACGACCTCCGGAGGGGGAAGCGGCCCTAGCCGTTACGCCATCGACGCTCTAATGTCTAAATTGTATTGGTGTTTTATTATGTTGTACCAAACCATCCCGGTGTCACGCACTTTTGCAGATTTTTTTTAAACAAATTGAATTCTTTAGACTATTTACTAGCTGCAAAGGAACCTTTGTTGTTTGCGTCAAAGCTGATATTATTAGTACTGCCCACCTGGCACTTACTAGCGCTGGCGCTTCTTATTCCTCGAATGAGTTGTTCCACAGCCTTCTCTACCTATTGTCTTAGAGAAGGCTGTGGTTGTTTGTCTCGAACGGTGACTGACACCCAACGACCTCCCTCGTCTCACTCCTCGCCCCCCCGAAGAAATGCCCGACGGTATGGATTCTTTACTCTATAGACTATTTACTTGCTGCATTCCAGTGCTGGAGTGACATAGCCAGCACATAATTGGCATACGAGGCATTCCATCTTATGGGTCTACAAAGCACTGATATATATGCGTATTTTTAGTGTAAATACGTTATTTTTGTGTTTGATTGCCTTATTTATTTAAACACATATTATTTTTAACTAGCTGTCCCGGCGAACTTCGTTCCACCTCACACTACACTACACTACCCTACCTTACACTACCTTACCCTACCCTACCCAACACTACTCTACCATACCCTACCCTACCTAACCCTACGCCCTACACTACACTACCCAACCCCACCCTACACTACACTACCCTACCCTACCCTATCCTACACTACCCTATCCTAACTACACTACACTAACCTAAAACCAATTATTTTTTGAACCCCACCCTACACAACACTACCCTACCCTACCCTATCCTACACTACCCTACCCTACCCTACCCTAACTACAATACACCTACACTAACCTAAAACCAATTATTTTTTGACTGATAATATTTTTTTTATTGATGAATATTATATTTTAATACCTACTTCATTAATTAATTATCCTATTCCGGATGAAGACAAATGCAAAAACACAAAAATCATAAAAATTGGTAAGCCGTTCTTGAGTTATATTATAAATAGTGTAACTAACTCGATTTTCTTTTATGTATATATATTATATTTAATTAAGACTATTAAGTAAGACCAATAACACCATGTTTTTTACTTATTTCTTGTGGAAAAAATTACATGATATTTGCCGAGACCCCGTCCTCTCTCACGTGACGATCCTAAACCTAAAAGCCTCAAGTAATAAATGGACATACAATACTGAGTAGAATCTACGAGTATACAATCTACCATAGCGGTAAACGGTAGAGGAACCTATACAATCGGACCAAAACAATAAAAAATCAAAGCAAAATTTGTATTGAGTCTTGAAGTTTTAGATTTTCTCATAGGTTTTCCTGTAATGTATGTATTAATATTCATCCTCATTATACCGTGATTTTAAATAACATATAATATAAACTATTCTTAAAGTTATAAAATAATGAGTTTCTCACAACAAGCCCTTTTCATTTTTATGATAGCACACAAAAAAAAGTTGCCCCAATGTTTAAAATATTTTTGATGTGTAACATCTTCGCTCTCGCTTTCCTGCAATTTGTAGGAGTGATTTCGTGAAATGGGACGGAAATGTGTAACAGGAAGTCGCGTTTTTACAGGCTTTACAAGCGCGGAAAAATGGGACGGAAATGTGTAACAGGAAGTCGCGTTTTTTCAGGCTTTATAAGCGCGGAAAAGGCAAAGGTATCTATGACCATACAGCCTAGTCTGCCGTATCTTTGCCGTCCTTTTTTCAGGCTTTAAAAGCGCGGAAAAGGCAAAGGTATCTATGACCATACAGCCTAGTCTGCCGTATCTTTGCCGTCCTTTTATAAAGTATTTTGTCACATGTTACACATCATATGCGAGTACTGTAGGTCTCGCTCGAATTTTTTTTTTACGTTACACATTCATTTTTGGGTCCACGATTTACATAATGTGTACCAAATAATGTACCAAGTAATCGGTACAGTAGTTTCGGAGAAAATTGGATTCGAAAGACGGACGGACATACAGACACGTGAGTGATCCTATAATGGTTCCGTTTTTACCTTTTGAGGTATGGAATCCTAATTAAGTTACATCTGCACAAATACGTCAAAGCAAAAATACGTAGGTAGATAAGCCGCTTTCAGATTTTTGTTGGCAAACAGTGTGCGCGCGCGAGTGACGCGCGATCGCGACTCTTCGCCGCTACCGTGTGATTCGTGTGAACAGGCCCTACGCCAACGCAACGGAATCAGGAGCGTGGCGCTGCACGTGCGCTGAGCTCGCCGCGGTCGCGTCACTGCGCACGATTGCATTTTGTTAAGGTACCTACTAGGTACTCATCTCATCACTATCAGCCATCAGAGAGATATATAGACAGGTATATATATTAGTACTAACATACAGTATGGACACTCCCATGCTGCTCTATAGATTGCAACCTCACCCCGTCGTCACCCACATCGATACAGATTGGTTACAGTTTGGTTCTGGAACGTATGAGATTTCGCCGTGATTTTGTTTGCTCCATCATTTGTTTTTAGAAATATCATTTCACGACCATTTGTATGCAGTGTCCGGGGTGTGATATACATATGCAAAGTACGCCACAGACAATATTTTGCTTTGCATACACACACTTTTTAAAATGCATGGTGTGAAATTTCCATACATGGTTTTTGCTGGCCTCCAGGCCCCCCTATGCCATAGAAAAATATGTTTATATTACGTTAGTGATAGTAATAAAACGCGGTCACACACAGCTGCATGTTATTTTATCCTGATGCGCGATCGAATCCACTACACTCGGCTTAGCAGGCAGGATCATTAACAAAAACCAGCCAAGAGCGAGTCAGGCGCAAAACGAGGGTTCCGTATAGTCTTTTAGAAAAATAAATGTATATTTTAAAACAAAAAATTATATTGCAGTTGGTAAATAGAACATATTGTATGGAAAATCTGTGAATATTTCTCAAACAGATCCCTGAATTAAAAAATAAACCCTAAACCCTCAGTATTTTTGAAAGACCTATTCAACGATATCCTACACGATAGGGTACGTCAAGGAAAAAAAAACCTCTCTTATATGTAGAGGATTTTTTAAGATTTTATTATTTAACTTTTTCGGCGTCATTAACATGTATACCAATGCCAAATTACAGCTTTTTTGTACTAATAGTATCTGAGCTAAGCCGCGGACAGACAGACAGACATGGCGAAACTGTAAGCCGGGTTCCTTGTTGACTTTGGAACCCTAACTAGCAAGACTATTGAGTCAGTCATAGTTTGTAGAGCAAAATTAACTTTTCATGGAGGAGACGTGACGCGCGCTACATTATATTGGAAAGAATGCGTAAGTTGGCCAGGAATAGATTTGCTCATTGCACTAGTTGCACTGTACAGGTGTTCAGATCTCAGAAAGCCCTAACAAACTGCCGTGTTCAACGAATGTAATACTTTATTTTTTAAAAACATTCTTATAATATTGTAAGGATGCTTTAATCGAGATAGGTACGTAAAGTAATAAGTATTTAATCGAATTTAGCTTGATCATCATATGTCCTCATATTCGTCCACACCGAGGGGCTCGAGTCTACCCTGAATAAGGGCGGGCAAGCCTTAGTCGACCACGCGGGCTCAGTGTGGGTTTTTTAAAATTCACAATTGGTAAGCCCTTGGCATCATCTCACCTGATGGTAAATGACGATGTTGCCGAAGATGGAAGCGGGCTTACCAAGATTCCCCAACGCAATGGAGAACTGGCTATCTTATTTATCTTCAAGCCGGAACACATCAATGTTGTTTACACTGACGTTTGGCAGCAACACTTAGATAAGATGGTGGTAGCTAGTCAGGCGGGCTTAGAAAATGCCCAAGTTGACCCCAACGGGAATCGTATCCGCGGCCTCCTGGTGTGAAGCGAATGGGCTAATCATTACGCCACGGAGGCGGTTGGCCGACTTCACACATAACCTTCGAGTATCTTCGCAGGCGTGTGCAGGTTTCCTCACTATGTTTTCCTTCACCGTAAGAGCGTCGGCTAAGCGTATAAATATGAAATCGAAATTCAAAAACACTGTCCTTTCCGCGCATTGCAACACACTTGCAACCACACTGCGATCGCCAACCCGCTTGCAAAGCGTGGCAATTATGACAAAACCCCCCAAAATGATATAACACAGTATAATAAAACTTACTTTGCATATTTTCTGTAATAAGTAATTTATACCCTTTACGTTCTAGAAAATAGCTTTAATTAATCTGAATCAGAGTTTTCTTTGTTGATTAGTACAAAGATCTTAAAGTAATATAAAGTTTCATTAAGGCGGTAATATTACAGATTTTCTTTGTTTTTGACGTCAATTACTCCTAAACGATAGAAAACCCAAGGTTGAAAAAAATACCCTTATTGTTGATGATGTTCCTTAAAGTCAAAAGCTATTAGAAACACGATTGAGCAGTTTTGGCCTTATGTAAAAAAAATCCCAAAGATAGGTCTACCTACACTGTTACTTTCAACTCCAGTCATGACTAATATTTTGATGTATAAATTTTAAAAAAATATTTAATAATTTTTGTTATTATAATACAGAGTGAGTAATGTTATTATTTTTTAAACTTTCATTGTAGTTTTGATTGAAACCAAAAACCATTGAAAAAGTGAAAAGGTGTGGTTATTTTCGTTTCAATACAGTTGCTCGAAAAAAGGTTCTTTACATGGCAGTCAAGTGTGCGCAAAATTGATTTTACCGCACTCGTACTTTTACTTTACCATATTTTTTTTAATTTCTAGCACGGAGGAACAAGACATTCCTAGCAAATAAAAAATATAATTACCAAAGATACAGAATCTTCTTTAAGACTTTTGAAAGGAGAATTTTAAAAGAGATAGGTAGTTCCTCCGTGAGGTTAGTACATACGCTAGCTGTTTAGATTTTGTGAAAAAAAAGAATGAAATGGAACCGGTTACACCAAGGAATAGGTCATCTTTTCCAAAGAGGTTTAGTATCCCCAGCCTTATTGTAGTCTATTTATGATAATAAAAAAAAAACTTACGCATGCGTATGTGTGTTAGCGTAACTGAATTAGGATGTTTTAGTTAGTTGTGAAAACTAATAAAATTATGTATAGTTAATATATATGTAATAAAAAATATACTTATGTGTAAGAAAAAACAAAGTGAGATTACTCCACGGACATTTAAAATAAACCACAAGTCGCGTAAAATGAACTTTGGTTGCTGAAGCTTTGATAGGTATGTACCTACCCATGTATTGGAAATGTGTTTTCCCCGGATCCCTCGGGAACTATATCAGGATAAGCTAAATAGTAAATTATGTAATTTCCCACCTCCTCAACCATCTCTGTGCAAAAAATCATAACAAACAATTGCGCCGTAGCGATTTTGAAGAAATTAACCAAAAAAGTGTATTTTTTCACTTCCCTGGGGAACTTCATCAGACTATGCTATTTTCAAGGGATAAAAAGTAGCCTATGTCCTTCTTAATGACACTGGCTACTGCATGCAAAATTTCATAAAGATTGTTCGAGGTGTGAAGCGTGAAAAGGTGCTCCAGTACGACCCACATTGGCTGTTTTAGGAATTTTTGCTTAGTATACGTCCAATAACCTACCTCGAAGTCAAAGTTCAAGTTTGTAAGTCACCTGGAAGTAGTCTACATCAGTCAGTCGGTCAGTCAGTCAGTCAGTTATATAAATAGTGATTATGGACGTCGATATCTCAGAAATGGTAAAAGATATATTTATGAAAATTTTGATTCTAGGTGTATTATACACACAAATTCGCAAGTCTCTACTTCAAACAGATTTTGATTTACGGGTAGGTCCAAAGTGGCCCGATATGGTTCGTGTAATATGGCCCACGGCCGGTGTCGCCCTTTTCTTTTTGAATTTGGCTGATACACTGCCGTGTCTATAGATCACGATAATTCAAGGCATTAGACATTTAGACTTCATCCCAGCATCACATACTTAAATGCGTATCTAAACAAGTAATGAGTGATTGATGGTACATACATCTGTCAGTTTGCAGTGTCGTTTGTTCAATGCTGCACTGCCTATAAATTTAATATTCTAATTGTGTGACTCACTGGCAGCGGCCGCCGAGTATATTAGATCGTTTACATAGTAGGTACACAGGATTCCATCCTAATCACACTTCACATCAAATCACCATATTGACCTTACAGCTTCAGCTTAGAGTCTAAAATGCTATACAAGAGTCGAAGCGTATGCTCTCAATTCGCGTAGAATACTGTAACAATGTATCAATGTTGTGTTTCCTGACTCAACTATTTCTACTTCGGCGGTGTAAACAAAATCCCACCAAAAACATTCTGTAAAAAACTAGCCAAGTCTCGATGGAGCTACTTGTTTATCTCTAAAAAGTAATAAAATCTAGACAAAGTCGTGCCAAGTCTAAGGTTCCTTACTGCAATTTCTTTATTATTTATTATTACAGTTAAATCACAATATTACAGTTAAAGGGTTCAAATCTGGACGACCAATGTACCAATGAGTTTTTCAAAAAACTTACGGACATACTTACAGATTGCTTTAACGGTGAAGGAAAACATCGTGAGGAAACCTGCACACGCCTGCGAAGAAATTCGAAGGTTGTGTGTGAAGTCGACCAACCCGCACTGGGCCCGCGTGGTCGACTAAGGCCTAATCGCCCTGATTCAGGGTAGGCTAGAGCCCCTCGGTGGGGACGTATATGAGCTGTTATAATAAATAATAATAATAATACAGTTAATGTTGTGTGACTTGGCCATTGAAGGGTAAACAAGGGTACAAAACCAGGTGCTCCATGACACCATTGCACCAATCTGTCGCCAGAACCGCTACCCTTTGACGATGGAAAATTGCCACTTGGAAAACGTTGATTCAATAACCAGTCGATTGTAGGATTGATAAAGCTGCGTATTTCAATAATACTTATGTATAGACGAGCCTAAAACAAACAGTATAAAAAATTATTTCCAGTACAGACGGACTTCTAATCATTGATAGATAGGTACATTGGCCGTCCAGATTTGAACCCTTTAACTGTAATATTGTGATTTAACTGTAATAATAAAGAAATTGCAGTAAGGAACCTTAGATTTGGCACGACTTTGTCTAGATTTTATTACTTTTTAGAGATAAACAAGCAGCTCCATCGAGACTTGGCTAGTTTTTTACAGAATGTTTTTGGTGGGATTTCATTTCTTCTTGTAGAAACGTGGGCATATTGATTTATTTTATTATAATCAGTAATCCGTCACTAATCATAAAATTCCTAGCCTATTCAAACCTTCGAATTGTTATAATAACATTCTGCTAATTAACCTTAGCAAACCTCAAGAAATAATAAGCGAAATCAACGAAATGCAAATTATCCCTCTTAATCCCTAGCAAACGTTTTCAAGCGCAGTAGAAGAATGTCGTAAACGACTGTAACGCGGCCGGTTGCCACTTCGCTACATAAGGTTATCGGAAAAACAAACGTAAGCGCGTTTGAAAATACAGTCAGCGCAATCTAGCGACGGGTGTGGGTATCACCACCGCTCTTAATCCAATGCATTATATTTTGACCAAATTTTGAGCGAAATTAATATTTTAGTGTAATTTGTTTATTTAATTTGTGTACTGTTTGAGTAGAATAAAGTTAATCGTTCGACTATTTCTTCTGTAAACTTGTAAGTATAAGTATAAAAGCCAGTCTTGTCTTATCCAGAGTTTTCCTTTAATTTTATTTATATGCGTATTAAAAAGCAGAAGGGGAGGCATTCGCCCAGAAGGGGGTCGCTATAGGCTAGATTAAATTAGAAGATGTGTCCTACTACGATGGATTTTTGCAATGACAGTCGATTTTTTAATGTACCAATAGTAGAAGGGGGCATTACCATATCTCTAATACAGCTGAGACCAGCTGCGGGTTTTTCATCAGATACTTCAGACCTTCGATTTTTGACATCAAATGAAGCGGCCCACCAAGTTGAATAATTTATGTAAAGGCGGTATGTCGATCTCTAATAGTTTGGTTGAGCTCTTGTGTTTTCTAATCAGGGTCACCAGGTACTCTAGATCTTCGATTATCCTAGTTTTTATAGTTTTCCCTTTATGTGGTCATTAAACTCTAACTCTGAACCAAATTTCAGCTCTCTGAGTTTATGGGAAATACTAGTTCTATTCTGATGATCATGAGTGAGTGACTGAGTGAGTGAGTGTCATAAATGCGAAACTTTGCTTTCGCTTAACTTTGGAACTAAATGACTTACAGACTTGAAATTTTGGATTTTAAGTATGTGATTATAGCTTATTGGATGACGAAAATTTCTGCGTTCTGGTCTTATCCAGAGGTTCTCAAATAGGGGCCTGAAAATGCGGCGAAATGGTTCCAGTAAAGGATGGTACGGCAGTGTTTGCTTCGCGTTCGACTTGGCGGGGACACTGCCGTGCCCCCTGATTTTCAATATGAAGTAAAATCTTATACAAAAGTAAACATTCCGAAATCCCATAAACACGATAGTGAAATAAACAAAGTATCTAAGTAAGGACTTATATTTGGGTACCTAGTAAGTATGGAGATCTATTGTAAAAGCAGGCCCTATAGTGTCTGGAAAAATTATTTAATGACGTAAAAAAATATTTACAGAATTAAAACAAACAAAAGAATACTTGTACAGGAAAAATACATACAAAATGGCCGTTGGAAGTTTATGAGGCATATCTACCTATATTCGAAGTTCACGATTAGGTCCATTCTCAATAAGTGTTGATTATTAATGATGAACACGTCGAAAACTCTTTCAATACCTTAAAGTTAATGTATTATTTGTAAACCTACCCCCTAACAGAAAAATGTTCTGCTAACTTATCAACAAATGGCGCTAAATGTAATTACTAACCGCGAAAAGGCAACTAAGTTTTATGGAGTATCTTTTGACCCCATAATAGATACAAAAAAATCGGTACAACAAAATTTAATAATATCTTAAGTTAGAGCTTTTAGTACCGGTGTTCCACTTAATTTCAGAAGTTAAGCCGTAATTCCATCATCATCCGGTGCCTTGATGTTCTTGAGCTGTTTGAGAGCCATTCTAATCTTGTACAGGCTGACGTCCGGGATATCTTCGGTATAGTGTCGGGTTAGTCTGGCTCTTAGATTTTTAGCTAGATCGCTGACAGGCAGACGTGTATAATTGTCCGTAGAACTTCACAAACTCTTCTAACAACTCAGTCTTAGGCCATATGATCCTGCCATCCTCAGTCTTCAGTTTGGTCAGTGGGCTCTGTCTAACAGACAGATCTCTCGCGAATAATTTTGTGTTTTTGTTGTGCTGGATCGCCTCTTTAACACAATTCGTATTAAACTAGCGCAAATCGCGAGTCAGGGATTTGGAGATCTGCCTGTTTACTGTTTAGTTGACGATACTGAGTAGCGTCTTCAGAGAACTGCAATCAAACTGCAATTTTCTTCCATGAGTTTGTTGGTGAAGTCCGAGATCTTCTTCGTTCTGTTTGAACTGCGAGTATCATAAATCGTAGACTCGACCATTGGGACCATTTCCACGAACCTGTTACTATAACTGTCTACATTCTCGCGTTCTCCTAGGCATTCGAAACAATAGGGATGACGAATACTAGTCATCTGATTTACATTTTGTCATCTGTCAAAAACGACATTTTGTTCTAAAAATGTTTGAAATACCTAGGCGTGACGTCATAGTTTTGCAGCGTCATTTATGTACCTACTCTTTTTGTGATTTTGGTGAATTAAAAATCGAAGATTAGATGGAAAACAAAACAAGTAAGGTTTTCCGAAGTTTAAGTAGGAGAACAATTTAGTGATCAAGAGTTATTATTTATTTCTGATGCTGACGTCATCCCTATTTTGCAACTTGAACTGAAAGCTAGTCTAGTGCCGTGACTTATTTTATCGCACGTAATGATTTGTTAAAACCAAAGAATAAAGACTATACCTAAAACTAATTGACTACACTAGATCGCACGCACTCATTGTCACAGATTAGATAATGTTTACTACGTACATTGTGTAATAAAAAGATACTTCTGCGATCAATCGCGTCACACTTAATTGATGGTTCGGGCATAGGTACGGGTGGGACGCATTCTTTACCATAACAAGTATGCCATGGAATGTGGTGAAACTAGAAAATTATTAGCGAATTACTTGCAGATGTAGATCACTTAACACTACAATCAGTTTACAACGTTTCACGAGACTGCCATAATGTTTCAATACACTGACGTGTAAAATGACTTCTATGTTCATAATGCAGTTTAATATACACGCGTGCTTTTCACTTTGTATTGTAGCACAAGTGCTATAATCTAAGCTAACAGTTTTTATAAATAAAAAATGGACATACCTACTTACTTTTTACCCAACTCTGTGCTAGAAAGAAGGTTATTTGTCAATAAACTGTGTAAGTTAAAATATAATAATTTAAATTTTTTTTGGAACCAACAATTTTTTTTTTACCGAATGACATTAGTTTACATACTTACCTAATTACTTTTTTGTGAATAAACTATGTAAGTTAAAATAAATATGATATGTTAACATTTCATTGGAACAAATTATCATTTTTGACATGATAACGTCTTATACTCGTAGATTGAAGACACGGGCTGCATTCACGAAAAAGTGTGAAGTCATTATTACGTTACTCCAGTGTGACGTCATTGTCGCGTTACACCTGAGCCGAGCGTGCAAGCGAGTTGTACTTGTACAAGTACTTGGACTTGAACTTGGACGGACGGATGGACGGACGGACGAACATTCAAACAAGTGTGGCAATGAATTAAAAATACTAGGCTTCAAGGACCTTACAAGAGGTCTTCCAATGCGGTCGATTCTCTTTGAGAAAAATACGTATCTGTGTGTGTCAATGCATTAAAAGTACTAGGCTTCCAGGACCTTACAAGAGGTGTTCCAATGCGGTCGATTCTCTGTGAGGAAAACACGTATCTGTAAACGCTTCAAAGTGTGTGTGAGAGCGTTCGCAATGGCCACTTGCCACGGTCGACTAGATTTGCCACGGCCGACTAGATTGTACTTAATCGAGTTGGTCACGACGACGTGCCTCTGGATGGCCATAAAGCACACAAGCGTTCGGCTTGTGACACGTTATCACGTAAAATTGCCGTCCGTAAACCGACTTTACAGACAACATCTTATTTTTTGTCACCGAATTACCATTATTTTGTGTTTTATGTACTAAAATAATATAAAATTAAAATATTCAAGAATTAAACCACTTTGGCGCTTACATAGCTAACTCAACCACAGGTGGCGCGCGATTAATTAATCCACGCGCCTTTTTATTTTGTCTAACAATTTAGTTTTGTAATAATTTTCAAACTAAGTTTATGATTCAACAATATGATTACCTTACTGTTCCGCTGTCAAATTTCAGCGCGAGATGAAAGTTTATAATTATTTATTGTGTTCTTAGTAAGTGTATTGAAAACCATCGTCATAAGAAATGCGTGAGCAATAGCGTCGATCCGTTCGTAGACCGGTTCCTAAAGTGCGACACTACAAAACACCAATACAGATATAGACGTATGAAGAACTATAAACCTGCTCACCTTTTCATGAATTTCATAACAGCCGAAAGACGTCCACAGCTGAACAAAGTCCTCCCCAAAAATTTCCACAACGATCAGTTCTCACAACACCATTCCACCGAGTGTGAGGCCTGTCTACGCTACGTCTTCTGGTGCGTGATCGCTACTCGAGAAATTTATTACCCCAACGACCATATATTCTACGAGCTAGTTTACCTTTTACAACATAATATTTACCATACTGATGTGCCCTCAGGTAGTGTGCGGTGAGTCTCAAGACGCCCGTTTTATCCACCTTGCGGCTGGCCGAGACCACCGTGGGGACCATTGCGGCCAACTCTGCTATGCTATGGTTGAGTTTATCTCGCCGTTGTTTCTCTGCTTTGTTGCGGATTTCCCTTGGGTTCTCCCTGTAACAAAAACACGTGAGTGTTTAAACCACCTCCGTGGCGTAATGGTTAAGTCGGTTAGCTTCACATCAGGAGGTCGCGGGTTCGATTCGCGGCGGAGTCTAACTTTGTAACACTCGGTTTGGTTAGTGGAAAGGCATTTACTATGCTCGCCTGGCTAGCTACACCATCTTATCAAATCTTGCCGCATAACATCAATGTTAACAACATCAATGTACCACCATCTTATCAAATCTTGCCGCCTAACATCAATAATAACAACATCATGTTAACAACATTGATGTGTTCCGGCTTGAAGATAAGATAGCCAGTTCCCCATTGCGTTGGGGAGTCTTGGTAAATCCGCTTCCATCTATTGAGAGATGGCAATCATCGTCACTTACCATCAGGTGAGATGATGCCAAGGGCTTACCAATTGTGGATAAAAATGCCTCCACTTAGACTCACAGACAAAATTCTAGGGTAAATCGATTAAGCCCAAAAACCAAATAACGCTGGTCTTTTAACAATACGTACTAGTATACCTTACAGCCGCGGTCTGTAATTACTGCGTCACGTTAATGATTGCCACGGCAAATACTTGATGGTGATCTGTTTTTCTACAAGGAGAAAGACATATTTGCTAGTCCGACTCGCATATGTGTTTTTTTGAGAGCGCAGCGTTGCGCCGCTCGAGGCTCAGCATTGCATCCCTTTATGTCTAAATAGCGCGGAAAGCAAGGGCTGCAATGCTGACCAAGATTGAAGGCCGAGAGCGTAGCTAAGCTAAGCTTGAGGCCATCATAGTGTGACCAGCAGTGCAGTAATTCATTACGGCTTGTATAGTGCTTTACTAAAAAAATGCGAGCAATTTAAATAAAACTTGTTAAGTTTAGATATGAATAGGAATGATTTAATTAAAATAGCATTATTAAAAGTCACTAAAATTAATGACCCCTTTTCTAGGGTTTATGTAATTAATTTATAGTTTGTGATAATCCTAGAGCGAAGTATGGTTGTTGAATCACTTCTTCATCGCGGATTGCCATCTCTCCAGCGGTTGATGATTCATGAGGCTCTTGTGCAGATGTGGATGCTTGTTGGTGAGATGTTGTCAGTTTTAAGTTCATACTTTTGCTGATTTGACTCTTATTTTCAACTGGCTCTTCTATGTAAACCTTCAGCCACTTTGTCTGATTTCCATCCACTATGCCGTTTGAGTCTTATAAGGTGGCCACAGTATTAGCAAGGAGAGTGGCTCGCTAAATTAAGCTAAAAAAAACTTATTCCGATAAAGATTTAGACTTTATGTCGATTTTCCATTGTGCAAACTTTCGTAAGTACATCTTTCTTTGGGTTTTGGTGGCAATAGATTTGCTACCATCAATAGGGATGACGAATGCTAGTCATATGAGTTACTTTTTATCATCTGTCAAAAACGAAATGTTGTTCTCAAAATGTTTGAAATATCTAGGCGTGACGTCATAGTTTAGCAGCGTCATTTATGTACTCATTTTGTGATTTTGGTGACTTAAAAATCGAAGACCTGATGGAAAACAAAACAAGTAAGGTTTCCGAAGTTTAAGTAGGAGGGCAATTTAGTGATCAAGAGTTCATTATTTATTTCTGATGCTGTCGTCATCCCTATTCGGCTTCCTTTGAATCTCAGTGATACACGTAATACACATAGAATTAGAAAAGTTTTCGCTGCCTGAGTCCATTTTACGATTTTATTTTAATTATGACGAAAATACGAATATTTTTTTACCGCGTTTTTCTTTTTTATATGATTTTGTACTCTATGAAAACTCTGAATGATATCTCTTTAGCGCGCACGCACGTCTTTCTTGTTTATTTTTTAAATTAATTTAAAAAAAGATGCCCGTTATGTCTTTACGATATACTTTCTGATGAGATAGAGACAGCCTAATTCTGAATAAAATCTCTTTACCGCGCATGCCCGTTTTTTTAAAATATATAAATGATGCTCCTTATACCTATGCGACCTCTTTTCTGTGAGATATATAAGAATGATTCTGAATAAAATCTCTTTGCACATGAAATTGCGGTTCTAGGATAGCAAGGCCGACTTTGCTCAAAAAGCTTGTCAAAGTAATGACCAAATTAGAAGAGTTTTTGAGTAAAAAAAATATATTTTGACTTAGGTATCAAATAATGTCTTCGTTGTTGAACAAAAAGCTAATTAAACAATAATAATCGGCTAATATTTAAAAACTAAATAAAAAAACTCGCTTGAAAAACATTTTTGTGATCAAAGTCCATGTCACAACGATTTTAATAAGCACAAACACAGCTAGGAAAAGTTGTACTGTTAAGGAGTTCCAGTGTCTACCCTCGAAATCCATCGTCAGATCCAAATGGATTGTACCAATTTATTGTATTGTCATCCGAAACATATATTATTAATATTTAAGTTAATTATTTTTATTATATTATGTACTCTGGAAGCTCTACGAACTAATGCGTGTATATCACCACTGCACTTGTGTGTATTCATCTCCAAAATGTTTTTCAAGTATATTTTTAAAACTGTTCACTGTTGGGGCAGTTGTCACTGTTTCTGGAAAAGAGTTCATCACTTATAATTGAAAACGCTAAAACACGTTAAAAAACCGACTTCCATTGCAACAACTTAGTACATTTTTGCATTATTATTTTTGGTTTTTGATAATTTTCTAATAAAGTACTACACCGATTTTGATATAATTTGTATGGGACCACACGGGAAGCACTAGCTTTCAAATAAGAAAAAGATAATAAAAGTCGGTTCACCCAGTCAAAAGTTCTGAGGTAACACACATAAAAAAAAAACATACAGACGAATTGAGAACCTCCTCCTTTTTGGAAGTCGCTTGAAAATGGTGAGAAGTGAGTTCAGGGGTTGGTAGCATGGTAGGTTTGGTTAACTACAGAAAGTGACCTGTTATTTGCTTTTAGTTCCAGAAGTTTTAAATCTATACGAGAATAATTTATAACTGAGTTAATATTGTCTTCCTGAATTTTTTTCACATAGTTATACATAAACTAGAAGCATGTTAATAAGTATCTATGACACAAAAAAAAATCCGCTAAATACAGAGCTTTAAAAGTTACTAGCTGTTTCCCGCGGCTTAACCCGCTCCCGGTGAAAAATTTTCTATACCTATTCTCAGACTTACCGGATATACACAGAAAAATTAATGGAAATCCGTCCAGCCGTTTCGGAGAAGTATGGCGCTGACACTGTGACACGCGAATTTCACATATATATAGAAGATATATTACGGAAATTATTTTTGGTCACAGCATCAGAAATAAATTATGAACTCTTGATCACTAAATTGCCCTCTTACTTTAACTTCGGAAAAACCTTACTCGTTTTGTTTTCCATCAAGTCTTCGATTTTTAACTCGCCAAAATCACAAAATGAGTACATATATGACGCTGCAAAACTATGACGTCACGCCTAGGTAATATCTAACATTTTTAGAACAAAATGTCGTTTTTGACAGATGATAAAAAGTAACTCAGATCTGTTGCATTCGTCATCCCTATTGTTTTAGCTTAGTATGTACGTATATCAACGTTTGCGCCCCAAAAGGAATCGTAGCTTAGTCGCAGCCGTAGATGCTGAAACTTTGTACCCGCGTCCACCAAAGCTATGCGAAGTAGATGAGCAGGGTGAAGATACGTAGCTTAGCCATAAGGTGTAGCTAAGCTAAGCCAGGTAGCTAGGCTAAGCTAGTTACATAAGCTAAGCTAAGTCACTAAGCTAAACCAGGTAGGTAAGCTAAACTTAGTTACTTACTTGATCTAGCTAGCTAACCTAGGTAGCTGAGCTAAGCTAAATAGCTAAGCCAACCTATTTAGCTGGGCTAATCTAGGTAGTTAAGCTGAGCTAGGCGGCTAAGCTAAACTTAGGTAGCTGAGTCATATATCCACAAGTCTACCTACATACATACACATGTATACATCGCACGGATCACTCGCTCGAGTTGGACCCGCTTAGCCAAACCCTCGTTCACCAGAACTGGCTACAGAAGCTAATAATAAATAAGAAATAAATAAAGTGATGCTTATTTTTTCTCGAACACAGCCTAACTACATCGCACATCTCTGGTGGTGTATCACATTTTTCAAGTAAAGTTGCTAAATAAACAGAGAGTGAGACCAAAGTTCGTATATAAAATTTTATTTACATTATCAGATTTTATTTTTAAAACATGCAATGTTAAATCCTTACTAATATTATAAAAGTGAAAATGTGTTTGTTTGTTACCTATTCACCTTAGCAAATCTTGATAAAATTTGGCACGCAGGTAGCCTGTGTCGCGGGGAAGGACTTAGGCTACTTTTTATCCCGGGAAAATATCAAATTCGATGCAGTTCCTAAGGCAACTGAAATAATACTCTCGTCAGGTTAATTTCTTTAACATCGCAACGGAACAATGGATTGTTGTATTTTTTTGCATAGCGATAGTTGAGCGGGTGGGATATGACATAATTTACTAATCAGAGTAACCTGAAATAGTTCCCGAGTGGGGTATTGGAACCTGTTTTTTCTGGTTCCAAAAGAACCGGGAATTCCCGGTTCTGAGGGGGAACGAAAAAACGATTCCAAAAATTTTTAACCCGGGTTTAACGGTTCTTTCGATTCTTTACAAATAAAATTTTCGAATGGTTTTCAAATCTAAGTGGAGGTATAGCATTTCGCCAAAAACACAAACAAATATTTAACTAAAAAATAATTCGGCGAGAGAGTTATTCTTTTTACGTAGAAGAAAAAACTGAACGATTTTAAATTGGCCGCCACGGTCGTGATTCGTGCCACGATTTTGTTGTCAGTTTGTACGTACCTACATTACATACTTATTTTGGTTATTAATTCAAAAGAAGTGATTATTATTTTGTAATAAGTGTAGAATAAGTATTAACTCAGTACCTATTCCATGATTACTCAGAAACGATTGTTGCCAAAAGATACGAAAATACTAATTGTTATTATAAAGGATAATATTTTTGGTTTGTAGATGACTATTTTATTTGTTATATAATCCTCAATTATTTAATACTTATTTATTCACATTGGAAATATTTTTTTTTATTCTTAAGTATAAAGAATTTGCAATGGGTGTAGCCTTCGAATTTGCTTAAGTAAATCATAGCCTTTAAAAACAGTAATTTAAAAATTGTAGCTGAGAACCGATAAAGAACCGAGTACCCGTTACTGGCATGAGTTTGGAACCGAAAGAACCGGTTCCTGAAAAAAGGCCGGTTCTCGATGCCCTATTTCCGAGGGAACTGGGGAAAACTTATTTCCACGCTCACGCACGTCTTAGTTGCAACGGTGCAACGGATTGAAGTGTTTTTTTTTTGTATAGGATTGGTTGAGAGGGTGGAAAGTGACATGGAGTGCTAATCAGAATAGCCCGATCTGAGAAAGGAGTTTGGAAAAAACTCATGTCCACTCACCCTTAAAGACAGCCATAAAAACGATACCCACGCGCGCGAAGCCGCGGGAAAAAGCTAGTAGTATTATAGGTGTAGTATGACCTGAAGGAATATTTTTATTACAAAAATTAAGTACAAGAAAAAATAATTGAAGTGGCAATTGGCAGGCTATAAAGGGTATTAAAAAAATGGTGAAGGACCCGTTATTTGGAGGTTCTACTCATCATACTGAACTACTTTCCCGAAGGAACCCATTATCATTCCCAAAAAAAATTGGACCCTCCATACGAAAATGCACAGAATTGGTCGATCAGCTGATCGATTTGTATTAAAAGTTACATTTGTTTTGCGATTTCAGCAGTCATAGAACTAAAGTTGTTCAGTATGCTGAGTAGAAGCCCCAGTTAACGGAACCTCATCATCATCATATCAGCCACAAATCGTCCACTGCTGGACAAAGGCCTTCACTTAGGATTTCCACGACGACCGGTCCTGCATCCATGAGCTTCCCGCGATCTTCACCAGGTCGTCGGTCCACCGCGTGGGAGGCCTACCTACGCTACGTTTTCCGGTGCGCGGTCGCCACTCGAGAACTTTACCTAAACCTAACGGAACCTAAACCTTTTTTATTTACAACTGTATATTGTATAATAGGTTCAACAGTGGCATGCATAGTGGACGTCTTCCGTATGATATGATGATGTTGATGATGATATCAAAATAAGCTGAACACCTCTGTAGCGTAATGGTTAAGTCCATTAGCTACACATCAGGAGGTCGCGGGTTCAATTCCCGGTGGACTCTAACTTTGTAGGACTCGGTAGAAGGTATTTAATTCTAAGCCCACGTAGTTAGCTACCACCATCTTATCTAAGATTTATCGCGAAACATCAATGTTAATAGAATCTTTTTGTTAAATACCCGACTGCCCAAATAGGAGGATAATGTTTTCGGGTGTATGAAGTATGAATATAAACGTGTGTATGTATGTCTTTATAATTCGCAAACGTAACCCTGAACTGAAACGAAGATAAGATAAGATTCCCATTACGTTGAGGAATTTTGATAACATCTTCGGTGTCATAGTCACTTACCATGAAATAGGGCTTATCAATTGTGGATTAAAAGTTAATAACAATTAGTGTGACCGATTAAATTAACATTTTTAGGGTTCCATACCCAAAGGGTAAAAACGGGAGCCTATTACTAAGACTTCGCTGTGTGTACGTCTGTCACCAGGCTGTATTTCATGAACCGTGATAGCTAGACAGTTGAAATTTTCACAGTAATGTATTCCTGTTGCCGCTATAACAAAAAATACTAAAACTTAGAAAAAGGGGGGTCTCCATACAAAAAAACTAGTTTCTTCATGTTTTTTTTGAAACATGAAGAAACTAGCGCCATCTAGTATGATGCTACGGAACCCTTTGTACTAGGTCCATCTAGTATGATGGTACGGAACCCTTTTGAGTGCGGTTCTGACTCGCACTTGGCCGGTTTTTTTCTTTACCCAACTCTTCCTTAGTAAAGGTAGGTAATCAATCGATATGCTAAAACTGCTAAGATGTAGCTAAAAGTCGTACAAACACGACTGTATTATGTTTGTCATCTTGATACAGATAAGCCATTGTGTCGTTACAGGTGTAGTCTATTGTCATTTCACTCCTCTAGTATAGGTAAACTAATGCGCTCCTAGCTCCTCTTGTTACATAACAGTACCCCGGCGACCAAGCGATGCTCGGAGTCTTCTAGGCATATGTAAACTAAAAATGTTTGTGTGAAAATGGATATCCAGAATATCATATTAGCTCATATACGTCCCCACCTAGGGGCTCGAGCCTACCATAAATAAGGGCGTTTAGGCCTTAGTCTGTGCCTTAGTCGACCACGCGGGCCCAGTGCGGGTTGGTCGACTTCACACACAACCTTCGAGTTTCTTCGCAGGCGTGTGCAGGTTCCCTCACGATGTTTCCTTCACCGTAAGAGCGTCGGATAAACGTACGTATGAAATCGAATTTCGAAAACACATTGGTACGTGGTAGGATTCGAACCACGACCTCCCGGACAGGAGGTAGCGGCCCTTGCCATTACGCCACCGACGCTCTGTAGGATTTCCAGAATAAATAAGTTAAAATAAATCCTTAACATGAAAAAACTCACGCCTCCGCCGAGGCACAGTATAATAAAGAGTACTACGTAGCCGAGGTTTGAACCGAGGTCTAATTGCATCGCGGGAAAGACTTGTAACCGCTCGCTTTTAGAGTGATTATACCAGACAGACGGACAACAAAGTGATCCTATAAGGGTTCCGTTATTTTCCTTTTGAGGTAAGGAACCATATAAAATCACTCCAACTTCACGTGAATACATATGGGAGGTTTCCTGTTTTTTTTTACAAATGTTTTTCTATATGTTTATACGAGTAGACTTTATAGATTTGTATAACCCATTTTAAATTAAAAGTTCCTAGCTATAAATAGTCTTTAAGTAAAACGGCTGTGCCATGTCGACGGATGTGACGAAGCTTTCTAAGAGTTCCTAGTTTGCCTAGAAAATTCATTTTTAATATAACCTATAAAATAGCGTCGGTGGTGTAACGGCTAGGGCCGCCGCCGCCTCCTGTCCGGGAGGTCGTGGTTTGAATCCTACGACGTACCAATGTGATTTCAAATTTAGATTTCATATGTACGTTTATCCGACGCTTTTACGGTGAAGGAGAACATCGTGGGGAAACCTGCACACGCCTGCGGAGAAACTCGTAGGTTGTGTGTGAAGTCGACCAACACGCACTGGGCCCGCGTGCTCCACTAAGGCCCGATCGCCCTAATGCAGGGTAGGCTCGAGCCCCTCGGTGGGGCTGAGCTGATATGATGAAACATATGACGTAAACAAACCTATCATGTGAAGAGAGTATTGTAGTACGTTAGACCAAAAGAGGAAAGGGATGCCAAAATTAAATATAGCAACTCGCTGTTGCAGATTGTAGTTCGGCTATGGCGATAGCCAAGTCACATAATAAACATAAAGCGTTTGTGGCTCAACGGTTACGTACGACTGGTCTCCTCCTAACCACAGTTCCCGGGTTTGAATCCGGACGGCCAATGTACTTATGAGTTTTCAAAACTTGTCTAAGTCCTACCGCCAAACATCAGTGTTAACAACATTGATGTGTTCTGGCATGAAGATAAGATAGCCATTTCTCCATTGCGTTGGGGAATCTTGGTAAGCCCGCTTCCATCTTCGGCATCATCGTCACTTACCATCAGGTGAGATGAATACCAATTGTGAATAAAAAAAAACTTACGTTCATTTACTTACCGATTGCTTTAACGGTGAAGGAAAACATCGTGAGAAAAGTTCACTTGATATCCAAGATGTGCATGAAGATTGCGTTGCACACGTCCGCAGGTGTAGGTAAATGTAAATGCCGACGTGACCGTGGGTGATGGTAAGTGCAACACCATGCTACCGCTGTGTGTCCCTTGGATAACACAGTTAATTGTGTTATACCATTTACAGGATCAAGACGAACCTACTAACAACACCTCGCAGTTCAAAATCCATCAAGCCGTTTAGGCTACAGGCTCAGCCAAAGAAACATACACACGTACACCCGAAAAACATTAATATCCTCTAGGGCAGTCTGGTAATAAGGTACCACCCATACAAATTGAAAATTATGACGCTCGCTCCTGTGTAAAGTCGAATGAAATCGGCCCAGGTAGGTCACCTTGCCTTACACCGCTTCTGTAAATATGTATTTGATCCTAACGAGGTCGTAGGCGGTTATTTGTAAAAATAGTATATCGATTTGTCTGTCATTGAATGTCCTTGTTTGCGCCAGTTAACTACCTTCGGTGTGAAATAAATAATCGTAATACAATTGTAGAGATTGCCAAGCCTTCATACAAATATTTTTAATAAGTAAACATCAATTATAGAAAACGTTGATAATGAATGAAATAAATAGAAAAGAAAGTAGTAACTTCGTTTACTTTCTGCGGTATAGTTATACTTTGAAAATACACTAAGTCAACTAAGTGACACAAGACTGCTTAGAAGAGGGCACACATTTTGCGGGGAAAAATTAAAGTCTTTATTTTGAGCTGTCTACGAAGTACCCGTGGATCTGCAGAACGTTGTGCTCTTCGACAAATTTAAAGCCAAGGCTATTTGACCTAATGACTGCATTTTGTAGTATACCTACTTTTCTAGCTGTTTAGACGCCCCGTTGTTGTAAGAAAATGTCTTGATAAAAATTGGGTGCTCCTTCAGTGCTCCGTTAATTGTGCCACTAAATGTATGTCGTAAGGTAGTCGTTACCTACCGTTTTAATGACATTTCTATCATATACAGACTGCTGTAATATATCAAAGTCGGACTGCCACTGTGATCCAGGTCCAGTGGTCAGTGCTCCTGCCTACTGGGCCGAGGGTTTTGGGTTCGATCTCCACTCAGGGCAAACAATCGTATAACTAACAGCTTTGTTTGCTCTAAATATTTTCTTTAATATCTATATCTCTATGTAAGTATACTACTCACATATCAAATTTCTGTCAATTTCGAGCATTTTGACTTCAGTATGACGGCCATTTCTAAACGTTATGTAAAAGTTGCCAGACGGCTCGAGTTTCCTAACGCATCCTTTCCTTCTTTATACACTACACACGACCACAAAACAGCCTTGATTACAAAATTATGGGGAAGATGAAGGGTAAAATGAATATATCACTTTCTTGCGGGAGCTCC